>OX463756.1:8205774-8805774 GCA_949824845.1 Rhingia rostrata
CGCCAAGTTTTTTCACAACCATTAATGTGTGCGTGTGTACTTCTTGGACGATGGCGGGACCTTCTTTTCTTGACAATTGATACTACTCTGATGATTTGTCAGATCACCACGAGAGGAGGACCAGTGAAAAATCATTTAGGTTCATTTAGTTCAGATCAGCGATTACCTATTTCTTGTAGCATTATCTAGATATATACGATCGTACTACAGTACAGTAACGTCCTGTTAATCCCCCAAAGCCGGCATTTACCAACATTTTCCCCAGACTAGCAATATTTTTGCTTGCATCGCAAGTTTTTCTTCTTTTTTTTTCGAAATATTCATTACTGGAACTCATTGTAGCTTTACTCTGCGTAAATGCAACTTCAACAAGCAGAATTAGAAATAATTCCACTCAAATTCAAATAACGGTTCATTTAGATGTCATTGATATACAGTGCGGTTCACATGGTTAGCCGCACCATTTTTCTCTCAATAAATTGCAGTTTTTCTGTTTGTTTTTTTCATGAACTACCAAACAATGCATTTATTGGAAAGGTTATTAAATTCTCTTCGAAAAAAAAAACTTAATTCAAGATTAGTGAGAGACACTTAATGGTTGTTTTGATCTCTTTCTTCCCACTAGTGCAAAAAAAGCTCAAAAAAATCGCTTCACTTAGTTAGACGCACGAATTTATACAGTTATTTGTTAATGCTGGGAAATGCAAATTAAATTTTGTTAATGAGTAAACGTTACTAAAGTTTTCTGAGTGTTTATAAAGTGAATATGGGTAAAAAAAAATGTTGACGGTGGCGGAAAAGGCAAAAATTGAGGCCTACCACTCAGAAGGTTTTTCTATGCGGAAAATTGCAAGCAAAATATCAAGAAGTGATAAAGCAGTTCGAAATTTTTTATCAAACCCTGTTACCTATGGAAAAAATAACAAAGGAAGGACAAAAACAGCCTTAACACCGCACGAGAAGCGAAAGATAATAAGAATTGCCTCAAATTCAGCACACTCCACGATGAAAATCAGACAATTAGCGGGGGTAAGTGCCAGCAAATCAACGGTTCGTCGAGCTATTTTAGGTGCTCCACACTTGAAATTCAAAAAGTTACAAAAAAAAACCACCACTAAACGCTGCAAGAAAGGAACTTCGGTTGGAATTCGCGCGTCTTCATATGGCATGGGATACTCAGGTTGGGAGCGTTTCAAATTGGAGAACTGTGGTGTTTTCTGATGAGAAAAAGTTCAACCTAGATGGTCCTGATGGGCATAATTTTTATTTTCATAATATCCGCAAGACGAATGCTTTTTGAATCGCAACCATTCCAAGAAAGGAGGAGTAATGGTATGGGGGGGCATTTCATACTATGGTGCCTTTGAGTTGGTTTTTGTGTCTCACAAAATGACAGGAATGTCTTATAAAGCTCTTTTGCAAACAGCTTTTCCAGCCATAAGAGAGCTTTTTGGACCAATCCAGTGGATCTTACAACAAGATAATGCTCCGATCCACAACGCGCACGTTGTAAAAGCATTTCTCGCTAGTGAAAATGTGGAATTGTTGCCGTGGCTACCATACTCACCTGATCTAAACATTATTGAAAACCTTTGGGGGTTTCAAATTTATGAAGGAGGCACGCAGTATGAAAGCTGTGAGAAGCTTATTGCAGCAATTAAAGAAGCCTGGTCTAAGATTTCATTAGACTTTTTAAAAATATTGTATCAATCGCTTAAAAGTAGAATTATTGATGTCATTTCAAGTCGCGGAGGTTGTACAAAATATTGAAATTGTGCAAAATAATTAAAATAATAATAAAAAAGCAAAAAAAAAGATGGCAATCGATCAACTTCTTCTTTTTCAAACTTTTAACAGGTGCGTCTAACTAAGTGAACCGATTTTTTGGAGCTTTTTTTGCACTAGTGGGAAGAAAGAGATCAAAACAACCATTAAGTGTCTCTCACTAATCTTGAATTTAGTTTTTTTTTCGAAGAGAATTTAATAACCTTTCCAATAAATGCATTGTTTGGTAGTTCATGAAAAAAACAAACAGAAAAATTGCAATTTATTGAGAGAAAAATGGTGCGGCTAACCATGTGAACCGCACTGTACAATTACTGTAGAATCGCTGACACAACTAGTGCCAAGCCCATTACATAATCTGTATGCAAAAAAATGGTTGTTGCTGTTATTCACATGCCAAATGACACATGAAAGAATGTCAAATTTTCCTATGGCAGGTTTACATGTTGCCGTCAATATCGTTTGTTGTACATCGAAAGTAATAGATTTGTTAGGGGGGTAACAAAAATTGCTATACATGGTATGAATGTTTTATTTGCCTTTTCTTCGAATTTCTGTAGATTTTTATTTCATTTCTTTATTTATGCAGGTAATCTAGGGTTGGCACCATTGACTAAGTTAATGATAATCATTAGCACATGAAGCATGTCATGCACTAAATTTGTATTATTTTTAATAATAAAAAAAAATGTTTTTATATTTTTAGGTCCGTGTCTAGCGATATGGCATTGGCATATGGCAATCTGGGGGCAATTCAAATTTTATATTCACGAACAATGTCTTTGGTTGCAATAGGTCAAAGAGATGAAATGGCTGATGAAACGCGCTATATTTCACCAATATATTTAAATAATGCTCTAAGTGCATTGTTCTGTAGTAATGTCTGTTTTAGAATTCTGTTCTTTTAATTAGGTACCAGCTTATCAGGTGCATATAAATCGGATTGAACGTATACAAAATTATTTTTCAAGATATTAATCCGTATGCATAAAAACTAGTAAATGCCTTTAGTAGACGATTTTTAAGAAAATATTTGATTTATAAAGGGTGATCCATTTCGAGGTTCCCTACTTTTTTAAAGAAAAAAACACAGAAAATTCAAATTTAATGGAGACTGTTTATTATCATTTGAAAGAACATTCTTTGGCATTTATTTTTTGAAGATTATGCCTATCAAATGTTGGCCGTTGCTACGTCGCAGATGGTCCATCCGTTGAGTCCAATTTTCGATCACTCGTCCGAGCATTTCGACTGGTAACTGGCGAATGACACGCATGATGGTTTCCTCCAAGGCCTGAATCGAAGCGGGTTTGTCGGCATAAGCTTTTGACTTTACATATCCCCACAGGAAAAAGTCTAACGGTGTGATATCACACGATCTTGGTGGCCAATCGACCGGCCCAAAACGTGAAATTATGTGGTCCCCGAAATGTTCTCTCAATAAGTCCATTGATTGATGCGATGTGTGGGAAGTGGCGCCGTCTTGCTGAAACCAAATGTCGCCGAGATCACGAGCTTCAATTTCAGGCACCAAATAGTCGGTTATCATAACGGTCGCCATTGACGGTTACGTTCGCACTGGCATAATTTTTAAAGAAATATGGACCGATGATTCCACCGGCCCACAAACCACACCAAACCGTTGTTTTTTTCTGGATGAAGTTGCAGTTCTTCAATCTCTTCAGGTTGCTCATCGTCCCAAATGCGGCAATTTTGTTTGTTTACATACCCATTGAGCCAGAAATGGGCCTCATCGCTAAACAAAATTTGCCTCGATAACTTCGGATCTTCTTGGAACTTTTCAAGAGCCCATAGAGCGAAGCGATTTCGTTTGGGAAGGTCGAGCGGCTTCAGTTGTTGCACAAGCTGTATTTTGTACGCTTTCAATTAAAGATCTTGACGTATATTGCGCCAAGTCGTTCCATACGTCAGTCCGAGTTGCTGCGAACGGCGCCGAATCGACTCTCTACGGTCTTCGTGTACATTCTCAGCTACGGCCGCTATATTTTCTTCACAGCGTGCTGGACGTGGTCTATTCGGTCGAATATTATCCAATAATGAATGCTGGGTCTCAAAATGGGTGATGGTGTTGCGAATAGTACGCTCAGTAGGCCGATTATGTTGACCATAAGTTAAGCGAAGTGCACGAAACACATTCCTCACAGAACGTGAATTTTCATAATAAAGTTGAACAATTTGTAAACGTTGTTCACGCGTAAGTCTTTCCATTATGAAATGCCAAACAATACTAAACAAAAATAACATGACAGCATGACACGACTCACACGTGATCTGTCAAAAAAGGCTATTGAAAAAAGTATCTCTACTTGGATCACCCGTTATAACCTTAGCAAATGCTGGAGAACAAGCAGTTACGAGGGGAAAAGTGATTTCTAGTTTCGAATGAATTTCACTATTAAATAATTAACACCATATGCATAAAAACTAGCAGTACTTATACTTCTGTAGTATTTACTTGAATTTTTTTTCAATTTGGTGGATAGTAACTTGTCACTTTGACAAATGACATTTGGAGTCCATTATTAAACAGTGCTGCCAACCTGCTTCTGCAGCTACAAAAAAATAGGATTATATTCGTGAGTCTCACTTTGAAGCAATCAGGTAGCTTTATTTATCGAAATAGCTGGATTTTTACGAATTAATTCCGAAAAAGTTTAAAAGAAGCAAAGAAAATTAAAATGCTATGCTTCACCATTTTTAGAAGGAACACATTATAGTGGTTAAGTGAATACGTAATAACTATATGACTCTAGTCGAATGTTTCGTATATTTCTATGTTTCTATATTTTAAGGCATTCAAACTGAAACAAGAGGAGTGGCAGTATTACCTCAAGCAAATACGAGGAACTTTTTAATATATGTTGGGGGCCCTGGGTTTCAAGTTGGCGTTGGTAAAGATATTGGCGTGCATCAGAGTACTATTTCTAGAGCAGTAAATTCAGTTGCAGAACGTATAACATACAAGGTGGCGCAAAACTAATTCTCCTATCAGGAAATGCTATACATTTTGCGATTGGCCAATGTCAGTTCTGTTTTGACATTTGTGTAGTAAACACATGCGAAATATACGTTAATAAACAATGTTACGCTACACTGCTCCAGAACGCGGAATATTGGTGACTATTTATTTGAGCAATAAACGGTCGGTGACTTTGGCACAACGTGAATTTCGTCGCAGATTTCCTAGCCGTCCAACGCCTACTGGTGAAATACTGCGACGTTTAGCCGCTCGCCTCGAAGAGACTGGCACAACACGAGATGCTGCCAGGCGTGTCAGACCCCGGAGTAGCCGTTCTGCAGAGAATATTGCTGCTGTAGCCGAAGATGTCATGGAAGCGCCGTCGACATCGACCAGACGACGTGCCACGCAAATGGGTATCAGTCGACGGTCTTTACAGCGAATTTTGGTACAAGATTTGAAGATGTTTCCGTACAAAGTCCAGACGGTGCATCAGCTGTTAGCTGCTGACATCTAACATACGCTCAAGCCATCCTTAATCACCACCAAGAGGAAGGTGATTTTTCATCAAAAATAATCATGAGTGACGAGGCCCATTTCCATCTTAGCGGGTACGTAAATAAGCAAAATTTACGCTTCTGGGGCACTGAAAACCCGGGTGTAACCCACGAAGAGCCATTACACCCGCTCAACGTCACTGTATGGTGTGCTCTTTTCGCTGGAGTAGTCATCGGACCTTTAGTCTTCGATGACGTCGCGGGCCAAACGGTTACTGTGAATGTTGAGCGCTACAGAGCAATGATCAACGAGTTATTTTTGCCGCAACTTGATGAATTGGGATTGGAGAACATGTGGTTCCAACAGGACGGTGCAACGGCACACACTGCACGTGCCACAACCGATATGCTGAAGGATGCATTTCCCGGGCGCCTATTCTTCCGTTTTGGCGATTTGCACTGGCCAGCACGATCGCCTGATTTGACCGCTCCAGACTTCTTTTTGTGGGGCTTTTTGAAGTCGCGGGTCTATGTCAACAAGCCTCAGACTCTTGCAGCTCTTAAAGACAATATCCGTCAAGAATGTGAGGACCTATCGCCGGAATTTTTGGCCAAAGTGATGGAAAATGCCATAAAAAGGGCTCAAATGACAATCAACTGTGGCGGCGGCCATTTACATGACATCATATTCTCGACTTGATGTAAAAATAATTAAAAGACCAAATAAAAATAATCCACAGGAAGAATCAAAGTTTTTAATTTTTTTTTTAAATTACAGCCAAAAAACATCGGAAGGTTATTTTTGCGCAACTTTGTATAAAACTTCTCATTGGGTAATGTTTCCTTCCAATTCTTAGGAACACTTGAAAGCAAAACATGATTGGCTTAGCAAATGCAGATTCCATCATGTATAGGAGCCTTGGCCTGCACTCATGGTGGAATAATGAAGCCTCACTTCCAATCAGAAGAATATAAAATAATTTAATCGAATAGGATATGCTTCTATCAATATTCAAGGAGTGCTTTACAAGTGTGGATGGCCAGGCTCAGTTCACGATTTTAGAATGTTGAGGAACAGTTTTTTTTAACCTGTGATGCGAAATTCCACTAAAAGCGTTTTGTTGGGAGATAAAGGGTGCCTTGGTTAATGACGCCTTTTTAAAATCCAACAAGTAGTCAAGAAAAGGCATTCTATAAATTGCATTCCAAAAAGAGGATAATAATTGGAGGATGTGGCCAGTGAGGAGGAGATTTCCAATTCAACAAAACTGCATACGTCTTAATTTAGAAAAATATTCCAAATATAGTTGGGACATGCTTCGATTTGCACAATGTTGCAAAGCATAAATGATAACAACGATTTCCAATTGCCAGAAGGCGGAGGAAGTGGGATTTCTGTTCAGGTTATGAAGAACTAATGGTGAGTATACTTCAAATTCGTCGGATGGGCCAGATAGAACTTTTTTGAACATATGTGTTTTCTTAATACAAATAAAGAATAACAAAAATTTATACACAATAAAATAAAGAAAAGTTTTCCAAAAATATAATGTTATGTCAAACAAAAAAAAAAAAAAACAGCGAGAGGCATAATCTTCTACAAAGCAGATATTACTGCCATTCTGAAAATACGATCGGATGGATTGGGCAAAAAGAATATGAAAAACTGTGACCGTGTTATAGGCAGCAGAACAATATCTGTTCAGATTTTATTTTTTTATAAGTGCCAGAAGAAGTCTTAATTTTTCAAGAAATTAGCGTCTTGGCCAAATTCACAAACACAAGCCGACGTAGGAAAAAGGTTATATAGGGAAAGACTGCTTCTACGAGCACCTTGACAATACTTATGAGCGACTACAGAAGCACAATTATAAATACGTTCTGCGTTTAATATAATTGTCAGAACATCGTGTAGGACACCATGTCTGACAAAGGACTAAAGCTTTTTGACTTCGTTGCTGAACGAAATCCCACTATAACCAGCACAGTTTTCTCTCCTCAATATCCATATGGGAAATACAGACAGAAAAGAGGCACGCATCCAGTGTTTTGGATGTCCGAACATTCGGGGGGCTAACATCATATCGGATTACTAACTCGTTGCAGCCAAGGTAAGAGATGGACAAGGTTATATCGTAGTGAACGAACCACTTCTGCAGATTACTAAACGGGGGAGACGAACCATCTCCCACTGTCAGACAGAACGAATCATTCAGCATTGATGATGACAGCGAAAACTGCCAACATCCCGACCCAAGTGAAGTGAGGGTAGAAATATCTAAGGTAGAGTTCAATAAGTCTGCCGGAAAAGAGGGCCTTCATGTAGAGCTTTATTAAGCCGGCAGAGATGATTTGGTAAGTAACATTCACCAGTTTATAAGCTTAACTTGGTTGGAGGAAAGTATGCCGAAAGAATGAAATGTCGGCATTGTTTGCTCGATCCACAAAAATGAAGACCATCTGAACTGAGCCAACTAAAGAGGCATTAGTCTCCTCAAGATCGCCTATAAGATCCTATTTGCCATATATGTGAACTTCTGAATCCGTTTACTAACAACCTGGCCTTATCACTGTAGTTTAAGGCAACTGACTGACCAAATCTTCACACTTCTGCAGATCCTGGAAAACAACACAAGAAGTCAAAATTGACACCCACCAGCTAACCATCGCTTTCAAAGCCGCATAGGACAGCATTAATAAAGACGAACTATACAGAGCCATGTCTAGTTTCGTTAATCGGCCCAAACTTGTCCGTCTGTGCAGGATCAGGTTCGCAAACGATCTCACCGATACATTCGGAATCAAAAAATAATTTAGGGATTTAGGCAAGGCGATGGACTTTCATGTGACTTCTTTAATTTGATTTCTGAGAGGATTGTGCAAAACTACCAAGCCAACATCAGAAAAACAATCTTCAAGAAATCGGTGGAACTACTAGCATACGCCGACGATATTGACATCATTGGTCTGACTAAACGTGATGTCATTGCCACGTTTACTAGAATAGAGTAGGGAGCGGCAAAAAAAATGGATTTAGCTCGAAAGGACGCACAACATCGACGAATTTGACAGAACATCACCAAAACAAATGCAGATTTTTGGCGCAACAGGCTCGTTAGTACTTTGGGCCGAGCTTTCTCACAACTATTCATGTATGCGTGTGTACTTCTTGTACGATGGCGGGACCTCCTGTTTTGTGCCGACTCCGAACGGAGAATTCGAGATAAGCTTTTCTGGACAATTGATACTACTCGGATGATTTGTCAGATCATCACGAAAGGAGGGCCAGTGAAAAATCATTAAGGTATTGCTACGGCTGGTAATCGAAACAAGACCTTCAGCGCGGCAGTAAATCGCAAGAACCATCGCTCCACTGAGCCCAGTCTAAATCGGAACATCACCATTGACAGATAAAACTTTGAAGCTTTGGGGTTGTATAGGATTTTGTCTACACCGCTATTGACTCTGACAACGATTTTTCGAAATTAAAGGAACTCTCGCAACAGCTTTTTCTTCGGGTTAAGTAGGCCATTTAGTTTTAAAATCCTCACTCGAACTACTGAGGGGTTCCACAGGATGACCGTATCGTTTTAAGCGAAAAATTCTTCTAAAAATCTTCGCTCCCGTTTGCATTGGCGGACTATGGATACGAAGAGTCAACCACGAACTATACGAGCTGTACAGCGACATACCCCTAGTTAAAAAAAAACTCCGCATTGGACATTTAAGATGACTAGGACATACAATGCGGATGGAAAACAGAACGGCTCTTAAGGGCCAAACCCACCGAGCAACCGAAACTTCGTTTTATTTTGTCATTTTTCTGTTCAATTATGAAATTTCATTCCCACCGAACATAGCACAGAAACTGAAAAAAAAAATTAAACGTCACATTTGACATTCAGTGAATTCAGAATGCGGATCTATAAATAAAGACAATTTTGTTATATGTTGCGTTATATTTTGCAATGCTGAAAAGAACAAAACGTTCCAAATATTGGATTCATCCCCTAAATCGAGACCGAAAAATTAATGGAGAATTCTACCGAATCCCAACAAAATTGGAGGAGTATCCGGCCCGGTATTTCCGATATTTCCGTATAAGCAAGGAGCAATTTGATGTAATCCTTAACGGAGGGCAACATAAAATAAGCCCGACTCCAAATAACTTTAGGAATGACGCAATTCCACCAAATGAAAAATTGGTTATAACCTTAAGGTATTATTTTAAGTAGGTAAATATAAATGAAGTTTTATAACATCTTATCTTAGATTTTTAGCCACTGGTGCTTCATTTTATGATTTGGGTTCACGATTCCTAATGGGAACGACTACAGTTCGACGATGTATAGTACAAACTATTATTGCCATTAACGAAGAATTGCAGAGAAAGGGGCATAAATATACTTTAGCTGCCTTTCACTTTTAGCACTTTTTTTTTATTAATCGATTCGTCTCTGCGCACTGATCATTTATATGCTTTTAAAAATTGTCGCTCACATTTAGTTTAAAAGTTATTAATAAAATAAAATTGCACTTTTTGGGTTATAATCCCATACAAATTGTTTGTAGTTTGACACTTCATTTATTTTTTTTTCTGCTGCGGTGTACGCAGCATTGCCATGTTGAAAAAACATACCAAATAAAAATATTTTAACAAAAAGAAATGTTGACTAAGGCGCCTGCCTGACGACTTTAAATACCCTGAGCGGAGCAACCAAGTTGCGTGAGCGTGGACTGTCCACAGAAAGAGAGTTGAAAGCCTTTGTTCCCGCGAAGCGGGCCACGCAGAGTACCGCTTAATAGAAAAACTGTTGACTTGGGCGCCTGCCTGACGACTTTAAAAACCCTGAGCGGAGCAACGAAGTTGCGTGAGCGTGGACTGTCCACAGAAAGAGAGTTGAAATCCTTTGTTCCCGCGAAGCGGGCCACGCAGAGTACCGCTTAATAGAAAAACTGTTGACTTAGGCGCCTGCCTGACGACTTTAAATACCATGAGCGGAGCAACGAAGTTGCGTGAGCGTGGACTGTCCACAGAAAGAGAGTTGAAAGCCTTTGTTCCCGCGAAGCGGGCCACGCAGAGTACCGGTTAATAGAAAAACTGTTGACTTAGGATTAAATTTATTTATTATATTATACTAATTTATGATGAATCGTCAGAATCATTAGAACATGGTTCTAGAATTGCTTCTTGCCCGTTGTGTAGTTTGCCGGCACATTTAAAAAATTCTTCGAGGGGGTCTTAATTTTCGTTACGGCATTTTGTTAAGATATTTTGTTTAGTCATTTTTTATTATTAATTAATCATTGTTAATAATTTTTTTTACAATTTTTTACATTTTTTACATTTCTTTACATTTTATGATATATGTAATATATTTTTTTTCTATCTTGCAATGCTCCATTGGAATGTTTTTCTTCATATTTATCACTCAGCTATGTGTGAACTGTCAAAAGTTGGTTGATTTCTATAGGGATTTTTGGAAATTTCATTGTTTAATAACTTTTTAACTAATTGAGAGCGACAAAAAAAATTGCTAAATTTTTAGCTTAATTTAGTGAGTGGAACAAAAAAAAAAGTGAAAAAAGTGATTGGAAGCTAAAGTAAAAATGTTCCGAGAAAGGTTTTGCCGCAGCAAAGCACAGCAAGTTGGAATAATATTGCAGAAGATTTTTTACATAGATGGAATTTTCCAAACTGTTTGGGTGCCGTGGACCGCAAACATGTTCAATTGTTTTGCCCAAGAAAGTCGGGAAGTATTTTTTTTAATTATAAAAAAAACTTTTTCACTAAATTTAATGGCAGTAGTAGATGCAAAATATAAGTTTATTGTGGTAGATATCGGATCATATGGTTCCAATGCTGATTCAGCCATTTTTTCCAACTCCTTTTTTGGGAAACATTGGATAAATCAATCAGGCATTCTGAAGGTTCCAGAAAACAAAAAATTACCAGGACCACAAACTTATGTACCTCATGTGCAGGTTGGTGATGAAGCTTTTGGACTTAAGACAAATTTGTTAACACCATACGGTGGAACAAAATTTGACTAATCCTCAAAGAATATTTAATTACAGGTATCCTATATTGTTTTTCGTCTAGTCATAATTTTAATGATTTTTTTGTAGGCTCTCCAGAGCTAGACGCATTGTAGAAAATGCGTTTGGTATACTAGCCCATACATGGAGGATTTCGTTGAAATCTCTTGAAGTGCAGGTAGCATTTGCCAAGCAAATTATATTGTGCTGCTGCATTCTCCACAATTTTCTTAAAATGAATAAGAAGAAATTTTACATGGTTCGCAATACTCCCAACCAATACATCCATTTATTTTTTGGCAATCAGGAACAAAAAAAACAAATATGAGCAAACATGTAAGAACTTAATTTTTTTATTTTCTTACCACTTTTTGCTAAAATTATCGATATTTCTTGCCAATCAGATGCTTTTATGTTCCTGTTTTTATATTCTTTGCAAGTTTTATCATAAACAGATTTATGAGATTCTATTTCAAGAATTAGTTTCGACTCGAAACTGTATAATTCCTGTTTTCTTTGAATGCTAGCATCTTTAGCTTTTTTTTTTGCTTCAGCATTTTCTTTTCTAATTTTTTTTAATTAATTCCATTTCCATTTTTATTTCACGTTAGCTTTTCATCACACAAAAAAGAAGAATAAATAAAAAAACAATCCACTTTGACAGAAAAAACGTCAGAAAAGTGACGTCTGCGAACTTCGGCAAACATAAATTACAACGATGAAAAAAAAAGTTGCAAGTTTCGGTACGATGAATTGCAAAACTGCAAAATGAAAAAGTAAAATTTCGGTACGGAAAAAAAATAAAATCGTTTTACATCAAAATAAAAAGACTTTAAAAAAATAAAAATAGATGAGATTAGTGTGGTTTATTAATATCTTTTATTTAAGAGTATTTTTAACTGAAAAACACAGCAAATTTTAAGTAATTAGCAGTTTAAGAAAAAATGAAAAACAAAGTTTCGGTTTCGGTAGCTCGGTGGGTTTGGCCCTTTAGAGTCTTCGATTCCTAGCCAAACGACTTGATGAAATTCAATGAAATTCTTTATTCTTGTGAAAGTACGTTCGATGCCATTATGTATGAAACTCGATTTCTTTTGCATGGCCATCACGAGCACGCTTGCAGAAGCCCAGACGCTGAACACAATTTTCGACGGTTTTCAAGCATGAATCAGCAGATACTGCTGCAATTTCACGTTCGATATTCGTACGAAGTTCATCAATCGTCGCTGGCTTGTTGGCATAGACCATAGACTTGACGTAGCCCCACAGGAAATAGTCTAACGGCGTCAAATCGCACGACCGAGGCGGCTAAGCGACTGAACCATTTCGTGAGATAAGACGTTCTCCAAACTTGGTTTCCAATAAATTGATTGTGGCATTCGCTGTGTTGCTTGTGGCGCCGTCCTGTTAGAACCACATGTCCTCCAAGTCCATATTTTTTTTTTTTTTTATAATTTACACGTACTCAAGGGGTCATGAATACTTGAAGTGCGCAACTAGAGGCAGTTAGCTAAGGACCGGGCTAAAGAGGCATATCTGTTGAGGCCCAGGTTCATTTGTTACTGTAGCATCACTTAAGTAAGTAAGTGTAACAAACCCATTTGAATTCGTTGTTGAAGTCCGGATAGAGTAACCACTTTAAATGCAAATCAACATAAGAAACCCCCCAAGTAGATGGTTTTCGATATCGTTTACAAAAAGGGCGACTCAAAAATTATCATTGGGGGAGACCTGCTCCATATCTAAATCGCTATTTCGAAAGCTGTTTGGAAGATCAGCAGGGAAGCCAGCTTGGAAGCAACTGATAATGTAGTTACTTTATACTCAACTGATAAATCTTTGGTATAATAGTTGGGTAAATATTTTTCTCAAAGAGTTCAACACCACGATACCCCTATACTTTCAAGAAGACTTGGGATTCCTTTTTTAAAAATTGCAGATATACTTGCCGGAATAGATTGTTCGTACATATATAAATTTAACTTGAAGAAAAAAAATTTAAAATTTATGGGTTGCATTATTGAAAAATTCTTTTCGGGTACCATCAACCCCTTAATCTTTATTATCTATCTTCCTGTGGTTAAATTTCAAACACAATAAATAAATTCCATTGTTTGAAAATAAATGGAAAAAGCTAAATTTTTAGTAAACATAGAACGATGGATTGACGTATCAAAATGACACCAAAGGTCCTATATAAGCGGAAGTTTTTGAATCGTAAGCTGTCATAGAAGGTGATTAACTTGTTTATTTCATTTCACATTTTATTTTATTCAAAAAAAAAAGAAGACACTTATATAAGAGCGCGAGAATGCGATGATTATTTACACTATCCCTGAATAAATTTAAATCTTTATCTAAAGGTCGAAATGACAAACTTTTGATTAACTCAAGTCCTTTACAAAAATGCAAATAGCTTAGGTCAGGCTGTTGTTGTGTTTTTTGTTTCTTATTTTTTACATGCCAAATGTGTTTTCGAGGTCAGAATCTATTTTATCATATGATTTTAAAGGATTATCCCATTAAAGCAAGACGATGTATGTATTGCCCATAAAGAAAGATTACAGATAATTTAGTTAACCTAATCACGATTATCTTGTATCCACTTACCTATACTTGCAGCTAGAAAATCCAAAATTCAAATGTGTACTTCCGCAAAGATGCAAAGGTAAATAAATAATTTTAATTTTAAAACTAACAAAAAAAAACAAATGCAGGGTTATCTTTTCAGATTAGGTACAATAAAATCACAGATTAATTTCAGAAAGTACGTAAATATCGCAATAAAACCGTGACACGAATTCAATTCGAATAGTTCTCGTTCCGTTCTAGTTCACCACACTTTCCGACAGCAAAAGAAATCAGTACCAACAGCTTGGCCCGTTTTTTTACATTTTCAAGCTTTCTCGAACTCGAAGTATTTGCGACTGACTGAACTCGTTTCACGAATACTACGTGTCCTCATTCGGCCGTTACTGCCGTTCGACTACCAGCCGAGCACAACATTTTTGTTATTTTTTTAGTTTTTTTCGAAACCGAATAAAAATTTGATTCGTATTGAGGCGTATCTTTACGTTGCTCTCCCGGATCAATGGAAAATGCGATGCGACGCCTCTAAGCCGGAGTTTTGCATGCTAGAGTGAGTGAGAAATTTTCGAAAATCGGAGCACTGATAAGGATCACCTTATATCTGGCGGTACTTTCGAGGAGGAAAGTGCATCCATCAGTTTTTTTTTTTTTTTTTAGAAAATAGAACAATCTCAAGCTTCCTAGAGACTCTGATAAGGGGTGTACTGGGTGTGGGAACTGTTATTGATGGTACCATGGGAACAATAACAAGCAATTGGATGTAAACAAAATGTTGACAACAACTCAGACATATTGACAGACAGATCGATCCAAGGAGGGAATACATTTGTTTTCGTTGCAAGAAGTTATTTCGGGCCAAATATTAAAAATACTTTTCTATTTGATAAGAATTGAATAAATATGTATTTATACGAAGGATTGAGAATAATTAATCTGCTTTGCAACATTGTACAGCGTATTTTGTTTACTGTCTGGAAGTGTGGTTTAATCTATACGCGCTGATGTCTCTTGTTGAGGAAATTACTCATCTGCTTGCCGGGATACTTGAATGACCTCAATTCGTTGACACCTAAGGTCCTAAGCTGGCAGCAATGGCTGAAAAATGAGGTCGATAGAACCAGTGGATTTCGGTTGTTGTCGTTTTCAGGTCCACGTTCCTTGTATTCGGAAGTGGATTTTAAATGACAAAATATAAAAAGGTTTTTGAATTTCGAACTTGATAGCATTATCAAATGGGGTTATTCCAACAAATGGGAACTCAATTCGTCTCAGCACAATGCTATCTTCTAACATAAACACCACTGGTATCACACCTAACTGAAAACTGAATTTTCGAAAAAAATGTTTTCGAAAACATTCGCAAGTAGAGCATAATTGCACTCATTTTTCACACCGTACCGACAAACTGTTTTCGAAAACTACTTTACTGTTTCACAACGAACACAGCCCACTTTTTGTTTGACGTTTTACAGAAAAATTGATAAAATACAATTTAAAGGCATTCAGACGTATTATTTGTTGAAACCTTATGGCCATTTTAAGAGAAATATCAGTATACATATACAGTTTGTCAAACAATTGTTTGCACAACGAAAAATTTCAAGAAATTTCATGTTTATTTTGCTATATTATTAAAAATTGTTTGGTTTTCAAATTTTTTTATTTACAATGTTTAAATGACTATTCTTATACGTAACAGAATCAAAGAAAGAACAAAAAATAATAATGCAACGGTAAATAATACAAAACCAAAACCTTATTCATATTTTCTACTGTCAAGAAATTGTTTGCAATTGCAGAATGCAAGGTGGAGAAACAATGAAAAATGATAACGATAGTAAATCTTTGAGGCAAGGTTTTAGCTTAGACGTTCTAATTGCATTTGGTTTAGCAATTCAGTCATTATTTCAATTTCCAAGAAGTGGATATCAAAGATTTTTTTAAGTGACATCATGCCTGGAAAACGAGTTGATACTAATGTCATACAACTGGTCTATTTTGATTACCAAAAAGGAAAATCTGTGAAACAACTTTCCGAAATGTTCTCGATTAAAGTGAGGACAATTTACAACATAATCTCAAGGGCAGAGAAGGAAAATCGCTTGGAATTAAGGCATAGTGGCGGCACGTATGCCAAACTAAGTCGGAGAGATGAATCTAAAAGCTTACGTGCGATAGATAACAACCCCCAAACTAGTCTCAGGCAGTTAACTACAACAGTCAAAAACGATTTGGACAAAGAGGTCTCCCACGAAACAGTGCGCACAATTTTAAAACGCAACAAAATTGCGTCTAGAGTAGCCCAAAAAAAGCCGTTACTCCCAGAAGTTAACGTAATGAAACGAAAGTGTTTCGGACTGGACCTTATTTCGAAAGATATAACATACTGGGATGACGTCATTTTTTGTGATGAAAGTAAAATTATGCTCTACTACCATGACGGTGCCAACAGAGTTTGGAGGAAGTCAAAAACTGCTCTACTTAACAGAAATATTATCTCAACTGTAAAGTTTGGCAAACTGTCCGTAATGGTGTGGGGTTGTATCTCAGTCAAGGGTGTCGGTGAACTTCGAATTATCACGGACATAATGAACAATGAAATGTATTTGGACATTCTGCTTAAGGAGCTAACTGAGAGCGGCAAAAAAATTGATTTTTTCTGCAGCCAGGGCCCTCAAAAATTGCATTATAAGTTGTACCAAGATAACGACCCAAAACATAAATCACTTCTATGTAGAACCTGGCCACTGTATAATGTTAATAAGGTCATTGACACCGCTCCTTAAAGCCCAGATTTAAGCCCGATAGAAAACGTATGGGCTTGACAAAAAAAAAGTCGCCAAAGGTCGCCGAAAACAAAAAAATGACGTGGTGCGAATACTCAAAGAGGAGTGGCTGAACATCTGGACTTCAAAAGACTTATTGAATCCATGCCGACAAGACTTCAAGCCGTAGTTGATGCAGATGGTGGCCATACCAAGTACTAATAACAAAATACAAAAAATACAAATTAGTACCGCTTTTCCGTTCATTTTTTATTCTCTCTACACCTTGAATTCAAACAATTACTTGCCAGTAGAATATATGAAGAAGGTTTTGGTTTTGTATTATTTACCGTTGCATTATTATTTTTTGCTCTTTCTTTGTTTATGTTACGTATAAGAATAGCCATTTAAACATATGTAAATAAAAAAAATTTAAAACCAAACAAGTTTTAATAATATAGCAAAATGAACATGAAATTTTTTGAAATTTTTCGTTGTGCAAACAATTGTTTGACAAACTGTATATGTTTCGTTTCAATTCAAATCAGCATGAACTGTCACGGCAATATATGAAATTCACTAGAATGGTAGTTGCGCCATCTGTCGAAAATTGGTCGTACCAACTCAGAAACCTTCGCGGGCTCATGCACAAAAGCTTAGCTAACGATCATCACATGATCAAATTCAAATTTTACGATTTTATAAAGGACATACAAACAAACACTTATTGTATATAATGGGTGGTTAAATTTTAAGGGCCGATGTTGAATGTAAACCACGCCTTAACGATAAGTTTTTTTTCTGCATTTCATTTGACATTTCCCATTGCAGACCAACTCAATTTGAACATTGGAAAGATAGAGAATCGAGCAACGCGTTAAAGTTACTCAGGCTTATTATGAAAATGGGCGTTCAAATCTAAATGCATATCGTGCACTTAGTGAGATTTTAGGTCAATTTAGTCGTTGAAATGTACGTACAATCGGAAAAATCGTGCAAGAATTTGAGCAAACCGGGTCTGTAGAAGATGTGAAATGTCGTCAATGGTCAGAATGGTGACAAGAAATGGCAACAGTGGATGATCAATTTTCGAAGAAAATCATCTTCAGTGAGAGGCAAATTTTCACCTCAGTGGATTCGTCAATAAGCAGAATTGCCGAATTCGGGAGAAAGATAATCCAAGATTGATTGTCGAAAAACCAATGCACCCACAAAGAGTGACTGTTTGGTGTGGTTTATCGGCTGTCGGTTACTGTGAATGGTGCTCGCTATTGTGAGATGATAACGAACTTTTTATGGCCCGAATTGCAAGATATGGAGGTGGACGATATGTATTTTCTGCAGGACGGTGCCGATGTGAACGATCTAACGAAACAATAGCTCATTTGCGTGACAAATTCAATGGCCGTGTTATCTCACGTGGTGGTGATGTCAATTCGCCGCCAAGATCATGTGATTTGACACCGTTGGACTTCTTTCTTTGGGGTTATTTGAAAGAAAAGGTGTACGTCGATATACCAGCAACAATTCAAGAGCTAAAGGATGAGATAATTCGGCAAGTAACGGCATAGAACTTCAAATATGCCTCACCGACTTCGAAAATTTGGACCATCGGATGGAGGTGTGCCGCCGAGGTTGCGGCGGCCATTTGGCCGATATTTTGTTCCAGACATAATTGAACCATACCAATATTCTTAACGCCAAAATATGTACAGCTGCCTGCCTGGTAGATATCGAAAAAGCCTTTGACACGGTTTGGATCGACGGATTAATTTATAAACTTATTCGATATGAATTTCCTTCTCATCTAACAAAGATGATAGCATCCATGATACACGGAAAGAAATTTGTCGTAACAGATAGAGAATACACGACAGCTGAAGTTTTTAAGGTCACTAATGGTCTTCTGCAGGGAACAGTTACTGCTCCACAGCTTTTTAATATAAACATTTCTGACATACTTAGGGAACTCGACAATTCGCTGGCATTTGCCGACGATGCTACACGGTATGCAAGCGGCTCGACAATTGAAGACATCCAAACTCAACTTCAAAGCAAGTTTGATAGGTTTCAAGGTTTCTGCTCCGAATGGAAACTTAAAATCAATTATACGAAATGTGAAGCCATACTGTTCGCACCCCAATAAGACGTGGTAATTCAGACTTGAGACGCAACTGGAGAAATCTAAAAATAACGAGTTCAAATGGTCTTCGGATCGAGTCAAAGACCGTTGTGAAATATGTAGGTGTTCATTTGGACAAGTTTTTGTATTATAATGAGCACCTAAATATTAAATTAGAGAATGCAAGAGCGGCATTCATGTCGCTAAAAAGCCTTTTTTATTCCAACTATCTAAGATCCGATGTGAAGGTCATTTGTTACCAAGCATTCGTTCGTTCAATTCTGACTTATGCGAGTCCAGTGTGGTGGAACATTAACCCATCGTATATGGAAAAGCTCGGAGTGTTCGAGCGCAAATGTCTCAGAGCCTGCATGCAGATATATAGGAGTGCACATTCCGAGTTTAGGCACTACGTCCCAAACAAAAGACTTCTGGATGCTTCCGGTGTATCTAGAATTGACAATGTCATACTCGACCTCGTAAGGAATCACTTTGCTCGTTCGGCAAATGTTAGCGAAAACGAATTAATCTCTGGATTATTCTATCCGAATCCTGGGTAATCCAGAAATGCCTTAGAAAGTGGATACATTCCGCCAGAGACATTCCTGTTTCTGGATGCATATGGCTTCCTATCGGACTCAACGAACGTCCCAATCATATACATGCTGCAAAGAGAGCAACAGATAAAAGGATCCTTTACGAGCCTTTTGAGTCGGGGGGTGGGAATACTGATCGAATGAGATACTGCATTAGCATACTTGAATGCGATAAATATAACACTAAAAGGTTAAATAGAGATAAATACTGGTGGCTAGGCTGGGCTGAAGCCGAAACTTAGGGTTAAGTAAAACTAGGCCCTGACATGTGATTTTTGATCTAGCGATAACTGGGAGAAGTAAGCGTTGTGCTTACTCTCTGCTTGTTAGCCAATGGAATAAAGATCACATGACAGGGCCTAGATAAGTTTAGATAGGTTAAGTTAGTCTTGGAAGTTTTAGTTATATATAAAAAAAAGTTGCGACTGTCTTCTAATAGGTTTTCTCTTCACATTTTCCTATTTACAAATACAAAAAAAAATACAAATACCGGGTGATCCAAGTAGAGATACTTTTTTCAATAGCCTTTTTTGACAGATCACGTGTGAGTCGTGTCATGCTGTCATGTTATTTTTGTTTAGTATTGTTTGGCATTTCCTAATGGAAAGACTAACGCGTGAACAACGTTTACAAATTGTTCAACTTTATTATGAAAATTCACGTTCTGTGAGGAATGTGTTTCGTGCACTTCGCTCAACTTATGGTCAACATAATCGGCCTACTGAGCGTACTATTCGCAACACCATCACCCATTTTGAGACCCAGCATTCATTATTGGATAATATTCGATCGAATAGACCACGTCCAGCGCGCTGTTAAGAAATATAGCGGCCGTAGCTGAGAGTGTACACGAAGACCGTAGAGAGTCGATTCGGCGCCGTTCGCAGCAACTCGGACTGACGTATGGAACGACTTGGCGCAATATACGTCAAGATCTTTAATTGAAAGCGTACAAAATACAGCTGTGCAACAACTGAAGCCGCTCGACTTTCCCAAACGACAACGCTTCGCTCTATGGGCTCTTGAAAAGTTCCAAGAAGATCCGAAGTTATCGAGGCAAATTTTGTTTAGCGATGAGGCCCATTTCTGGTTCAAACAAACAAAATTGCCGCATTTGGGACGAAGAGCAACCTGAAGAGATTGAAGAACTGCCACTTCATCCAGAAAAAACAACGGTTTGGTGTGGTTTGTGGGCTGGTGGAATCATCGGTCCATATTTCTTTAAAAATTATGCCGGTGCGAACGTAACCGTCAATGGCGACCGTTATCGTGCCATGATAACCGACTATTTGATGCCTGAAATTGAAGCTCGTGATCTCGGCGACATTTGGTTTCAGCAAGACGGCGCCACTTCCCACACATCGCATCAATCAATGGACTTATTGAGAGAACATTTCGGTGAGCACATAATTTCACATTTTGGGCCGGTCGATTGGCCACCAAGATCGTGTGATATCACACCGTTAGACTTTTTCCTGTGGGGATATGTAAAGTCAAAAGCTTATGCCGACAAACCCGCTTCGATTCAGGCCTTGGAGGAAAACACCACGCGTGTCATTCGCCAGTTACCAGTCGAAATGCTCGAACGAGTGATCGAAAATTGGACTCAACGGATGGACCATCTGCGACGTAGCAACGGCCAACATTTGATAGACATAATCTTCAAAAAATAAATGCCAAAGAATGTTCTTTCAAATGATAATAAACATTCTCCATTAAATTTGAATTTTCTGTGTTTTTTCTTTAAAAAAGTTGGGAACCTCGAAATGGATCACCCTTTATATAGTGATGCCGAGAGTGATAGCCGAGTGATAGCCTGATAGGTAACCTTTAATCTTTGAGTTCGAATTACTCTCCGCGTGAGTTTCGGATATTAAACAGATGTCTATCACTTTTTTTTCTGCATATACAATTCAAGTTCTACAAGTTTTTGCCAAAGCCCATTGGCATTCCACGTAAGAATTTTAAGAAATCTATTCATATCGAAGCTGGGGCGCGTTTGTTGCGAATACTATTTTCGAGCTTAACTAGCCTGTTAAAAATAAATTTATTCGTTTCAAGTTTTGAAAGAATAATCGAAAATACGTTTGTAACTGGGTCAGGTGAAATATTTTTTTGAGCTAGAATAATGAAATTCAGTTTTTTGCCCCCACTTTTTGGGGGCGTATTCGGTAAAAATCGTTTTTCAGACAAATTTTTAAATGTTTGAAAAATTGATTTATGCAAAATCACTGGTAATGATAATATCAACATTTTGTCTAAATATCATTTTAACCCACGCCCCCTTTTTGGAAGTGTTTTTCTACAAAAACAAAACAAACATTTGTATACCCTACGCCATACCATATGCGGGAAGAAGCGTGTTTTCTGTCGAACCATACAAGATTTTGATATACTGTCCGAACAATATGCTGTGATAAAATTTAATTTTCTATATTTCATCGGCATAAAGCCCACATTTTGGGAATATAAATTTTGAGGATGGGATGGGATAGGGTATTTAACTATCCGAGCATTGTATTGTAGCCCTCTCATTTCACTGTGGGAGGGGGTCTATCTTCCTCCGTTTGGTCGGGAGTGGCTATTTCATAAAAAACTACTAAAAATGGAAAAAATATTTTAAAAATAACGCTTATACCTACAATTAAGTATTAAACCTTTTTTTAATGTGAATACATTGTGTTATTAGCTACTTTTAAAATCAAATGAAATGAGCTAGAATCGCTAGCTGAGTCGATCTACCCATGTCTGTCCGTCCGTCGGTCTGTGTGTCACCGATTTTTGGGCCTTAAACTTTGAGCCAGAATGTTGAAATTTGGTGTGTAGTTTCTCTGTCCGACGAAGCAGAACGAGTGTTAACAATGACGCCGCTAGCCCAAAATCCACACTAAAGAGTGATTTTTTGGGGATGTATTGGACGATTATGGATCTGATGTAGATTTGTATTTTTTTCGATCCCATGTTTCGACAATTGTGTTTGCTGACGTGCCCATTCATCCAGAAATGGGCCTGACAGTTAAAGATGATTTTTCAGTGAAAATTAGAGTCAGTTTCCAACTGCTCCAGAGCATATTCAGCGAACACAAGTCTTTGTGTACATTCGTCTACCTTCAGCTCCTGAATCTGTTGAATCTTGTACGGATGCACCTGCATCAAGCCAAGCCAAGATGCAAAATTCGCCAGAAGTTGTGGTCTGCGAAAGGGCGAGCTCTTTTGAGTGACGCGAAACCGACTGCCTCGGATTCTCCTGCACAGTCTCATCGACAGCGCCGATATTTTCGAAAGATCTTGCGTTTCGTTTACTAAACCAGTGGACTTAAATGAATCCACTACACTGTGAATACTGTTTTCGGTAGGAACAATGGACGAATACTGCAAAGTATTGCCCGAGCAGAACACCAATTTTAAGAACACAATTTTATCAGATGCACGTGTCGACGCTGATCTGGCAAAACAGACTAATAAATGACAGTCATTTTGACGGATGTAGATTCAAAAATATGGCCGCTATCAACTGTCAAAATACGGAAGTCCCTATTGGACGACTCATGTTTTAGAAAAGCATGGATTTCGCAACAAAATGGCGTCGCCGAACGTTCCAATCGGACGCTGGTGGAAATAGTCAGAAGCATTATGTTGCACGCATATCCCTATGAATTATTATGTGCAGAAGCAGTGGCCACAACTGTTTATTTGCTAAACAAATTACCGACAAACATTTTAGTGGAAAAGATATTACATGAAGTACGGCCTGGAAGAAAGCCGCAAATGCATAATTTTAAAATATATGGCTCTCCATAAGTATAAGTAAAGAAAATCCATCATGGTAAATTTCATCCGAAAGGTTAGGAGTTTATAATTGTTGGATTTTCAGTAACCCCTAAAGCTGCACTTAAAGTCGTTAAAAATAGAGAAAATGTCCTCAACAAGCCAAAATGCAACGAATTCAATAATTTTGTCTTTCTAGATACCAATGTTTTTCAACAGGAAAAAGTACTGAGGACCTAACCAATGAAAATGAATATAAAGCTACCATCACTGCAGCCGTCACCAAGGCCTCCTCCTAGCCACCATTGCCATATCGAAAGCACCGATTAAGGAATACAAAGACGGAGAAGGAATTAAAATTGTACCAGGAAGACCAAAGCTCCTTCGAACTGGGAAACCTGGACGACCACAAAAACAATGCAATTCGCTGAATATAATGAAAGATGATGTCGTCGTAAAAATTCTAGAGACTGTGTAGGTAGCTTTATCCAACGCACGTTCCAACAAATGGAGGGAAGCTATGGAAAAGAGTTTGCAGCTCTGATATCCTGGTATGATACGTTACATTAAACGTGGACGCAAGTTGAGTTTGCACCAGAAAAGAAAGCCATCGGTTCGGGTTGGGTCTTCAACATAAAAAGGAACGTCGAACGCTTTAAATCAAGACTTGTTGTGGAGGATTGCACCCAGCAAATGTAGGTAGCCGCATAGCATCGAATGATCACCTAAAATATGGATTTTTCCACAGCCCACCGCAGTGTTGATGTATTCAACGAGAAAGTTTTGAAAATGCCAAATTTTCTGAACGAATATTGAAGCACAACAAAGTGATTTATGGTCTTAAACTTTATGAACGAGCTTGGATTACCAAACTGAATGATATGTTGCGAGGTATTGGTTTCACAACATGCGATTGCGGAGCCATGTTTCATAGATGAACCCGTTTTCATAGATGATTTGATCCAACACTACGATAGCAAGGCACATCTATCCAGTAGTTCGGATTTGGTGGACAAGGGTGCACTACAACATTTTCTAGGTAGGGAGGTTGAACGAGAGGGTGAAACTGAAGCAATTTCTGTTGGTCAGAAATAATAAATGAAAGACCTTTCAAAGTGGTATAACATGGAGAATTGCCGCCTTATTACAACTCCGGTGGGTTCTGTACTCCAAGTCAAATATATCTCGACAATTGCAGAAAAGTTGTCCCAATTTCCTATCAATCTTTCATTGTAGCGTTGATGTGTCTTGCTTTTTCAACTGGTCCTGCTATAAAGCATTCCGTATGTAAACAGAATACCAATCCCCACATTGAGTATGAAGCTGAAGCAAAACACATGTTTCGGTATTTATCAAAAACAGTTAATTTAAAATTGCATTATCTTCGGTGGGGAAGGCGAATTCAAGGCTTTGCTGACGCCGGCTGGGGACGTAACCCCTGTATCGAAAGTCTCTTAGAAGTCTTATACAAGTCTGTATATACTTTCTTTTTGACTGGCAGCGCATTTTCTTGGGAGTCCAAAAAACACAACTCAGTACGATGGAAGCATATGTTGCACTTTCGGCTGCAGCTTAAGACGCAGCCTACTTACGGAGGCTCTTAAACGAAACCGGACTCTACAGAGAGAACTTACCTATCGTTTGGAATTTGCCCACGCCCACTTTTTAGAAAAATATTTTTTTTAGGTTCTTAGCCAAACGGTGGGAATTTTGAAAAAGTGTCTGAAAAACATATGTACAACAATATCTATATTTCATATTTATAAAGTTTTCTGCCACGCCCTTTTTTTGAAGGCGTTTTTAGTAAAAAAAAACAGTTTTTGTCCAAAATTTAAAGATATTCCAAGAACTTTTAATGCAAATACTTCCATAGTTGCAATATAAACACATCGCCATTTTTGGCAGTGTTTGCATACAAAAACCATTTGAATACCCCATTCCAAGGCTTTTGCAAAAGAAATTCGTGGTTTTTTTGTCAACCACAAAAGATTTTTATAAACTGTCGGAACGCTATATTGCGACAAATTCATTTTCTGTATTTCATCGCCATAAAGTTCACATTTTGGGATATCAGTTTTAAGGATGGGATTGCATAGGGTATAAAACGATCCGCACAGCGGACTGTAGGAGGTGAAAAAATAGATTACCTCCCACAAAAATCAAAAAATCTGATCGAAACTCTAGCCTTCTCATATGTTTTTTTTATAAAAAAAAAACAAACAAAACAAAATTGTGACATAAAAAAACAGTGAGTTCAAAGAACTTTTTTGGAATTGAAAACTTATTTATCCAAAACACTTTTTTTTTCTCATAAGTAAAAATAACTAATAAACAAAAATTACTTAACT
This sequence comes from Rhingia rostrata, assembly GCA_949824845.1. Classification (NCBI taxonomy): domain Eukaryota; kingdom Metazoa; phylum Arthropoda; class Insecta; order Diptera; family Syrphidae; genus Rhingia; species Rhingia rostrata. The sequence goes on from OX463756.1 coordinate 8,231,264, forward strand.
TCACAGCAATTAACTTTTCTCTATCAGCGTAGTTGAATATCACTTCGTCGATTCGACGAATGGTTATCTGTAACGTACTATAAAATATGGTTATCCGTCTAGGGTTAAAACCGATTTGGTCTGGCCAGACCCATACACTGATTCGAAGGGTTAAGCTTATGTGCACAAAACAAACGTGTGAAACTCGAACTATACGTGAGTAGTTCAATCGTTATATTGAGTAGATACATCAATTGAGTGTTAAGTGAGATATATACTTAAAAAAAAAAGCAAAGGCTCCAAAAAATTCCACTATTATGACATCTAAACTTTCCATCGTTTTTTGTTTGTTTGTATTAAAAGTCGTATACAAATGCACGGCCCGCATAGCTATCATCATAAAACATTGTATACTACAGCTAAGTACATTTTTCTAAGCATCGGATGACCTTGCTTTACACAGATACACAATGTATAGATACAATTATTGGATGCAATTGCAAATTTTATAGTTCTAGTGCACATTTAGCATTAGTCCGGCACCCACCCCCTAGTAATAGTGATTAAGTGCATCTGGGAATTTGTTTATTTATTATTCTGTCGATGATTGTAAACAGTTTTTTTTTATAGTTAATAAAGCGAGTAGCCTACCCTCTCATGAATTTGATAAGGGAGGTCTTTGGGGTGAATCGGCAAACACCCTGAGATGGGAAAAACAAAGAAACAAAACAAAACACAGATTAAACAACACCTTTCAGATCTGATTGATAGTTAGAGGTTAATTTTCTGACCCTTTGACAGCAGTTGGTTCCGCGAATTCCCTCTGGCTTTGGTTTATTGCAAGCAAACTGTTGTTGGACTTGGTTTTGCCGAAAGGTGTTTGAAGGATTTGCACATCAAAACAAGAAGCGTAAGTACCTAATTTTAAGCTAAGTAAGGGTATGGAGGTAGATATTGAGGTATGTACTATCAAAATGATACAAGTTACCCCTTGCAGCTTGTGTAAAGTTGTAATCTGGTACTCAATCACCTGTTGTTTGTTGCATTCTATAAAATTGAACTTTTGAAAGCTATCTGTAGGTGTTAATTCGACTGAAAACAGCGAAAAGTAGAGTGATAATGATGACGTAGGGACTAAAGCAAAAAGGATAACCCATAAATGTGATTGACAAAACACTGTTGTCGAGGCTTCATGTAAGGATTAAGACTTTCAGTATGAATGGAGCTGTGACATCTACTACTATTCGACTATTCAGATGCGGATCTGTTATAAGTGCCAGACTTAGGCAAGAAGTCTTATATTCTACGGCATAAGCGAACGCATTGTAACAATCCGCATCAAGGCCAAATTCTCCAACATAAGCCTTATATGCACTCACGTCCCAACGGAGGAAAAAGATGATATAGCCGTAGATTGCTCCTATGAGCTCCTTGACCAAACCTATGAGCAACTACCGAAGTACGATGTTGAAACCGTGGTGGGAGATTTAAACGCAAAGGTAGGCAGAGAAGACATCTTTAGCAGTATTGTCGGAAAACATAGCCTACACGACAACACGTCTGGTAACGGACATAGGCTAATTGATTTCGCTACGGAACGAAATTCCACTATAGCCAGTACACGGTTTCCTGACCTCGATATCTATAATGGGACATGGCGGTCACCAGATCAACGAACGGTCATCCAAACTGATTACTTTGCGATAGAGGAGAGGCATGCATCCAGTATTTTGGATGTCCGAACATTCCGAGGAGCTAACATCGACTCGGACCACTACCTTGTTGCAGCCAAGGTTAGAATGCGGATATCCACTACGCCAAAACAATCCAGAAATACTTTAAAAAAAAATTTAATGTCGAAAAACTGCAATCGCAAGAGACCGCCAAGACCTTCGCGCAACGCGTATCCCTAAATCTCTCGATTAACACCACACCACCAACATCGAATGTCGAAGAACTATGGCAACGATGCCAACAAGCCTTTAGATCAGCAGCAACTGATGTGCTAGGTTTCTCGCGCCCACCAGCAAGAAACCCCTGGTTTGATGAGGAATGCCGACAGATGCTCGCAGCCAAGAACGAGGCCTACAAGGCTAAGCTGCAGGTGAAGACGAGAGCTGCCGTTGAGCTCTATAGGCAGAGAAGAAGGGAAAAACACCGGCTTTTCAGAAAGAAGAAAAAAGAACAAGAAAAGCGCGTGATCGAGAATATGGAGAGGTACCACTCTAGGAACGACGTTCGCGAGTTTTACCAAAGTGTAAAACGTCAAACCCAAGGATACAAGGCTCGAACAGAATCCTGTCGAGATGAACAAGGAAATGTCGTAGTTGAGACACAGTCGACGCTGAGGATATGGAAGAACCACTTCTGCAGACTGTTAAACGGCGATGACGAACAACATTCCGCTGTCAGGCAGAACGAATTATTCAATATTGGCAACGACAGCGAAAGCTGCCAACCACCCGACCTGAGTGAAGTGAGGATAGCAATATCTAAACTGAAGCTTAAAAGGCTGCCGGAAATGACGGCCTTCCCGCCGAGCTTTATAATGCCGGCGAAGATGACTTGGTAAGAAACATTCATCACCTCATAAACCAAATCTGGTCGGAAGAAAGTATGCCCGAAGAATGGAACCTCAGCATCGTTTGTCCGATCCACAAAAAAGGAGACAATCTGAACTGCGCCAAGAGGCATAAGTCTCCTCAAGATCGCCTACAAGATCATATCTGCCGTAGTATGTGAACGCCTGAAACCGTTTACCAATAACCTGATAATCCCTTATCAGTGCGGTTTTTATGTCAGGAAAGTCAACAACCGCTCAAATTTTCATACTTCAGCAGATCCTGGAAAAAAAACCCAAGATGTCCAAATCGATACCCACCACCTATTCATCGATTTCAAAGCAGCATACGACAGCGTTTATCGAGACGAACTAAACAGAGCCCATGTATAGTTTTGGTATACCTCCCAAACTCGTCCGTTAGGTCGTAGGGTCGGAAACGACCTCACCGACACATTCGATACCAAAAAATCATTTAGACAAGACGATGACAGCGCCTTTTTTAATTTGATTCTTGGGAGGATTGTGCAAAACTCACGAGCCAACTCCAGAGGCACAATTTACCAAAAAATCGGAACAACTACTAGCATACGCCGACGATATTGACATAATTGGTCGGACCCAACTTGATGTCATAGCCACGTTAGCTAGTATAGAGAAGGAAGCCGCAAAAATGGTTTAAGCAGTAAATGAGGGCAAGACGAAGTATATGCTATCAACACGAGAGGACACACAACATCGAAGAATTGGACAGAACATCACCATGGAGAGTACAACTTTGAGGAAGTTCTGGAGTTTGTCTACCTCGGCTCAGCTATTAACTCTGACAACAACATCTCGTCAGAAATTAAACGAAGAATTACTCTTGCCAACCGCTATATCTTCGGGCTGAGAAGGCAATTTAGTAGTAAAGCCCTCACTCGAACTACTAAGAAGATCCTAAATAAGACCCTGATCATCCCCGTCCTGCTCTACGGCGCTGAAGCATGGAACGTCTCTATAGACATATAGAATGAATAGACACCAATACTCCGGCTCACAGAGTCTTCGATTCCCAGCCAGACGGCCGACGTGGCAGAGGAAAACCTCGCTACGAGTGCGCTACTGGAGGCAGTTAGATAAGGACCGAGCTAATTGGAGAGGCATGTTGGTTGAGGCCCAGGTTCATTCCGAACTTTAGCGCCACTTAAGTAAATAAGTGAGTATGAGTGGTGGGAATGTCCGTGTAGGTTCGGTTATGTTGTAGTGGCTGCACGCGATGCGAGTGCGCACACTTAGATCATAAAGGTCCGTTGTCGACTGTACTTATAGCGCACGAGGTTTCTGACATTAATATTAGCCAGCTTATCAGATTAGCCAGATTATCGAAGAAGAAGATTCCCTGTTGGATTTTTCTCTTTTCGGAGAGAGCTGGGGAAGAGAGAGAATGTGAGTGATACTTGCCTCATCTTCTTCGTCCAAGCAACTTCTACAGAGGCCATTGCTAATGAGGCCTAGACATTTTTGTGTGGGCCTATAGAACAGTGTCCTGTAAGGACACTGATTATGATACTTATGTTTCATCTTTTCAGAATTGTCAAGCAGATTGAGCGCTTCTGGTTATAGTTAGGCCGGAGTTGCCTAAATGTTTGATACGCTGTGCCGTTTATCCATCGTCGGTATGCTGCCTTGATCGCATCCAGTTTGATCTGTAAATTACATGTAGCGAGAGACGTATCTAATATATCTACTGGTGGTAGAACATCAAGGGTGGTGCCCTGTATTGCAAGCTCATCAGAACTACAGTTCCCTGGAATGACTCTATGACCCGGCATCCAGAAGAGGTTAATAGTGAACTGCTCTGTCATCAGATTGAGAGACAGTCGTCATTCGTAGGCTGATTTAGATTTATTTTTGAAAAAAAAACCAAACCTATGTACCACCCCTGGAACATTGTAGAATTTCGTGCCTAAACTTTTGGTCATAAAAGAATTTCACACACTTTTAATGGGCATTACAGTCATTACCGGCTTATTTGGATAATTTTTTTGGTTTTCCTCCGATGAGTTGGTCTTGTAAGACCGGAATTTTATCTCTCTCAAGACTATACCTTCCTTGCAGCTCAAGTTGTACCACCCTTTTGCCATTTCTAGGAACCACGAAAATCCTTGCACCGAATTTCATCAATTTTGTTCAAAATTTAGGCCTAAAATCTGTGATAAGAGTCACGACAGACATGGTTAAATCAGTTCAAATGTCAAACCTAAAAATCGACAATTTACCGCTCCTTTTCTGCAAAATTTTGATGATGACCGTCACTCTGCCATTTCGGCATACCGCCATTTCGCGTTGGCTTGTTGCAGCTTAATTGCAATTTATCAGCGGACATGTTAAGCGTTATTGGGAAATGCATTTCCACATGTCGTTACACATCTGTGGTGAGAACGAAATATTTACAATAAAACATCAGGGATACACGAACGTGGGTACTTTGTGTATCTGAATAATTTGTTGACAGAGCTTTAGCAATCAGAATGCATTACATAGCTTCCCTGACAAAAGAGTAGTCAAAGTGACTGTTGATGGTGCCGAAGGACATAAGGTAATCACAAATTCAAAGGAAACAGAAAAAAAACGTAAGGATAAATGTTTTCGCTTAAATTTTTTTAATATTACGGGAAAATCACAAGGAAACACAAAGTTGTTAAAATTCACGGTTGTGTATTTTTATTTGTACCAGATTTATTCGGCGAAAGGAACTTGTAAATTGGCGAACGTGATTTGTGATAACACAGTCAGTCTGTGACAACAAAGTCAGTGTTACTAAGGTCAAAAAACATCACAGGCAATCACATTGTTTTATTTTTCAGGATCTAGTTAGTTGTAACAATAAGAATTCACGAAAATGGGATTACCTATCACATGTGAATACCATTCTAACAACGACTTCGTTGATTGTTATTGTGTCGCCTTTTTTTTTTAGGTAGATGTGTTTTTTCTTAAAATTCAAATAAAGGGACTTCCGAATTTTGACAGTTGGTAGCGGCCATATTGTTGAAGGTACATCTGTCAAATTGGCTGCCATTTTTTCACTCAATTGTGTCAAATCAACATGGACGGGTATACCGTTCAAAAAAGCCGTGCAAATGATAAAATGTTTTTTTTTTTGTAAATGGGAGTTCTGTTCGGACAACGATTCTGCGCCTCACCCATTTACGGTCGCCATAGTCGAGAGGACTATTTGCAATGTGGTGGATAATGGTGGAATCCACTGGTACAGTAAACGATAGGCCACCAGCCGTAAGACGACAAAACCCAAGATCTGCTGAAAACAAAGAATTTAAAGGATAATCCGGAGCAATCGCTCACAAGAACTCGGCCTTTACCAAAACTTGGCGAATTTTGCATCGTGACTTGCACCCGCACAAAAATCATCTAACGCAGGAGCTAAAGGTGAACGACGATAGATAACGAAATAATTCGCTGAATGGAATGGGGGGCAGTTGTAAGCTGACCCTAATTTTCATCGAAAAATCAACTTTCACGATGTAGGGCTAGTGGCGTCATCGGTCCATATTACTTTGAAAACGACGTTTCCCAGGTTATCACCGTCAACGACGTACGCAATGGGTCGATTATTACCAACTTATTTTGGCATAAACTGGATGATACCAGATGACACCAGCGACATGTGATTTCAACAGTCGCGGCGCCCGCTTCGTGCCACATACCCCACACCACATTGAAAATTCTGCACGAGCAATAAGAGGGCATGGTCATCGGCGCTTCGTGCCACATACCCCACACCACATTGAAAATTCTGCACGAGCAATAAGAGGGCATGGTCATCTCACATGGAGGTGATGTGAACCGGGCAATAGGTCGGTTAGGCATGTCAAAGGTAAGCCTGGCCACATGAACAGAGACGGGGGCGGGGATGAGCCAAAAGGCAAACTGCAGCGCTCAATCCCGAAGTGGATACTGATGATCCGTCTATTAGGGGTATCTAATAAATTGGCACTGGCCCTCCATGTTGGGGATTGTATTTTGGGTTAACTACCCACATTGTTACGAAGCAACCAAGAGCTTCGACAAGAGTCATCTTATTATTGCCGACAATGCAAAACGAAAATAAAAAATGGCGTTCGTATCTGCACCTGAAATGTTAGAACACTAAACAGGAGTGGTGCAGGCGAACAACTAGCGGATGCCCTAAGCTGTTAATTCTGTCATTCAGGAAATTCGATAAGATGGACCGGGCAAAAAGAAGATGAAAAGCTGTGACATCTACTGAGGATGTAGTACTAAATCGGATGGGGACTTGTTATAATTGCCAGACATATGCATTGTCAAATGCGAATCAAGGTCAAATTCGCCAACATAAGGCTTATATTCCCTCACGCTCTAACAGAGGAACAATCTGATATGTATAGCGAAAGACTGTTTCTACGAGATCCTTGACAAAAATAAATAATGAGCGACTACCGATGAACGATTCCCTTCTTAGCCCAAAAAGAACAGCGGTTGGCAAGAGTAATTCTTCGTTTAATTTCTGACGAGATGTTGTCAGAACTAAGAGCGGAGCGATAAAAAAAATCGTCCTGGAAGATTTGAACGCAAAGGTAGCAAGGGAAGATATATTTAGCAGTAAAGAAAGAAAACAAAGTCTAAACGACAACATGTCTGGCAATGGATTTAGGCTTATTGACTTTGCTGCGGAACGAAATGCCAATATATACATATAAGGGAACTGCAGATCAACGAACGGTTAATCAAAATGATCACATTGCACGCATCCAGGGCTCCAGATCCGTTAAGTGATTATCCTTTGACGATAACATTTCGACGATATACATCTTGCATCACGTAAGACCCGCAGTTGTTTTTACTGTCGGCGATATCACTTTATTTGCTTCATGAAAGACGATAATCGTCAAATCACAGACAACTATTGAGCGATTGCTCATTATGTGTCGACAACGTTTGGAGTGATAATCGTTTTCAAAGTTACGGAACGACCCCCGTTTTTTCGATGTCCGAACATTTCAACATCCACTCGGGCAACATCCACTAGGACAAAAAAAAAAAGCCAAATTTTGTAAAAAAAAAAAAAACTGAATGTCGAAAATTTGCGCTCGCAAGTCAGTGGTTAACGCCTATACAATAACCTCTCGATAGAAACCATACCACCATAATTTACTATGGAAGAACACTGGCGACAATGCCAACAGCTAGGTTTCTCCAGACCACCCGCAAGAAACTCTTGGCTTGATCAAGAATACTGAAGGATGCAGAACGGAATTTCAGAGATGAACAAGGAAATGTCGTAGTTGAGACACAGTCGGGGCTGAGGATATGGAAGAACCACATCTGCAGACTTCAGATATTCTTCATCGCCGTTTTATGAAGAACAATCTCCCGAAGAACGAATCAATAAATATTGGTAGCGACAGCAAAATCTACCAACCACCCGACCAAAGTGAACTGAGGATAGCGTATCTAAACTTACGCTTAAAACGGCTGCCGGAAATGATGGCATTCAAGTCGAATTGCATAGAGCCTGCGGAGATGATTTCGTTTGTCCGATCCACCTCTGAACTGCTCCATTATTTGAACGCCAGAAACCGTTCATCAATTACAGAATCATTTGTCCGATGTGTTGTATGTTCCGGACATTCGTCTGAATTTATTTTTCCCAAATTTTTGGCGCAACAGGCTCGTTAGTACCCTGGGCGTAGCTTTCTCACAACCATTCATGTGTGCATGTGTACTTCTGGCAAGATGGCGGGACCTCCTGTTTTGTGCCGACTCCGAATGGCAAATTTGGATAAGCTTTTCTTGACAATTGATACTACTCGGATGATTTGTCAGATCATCACGAGAGGAAGGGCCTGTGAAAAATCATTCAGGTGTTTCTACGGCCGGAATTCGAACCAAGACCTTCTACGCGGCAGTTCATCGCACTAACCATTGCGCCACTTAGCCCGTCGCCGATGTTGTTGTGAGGAACGAAAATTTACATTTATGATGAGGGGTATATTAATACGACCTCGAGATACATACATTTGAAAGTCCTGGATTCCAGTATGCGGCGAACATGAGGACAGCTTAAGCTCGAGATGGCCGTCTCTCTTAGGAAATGTGGTTTTCCGATTTTCCTCGGCTGCGTCAATCGGACGTCGAAAGTTCAACGAGAACGAATACGTATTTGGGTCGACCTCGTTTATTGTAGGTACGCCTGGTATTCTGTATCGACTATGAAGTTTTGCACTTTTACGGCACGTTCGTAACAAAAACTAATCGGGGCAAACCGCAAACTTCGTATTCAACTCTTGAAAATTTAATGCAAGCAAACATCAACTCGTGCATATGACCATCGATCTGCTATAATCCTTTCTCCAAAAGAGGTCTCTCTCACTCCAGTAGCTTGCGGGCTAAATTTACAAATCCTTCTAGCTCGTTATATTTAACTCAGAAAAATAGACTTGGATTCCCAAAAATCATTCTAGATTTTCTCGTATATCAATCATATTTTTCTAAATAAAATGTATTGCGCTAGATGGATGCAAAAATCCGCGCCAAACGCAGCGAACAATTTCAAATAAACTCATGGCCGATATTCCATCTCAGAACACAAATCTATCCAACCACTTGCTATAATTCAGAGCATCCGCTCTGGATGCAGCCATTGCACGTTCATTTGTTTGAAAACGATGTTGGACCACCGAGGCTTACAACAAAAATAGAAATTTTCGCATGCTTTGTCTTACGAAAATATCAAGCCCTTGTTTTTAACGACCCACCCATGAGATAAAAATTATGTTGTATGTTTCAGGTAGGATATCAAAGGAGGATCTAAAAATAGGTTGACGTGCGTAAACAAAAACAAAAATTTAGCGGTCAATGTCCTTCTAGTGTGTCACTCCTAGTCTAAGTTCTGATGTATTAATAAGGTCGTATTAATAACCCCTAATGCCCTTAGGTAGCAAGATGTTTTAGGAGGACCCCTTGTCCTCCTTGGAATGAAACCAGCAATCTTCGGCCACTATTACCCGTGCTGGCTGGCTGAGGCCTCGTTCCTGGATAACAAAAACAAAACTTCCCTTATTCAGGCGCTGGGGTTGAACCCACCCTAAGCTTGCAGCACCAACGGATGTCCTTACTGTGCTACTGTGCTATTGCATCGCTTGCCTCTCGTCTTACATATTAAAGGTACCGCATCATGCAGCTCAGTAGGACTCAAGGAGTAAGAATGCTGAAATGCAAGGCCGTGTAATATCCTGGCCACAGTAATATCCTGGACACGTTACCAAACTGCATTGTCACGTTTCCAACAGACTGCATAACACCTATGTAGGATTTCCTACCAGAGCTCAGTGGAAGGGAAACGAAGTAGTAAGAGATTTCGACACGGTCGTCTACACCGACAAATCTAAGATAAACTGTGGTGTGTGGTCCGGAGTCTACTCGGGATCACCGAAAATATCAGCTTCATACCGCCTACCGGATTTTGCTAGGGTATTCCAGGCGGAATTACTGGCTTTCCGAAAGGCTTGCACTCTACTGGGGCGTGCCACTACGGAAAAGCAAAATATTGCTGTTCTCATAGATAGCCAAGATACCATAAAGGCTACCATATCCTCCAAGCCGGAGGAGTTACAAAGTTGGAAAATGATGTTGATGTTGTTGATGATGCTGTTGCCGCTCAAGATGTAATAAAAGACTCTCGCGTTGTCAATGCGGATGCTGATGGAGATGGGGATTTCGATGACGTATTAAAAGAAGCTGTTGGTGTTCCAGATGACCTTGGTTCAAAAGACCTAGAAGAAAGCAATTCAATCAGAAAACGTATGAGGAGCAGAAAGAAATTGGTACGGGAATGCCGGAACGAACTTGCCCACCTTGGCGAACGCTTCAGGGTCACACTTCTCTGGGTTCTAGGGCACAGTGACATTGAAGGAAACGAACGTGCAGACGAGCTGACCAGGCAAGGCTCAGCTCTGCACTACTCACTTGCGGTAAAGGGACAAATACACTCATACCACCTGAAGAAGGCCCACTCCAAATAGAGAAAGCTAACAAATTGCGTCATTTAGACGACGATATGGCCCTCCTACGACATGGGCAGAACAAACGATCTACTAAATAGAACCCGCCCATATATCGCAAGAATTATGGCGTAAGCCACGGGGCGCTGGCCAACTAGGGATCCCATACAACGTTCAATGCCGCAGTTGGGGGAACGCTAATGAGGGAGAAACCGCCTTCCATTTTATTTGCAAATGTCCGGCACTAGCAAAAGCCAGATTGCCTGCGTTAGACCAACCATTCGTCGATAACCTTAGCGATGTCTCGGGTAAAAGGATACAAGATTTAATCCGTTTTCTAAGCCTCACAGACTGTACCTAGAGAACGCCTGTATCACATCCACAACAACAATCATAATAAAGGCCACACAAGTCGTGGTAACAAAAAGGCACACAAGTGCTACTTGGGCTCATCCCGAACCTCCACTTCTAATCCAATTTATCCAAGCTGGACAGGATGCAAGGGTGAATCTAAATATTCTTCGTTCAGACAATGGTTTGGAGTGAACAAACCAAAACGTTCAAAGCATTCTACAGATAAACTGTGTTGTACACCAACAGACGGTCCTTATACGCCTGAAGAAAATGGATGCACAATTGTAGAAGCAGCAAGGACAATGATTCATGGAAGAAATTTGGACATTAAGTGGCTGTGAACACTGCCGTTTATGTTCTTAACCGAACTGGCATAAGCCCGATATAATATGAAAAATCGCCGTATGACTTTTGGTATGGTAGACAGGCTGATATATTTGAGGCACTGAGAGCAGTAGAGGCGTAACCCCAACTGAGATATTCGATTAAAGGTTTAAAAAAAAAAACATAATCCGTATTATATAATAAATTCAAAATTGAGAAAACTAGGGTCACGCCGCTCCTGCTCTCAATGGCTCATTTAATTTGCATGGTTTTGGGACAGAAACGTTCATTCATATACCACAACACAAGCGTCCAAAATGGGATCGAAAATCGAAAAAAGGTATTTTGGTAGGCTATGGCGAAGGAGTAAAAGGTTATCGGATATTGTTCTCAGAAAGTAACAAAGTTGAAGTCTGTAGGGATGTTCAATTCAATGATTCTAAGGAGAAAGATTGTTAACGCTTCTTGGAGATGAAGATATCCAAAGTCAATTGCCATTCAACAAAAATTGTTTGACCGGAGGAGTTACTAAGTTGGATAACGATGTTGATGTTGTTGATGTTGATGATGCTGTTGCCGCTCAAGATAATATAAAGGACCCTGTTGCTGGTGGAGATGATGAATTTCGATGACGAATTTGAAGAAGCTGTTGGTATTCCAGATGACCTTGGTTCAAAAGATCAAGAAGAAAGCATTTCAATCAAACCGTTTGAGGAGCAGAATCAAAACGACCCAATATGAAGCACACTGATGCATTCAAGAAAGCTTGACTCTCTTAGGCGAATAATATAAACCTGAGCGTTTTGAAAAAGCCAAAAATTGTGAAAATTCGGATAAGTGGAAAAGAGCAATGGATGAGGAAATTTATTTTTTGAAAAAAAGCGATACTTGGACTTTGACTAATTTTCCGAAAGATCAAAACCTCCACCGATAATGAAGGTGAATGCTACAAAGCTAGAATGGTAGCAAGAGGTTTTAGTCAGGAGTTCGGGATAGATTACTTCTGGATTACACCTGGAAAACTTGATATCCAGCAATTTGATGTTAAAACTGCGATTTTAAATGGAGACTTATGGAGACTTATGTTCGACAGCCATAGGGGCACGAGGATGGCAGCAATCGAGTATGGAAACTACAGAAAATTGTGTATGGTCTAAAACAGGCTTCCAGGTGTTGGAACCAAACCTTTGCAAGATTATTAAATTTAATTTTCAACCATCCGCTGCTGATCCTTGCTTGTTCGTGAGTGATAGAAATGAAGGAAAGGTGATATTGGCAATTTATATTGAAGATGGCCTGGTGGCATCAACACACAAGGGTGAAATTTGGAAGCCATGTAGTTGTCTCAATAGATGGTTGGGTGTTGTAGAACGAGGGTAAACTGTGAGTGGTTTTAACTTGGCAATGCCCAGTGGTTGTAACTCTGACTACACATCAAGTGCTTATTTTTAACCTCCAAGTGGTAACCATCGTGTACTGGTCTCATCCAACCGGATTTGACTTGCTAAACGATGAGCGCGAGTGTTGATAATACGACGCAAAACAGCAACACTAAAAACATCCAGGCCAGAATGGAACGGATTGAACACCAGGGCCTGCTGTCCCAGGTGACCGAAGACAAGCTGCTTCGACATATTCGGATAACAGGTTTTTTGGGAATTTCAAGTGTAAGTCAGGCCATATCAACAGATATGGTGGCGGATGAACCGAAACGCTAACGGCAGCGCTTAATTCCGTAGTGGATACTGATGGCCCCGTATCCTAGGGGTATCTAATAACTTGGAACTGGTCATCCAGTTTGGGGGTTGTGCATTGGGTTAACTACCCAACCATAGAAAAATAAATTGTATTACGAAGCATCGAATAGCCTCGGAAAGGACTGATTTTATTGCTGACGACCCTGCTAAACGAAAAAAGGACAACGACGTCCGTATCTGCACCTCGAATGTGTGAACATTAAACAGGAGAGGTGCAAGCGAACAACTAGCCGAAGAATTTAACTGCTACAAAGCAGACATTACTGCCATCAAGGAAATTCGATGGGATGGGTCAGGGCAAAAAGAGGATGAAAAACTGTGAGCCGAAACAGCGACTATTCGAATGCTGATTTGTTATAAGTGCCAGACTTAGGCAAGAAGTCTTATGTTTCCAAGACATAAGCAAAGCATTGTAACATTCCGCATCAAAGTCGAATTTGGCAACATAAGCCTTATATGCGCTCATGCCGCAAACGTGGAAAAAGATGATATAGCCAAGGATTGATGTTATGAGCTCCTTGACAAAACCTATAAGCGACCAACGAAGTACGATGTTAAAATGGTGCTGGAAGATTTTAATGCAAAGGTAGGAAGGGAAGACATCTTTAGCAATATTGTCGGAAATTATAGCCTACAGGACAACAAGTCTGGTAATGGATTTAGGCTAATTGACTTCGCTACGGAACGAAATGTCACTGTAGCCAGCACACGATTTCCCCCTCCGCGATATTAATTAGGGAAAATGGCGGTCTCCATATCAACGAACGGTCAACCAAATTGATCACATTGGGATAGACAAGAGGAGCGCATCCATTATTTTGGATGTCCCACTATTCCTAGGAGCTAACAGCGACTCGGACCACTAGATACCTTGTTGCAGCCATGGTAAGAATGCGGATATCGCCAACACCATAACAATCCAGAAAAGCTATGAAAAATGTTGATGTCGAAGGACTGCAATTGCAAGAGACCGTATCCCTTGAACTCTCGATTCACTCCATACCACCAGCATCGTGTGTCGAAGAACAATGGCAACGAAGCCAACAGCAAGAACCCCTCTTTTGGCGAGGAATACCGACGAATGCTAAGCTGCAGGTGAAGACGATAGCTGTCATTGACTTCCATAGGCAGAGAATGCGGACGGTAAGTGCGAATTGGAAATTTTGTAGATCGTATTCGTCGGCAAGGCTGTTGTTTGATGCTGGGGTACCAATGTGAACACTGGGGTATCAATATAAGTACCCCACATAGAAAATGTTCGTTGTATGAGATTAGATGCGCACTCTATGTAGTTCTATACGCTTTGCTGAGACACAGTCAATGCTGAGGATATAACCACTTCTGCAGACAGTTAAACGGCGATGACGAACAACATTCTGCTGTCAGGTAGAACGAATGATTCAATATTGGCAACGACGGAAAAAACTGCCAACCACCCGACCTGAGTGAGGTGCGGGTAGCAGTTTCTAAGCTCAAGCTTAATAAGGCCGCCGGAAATGACGGCCTTCCCGCAGAGCTTTATAAAGCCGGCGGAGATGACTTGGTAAAAAACATCCACCAACTCATAAGCTAAATCTCGTCGGAAGAAAGTATGCCTGAAAAATGGAACCTCAGCATCGTTTGCCCGATCCACAAAAAAGGAGATTGTCTAAACTGCGCCAACTACAGAGGCATAAGTCTCATCAACATCACCTACAAGATCCTATCTGCCGTAATATGTGAACGCCTGAAACCATTTACTAACATGCTTAACAGCACTTATTAGTGTAGTTTTAGGCCAGGAAAGTCCACAACCGATAAAATTTTCACACTTTTGGCAGATTCTGGCAAATAACGCAAAAAGGCCAAGTCGATACCCACCACCTATTCATCGATTTCAAAGCCGCATACGACAGCATTTATAGAGACGAATTATAGAGAGCCACGTCTAGTTTTTGTATGCCGCCCAAACTCGTCCGTTTGTGTAGGATGACGATGGAGAATTCTTGCTGCTCCATTGGGGTCGGAAACGACCTCATCGACACATTCGATACCAAAAAAGGATTTAGGCATGGCGATGCGCTGTTATGTGATTTCTTCAATTTGTTTCTTGAGAGGACTGTGCAAAACTAGAGAGACACAACACCAGAGGCACAGTTTTCAAAAAAATCAGTACAACTACTAGCATACGCCGACGATATTCACATCATTGATAGGACTCAACGTGATGTCATAGCCACGTTCGCTCATATAGAGAAGGAAGCGGCAAAAATGGGCTTAGCAGTATATTAGGGCAAGGCGAAGTATATGCCGTCAACAGACGGCGATTTGGACAGAACATCACCATTGACAGATATAACTTTGAGGTAGTACGGGACTTTGTCTATCTCGGCTCCGCTATTAACTCTGACAAGAACATCTCGTCAGAAATTAAACGAAGAATTACCCTTGCCAACCGCTGTTTCTTCGGGCTAAGGATGCAATTCAGTAATACCCTCACTCGAACTAGTACGGATATCCTATATAAGATCCGATCATCCCAGTCCTGCTCTACGGCGCTGAAGCATGGATCATCTCAAAAGCGGATGAAGAAATCCTTGGTTGATTCGATAGGAAAATTCTTCGAAAAATCTTCGTTCCCTTTTACGTTGACGGGCTATGAAGACGAAGATTCAACCAAGAACTATACAAGTTGCACAGCGCATGACTGTGGTCAAAAAACTTCGCATTAGACGTTTAAAACGGCTAGGATATGTAGAACGAATGGACACAATACTTGGGTTCCAATAGTCTTCGATTCCCAGCCAGACGTCGGACGCAGTAGAGGAAGACTTCGCCTTAAAGTGACACGCACAAGTAGAAACCGACCTCAACCATCTTGGAGTGGGCAACTGAAGGCAGTTAGCTTATGACCGGGCTAATTGGAGAGACCAGTTTGGTTGAGGCCCAGTTTCGTTTCGGACTGTAGCGCAACTTAAATAAGCAAGTTAACATGTGAAGTCAAAGTGTACGGTCACTGCATTAAATGCGACGATAACAAAACTTTCCTAGAATGACTTAAGTTTTGGAACTTGTAAAAATGTTACTACAAGTCTTTTACAAACGATTAAAACGTGGATTCGTTAAATTCCAAGTGAAGCACACTGCTATTTTTAATTGCTGGAAATGGTCTTAAGAGTCGATTCAGACCTTTTATTTACGATATTTTAATGTCAAAAATCTGAGTCTACATTCTGGTGAATTTTGATTAATGAGCTTGAAATAAACTCTTTCCAGATTAAATTAACTCAAGAACTCTTGATCATTTGAGGTGCCGAAACTATTCCGATTCTGTTCTGAAAACTTTTGAAGAAAATTCTGAATTTCATCAAAAATCATCTTCAGAGGTGATGGTTATTTCTGTCCTGACTTTGTTAAAGTAAAAGATGGCGTTTTTGAAATTTTTTCGTCGATCACCCTTAATGGCGATTAATGAATGGAGCTGAAAGAGGGAAGACTATGTCCACGCAAAATTGGATGGACTTGACATAAATGATATATGATTCCAATAAGACTGTGCCATATAGCACAAACCGTCTAATGAAGGGGCAGTACGGTAATCGTAAAATCTCGAGAAATGATCCATTCGAAGTGGGGTTTAACGCCGTCGGGCTTATTTTTATAGGACTAAGTTAATTCGTTTGCTTATGGCATGCCAACAATGGCTGAACCGCTCCGGGGCAATGCCATAGTCGATGTGTGTAGAAGAGTTTTGGAAAATTGGCTCCAAGGAGTCGTCAAACAGTGCTTTCTATGGACATACGAACGAGATCAAATTTTATACTTAAAATGATCATGTGTACTAAAAGTAGTAACGAATTCTGCCCGAGTCTGTGTCCTTATTGAAAAATACACCTCAACAAAGAAATGTTTTTTTTTTAAATAGATGGTCCATGTTGCTTCTCGTGCCACAGTCTATCAAACTGCACTGCCACTGAAGTTTTAAGATATTACGTTCGATTAACTCTCAAATTCAATGCTCTTGTAAGGATTCCAATTCCGAGATCACCATGGGTTGCAAAAAAATATCCTCACCTACCCTTTTTGGGGACACCGGTACTGTTGGTTCCATGTAATTGAATGTCCGATTTGATTTTCTATTCTTTACTCGCAACACATCGCATTGAATTTTATTATCCGTCTGCTTGTGTGGTTGTCAATTGTATCTGCCAAATGGATTGTAAAAGTTTATTCTTCGTCAAATGTATCTGCGCGCAAATAGTATTTGCCAAGCAATGGAACTGGAACTTGACAAAGTGTAAACATTTTCACTGTAGATCATAAATTGTTTGCTATTTACATAAATTTTATTTTTTTTTTTGTATTCTTCGTCAGGAAGATATTTATACATTTGCATAAGCAGAATCATATCAAAATGGCTTGAAGGAATTTGAATAATTGATTCGTTAGACAAGAACGCCTTTAACATTTGCTGTGGCAATGTAAAATGTTTTCAATTATTAATACGGTTTTGCCTTGCAATTAATTGAGTTTGGGGTAATAATTTGGCATCATATAGACAACATATAGACAACTCACACAGGGGAAAATTTGCTTCAGAAAATTTGTTGTAAATGATGCAAAAGTCATCAAAAGAAGGGATTTGTTTGAAACCACATCGACAAGACCACTTATTGTACTTAAAAAAAAAAAAACACGTGCAAGTCATTGCAATATCACAGCTCATCAATACTATCCACAATCTTAATGTGTCCTTTCGACTCCAATTAAAACCGAAATCACTCGCGGCCTATAGTTCACCAAGAATGTAGATAGCAAACCCATCTAATGCTATCATAAATATCCACTATCTTCGATAAATATCCTCGATCCTGCTTGGTTTAAGTGCATTCTCTGCACACCCACTACAGACACGGACCACAAACGTAATTGATGGTAAAAACGGACGAAACATAATTGAATCGATTGAGATACTTAAGAAAAACATCCTCAATGAAATTGATACGCCACAGTTTTTCATCTAGATATACGTACCTTGATTTCTATTTCTTTTGCGATGAAAAAAAAAACTCGAGTACTTCCGAAATCACACACTTGTTGCACAATAATATTTAGTTTCGATTTGCGAATTCCTCTTCAAGGATATGCCACAGGAAGTTGTATCTATCACTGCACTGATTTGTTCGTCTTTAATAAATTGGTCCTTCCTTCGAGTAAGTGTCCTTTTTTTTGCGTTTGGTTAACGAATTTAATTCACAACAAAAGAAGAAACTAGAAAACCGTTATTTTCGAAAAAAAAAAACCAATTCACTCGCTCAGTACAGTAGCAGCCTTGTGTGAGCTTCGGGATCTGAAGTTTGAATGGGAAGAATTGAAAATGCGGTAAGTTTTTTATACTCGAGCGCTGTAGATATTTTGTTCGTAGGCTGTCAGCCAATCGGATGCGAGGAGCTTTTTTGGTGTTGGTGAAAGTTGCCACAGTTGATGCCTAACATTATGATGTTTGCAGACAGCAAACCTATGTTTTGATATTAAAATTTGCTGCGATAGATAGCCTCGTGTATTCGCACAGGATGCTCATATTAGGGTTGCGTTTAACATGGTGGATGGATGCGTCAATGGGGTGGGTGTTGAACCTTATGATTAACCCACCTCCGGAGTTCGAACAAATAATTTGTTTTCTGCATGATAATTGATAAAATAATTAAATGACAGGTTTGCTTGTTTTATTTATAGGTGGGGGTATTTAAATATTTCGAAGTCCTTATGTTGGCGTTATTAAATTTTATTGTAAAATCGAAAGGAGATATTGTTTCGGATTGAGGATTCATACTTAATTACTTGAGTCCAGAATGAACCTGGTCCTTAACCAACATGACTCTTAGCCCGGTACTTATCTTACTGCATTCAGTTGCACACTCCAAGTCGGTTGGAGTAAATTGTTTATTGTGCGCGTCACTTACGGCGAGGTCTTTCTCTACTGCGTCCGACATTTGGCTGGGAACAGCCTTCGATTCCGAGTATTGGTTTCCATTTCTTGTACATGGCAATCATAAACATCCGATGCGGAGTTTTTTGGTTGTCGCTGTGCTGTTAGTATAGTTTTTGGTTGAATCTTCGTCTCCATGTAATATGTAAATGCTGGCGTATGAGGCTTTGAAATTAATAAATAGTCGGTGGGTATCGATTTGGACTTCTTGAGTTTTTGCCATTATATGCCGAAGTGTGAAGATTTGATCAGTCGAGGACTTTCCTGGTCTAAAACCGCACTGATAAGGGCCGATCAGGTTGATGGTAAACGGTTTCAGACGTTCACATATTAGATACGCAGAAAGGATATTGATGAGACTCATGCCCGTAGAGTTGGTAGAGTAGAGGAGCTCTCCTTTTTGGAATATCGGGAAAATGATGCTGAGGTTCCATTTTTCAGGCATACTTTCAACCGAACAAATTCGGCTGATGAGTTGGTGAAGCTATCTTCGCTGACTTTATACAGCTCGGTGGGATGAACGTCATTTCCTTCAGCTTGTTAATCTTAAATTGAGATATTGCTACCCTCATTCACTAAGGTTTGGTGGTTGGTCGTTAACGTTCTCGTCACCAAAATTGAATGGTTGACAGCAAGAGATTGTTCGTCAACGGAGTTTAGTAGTCTGGAGAAGTATTTCATCCATATCATCAGTATCGACTTTGTCTCAACTACGATATTTCCTTGTTCATCCCTAGAGGATTCCGGTCGATCATTGCGTCTCTGCCTTTGACGTTTTACACTTTGGTAAAACTTGTTAACAATATTTCCAGATTGGCACCTCTCTACATCATCGATCAGGCGCTTATTTCGGTCTCTTTTCTTCTTTCTGAAAGGACGGTGTTCTTGTTTTTCCCTACATATTTGCCTTTAGAGCTCAATGACAGACTCCTCTTTGTCTTCACTTGCAGCTTAGCTTTGTGGTCCTCGTTCTTAGCTGTGAGCATCTGTCGGCATTCCTCATCAAACCAGGGGTTTCTTGTTGGTGGGCGCCAGAAACCTAGCATATCAGTTGCGGTTGATCTATTGGCTTGCTAACATCGTTGCCATTGTTCTTCAACATTCGATGCTGGTATTATGGCATTCATACCTTGACTGTAACAAGGTAGTGTCACAAGTCGATTTAAGCTCCTCGTAATGTTCGGATATTCAAATTACTGGATCCGTGCCTCTTGTCTATCGCAATGTGATCAATTTGGTTGACCGTTCGTTGATCCGGAGACCGCCATGTCCTTTTATGGGTATCGTGGTGTGGAAATCTGCCTATAATGGCATTTCATTTCGTAGCGAAGTCAATTAGCATAAGTCCTTTACCAGAAGTGTTGTCGTAAGGCTCTGTTTTCCAACAATACTGCTAAAGATGTCTTCTATTCCTACCTTTGCGCTTAAATCTCCCAGCACGATTTTAACATCGTACTTCGGTAGTCACCCATAAGTTTTGTCAAGGAGCTCATAGGAGCAATCCTTAGCTATATCACATTTTTCCTCCGTTCGGGCGTGAGCGCATATAAGGCTTATGATGGCGAAATTGGCCTTGATGCGCATTGTGACAATGCTTTCGCTTATGTCTTGGAAACATAAGACTGACACTTTAAACAAATCCGCATTCGAATAGTCGCTGTGTCTGCTCACTATAACACGGTCCGTAGTAGATGTCACAGTTTTTCATCCTCTTTTTGCCCTGACCCATCCCATCGTATTTCCTTGATGGCAGTAATGTCTGCTTTGTAGCAGTTTAGGGCTTCCGCTAGTTGTTCGCTAGCACCTCTCCTGTTTAATGTTCACACATTCTAGGTGCAGATACGAACGTCGTTGTCCTTTTTTCGCTTTTCAGGGTCGTCAACAATAATAATCTGTCCTTTCCGAAGCTATTGGTTGCTTAGTGACAATGGTTTTTGAAATGCGTGGGTAGATAACCCAAAGCACAACTTCCAACCTGGAGCGCCCGTTCCAATTTATTAGATGCCCCTAGGATACGTGGCATCAGCATCCACTACGGAATTGAGCGCTGCCGTTGGCCTTCGATTCATCCGCCACCATCTCTGTTCAAAGGGACTGACTTACAATTGAAATTCCTAAACAACCTGTTGTCCAGATATGTCGAAGCAGCTTGTCCAAGTTCGTCTGGGACAGAAGGCCGGACATTCATTCCGTGCCACTTTGACCTGGCTGTTTATAGTGTTGCTGTTTTTCTTCTTGTTATCTTGAGATGGAGTCAGACAGCTCATCAAACTTATTAAAAGTCGAGTTGCTTTCCATATTTGGACTTCAATAAAACAGAAGTGGATTATTTGCCTACGGACATGGAACTTCAGTCATATAAAATATAATTCCAGATTGGAACAATGGCTGTATAGGTGTTGAATTTGGAAGGCTACATCTATGTACATCTCGGCTACAGCTACGTATGTAAATGACCAGACCACGGTGAAGGAAGAATAATGGCACTAAGTTATATCCAGGTAGACTTAGTTCTGAAATATCAGAATTTGAGTCCACCCGTGTTTCGCAAAGCGCCAAAACTGCTGGTTTATATTTGGATATGTATGCCGAAATTTTTTTTTCTTAACTCACATCGTAATGGGACTAAAGATTGCATCGAGCTTGTCGACTAAACTTAACAGAAACAACCGAGCTGAGTGGTTCTTAGGTCGAAGGTAAGGATATCTATGGCTGTGTTTTCGGAAACACATTTCGAGTGGGATATGCCTGGCAACCGTATAGGTGGAAAAACTTTGAAATTTACTACGGCCGCCTATTAATTAGTAGAATCAGTGTTTCAGGCGTCACGAAATACGTTGCGAAAATTCGCATTAAAGCCAAATTCGCAAATATCATAGCACTAGCATTAAATATTGAAGGTAAGTGTCGGCATTGTTAAAAAACCGTAAAAATCGCAAAAAAATCTCTGGTTTAACGAAGAATGCTGAGTGATATCTACATTCAAGAATGACACGTTTAAGGCTGCTTGCGAAGTGAAGAGCTGCAGAAAAAGTTCCATTTCTGCCACACGAGTAATGTTCGAGAATTGGCGGAAAGAATCATTGGTTTTCCGCTCATATATCCCTAAATCTAATCAGCGATATGAATTTTAAGCGATTGCGGAAGATGCACATTTCCAGCTGTGTAGATACAAGAAGCAACTAAATTTGGGATTTTACAGTTCCCTCAGTTTTAATAATCATTCCATCATGTTCACTTTGAAGAAGAAGTCATTCCGCCATTTGCTTTTTTATTAGAACAGCACGGACCAAACCATCGTGTGGTCTTGATCAATAGTCCAGCATGGAGCGTTTTGCTGGTGAGCTAAACAAAAACATGCGCAATGACATTTTGTTTAAGTTGGTATTGGAGGATAGGAAGTTCCATTGTCTGCTTAGATTTATCCAACGTTTTAAAATATCGAAATGGTCTCGCCACTGCCATGGAACCTATAGCTAAACTTTAAACTAAGTAGGACTGCAAGATCGAACATTTTGGGGAAGCACGTACATCTCTGAAAACGCTACTCAGGTATTGTTGATCAAGAAAACTGTGCCCATAGGCGCCGGACAGATGACTGGAGTTACCATAGCTGGAATTTTGAAGAATAGCAAAACGCTCCACGCTGGACTATTGATCAAGACAACTGTTGCGATATGCGTCTACATAAGGACTGGACATCCCCTTAGTGGAGCAAATAGTTGCGCGAGGGAGACTGACTATGGAAGTTGAAAACCTTTGAACCACAAACGAAGGCCACACAAGTGCTTTTTAAACTCAAAGATAAAAAGATAAGGAAATAGGTGCACTTGCAGGGTCTATTAAGAACTGCTCCAGGTCCTGATGAGTGGTCATACGGAATTGTCTAAAGTCGTTTACCTCAATATGTCACTTGGTCAGTTGGATTTTTTTTTTAATGGGTGCAGTGCTGTCGCAAAATTTGACAAGGGAAATTCACAGAAAGGTCAGGTTCTTGTAAACGACGAGAAAATAACTGCCTTGGGTTTTCCCTTCTATTCTGCAGCAGTCCTTGCGTTTTGGACGTAAGCATGTTCTCTTGACCTGGATGAGGGGCTCAGTGGTGTGATGTTTAATGCGATGAACTACCGTGCATTAAAAGGTCTGGGTTCGATCCCCAGCCGTAGCAACTCCTGAATGATTTTTCACAGGCCCTCCTCTTGTTATGACCAACCGAGTAGTACCAATTGTCAATAATAGCTTATCTCAACTTAGCCGTTCGAATTCGGCATAAAACAGGAGCTTCCGCCATCGTGCAAGAAGTACACACGCACACATTAATGGTTGTGAGAATGCTAGGTCCTTAGTACTAACGAGCCTGTTGCGCCAAAAATTTTATTTGCCCCGATTCTGCTACAAAAAGTCGAATAATTGACTTGGCAAGATGCTTGAGGCTAGTATTTCAATCCACTTATGTGCGGACCGCCATTGAAATTGAACTGGTCAAGCTGCCTACTTTTTTTATGACCTGCGCGCTCATTGGTTTATAAATACAGTCCAGGCGTTAAGGACATTCAGGATATGAAGGAAGAAGGTGGTTTTAATAGCCTGCAAATCTCAGAGTCGAAGGGCTTCAAACTAACTTCTTACATCAATTGTGTGTGCGAAGCTATAGTTTTGCCACAAAGAATGGGACCTCCTGTCTAACGTCGACTCTGGACGGCTAATTTGAGAAGCTTCCGTTGACACTTTTAAACTCTTGAATGTTTGTTAGGCTTTTGAAATAGATGTGCAGTGGAAAATATATGTTTGTTGAAATTTTCCAGTTTTAAAGCAGAAGAGACTTACTGCAGCGATGCAGTTTTTTACTTCAATCGAAGTATTCTACTTCCTTTTTATGGCCATTACTTCGATACTTCCTCGTTCATGAAAATACTTCACTTTTTGTTGAATTCATTGGTATTGTTTACCAATGAACACTCTCATCAAGTAGCTAAAAATCGTCAATCCGAACACCAACACACTCATTTAAATCCAAAAGCTAAATTGATGATACGAAATGGTGAATTGACTTAGTCCGAAGTGAGGGACATTCTTTGCAAGCAAATTCTTAATCAAATTTGAAGACCATGTATTAAGGGCTGTTGAGACTATAAATCCTCCTTCCCTGTGAGGAAGGCATTTAAAATAATTCGACTTTTTCCAAACTTATTCAGAGACAATAACATCGAAAACCTAGAAGCCGAATGGAGACTTCTAATTTTTGACGAATTTTTACCAAAACAAGAACTTCTTGAAGTTTTTTGGCATACTGTAAAAAAATTCAATAACTATGAACTACCATTTAAAAAACTTTGTTTTAGCCTTGGTGTGTCTTCCTCATAGTAGTGCAACTACTGAAAGAGTCTTTTCCCAAACAAAATTAAAAAACAAGTTAAGAGCAAGAGCAGTTAATTCATTATTGCTTGTGAAAGAAATTGTTTCTCCAAACGGTTTTTGGAACAAGGCACCGCCAAAAGACGTTGTATAAGGATGCCACAAAGCTTGGATGTAAAATCACGTACCTTTCTCATCTTTTTTTTCGTGTGGTAACTTGTATTCCTACGCGCAACGCGTATACCTTAACCTCTCGATTAACAACATACCACCAGCGTCGAATGTCGAAGAACAACGGCAACGATGCCATATATCAGCCCCAACTGATATGCTTGGTTTCTGGCGCCCACCAGCAAGAAATCCCTGGTTTGATGAGGCATGTCGAACGGCAACGATACCATATATCAGCCCCAACTGATGTGCTTGGTTTCTCGAGCCCACCAGCAAGAAATCCCTGGTTTGATGAGGCATGCCGATAGTTGATAGCCGCCAAGAACGAGGCATACAAGGCTAAGCTGCAGGTGAAGACGAGAGCTGCCGTTTTGCTCTATAGGAAGAGAAGAAGGGAAGAACAACGGCTTTTCAGAAAGAAGAAAAAAGAGCAAGAAAAGCGCTCGATCGAGGATATAGGGAGGTGCCACTCAAGGAACGATGTTCGCAAGTTTTACCAAAGTGTAAAACGTCAAAACCAACGCTGAGCGTTATTAAGCCGGCGGAAATGACTTTGTTCGTAACATCCACCAACTCATAAGCCAAATCTGGTCGGAAGAATGTGTGCCTGAATCGTTCGCCCGATCAACACAAAAGTAGACCCTCTGAACTGCGCCAACTACAAAGTCATAAGTCCCCTCAACATCGCCTACAATGTCCTATCTATCGTAATATGTGAACGATTGAATCCGTTAACCAACAACCTAATCGGCCCTTATAAGTGTGGTTTTATGCCAGGAAAGTCCACAACCAATGGAATTTTTACATTTCGGCAGATCCTTTAAAAAACCCAGAAGTCCAAATCGATAATCACCATCAATTCATCGATTCCAAAGTCGAATACGATAGAATTTATAGAGCCGAGCTTTACAGATCGATGTCTAGTTTTGGTATACCACCCAAACTCGTCAGTTTCTGTTGGATGACGATGGAGAATTCTTGCTGCTCCATTAGGGTCGGAAACGACTCTACTGGTGATTGTCGAAGAACCAATGCACCCACAAAGAGTGACTGTTTGGTGCGGTTTATGGGCTGGCGGCATCATCGGGCCGTATTTTTTTTTCCAAAATGAGGCCGGTCAGGCAGTTACTGTGAATGGTGCTCGCTATCGTGAGATGATAACGAACTTTTTACTACCCGAATTGGAAGATATGGATGTGGACGATATGTAGTTTCAACAGGACGGTACCACTTGCCACACAATGGGTCTTTTGCGCGACAAATTCAGTGGCCGTGTTATCTCACCTGATGGCGATGTCAATTGGCCGCCAAGATCATGTGATTTAACACCGTTGGACTTCTTTCTTTGGGGTTATTTGAATGAAAAGGTGCACGTCGATAGGCCAGCAACAATTCAAGAGCTAAAGGATGAGATAGTTCGGCACATTAATGGCATAGAACCTCAATTATGCGTCAGCGTCATCGAAAATTTGGACCATCGATCGGGTGGAGGTGTGCCGTTGAAGTCACGGCGGCCATTTGGCCGATATTTTGTTCTATACGTAATTGAATTATAACAGTATTATCATAATAAGAAGAAATTCCAGTAATTTATTAAATAATTTGTGTTTTATTCAAAATCAACATCGGCCCTTAAGACTTAACCACCCTATAGAAGCTCCTTTTTCCTAGCTTTGTTAATCTTTGGTTAATTAGTGAAACCCCTTTCACTTAGGTGAATAAAGTAACCATGGTAGGGAGGGTAAAGAGAAAATGTCTCGCATTCGTCATACTAACTAGACGAGAATACTTGCATGTATTTTCCTTGTGATAATCCAAGGGTAAAGTCCCACACCCGTCGACGAGCTAAGAGGCAAGGCGTTGCGCTGTCATGTGACTTCTTCAATCTGATTCTTCACAGGATTGTGTAAAATTCACGAGCCAACACCAGAGGCACAATTTTCGATACAAATCGGTACAACTATAGGCATATGCCGACGATATTG
This sequence comes from Rhingia rostrata, assembly GCA_949824845.1. Lineage (NCBI taxonomy): Eukaryota > Metazoa > Arthropoda > Insecta > Diptera > Syrphidae > Rhingia > Rhingia rostrata. Next base: position 8,257,744 of record OX463756.1, read on the forward strand.
TTATCACTTGTAGGACTCAACGTGGTGTCATAGCCACGTGTGCTGGTACACCTCCTATCAGAAAATGCTATTAATTTTGCGATTGGCCCCTAATGTCAGTTCACGGAGCTCATCTGTTTCAGAACTCCAATGACTGTTCTTGGAGGAAGAAGAAAATCAACTTTAGTACGAAGAAGCAGGAACATCAAGATCACCCTCCCGGTTGGCTCAACAGTTTCTTCATCTCCAAAGACGAAATATCTGGGAATAAACTTCAACGAGAAGTTTAAATTTAATGACCACGCCAGGAACATTCTCAAAAGAGCCAGCTTTGCACTTCATTTGGTGCACCCTCTATTAAGGATGAGAAGTGGACTTAGCCAAAGGACAAAGTTGCTTATTTATAAGCAGCTGATAATGCCTGTCATTACCTACGCCTTTCCCATTTGGTTCACCATTTCGCCCACTGTCATGGAAAGGATTGGAGTATTCGAGAGGAAGATTTTACGCTCTTGCACCGGACTACATCGAAACCCTACAACACTGGAATATATCAGGACGAAGAGGCTCTACGATGAAGCGAGATGCCTGCCCATCAAACAATTCATGATGATGCTGTCTCGTAAAATATTGGAGAATCTCAGCGACCACCCCAATCAGGATATTCAAGAGCTTCTACAACAGCCTTTGGAGCCCAGTCACCGATACCTTTATGTAAGATCAATCAACGCCCCAGAATTTGAAGCAATACTACATAACGAAGATCAACCATTCTATGAAAAAAACACCAGTGGACACTATAGAGGATAGCCCTCTATAAAAATATCTGTTTTTACCCTTAATACCGTCAATTTTATCTTTTAAATTATTATCATGTATTAGATTAAGTAAACACTAATATTGTAATAAACAATGTATCCCTAGCCATAAGATATACGTCGGGCCCCTATTGTTGAGCTGACAAATTAATTTTAGATATAAGTTTAGTTCTAAGACAATTTGTAAATAGTATGACTGAATAAATAAAAATCTAAATCTAATGTCAGTTCTGTTTTGACATTTGTGTAGTAAACACATGCCAAATACACGTTAATAAACAATGTTACGCTACACAGAACGCGGAATATTGGTGACTATTTATTTGAGCAATAATCGGTCGGTGATTTTGGCACAACGTGAATTTCGTCGCAGATTTCCCAGCCGTCCAACGCCTACTGGTGAAACACTGCGACGTTTAGCCGCTCGCCTCGAAGAGACTGGCACAACACTAGATGCTGCCAGGCGTGACAGACCCCGGAGTAGCCGTTCTGCAGAGAATATTGCTGCTGTAGCCGAAGATGTCATGGAAGCGCCGTCGACATCGACCAGACGACGTGCAAAGCAAATGGGTATCAGTCGACGGTCTTTACAGCGAATTTTGGTACAAGATTTGAAGATGTTTCCGTACAAAGTCCAGACGATGCATCAGCTGTTATCTGCTGACCGCCAATCGCGTCTAACATACGCTCAAGCCATCCTTAATCACCACCAAGAGGAAGGTGATTTTTCATTAAAAATAATCATGAATGACGAGGCCAATTTCCATCTTAGCGGGGAAGTAAATAAGCAAAATTTACGCTTCTGGGGCACTGAAAATCCGGGTGTAACCCACGAAGAGCCATTACACCCGCTCAAAGTCACTGTATGGTGTGCTCTTTTCGCTGGAGTAGTCATCGGACCTTTTGTCTTCGAAGACGTCGCGGGCCAAACGGTTACTGTGAATGTTGAGCGCTACAGAGCAATGATCAACGAGTTCTTTTTGCCGCAACTTGATGAATTGGGATTGGAAAACATGTGGTTCCAACAGGACGGTGCAACGGTACACACTGCAGGTGCCACAACCGATATGCTGAAGGATGTATTTTCCGGGCGCCTATTCTCCCGTTTTGGCGATTTGCACTGGCCAGCAAGATCGCCTGATTTGACCGCTCCAGACTTCTTTTTGTGGGGCTTTTTGAAGTCGCGGGTTTATGTCAATAAGCCTCAGACTCTTGCAGCTCTTAAAGACAATATCCGTCAAGAATGTGAGGACCTATCGCCGGAAGTTTTGGCCAAAGTGATGGAAAATGCCATAAAAAGGGCTCAAATGACAATCAACTGTGGCGGCGGCCATTTACATCATATTCTCGACTTGATGTAAAAATAATTAAAAGACCAAATAAAAATAATCCACAAGAAGAATCAAAGTTTTTCATTTTTTTTTTAAATTACAGCAAAAAAACATCGGAAGGTTATTTTTGCGCCACCTTACATATAATGAAGGAAGCGGCATAATTGGGCTTAGCAGCAAATGAGGGCAAGACAAACTGTATGCTGTTAACACCACATCGACGAATTGGACAGAACGTCACCATTGACAGATACAACTTTGAGGTGGTACGGGACGTTGTCTACCTCGGCTCTGCTATTAACTCTGACAACAACATCTCGACAGAAATTAAACGAAGAATTACTCTTGCCAACCGCTGTTTCTTCGGGCTAAGAAGGAAATTCATTAGTAAAGCCCTCACTCGAACTACTAAGGAGATCCTATATAAGACCCTGATCATCCCAGTCCTGCTCTACGGCGCTGAAGCATGGACCGTCTCAAAAGCGGATGAAGAAATCCTTGGTCGATTTGAGAGAAAAATTCTTCGAAAATTTTTCGGTCTTTTGCGTTGACCGGCTATGGAGACGAAGATTCAACCAAGAACTATACGAGCTGTACAGCGATATGCCTTTTTCAAAAAACTCCGCATTGGACGTTTAAGATGGCTCGGACATGTAGAACGAATGGACATCAATAATCCGCCACGCAGAGTCTTCGATTCCCAGCCAGACGTCAGACGTCAGACGTAGTGGAGGAAGACCTCGCCTTAAGTAGAGCGCACAAGTAGAAACCGACCTGAACCAACTTGGAGTGCGTAACTGGAGGCAGTTAGCTACTGGGCTAATTGAAGAGGCATGTTGGTTGAGTTCCAGGTTCATTCCGGACTGTAGTGCCGCTTCAGGAAGTAAGTAGGGCATGCTTTTTCGCGAACTTTCATTACACACTTTCATTGGAACACACTCTTATTTAATATAATCCAGCAGAACTGTCTGAATTATTTTTTGATGGCTTCTTCTATACTGGGAGAGAGTTTTACCTCTTCGTTGACTTTAAATTTGTGCTACTGTTGGAAATTCTTCCGGAATGCTGATAGCTTATGGCCGATACAGTTGCATCTTAAATGATGTTGCGATACTCCATGCACTGTGAGTTGATATTGGTAGAGGGTAAGGGTACACCATTATCTGTTTCATGAAATCTGTCCTTTTCAACTGTCCGCCGGACTATTTTTTTCCTACCATTTTCTTCGTTGAAGTACCCAAGTATTATTTTCACATCGTATTCCTCGCAGAATTCGTTCAGTCAAATGCCACTTTGATACGCGGTCTATCTTATCGGTAGGGGCATGTGCACGCATAAGATCGATTTTGCAAAAGGATGCCGTGTTAGGGACAATAGCCAGGCAATTACCAATCGGCTTCAATTCAATCACTGTTTACCTTAGTGGGCTCTACCAAACGAATCCGCATCTTAATATGTGCTGCTGATCACAGCTGTAATAAATTCATCATGATTTTCTTTGTTTGTTGCGGGATCTATTGTTTAAATGTGACTTTTGTTTTACGGTTACACTAAAATGCGAGAGCCCACTCTAACTTTAACTCATTCTCAATGCCATAACAGTACATCACAAGCATAACTATTAATAAACCACTTCCCATCCTTTGCCTGACTTGACCAAATGGCCAATTACCCCGCACGACATGTGCATAAGATAACAATTCCACTGCAGCAATTAAGATGCCAAACTATCTGCCGTTTGGTCATCTCGGAAAGCCCATCGAAGTGACAACATTCTAAAGACATACGTTCCAAGTATTTGCCCATGGATACATTCATCGTAATTTGCAATTCAAAATCCAGTCCACCAGGCCACCAGTACAAGAAAAACAAACCACTCCAGCAGTGACAACGTCCCTTACAGTCCTTATCGAAACGCTCGCTGGAAGTGGGACCTTATTACAACAGTAACGAAGCTGTAATAAACAATTAATAACAGTACATGCATACATTACATATTTCATTAGCAATCTGAAGACACAATAATAATTATGTTTACCCGAATGGCCCAGCTGCTTATCGTGATCAATTTCTCTAATCACTGTATGAGAGGGCGGGGCACGGTCGATTGAGTATCTAGATGTAATGCACAAATTGTTGCCACGTCAACGATTGGAGTCAGCTGAATAATATTTTTCTTGTTGTTGTATTCGTTATCGTGGGAACAACAAATTCAAGTGTTTTGTGATGATTAGGTTGAGATTACGATTAACAAAAAAAAAAAAAAACAACAAACGGTAGATGTGCAATTAATTAAATGTGATTTTGATAGGTGGGGTAGTTTGATAGTTGATTAGTTGCGAAGGGGATTTTCGGTTAATCCGCATTTAATGCCGTGTATCACCATATTTCACTCGAACACAATGTGTACTCAACTTATGGAATTTGTACTGTTATTGTTTAACATCTGACAGTTGTTTGGTTTGAATAACTAATCGTTTGATAGAAAAGGTGACCCCCATCAGTAGTTGAGGCGAATAACGAGGTTAGGGAAACTAAACGATTTATGCAATCAGAAATTATTGAAGGTATGGAGCTTCCTGATGAGGGCAGTATCGAAGGGAATACGTATTCAAGCCCGCAGCAGGTGTTTCAGTTATGGCGTCTGTTCGGAATGACGTTGTGGTGGGCATTTGTCGGAACTATATTGATGTGGACTTGCTAAAAAGCTTTCTGTTAGTCGTGGTTACAAGGTTGCCAACGCAGGACGTTTGGCACAAAGGCTTTCTCTTTTTAAACATTTCTTTGTCATTTGTCCTTCCGCGTGGCTTCTCAGTCCCAAACTATTTTTTAAATAAAGTCATAAAAAATAAAGCAAAGTGTGATCTGAACGCACTCTTAATCGTCTTTTAGCGAACGCACCCTTGAAACTAACGGGTGATTTTTTAAGAGGTTTAGAACTTTTTTAAAAAAAAAAACACAAAAAATTCGAAAAAATGAATGAAATATTTATTTGAATCGATAGTTTGAACCTTGCAATTTAATGTTTAAAGATAATTTCATGCAAATGTTGTACGCGGCTGCGTCTCAGGTAGCCCATCCGCTGAGTCCAATTTTGGCATACTCTTTCACACATATCGGCCGGTATCTCACGAATGAATGCATGGATGTTAACTTCCAGTGTGTCAATCGAAGCGGGCTTGTCCCTATAGACATTAGCCTTGACATACCCCCACAAAAAATAATCTAATGGTGTCAAATCGCACGATCTAGGCGGCCAATTGACCGGCCCGAAACGTGAAGTTAACTGTTCACAAAACTCGCCTCGCAATTGCGCCATTGTTTCGCGTGCTGTGTGGCATGTGGCACCGTCTTGTTGAAACCACATATCATGCAAGTCAAGAACTTCCATTTCGGGCAAAAAAAAGTTTGTTATCATCGCTCGGTAGCGTTCACCATTGACAGTAACGCTGCGATTCGCATCATCTTTGAAGAAATATGGCCCGCCGGCCCATAAACCGCACCAAACAGTGGCTTTTTCGGGATGCATTGGTAGCTGTTGCAATGCTTCTGGCTGACCTTCACTCCAAATGCGGCAATTTTGCTTATTTACGTACCCATTCAACCAAAAATGAGCCTCATCGCTGAACACAATTTTTCGATAAAAAAGCGGATCCTCGGCCAGCTTTCCAAGAGCCCATTCACCAAAAATTCGGCGTTGTGGTAGGTCGGCTGGCTTTAGTTCTTGCACCAGCTGTATCTTAAAAGGCTTTACGCCCAAATCCTTCCGCAAAATTTTCCACGTAGTGCTGTAACAAAGGCCTAACTGCTGGGAACGGCGCCGAATCGACATTTCGCGGTCTTCTGTCACACTAGCTGATACGGCCGCAATATTTTCTTCACTACGCACAGTACGTAAACGTGTTGGTGGTTTAATGTCCAACAAAGTAAATTTGGTGCGAAATTTGGTCAAAATCTTCCGAATAGACTGCTCAGAAGGTCGAGAATGCCGATCATAAAATGGAAGCAGCGCGCGATGAACATTTCGTACCGAGCACGAATTTTGATAGTAAAATTCAATAATTTGCAAGCGTTGTTCATTTGTAAGACGATCCATGGTTAAATTGCAAACCAAACTGAAGCTGTTTGACAGTGACACAAGGTACTAAACACACGTCAGCTGTCAAAACCAGTGTTGCCAAAACCAAACCAGCTAAAAAATCACCCGTTACTACATTCGCTACGTTATTTTCACATGCCATGCCATGGCGCAAAAATGTAGTTTGTCTACATACATAAACGCGTATGCTGTTTCGCTGATTGCTGCGGATTTTTTTTATTGATTTTGGTTACAAAACTTTTGTTAAAAGTATGTTATAAGTGTTTTTTCTTGTCATATATTATAAAATGGTTTCTTTTAGAGATGTCAAATAATGGCCATACAAGTTCAGACAACGAATATGAAATCACACAGCCAAAAAAAAGCAAAACAATTTACCTATGCAGCTTCTAAGACCGCTGGCTACAAATCCCTGAATTCAAAAGTTGGCTGCGAAAAGAAAGCAATAGGGCTGGTGAATGCATAATTTATGCAAAGGTGTTTGTTATTAAATATTCGGGAATAAGAATAAGTGACAATACACGGAAAAAGCAAAGGGCATCAAGATATTGTACGTCCGCGCGCCCGCAGCAACACTCGGATGTTGGAAAATTATGCATCTGGTGCTGGTCAAAGCTCAGAGTCATCAACTGCAAATCTAAACCTAAAGAAAAAAACCACTGTTGCTGAATTATCAATGGTCTATCATGCACAATTCGACACCAACACAGCTACAATTCAACGGATTATGGGATAAAGCTGAATTCAAAGCTATTTCACGACTGTGCTATAGCAAAAGAGATTCATTGTTCTAAGACTAAGGCATCCGCTTATGCCGAAATCGTATTTGGACCATAGGCTCTTGGAGTCGTCGTAGACGATTTGATACCAGAATCAGGTCGTCGGTATTTTTCGATTTCTTGCAATGCATTCCCTTAATCGTAACATATTTCTTACCAGCTAAAGGGGTGCAATACAACATTTTAGATTTTTATTGCGATAATTATGAATCACCACAATCTTTTACTGATAAAATTGTGGAGTGTCTTAACAGGAACAATCTAGACCCTAGCTATATGACTTCTTTTAGTGCGGATAATGCAAATGTAAATTAGGGCAAACACAATTCAGTACATATTTACAAAATTAAAAGGGCATAACAAGTATATTTTGAAAGCTAACTGCCAACGCCATGTTATTCATAATGCTGCGAAACATGCCTATAAGAAACCAGGAATGAGAGATATAAGATTATGCATTTAGGTGTTCAATTTTTGCTCGTTCTGCGCAGCTACGTCACAGGTGACATATTATTTGAAAGCTCGTTGTAATTGTTTTTTATTTATTTATTTATTTATTTATTTATTTATTTATTTATCTACCGAGCTTAACTCTAACAGATTTGGATTTAAATAATATTTCCTTTTATCATATTTACATAAATAATTAAATTAATTCATAAAAATTACATTATTAGCGATCAGCGGATTTATTAAAGTTCAAAAATTTATCTTTTAGGATATATTTATATTTAAAATTGACAGTTTAAATTTTATTCTATCATCACACAAATCTATTTCAGTACAAACAGAATTAAAAAGTTTTATGCACTTTGTTATTGGTTCATGAAGACCATAATTGTAAAAATGCCTAGGATTCAATAACAAATTTCTGGTTCGAAGACTTCTTTCTGGTGCATATAACTTAAATTGTTCAAGGATATCGGGACAAATTATACGATAAGAAAAAACATCATAAATAAATAGTATACAATAAACATTTCGTCTTTTTTCTAAGGAATCTAAACCAATTAACGCACATCTTGTTGAATAAGACGGCATTCTGTCAAGGTTCCATTTCATTTGTCTTACAACAAATCTTGTAAAAGACTTTTGCACTCTTTCCAGTCGCATTTGACAATTCGCGTAGATTGGACACCAGACCATAGAACAATATTCAAGGAAAGGACGTACTATAGACATATAAACAGACTTAAGGGCATATGGGTTAGAGAACTCAGCACATGTTCGTTTCAGGAAACCAAGCATTGAATTTGCTTTAGCAACAACGTAACCGATGTGAAGTGAAAAAGAAAGTTTCGTGTCAAAGATCACACCAAGATCTTTTATTTCAGTTTTTCGAGATATGCAGGTTCTGGATATTGTGTAGTCATAAATCATAGGGACTAATATACGATACACAGAAAAAGAATGACATTTATTTATGTTTAAGGTCAGGTGATTAAGCTCACACCAATAAACAAGTTTGTTTAAATCATTTTGAAGACGTTCACAATCATACATACTTTTAACACACAAAAAGATCTTAAGGTCATCGGCATACATTAGGCAGTTAGCATGACTAAGCAATGAGGGGATTTCATTAATAAAAACATTGAAGAGCATAGGCCCTAAATGGCTGCCTTGGGGGACACCAGATAAGACCTCAATGAGCCTGGATTGAGAAAAACCAATTTTTACGTACTGCTTCCTATTGGAAAGATAACTCGAAATCCATTTAAGAAGCATCGAGTGTATGCCAAATGATTTTAATTTTGTAATAAGGATATTATGACATATTGTGTCAAAAGCTTTTGTGAAGTCGGTGAAAATAACATCCACTTGATATCCTGACTCCACAGAGTCAAAGAGATATTTTGTAAAGAGTGTCAAGTTGGTTGATGTGGACCTACCAGAAACAAATCCATGTTGTTGCAGTGATATTTGTTCCTTTGTTGAAAAGTAAAGTTTTTTTGTAACAATAGACTCAAACAATTTAGGAACAGCTGAAAGTTTAGAAATTCCACGATAATTTTCAACTTTTTGTCGAGATCCAGCTTTAAATATGGGATTTATGAATGAAAATTTCCATTCATCTAAAAACATCCCAGACTCTAAGGATAAATTGAAAATTAATTTTAATGGAAGGCACAAGGATAAATTGCATTGCTTTAGCACATGAAATGGAATACGGTCTGGACCTGCACTTTGGCTAGTATTCATACAAGTTATGCCTTGCAAAATATCATCTATCGAAAGATTAAGTGATCCTAAACTTATATTGCTATTACATGGATTTATATTAGTATCAGAGGAGACATAATGATTCGAGTGATCGACATAAACTGACTCAAAAAACTTAGCAAAGAGCTCACAGGTTGAGTCAATACCACAGGAGACAGCACCTTCGAATTCCATATTTTGCAGAACACCATTCTGCTTTCTTTTGTTGTTTAAAAATGTCCAGAATGCTTTAGGATTCGTTGAAACATAAGATTCAGTGTTCATGACATACTGTTTATACAAGAACTTGTTCAAAAATTCATATTCGCGACGCAATTGGCAAAAACGTTTTTTGTCCAAATCAGATTTTGACTTTTTTAATAATTTATATACTTTGTTTTTAGCGTTCTTTAATTTGATCAGCCTTTGATTATGCCACGGTAGCTTAAAATATTGTTTTTTCTTAGTCAGTGGAACGAACTGAGAAAATCCATAGTCTAATATACTCAAAAATGTATCATAGACTTCTTTAAGTTGAAGACCAGAAAGAACGCTCGACCAATCAATCGAGCCCAAGTAATTATTTAAGGCATTGTAATTTGCTTTTGAAAAATTATAAATTATTTCATGATTATTTAAATTAGATTTTAGTGATGACGGAAAACTGAATACTAAATCAAGACATAGAGCGATGTGATGAATAGAATTTCTAATTAATGGACATACAATTTCTTTGACTGTACAATTTAAGTTATTATCCACAAATATAAGATCAAGAATTCTATTTAATGAATTATGACAATAATTTTGTTGATATACATTAAAAGTAAACATAGTATCAATAAACTTGAACTCACATTTCGTTTTCAAATTATATGGAATTAAACATTTATCTTCATTTGAAAATGACCATTTAATATCACCAAGATTAAAATCGCCCAAAACAATAAGATGTTGATGTTCAAGCAGCTGTTCAGCAATGAAATCGATGTTCGCTAGATGACATTCGTACACACATAGCGGGCTTTTTGGAGGTATGTAGCTCACAATGAAGAACAATTTTTGTCGTCCAGTTGCCTCGCTGCCGTCATCAATATCAACAGAAACGCATAGCTGTTCTGTCTTAAAATCGTCATGAGGTAGAGTAACAGCACAAGTTGTGAGTGTTGAGCGCACAGCAATAAGTACTCCCCCGCCACGTTGACAACCATTCATTGATGTTTGGTCAAGACGATGAACAGTGTAGTAGTTATCAATGTTTTCAGCAGTTGAGAAGTTGTCATTCAACCATGTTTCTGTGAAGACAATAATGTCGTATTCATGTAGAGAAACAGCAAGAAAAACATCACTGGTCTTGGTTCTCATTCCACCAGCATTTTGGTAATAAACAGTAATTACATTAGTTGACGAAGAGAACAATAAAGAGGAATGAGAAAGATTTACTTCATTGTTTATATTTGCACGGTGTCTGCGCTCTCGTTTTTTGGAATGAAACGAAAATTTCTCACATGCACATTTAAAGGCCAGTTATCAGCATTCAATGCATCGTTAATAATACAAGCAGGAACACCTAGGCGAAAATTGACGAATTTTAGTAACGACAGATCAGCATCTCTTTTGTAAAGGGGAAAACAGGAGAGAAGATTTACAGGAACACTAAGCTTCTTTGACGCATACGCTAGAATCGAATCCTATGATCATTTACATAGGAATTGCGTGAAATTAAATTAAAATGTGTCAAGAAAAATCTTATTTTAAAAGTGTGTCAGCATGAAAGATTCGTTGTAATACATTGTTTATTGAATTATTAAGATGTTCTACTAATTTTCTACCTGATTGTAATGATTCTGTGAAAAAAGCAATAGCATTCGTATATATCATCACAATTGTATTTTCTCAAAGCGAAATAACATTTCAATAGTTTGTATTTTCTAAAATGTTATAGTGTGTCCTGTTTAAATGTATAATTTATTGCAACACATTGAGTCATTGCATGGTTATGTATGCCCAGAAAGGAATAGTGAAAACTTGTAATGGTGGAATGATGAATAAAAGATAAGTTGTTCATTGAGATTTTGTTTTTTTATTTTCAATGTATTATTTTATTTTTTTTTTTTTTTTTTATAATTTGCGCGCACTCAAGGGGTTATGAATACCCTTTATATGTTTTAGCACAGTGCGGGCGTTAAGGAAATTAGGGATAAGGAGAAAGGAGATACCGATGCACATTGGTTTTAAATGTCTGTAAGTTATAATGGAGAGGAAAAACAGAGTTTGGTAGAGCATTCCACATTCGTGTTGTTCGGTTTATGTATGAATCTCTATATTTCAGCGTACGTCCGAAGATAGGCTTGAGGGTAAACTGATTTGCATTCATTGCGTAACGAGTATTGCGGCTGAATTGTTGAATGGGAGGAATGCAGCTGGCTATTTCATTTGAACATTGGTTGTTAAAATAGCGATAAAACAAGGTAAGGCAGGAGATGTTTCGACGGTGTTCAAGCGAAACTAAGGAGTTCGCTATTCTTATGTCTCCTATAAGTTTTTTCGCACGTGTTTGAATCCTATCTAGTAGGTGCAATGTTGATTTTGGTGCACCTGACCAGACATGGGCGTTGAATTCAAGTTTTGGGCGTATAAACGCTTTATATATTGTGGCCAGATCAGAGGGGGTGAAATATTTCTTACATCGATTTAGGAAACCTAGACATTTCGCTGCGTTTTTAGCGACTTCGAATATGTGATCGTTCCAACGTAAGTCGTTACTAACACACATACCTAGCATGGAAAGCTTTTCGGTTTCTTCGACGTAAGTGCCATTCATGGATAATGGCTCTAGATTTTGGTTACGCTTTAATGACAGAAGACAGCATTGTGTTTTGGAAACATTGAATTCCACTCTATTAGATTTACCCCATTTGATAATGCTGTCAAGGTCGGAATTCAATGAGCTTAACATATTTTGACGTTTAGAGTCCACGTTCGAAGGTGAGGGACGAGGACCTGTAAACGAATATGAGAAGCTGAGGGTACTGTCATCAGCGAAGGAATGAATTGGATTAGAAGTTACAGACAGGAGATCATTTATAAAAATGAGAAAGAGAGTCGGAGACAAAACTGAGCCTTGAGGGACACCAGCATTTATTTGGTGAGTTACAGACTTGAAACCATCCAAAACAACTTGAATTGAACGTTTCGAAAGATAATGTCTAATCCATAGAAGAAGTTTTTCGTCGATTCCAAATGCACGCATTTTCGACAAAAGGGCTTGATGCCAAACCCTGTCAAATGCCTTTGAAATATCAAGCGCAACAATCTTGCTTTCGCCACCATGGTGAATTGATTGGTTCCACTTTTCGGTGAGATATGTCATCAAATCACCAGTAGACCTGTTGCTGCGAAAACCATACTGCCGGTCATTGAGAAGTTTTCGTGTTTCGAGATATTTCATAAGCTGACGATTTATCAGCGTTTCCATGACCTTGGAAAGAAGGGACGTAAGTGCAATTGGACGGTAGTTGGAGAGAGAAGAAGATTCGCCTTTTTTTGGTACAGGCTGGACAAATGCTGTTTTCCATCTACTCGGAAAGAGTCCTGATGAGTAGGATAGATAGAAAAGCTTACGCAGTGGTTTTGCTAGCGTAGAAGAACACCTCTTCAGAATGATGGGGGATATACCATCTGGACCAGCGGATTTATGTATGTCAAGATCAGATAAAACTCTTGCAACTGTACGAGTACGAAAGTGAATTTGTCCCATAGAATGATCTACGTTCTCAAGTACAGGAGGAGACTGAACACAATCTGGCAATGTAGAGTTGGCTGCGAAATGGGCAGCAAGCAGATTGGCTTTGTCTAAAGAGCTGACAGCTGGAATGTCATTGTGAATGAGCGTCGGAATTGATGTTGATGCCGAATTTTTTATGTTTTTAACAAATGACCAAAAGTTTTTACTACCTCTGGGACATTGTAGAATTTTTTGCCTCAACGTTCGGTCATAGAGGAATTTGACACGCTTTAAATGGGCATTACAGTCTTTTCTGGCTTGTTTGAATTTTGCTCGGTTTTCCTCTGTTGGGTTGGTCTTGTACAACCGAAAGTTTGTCTCTCTCAACCTGATAGCTTCTTTGCAGCTCAAGTCATACCACCCTTTTGCCTTTGGTCTGATACTCTTAATTCTGTTGGGAATAAAAGATCTCATACCAAAGAGAATGATATTTGATATCATATCAGCAGCAGCATCCACGTCACTATCGAGGAAACATAGTGACCAGTTAAAATTCCTAAAAAAATCTGTTTAATGCTTCCCAATTGGCTTTCTCGTATTGCCATACGGTTTTTTTGGGAATTTGCTCTTTAACTGTGTGGTTGGAGTACGAGAAATTTGTTGATATGATACAGTGGTCTGACGAACCTAGAGGCGATAATACATTGATGATGTATTTATCAGGGTGAGAGGTAAGAAACAAGTCCAGGGTGTTGGCGGCTTGACTGTTAATATCCGGTATGCGTGTCGGCTCATTTACAAGCTGGGTTAGGTTGTTTACCTCAGCAAAGATCTCAACATACCTTCCTTCGGGTGTTGTCTGTCCAGAATGTTGAAGCCACGTAGAATTGTGTACATTGAAATCGCCCGCAATGACGATTTCAGTGTGAGGATGCAGGGATACAATTCTAGAGATGGAGTCGGACAGTGCATCAAACTCATTAAGGGTTGAATTACTGTCAAGGTTTGGGCTTCTATAAATGAAACAGTAGTGGATTAAATGCCTACGGACATGGAATTTCAGCCATATAAAATTAAATTCCGGATTAAACTTTCTCTTTCTTTTATTTTGATTTTCTATAATTTCCTTATTTAATTTTCTTATTCTAAAATACATTCTTGCTCTGAAAAATAGTTTTTTTTACACTTCCCTCGCATTCGATATTTTTTAGGAAATCATTGGAGATGAGTAGATCATCCCCATTGACTCTTTCAAAAATTTCTTCCAGTTTTTGCATGTGGTTCATAAGTGCTGCGGTTGGCTTCGATAAACCTCCTTCATTTAAGTGGCCTTAGCACTTGTTGAGTACAATGTGATAGACTGCGCTATATCCGCTTCCGCCTTTTTTAATTTATTTACTTGACCTGAAATTAGTTTATATAGATGTACCTATTTAATACATGTACATTTTGAGTATTTTACCTTTTGTGAATATTTTTTGCAATTTATTCTCCATATTAATACGTTCAAACTCGGATTTGTTTAACATTTTTTGAGTGAACGTATTTGGAGTTGGTAATCTTTGCATTCTTTCATCATAGTAAAATTCTCTAGCTTTAAGCTTCCACTAAAAATGATTAAAGTTGTTATTGTAGGTACTTATAATAATAATCATCAACTTACATCTCTTGTTTTAAAAGATCAATTTGATGCTGCAACTGATTTGTAGTTTCGTCTACAACATCTACAACGTTGTTGTTCATCTCTATTTGATCTGCATCATCAGGTTTGGCTGGCTCAGGAACAATTGGGGGAACTGGGGTTTCTTTCAATAATCTTGCGATCATATTCTGCTTTGTTTTATGTATCATTCTCTTATCCCTGGATGAAGGTACCATCGTGGACTGTGGTTCAACGGTTGGACAAGTTCCCGGCTTCAACTTGTATCCGTTTCTTTCGCATAATCCTTTAATTATATATTAATAATAGGTATGTAAGCAAGGACCTATGTACAGGAACATACCCATTTCAAATTGTAGATTCCTCTCGAAATCTTCTGCAGTGAAATGTGCAGAGCAAATTCGCGACGTTTCAGGATTACCGCCATCCTTAGGAAAGCGATAAAAGCGGATATTTAACTTGCCGTTATTATTATTTGCACTGCAATTGAACACTGCACACCTCATATTGATTTTTAAAATCTTTTATACTCAAAATTCAATGAAAAAATAATTTCCGTATAACCAATTCAAAATTAACGCGCGGAAATGATATATCAATGCCTACTTTCAGAAGGAAATAATATTCGCTTGTCTCCTGTGACGTAAGCAAGATGGCAGAAACGTAAACATAAATGGCGGACATGCGCAATGCGCAATCTGTAATACATCATTCTTGATAAGAAACTATCGCTTGACTTAGAAACGCTTGTTAATAAAATCTATTCAGAATTTAACTGAAGCACTGTTCACAGAAGAGAACCGCAGGATTTTTTTGACTTCTTCCGAATGGATTTTGCTCCTTTGATTTACAATGTTCCCACTCAATGGTTTAGTCTGACAAAACCTGTAGATAGATAACTTTTGTCGTGGCCTGTTAAAAAAATTAAATTCCATTAATCTTGGGGAAGAAAATTGTGATCCATTATTATGGAAGATTTTTAAAAACCAGGCAAATCAAATCGAGGATTTTATAAATCAACTTTCAATTAATGAAATATATTTATACTTTTCTTCTCATTTCTTAAATTTGTTATGTGAGTACATAACTTTTCTTCAGTCGGAAAGAATTTCCGCGACAGTTTTGCATGACATAATGTAAAGCTTAAAAAAAATAGAAAATCGAATTGAGGTCAACTTTTTCGGTTCAAAAGCAAACGCCGCATTGCCAAAAATTTACCAAAATCTTAGAGAAAAATTCATTTCTTAATGTAAGGGCGCATACGAAAGGGCAATTAGCTATATAAATGAATATTACTGCTTTGATTCTAGTCCCACGCAATATTTGTCATGCTTAAATATAAAAAAAGAAAAGAAAACTTGATAACCGTTCTGTATTAAAACTAGGTTGCCTGGACACTTTAAATAACAATTGATGTTACTACGATCGGATGTTGGGTCGAGATTTTTAAAAATAAGGAAATACTAGAAATTACTAGGTTAACAGAAAAGCTTAAAGTATTTCAGTCAGCAATGCATATATAGAAAGAGTATTTTCCATAATGCAGTCCGTGTGTAGGGACGATAGAAATAAAATGCGAATTGATCTTGTAAAAACAGAGCTTTGTACTAGGCTTTATTTTAATCTTAAATGTGATAAAACATGTTGCTCCTATTAAAAGCGCACAAAGTTATAAAAAGTTCACCTTAAGAAAGTAAGCTCTTAACTTATCGTCTTTTAAGAAAACTTTTCTACCTAGTTTAAGTTTGTTTTAGATAGTAAGATTATTTAACTTTTATCAATGTATTATTATATTTTTTTTATTATTTCCTAAGTGGATTTTCATGACCAATATTGAAGTGTGAATTGGCTGTGCGGTATGTTTTCGTTAAGAAAAAAAACTATAAATGTATAAAATGTTTAATTTTAGCTGAAAAGTCAAATCTTTGTCCCGAAGTTAGTTTCTCCGTCTTTTTTTATCTTGTGTTTGTCTAAACCCCTTCTTCATGTTGGCAACCGTGGAGTGGTAGCATGGTTGCCATCAGCCATGTGGGTATAGTGGCTTTGTGGTTGGTGCATTGGACTATAAAGCGCTGAGTGATGCCGTTCGCCAATTTGTTGGTGAAGTATTTTTTAGGAAAAATAGGAGTACCTTGGTGAAAATCGAAGTATCACAATAAAAATTGACTTTCTTAGCTATATTTTAACTATAATTTAAATCAGTCTGTATTATTTCAATTACAAACAATTAATCATAGGGGATATTTTTAATCATTTTTAAAACTTTGTATCACATAAACTATAAACAATAAGAAAACCACAGTCTTTATTTTAAAACAAAAAAAAAAAACGTTTACACCTTGCAGGCTTCTCAAAATGTATTTCAATTCATAACTGCATGTTAGTTCCTTACTTAAGTGGCGCTACAGTCCGGAATGAACCTGGGCCTCAACCAACATGCCTCTCTAATTACCCCGGTCCTTACTTACTGCGTCCAGTTGCGCACTCCAAGTTGGTTGAGGTCGGTTTCTACAAGGTGGGCCAAAAGAAGTCATCCGGTGTTGTTTGTCTCTCATATTTTTTCTAAATGAAAAATTTCGATTCTGTTTCATAATTATGTTTATCTGAACCTTTAGCATTTTATTGGTCAAGTCGTGAAGATGATATCGGCCAAATGGACGCCGTCGCAATTGATTGCCGTACGGGGTCGATTGATGACATTTTTCATCAGTTCGGTGAGAAGTTCGGGCGAGAGCTTCTCGGACTTGTGTCGAAAGTTGTCCTTGAGGGCTTCTAGGGTCTCGGGTTTGTTCACGTAAACACATAACTTAAAAAAAACTTACAAAAAGTTTGGAACAGTTAAATCGTGTTATCTTGCGAGCCAGTGCAAATCGACAAATCGAGAGGTGATGAATATCGGTTGTGGCTAGTGTAGTGTGTGTCGTAGCTCCGTTCTGTTGGAACCACATGTCCTCCAGTCCTTTTTCGTCCAATTGCTGCAGAGAAAACTCGGTTAATATGGCCCTATAGCGCGCACTGTCCACTGTTGTCGATTGACCAGCGGCGTTCTCGAAAAAATTGGCCCGATGACTCCTCCAGCGTACCGTGCAGTAACTTTGAGCGACTGTTATGGCTCCTCGCGCATTACTGTTGGATTTTCGGTGCCCCAGAAGCGATAGTTTTGCTTGTTCACGTACCCGCTGAGGTGGAAATGAGCCTCATCGCTCATTATGGATTTGTTCAAAAAATCGTCCACTTCGTCCTCGAGATTGAGGATGGCTTGGGGGTAGGTGACACTCGTTTGGCGGTTGACAGGCAGCAGCTGATGCACGGACTGGACTTTATACGGGAATATGCGCAGGTCCTTGGCCAAAATTCGCCTTAGGGACGACCGGCTGATGGCTAGTTGAAAGGCACGGCGTCTGGTCGATGTTTCCGGTGACAGCTCAATATCCTCGGCAACAGCGGGGATATTCTCGGCACAACGGGCGCTCCGGGGCCGGCCACTCTTGGCAACGTCTCGTGTGGTCCCATACACTTCCAGGTTGGTGGCCAAACGGCGCTGTATTTGCGCAGTCGTTGTCGGACGGCCGGGGAATCGGTGACGGAATTTGCGCTGCGCCAATACTACAGACGAATTGTTACGCAAAAAAATAGGCACGATTATTGCGCGTTCTTGGGGAGTGTATCGCTCCATGGCTTGTTCACTTGTATTCTACATTTGTCTAGTCCAAAAATGTCGGAACATATTTGACATTGGCGGCCACTTGTAAAAATAAGAGCATCTACCAATAGGGTGATCTCTTTTGGCCCACCTTGTACTTGTGCGCGCAACTGAAGGCGAGGACTTCCTCTATTGCGTCCGATGTCTGGCTGTATTGGTCCGGAGTATTGGTGTCCATTCGTTCTACATGACTAGCCATCTTAAACGTCCAATGCGGAGTTTTTTGACCAGGGGCATGTAGATGTACAGCTCGTATAGTTGTTGGTTGAATCGTCATCTCCATATCCTGTCAACGTAAACGGGACTGAAGATTTTTCAAATCTACCAAGGATTTCTTCATCCGCTTTTGAGACTGGGCTGGCCTTAAATGATCAAGGTCTTATATAGGATCTAGGATCTTGTTGTTCAAGTGAGGGCTTTACTACCAGGGAAAACAGATCAAAACAGTGAAAGCCACATCGAAAGCTCTATGATATCTCAAGATAAGCGCATTCTTACATATTTTGGATGATTTTGGTTTCGATAGAAAGGTATGTGTTCCCGCAGTGACCAGCAAATATTTCTGTATTCTAATTTAAGTTCTTGTACATATTTGCACTTTGATGTGCTCTTTTGATTTGAACTCCGCGTGATGCTTTTAGCAAAATCAAACCCTTTTGCTTCGTCAAGGAATATAGGCGCAGGGATACATAAAACTGATTATTTGCCGAAATCATCAAAAAAGTGATTATCTAAAATTTTGGGAAACTATGAAAAGAGTAGTTTCCCCTACTGAACCTGGCACTTCTAAAAGCAACCAAGAGCTTGAAAAATTCTTGCTAGGCTAACATCCGCTTTCAACAAACCACTATCATCCTCTTGTCCATTAAGGAAGCTTAGAAGAAAACAAAAACCTCTATGGTGGTCTGAAAATCTGGGAATGCGTAGGAAAAAGTGTTGAAAATTTTGCAATAAAGCCAAAAGCTGTAGGATCTCCTACAAAGAGACCCTATTAACGTACAAATTGAAACTAAGGGAGCCCAAGTGCAAATCCTGGAGACTCTTCTGTGGCGAAACAGAATAGACCTCCGAGCCTTCTAGACTCCGAAAAACCCTCTCCATCACTCCAACTTTCAAATCTATCTTCAATGAACAGATACACTTCAACGACTTCAAGCAACAATCCAGCTGCAAGCTACTTACGGACAAACATTTTCCATGTAGCTCACAGAAAGCTTTCCAAGACGGCATCAATAGAACTAATCTATTGACCGGTAACTTTCAAAATTTACCACAAAAGATAAAATTCCTTGTCCGGCACATTGTTTCAAACCATTTAAGTCCCTGGACCTGATAAGATTGTACCAAACGAACTACAACACATCGCACCATGTATTGAAGATCCTTTAGGGTTGCATCGAGCTGATTTTCATTCCCAATGCTGGGAGGGAAGTTTAATTTTTAGTATTACTACTTAAATCTGGTACAATTTCTCACGTAAATCCGAAATAACGGGTGATCCAAGTAGAGATACTTTTTTCAACAGCCTTTTTTGACAGATCACGTGTGAGTCGTGTCATGCTGTCATGTTATTTTTGTTTAGTGTTGTTTGGCATTTCATAATGGAAAGACTTACGCGTGAACAACGTTTACAAATTGTTCAACTTTATTATGAAAATTCACGTTCTGTGAGGAATGTGTTTCGTGCACTTCGCTCAACTTATGGTCAAGATAATCGGCCTACTGAGCGTACTATTCGCAACACCATCACCCATTTTGAGACCCAGCATTCATTATTGGATAATATTCGACCGAATAGACCACGTCCAGCACGCTGTGAAGAAAATATAGCGGCCGTAGCTGAGAGTGTACACGAAGACCGTAGAGAGTCGATTCGGCGCGTGCCGTTCGCAGCAACTCGGACTGACGTATGGAACGACTTGGCGCATTTGACGTCAAGATCTTAAATTGGAAGCGTACAAAATACAGCTTGTGCAACAACTGAAGCCGCTCGACCTTCCCAAGCGACATCGATTCGCTCCATGGGCTCTTGAAAAGTTCCAAGAAGATCCGACGTTTTCGAGGTAAATTTTGTTTAGCGATGAGGCCCATTTCTGGCTCAATGGGTATGTAAACAAACAAAATTGCCGCATTTGGGACGAAGAGCAACCTGAAGAGATTGAAGAACTGCCACTTCATCCAGAAAAAACAACGGTTTGGTGTGGTTTGTGGGCCGGTTGAATCATCGGTCCATATTTCTTTAAAAATTATGCCGGTACGAACGTAACCGTCAATGGCGACCGTTATCGTGCCATGATAACCGACTATTTGATGCCTGAAATTGAAGCTCGTGATCTCGGCGACATTTGGTTTCAGCAAGACGGCGCCACTTCCCACACATCGCATCAATCAATGGACTTATTGAGAGAACATTTCGGTGAGCACATAATTTCACGTTTTGGGCCGGTCGATTGGCCACCAAGATCGTGTGATATCACACCGTTAGACTTTTTCCTGTGGGGATATGTAAAGTCAAAAGCTTATGCCGACAAACCCGCTTCGATTCAGGCCTTGGAGGAAAACATCACGCGTGTCATTCGCCAGTTACCAGTCGAAATGCTCGAACGAGTGGTCGAAAATTGGACTCAACGGATGGACCATCTGCGACGTAGCAAAGGCCAACATTTGATAGACATAATCTTCAAAAAATAAATGCCAAAGAATGTTCTTTCAAATGATAATAAACATTCTCCATTAAATTTGAATTTTCTGTGTTTTTTTCTTTAAAAAAGTAGGGAACCTCGAAATGGATCACCCTTTACATGAGACCGATCAGCTTACCATAATTCCTTATGAAAACCTTGGAACGATTGATTGATATGCATCTCCGCAGTAGCATTGATGTAAGTCAGCATCCCAAAATGCGCACTCCTAAATATTTTCGGCAAGCAAATGGTAGCCAACTCTGTCAGACATCCTGAAGACATCCTATAGTGGTCAAAATGGTCAGTCGATAATTTTTAACGAACATACAAATATTCCTGAAATCACCGATTACACCCTTACCAGCTTTAACAGTGATAAGAATTTCACAGTCACAATCCCAGACAGATCGTCAGGGGAAAGTAACGAACCTATGGAAAACGACTCGTTCCATTTTTTATACCGATGGCTCCAAAACAAATTACTGAGTGGTTGCTGGTGTCTTCTCCTACAGGCTAATTCTCAGCCTATCTTTCCGTCATTGCAGCGTGTTTTAGGAGGAATTCATGGCGATCAAAGAAGCCTTATATCGACTGAAAGAGAATGTAATATCTGCCAAGGATATTAGCATTTTCTCGGACATCCAAGCGACCATCAAATCTCTGTAATCATTCTCAACAAATTCAATGACAGTCCTAGATTGTCGATCATCTCTGCAGGAGATGTCAAAGTATTTTAACATTCACTAATGCTGCGTGCCTTGGCATAATTACAGGGAGCTGCAAGGCTGATGAAATCGCCATGAGACTAGATTACCAATTTTACTTGGTATTCCTATCGCTACATGCAAAGGCTTACTAGCGCAAAATGCTAACAGCAAAACAAATCTCACATGGAGTCTTGGCACAACGTCTCAAATCACCAAACAAATTTGGCCAAAGCTGAATTTAAGAAGATCGAAGTGACTGATTTCCTTTCACAGACTTTACATTAACGCCACGATAGGTATGATCACTGGACCCTGTTTAATAGGCAGGCACTCAAACAACTTCTGTAAGAGCTGCAAGGACGATGAGGAAAATGAAATAATACTTCATCTACTTTGTAACTGCCCGGCCCTATCAAACAAAAGAAAGCTTCATCTTGGAGCTTACTATTTGCTGAATCTCAGCGATTTGACAAAAATGGAAGCGAAAAGTCTCCTATATTTCATTAGCAGCTCAGAATGGTTTTCTCACAGGTAACAGGGAGAATGGACAATAACCACGTGGTTAACACGTGGTATCACTGGTGGGTGTGAAAACCCTAACACATGTACAGCAGGTACAGCTGATCTAATGGCTTGTTGACATCGTTGCTATTAAGGGACTTGCGTTGTACGAAGGTCTTGGCAGTCTCTTGCGATTGCAGTCTTTCGACATTTTGACATTTTGCGACGATTATGTGGTGAATAACCGCATTGTTTTCTTAGCTGCAACAAGTTAGTGGTCCGAGTGGTTATTAGCCCCTTGCAAATCCAAATAAGTGAATGAGTGCCTCTTGTCTATCGCAATGTTATCCATTTGGTTGACCTTTCGTTGAACTGAAGACTGCCATGTCAATTTATGAATATCTAGGTGCGGAAACCGTGTGATGGCTATAGCGGCATTTCGAGCCGCACCTAAGTCAATTAGCCTAAGACCGTTGCCACAGTGTTTAAGTGTAAACTGTCTTTGCCGATAATGCATCTAAAGATGTCTTCTCTTCCTACCTTTGCGTTAAAGTCTGCCAGCACGGTTTTAGTATCGGGCTGCTGTAGTCGCCGTAAGTTGTGTCAAAGAGCTCTAAGAGGCGATGCTGTTGGCCTGTCGGCTCATTCACCACCATCTCTATTAAATTGGCCTGCCTTACCCTTGAGATTCCAAATGGTCCAAATGGTTTTCCGAGTTCGTCGGTGCAGTTCAAATTGGTTGTTTACGTTATCCATCCTAACTAGGAATGTAGAGGCCACCATTGACTCTGTATTTGGAATTCTTCCGCTTGTTACGCCTGAGTGACCATGCTGCAAGTCAAGATATTTGTGCATGCGGTGTTATTACAAAAAAGACTCTTCTTGCAACGGACATAAGCATTTGGTCACTGGAAGAAGTGATCTATCTTCCCTATCGCTGTTGTGAAGATAATCAAATTTATACTCATGCCACGATTTTTCCAAGAACCTGTCGAAAATATTGAATCAATAACTGATGGAGTCCAAATATACATTTCAAGATATTCATTCGCTAACATAGATCAGGAACAATCAAATTTGTAAACAAACTCATTACTGAAAAAATATATTTATTGGGTTTGAAAAAACGTTTCAAACATTATGGGTAAACTGTTATACATGTGAGCGACATCACAAAATGGGCGGAATAACGAACCGAACAGTCCGCTTACAATATTATGAAGTTTGAGCTTATCTATCGTTAGTTATATAAAAATTAAAAAAAAAAAACAAAAATAATAAATTCACCAACTGATGAAATACAACTCTACAGGTAAAAATTGGTAAACTCTTCATCGGAGAAACAGACAACATTGCGGAAGACCGAGACCGAGATCAGCCTAACGCCTTAAAAGAGCCTAGCCAAAGCATAAAGGCAAGCACCCAAAAGTGGAGCGAATGTAACGCTTACGCCTGAGTTATGGCCAAGACATGTACGTGGTTTAGGTTCCATGATGTATGAGCACAAGGTTCCCTGGAAATCATTCAAAGCGCGCTTCTGGATACCCTCATCGTATTGCTGCAATTAAACCAAAAGTTCATTAGTACACTTCGCCACCCCCATATTTGCAACAAAAATATGCGCACTCACCTGACGGAAGACAACAGTTGGAACACTGGTTAATGGACGCATGAATGCATAGGTCATCTCTCCCTTGCGCTTAAGCAGATCACTGCCCTCGGTGGAGTTGGCACATGCTTGGATGTTCTCCCATGTGTTGACGCTATTTTCACGGGCACATCTGGCACCGGGATACACATTGTCGGGGAAGTTTTTCCCAGCCTTCATCAAGCAGTTGATGAAGTCCAAAGTGAGCGATTCTCTGGTGAATTCGGTTTGGTAAGAGTTCGCCTGAATGTGTTCAATAGCACAGGCATGTACTTTGTTGCCATAGCACTCGTTCGGTCCATGATGGCAGGTGAATTCGACATCAGAGCCACGTGTTTCATACTGATGGAGAGGTGGGGGGGGGAAATGTTAATTTTGTATTGCTATTGTTTCGGCAATCTCTGACTTACGGTGGACTTTCCATATGGCACCCAGGTGATGTCAACGTAATCTTTAAGCTCCGTTCGGAGGGCCGGATGAATCTGTTGATTAACAAAGGCCGCGCTGTCCGGGCAAAGTGATTCGTAGTACACTGTCACGGGAACCTGTAAAAGGGCATACGTTTGAATTAAAAGGTTGTTTACATAAAATGGAATGCAGACGCTATTTAACCTCTAGAAAATAAACGTTTCGGTTGTATAATTATTCCTTGAAAACAAACGAAATGTTGTTCATTCTATTGAGAGCTTCTTATATGGCCGAACCTATTGAACGTGACTTCCATGTAAATTAGTCTATTAAACAGAAACGATGAAAAAAGTTTTGAAAGACAAAAGTTTATTTGTATTTCAACACCTTAGCTACAAATACAACGAGTTCGAGTATTCACGCTTAGTTAGCATATTGTCGATAGCATTTTATTTTTGTATCTAGATGGTTACGTGCTTTACTCAACGTTTGTAACCGCAGATAAGTAAACAACGACCAAGTGACTCATTTGTTGTGAAGATGATTTTTAATCAAAAGACTCTTTCGGTTGGGTCCTAACACAATCAAAAATTAAATTAATTGCTTCATGCCCAAGTGAAATCGAGCTTCAAGTGCATCGACATGACAATTGGATGTGGAATGACCTGAAATAAACGAAAAACAGTGGGTGGGGTCTTGATTTTCATCTTTTAAAAGTATAAGGGGCTAAGATTCTCATACGGAGTTTTTTTTTTTAAAGCTTGCCAAATGCTGGGCTTATGAAGATTTCGCTCGCTAGACCATAATTTAGCATCACCATAGGTGTCATCACTTGACACTGTTTAACAAAATGGCACACAGAAAGACTAGGCATTCACTCAATCGACTTCTGCAGGAGCTGCATGTACGAACTGCCCGGCCATATCAAACAAAAGGAAGCTTCCTCTTGGAACTTACTACTTTCAAAATCTTATTGGAAGCGAAAAATCTCATCCGTATCATTAACAGATCAGAATGGTTTTGTCACAGGTAACAAGAAAAAATGGACAATATCCACGTGGTATAGCATTTTATCAAAAATTGGTCCAAGTGTGGTGGGGAACTCGCTGGCAGCCACTTTAACCTTACCAAACCTACTTTCACCAAAGTACCACTTTTTTTCCCAGAAGGAAGTGGAAGAATTCTCAAGATGAAATCAAAGGTGGACGGTGACAGAGGAGGCGGATGAGCCTGATACCATCAAGAGAGCTCAATCCCGTAATTGAAACTGACGGTAATACATGCCTCCTAACAGCATCTGATGAATTTGTCATCAATTCAGCTTTGATTGCGAACAAAAAAGTTGTTTTTCTGACAACAGTGCCAAATGAGAAAAGGACAACGACATTTGTAAATACACCAGGAATGTGGGAACAGTAAACAGAATTGCCGAGCCACCAGCTGAAGACCTCAGCTGCTATAAAGGAGACATTACTGTCATGCATACAAATGAACGATGTAAAACTTAGGACGTTACTACGGTCCGATTCTTGATAGACAGACTTAGACATAAAGTCTTATAGTTCGAAGACATGAAGGAAAGCATTGTGACCATCAGCATCAAGGTTAAGTTCGCAATCATAGACCTTATGTACGCAATCATGCTCGGAAGGAAGACAAAGATGGCACCACTAAATACTGCTTCAACGAGTTATCCGACCAAATCAATGAACGACTTTCATTGCCTAGGTAGGAAGATAATGCAAAAAATATTTAACTTGGATACCATGCCTTTACGGCTCTAATTTCATGGTGCGCCCACAATATGGAAAAGTGTTGGTTTACACCCCATGCAGGACACATTATCATATGTAAGGCAGAAGATTTATCCTTTTTATATACCGAGGTCCACTAACACCCCTTGTATTCCAAAGTCTAACATTTCCTAGATCCTATACCATACGTTCCTATACCATACGTTCCCGTGAAGTCGGGAAGTTGATACCCCCAGAAGGGGGCCAACCTCTTAATCAGGCTAAGCTCTGCAGTCCAAATACAAATTCAAATTTTTGGCGCAACAGGCTCGTTAGTACCCAGGGCCGAGCTTTCTCGCAATCACTCATGTGTGCGTATGTTCTTCCTGCACGATGGCGGGACCTCCTGTTTTATGCCGACTCCGAACAGCGAATTTGGATAAGGTATTACTGACAATCGATACTATTCGAATGATTTGTCAGATCATCACGAGAGGAAGGCCAGTGAAAAATCATTAAGGTGTTGCTACGGTTGGGAAACGATCCCAGACCTTCTGCGCGGCAGTTCATCACACTAACCATCGCTTCACTCTGTCCTCAGTCCGATATTATTGACAGCATAGAAATTCGTCTAATGCGTTAAAGTGTTCAAAACGCAGCCCGATTACTAAATCTCTTAGGGTCCTGATTCCCGTGGTACCAAACTATATCCTCGGGTCAAGCTCAGCACAATCATCTTTATGAGTCTCTTACAACCCAGTCCAGATCCTCTGAGTTACTGAGCATGACTACTACCCGAGGTTAGTGATCAGCATTAGCACCAAGCAACTTATCCATCTTCATAAGCCTATACTTTGTCGAATATTTAAGCAATGATTAGCGGTACCTCGTCACAAAGCCTTATTCTTACAGCAAATTTTTGCAATCATTTACCAAAGCTGGTTTTGGTTGGTTCACGATGGGCCTTCACAGATCACCTGCTATAACACCATTCGCAGCATACCGCCCTAGTACCGAATGACAGGGTACATAGCTTTTTGCGGCTCCTTCTAACTACCACCAGAGGACTCGCCCAGTAAGAACCCAACCACTCCTGTGACCAAGGTAGACATAATCAGCAAATTTTTTGGAAAACACAGGAAAGAGTTTGGCTAATTGATTTCACTAGCGGAACGAAATGCCACTATTGCCACCAGATGGTTTCGTCACATTACCATCCATAAGAGGAAATGGCGGAATCCATTTCAACATGGAGTCAGCATCAAACGATTTTTGGAGCTTTATTTGGAAAAAATTAAGTAAGAACACTGGTATCAACCACGTTCCAGAGAAGAGGAACATGTTTTCTGGATGTAGGAAATTTCAAATCAGCTTACATTGACAAGGACCATATCGATATCTCAGCTAAGCTAAGAATGCGGGGCTGAATACCCCGAAATACTATGAGAAAATTCAACTGCAAAAGACTGCAAGTGCAAAAGACCGCCCAGACCTTAAACCTATCGATTAATAAGACACCACGAGTTTGCACCGTAGAAGACGAATGTCTATTATCTCAACACTATATAAGATCGATCGCAATGAATGTCCTGCAATGCATGTCCTCTCACCGAAAAGTAAGAACATAGAAATTTTGTACGTAAGTCTCACCAAAGTGTATAAAGTCAAAGCCAGAGACGTGGGTGCAATGACAACACCTATGTTTCTCCACCGCTCTAGCGAATCTCTAGCGAAAGTCTCACAAACCTCCAAAAATAACACTGTCATGAGGAGGTTCTAAAAATTTCCCGTTCATATTCGCCATAACCAGAAGGTCCTCATATTTTTGGGAAAAATAAAACTTCGCGCTCATAAATCAAGGGAAAAGCTAGCTTTGAAAGCCTGTGGGGACGGTTAATGCTGGATATTTCATTTCATTTTTTTTTTCAGAGATGAATGGCAGAGATGATAATTTACATAAACCAACTTATTTCCAAACAATCCAAACAACTTGGTCGGATGAAAGTATGGCAGGAAAATTTGACCTTAGGCCGTGTGTCAATTGCATTAAAATTTTAGCCATGGGATAAATTTTGACATTAGTATGGTGACTAGAGACTTCAGAAATTTAACCTGCTCAACAGGTCGCAAAAATGTATCCAGCGGCAAATTTTTGACATTTGATATACCTACTGAGGGGTGACAGAGATGGAAAGAACCTGAAGAAATGTCAAAAATTAGCCAGTGGATAAAGTTTAACCCCCATTTTAACGTAATTGACACATGGCCTTAGAATCATTTGCAAATACATAAAATAGAGGTGCTCTGAACAGCGCTAACTACAAAAAGTTTCTACAGGGTAGGCCATCTAGTGGTTCTTTTTTAATCATAAATTATTTTGACACTGACGTCTGTTTCCCGCTCAAAGTCTTGACAGAAAGTCAGTATCATAGCTCCGCGGAATGAAATGAGAATGGAAAATTTATTTCCAAAGTGAGTGCTGTGTTGCCCAAACAGCGGGTTATTGGAAAAGAAGTTTTAGCCGAAATGAAGCACCCACTGGGCCTGCTGTACTTAAGTTTGTGCAAACATTTCGTGATACTGGTATATGCTAGTGGACAACACTCGTGGTTCCCGGGTCGTACGGTACGCACAGACGAGCTGCTGTAGCTGAGGGTGTGAGACTGCCGACTGCCCTCAATCGAACTACTTAAAAGATTCTATACAAGACCATAATCACCACAATCCCGCTCTACAGCGCCAAACTATGGACCGTATCAAGGTGAAAGAAGAAAAAATTCTTGGGTCCAATTTGACGGTCTATGGAGACAAAGATTAAACCATGAACGTGACGAGCTGTATAGTGACATACACCTAACCGAACAAATTGGGTTTCTACGTTTAAGATGGCTGGGTAATTTAGAGAAAATAGACACCAATACTCCAGCTCACAATCTTCGATTTCCAGCTAGAAGTCCGCAAAGCTAGAAACTGAAACGGACCAGGCTATTTAGGTAGTCGTGTTGGTTAAGGCCCAGATTCACGCCGGTCTGTGGCGCCACTTAAGAAAGTTTATCCAAACCGAAATACGTCGATGTCCAGCATGATATCCTTACCAGGATCAACATGGAACTCAATGTTAAATGAGAAATATCGATAGATGCTCTTGTATAGAGTATTCTTTTAAGTTAGGTTAGGTTAGAGTGGCTGCCAGCACACTTAGACCATTTTCGGTGCATTTTGATAACACGTGGACATTGTCAATTCTCCCTGTTACCTGCGAGGAAACCATTTTTATCTGTTAATGAAACGGATGAGACTTTTTGCTGAGCTTTTGAAAGCATTATGTTCCAAGAATGAGCTTCCTTTTGTTTGATAGAGCCGTGCATTTACAAGGTTAGGTTAGATTAGAATGGCTGCCAGCGTTCGCCAGCACACTTAGACCATTTTTGTCCATTGTGATACCACGTAGATCTTGTGCATTCTCCTACTATTCGTATGAAAACCATTTTGAGGAGGTTTTTCACTTCCATTTTGATCAAATCACTGAGATTTTGAAAATAGTTAGCTCCAAGGTAGAGCTGCCTTTCGTTTTATAAGACCGAGCACTTACTTAGGAGATGAAGTATTGTTTCTTCTTCCTCTTCGTCCATGCAACTCCTACATAAGTAGTTTGAGTGAAGGCCTAGCATTTCTGCGTGGTTTCCTATTAAGTGTCCAGTGATACCACCTATGTTGGTGCTAATGTATGGTCTATCGAGTGAAATTAGTCCCTTGGATCTTTTTAAATCCAGCTTTGGCCAAATTTGTCTGCTGACTTAACACATTGTGCCAAGACTCCATCTTAGATTTGATTTGAATGCTGCGCTAGTAAGCTTTTGCATGTAGCTTTAGGAATACCTAGTGCAACCTTACAGTCCGCTACAGTCCGGAATGAACCTCGGCCTCAACATGCCTCTCAAATTAGTCCAGTCCTTAGCTAACTGCCTCCAGTTATGCACTTCAAGTTGGTTGAGGTCGGTTTCTACTTGTGGGCGCCACTTAAGGCGAGGTCTTCCTCTACTGCGTCCTACGTCTGGCAGGGAATCGAAGACTCTGCGAGCCGGAGTATTGGTGTCCATTCGTTCTACATGTCCTAGCCATCTTAAACGTCCAATGCGGAGTTTTTTCGACCAGGGGCATGTCGCTGTATAGCTCGTATAGTTCTTGGTTGAATCTTCGTCTCCGTAGCCCGTCAACGCAAACCGTGTCGTGTAAAACTGGTAATTTAATCCCATGTCTAGCGAGTTCATCAGCCTTGCAGTTCCTTATAATGTCACTATGCCCAGGCACCTAACATTAGTAAATGCTAAACTGCTTTGACATATCTTGCTGAGGTAAACGGCAATACAGAGTTGGTTTTGAATTTGTTGAGACATATTCTAGGAACTTGATTGGCTGTCCTAGAAGATGCTAATTTACATATATATTGGACCACTGTATTATTTTTAGAGGCATAGAACATGGAACACAAACAATGGGATGTTCAAAAATCATGACAATAAATGTTTAAAAAAATTTCTGACCACCACGACTGCGCCTTATGAACGCAATCCTTTCGGTCCAATTTTGCACCAATTTTTCGAGCGTACCCGTTATTATCTCATCAACAGGGCGTCGAATGTTTGATTCTAAGCAATCAATCGTTGCTGGTTTATCAGCAAAGACCTGAGATTTGACGCACCCTCACAAAAAGTAGTCCAAAGATGTCAAATCACACGAACGAGGAGGACAATTTACACGCCCATTTCTTGTCATGATTCGGTCACCAAACTGACGCGAAGGCACCCTGCAAGGGCGATGGCTAGCGACAACAGCCTGATCTTTGGGGCTTATTACCCCAATGATTTATACATGGAGAGCACGCTCATATCGGGCTTTATTCCACCAGAGGCATTCATTTACATCGATTCGTTAGGGTTATTACAAGACAGGAACGGTATCCCGATTTTATACCACCGCTATCGTGACGCGCGGGACAAACAGCTAATCCGCGGCGGGTACGTAGAAAATGCTCCGGAGCTCCTCCGCTTTAACACGTCGGTATCGGATCGCGATAGGATCGATGCTGCAAAACAGCGCACTGAATTCTGGTGGCTATATGAAGAACGTGATACTGCACTTCCTCAGGACTTTGCGGACTTTTAGTCCAACTTTATGTTTAAGATTTTAAAATTAGAAACAAGGTCTGGGGCGGGGCTTGTGCACCATATTGGCGTACAATATGGTTGAATGCATGCTGCCGTGGGACCGAAAGACGCAATCAGGATGGCGACCCCTCGGGGCATATGCAAAAGTTCGGTCACCAAACTTTTGGTTCAACAAAGTCACGATTACACGCGATGTATAACATGTTGCGGCATGTTATTTGAACTATTTCTCCTCCAAATGATTTGCAATGACCTGAGGAATAAACAAATTACGAATCGTAATGTTGGCACCGGTTTTGGATATCAAGACAAATGGCCCGATGACGCTTTCGGCATGTTAACCGCACCAAACAGTGATTTTTTTCGGGACGTAATCGAGTCTTGACCATGTCATGACCATTTTTCTCACTCCAAAAACGACAGTTCTGCTTATTTACATACCCTTTAAGCCAGAATTGGGCATCATCGCTGAAGACGATTTGACGACAAAAATCTGGTTAAACTTCCAGTTGGTTGTAAGCCCATACACCGAACACACGATACAATTGATGGTTTAATTCTTGCACCAGTTGGATCTTATATGGATGCAGGCCAAGATCTTTCCTTAAAATTTCTCAAGTACCGGACTTGCACAATCCGCATCAAAGCCAAATTCACTAACATAAGCTTCATATGCGATCACACTCCGACGGGTGAAAAAGATGAAATAGCGAATGGCTGCTAGTTATTTCATCTTGACGGGCTCAGTGGCGCGATGAAGGTCTGGGTTCGATTCCCAGCCGTAGGAGCACCTAAATGATTTTTCATTGGCTCTCCTCTCTTGATGATCTGACAAATCATCCGAGTAGTATTGATTGCATAGAAATGTTTAACTCGAATTCGCCGTTCGGAGTCGGCATAAAATAGGAGGTCTCACCACCGTGCAGAAGTACACACACATGAGTGTTTGTGAGAAACCTCAGCCCTGGGTACTAACGAGCCTGTTGCGCCAACAATTTGTATTTTTAGGGAAAGGCTGCTACTACGAGCTCCTTGACAAAGCTTATGAGCGACTACCGCGTTGTTAAAATGTCAATGGTAGTCCCAAGTAGCGGACGGGCAGAGACCGAGTTGCTGAGAAAGGCACCCGATCAATAAATTTGGATCCTCATCACACTGTGACGATGGGTTGTTCTGTACATATGGTACATACATGCGGTCATGTATTGATCCATAGTAATGGGTATTAGCTGCTCAGATGAACGATTATGCGCACCGTAAACTTGACGAAGTGCTTATAAGTTTGGCGAAAAGAGCCAAACTGCACTGCAGAGGCACTGCTTCAGACGAAGACTGAATAGCTGCTGCTATTTTAGACTTATGGTTCTAATTGAGAAAAAATTATAAACAATCTTCGACATGAAGTTTTTCTAAAGGATGGTCGTAAGTTTATTTAACCATTCGATAATTATTATCAACCATACACTTATTGGCAAATGGGTACTCATTCCGTAATTTTTAAAACGATTATCGTTGACGATAGTGTAGGAGACCTGCTAGCTAGGTGCTAGTTGCATTTTAATATTGTAGGTGTGCACATGTATATAAACCACACGGTAGGTACCCAGAAAGTCTCATTCACTACCGTCAACAATTATCATTTTGAAAGTTACAGAATGAGTACCTTTCTGCACTAACAATCCTCTAGATTCCAAAATCGTTCAAACGATGCGACGTCATAAACCGACCACCAACTTGCACTTTTTTGGTTCTCATATAATAATTTTTTTTTATAATAATAAATTCGCAACGAAAGTGAAACATATTTTACGAAATCGATTACTAAAACCAAAAATATCATAATTTCTGAATTAATTATTGGCAAAAGCGATTTTTTGTACCCAGTCATCTCTTTAGAAATGTTGGTCCATATATGTTAAAATATTTAACCAACGTTGTCATCTATTAATGACTTTTATCACAAGATGTTAAATAAGACGTTGAATAAGCTACCTTTCTCTGATAGAGATAAACTGAAATCTTCCCATAAAGATCACATGATCCACATACTCCATCCACTTTCTTCGTGTTTTTTTTATTTAAAGTGTCACTATAAGTCCTCTTTCATGAGACCAAATCTTCTGAGGTAGGGTTTGTTAAATTAACAGCTTAACCAATTATCAACTTAAAAAAATCGCTGTAAGGCTTTTTTTATATTTAATTTGTTTACCGACAACACAAATGTTTGCATTGTCAAGTCTTGCTCGTTTATTTAAACGCTGCGTCGGCTTAATGACCATCTTTGTGTTCATTATTATCGACAACAAAAGAACAGGTTTGTATCACAGATACATGCAAATGAGATATGGTACCTGGAAATATACGCCTGAATAGATAGATATACATAATCACAAACATTCATCAAGAGGATGGTCATCGTTTTATAACAATCAGCGCTGTTGGTATAAGCTGCACGATATTTGAAAGCTTCCCAATAGGCTGGGAACTGCCTTGGATAATTTGGATTGTATTGCAGTTGAATTATAAAACGTACTTCTGCCTTTAGATACACTCGTCAAGCTGCATTTTGTAACTCTGTCGAGTTGAAATGTACACCAATCCTGGGTTTTGAAACCCTTTAGGCTGTTTTGTAGTTATGCTGTTTCTAACGCTTTGTACTGCACAATAATGAGGCAGCGACGTATCTCAATTGATAGGAACAACTGCATACAATTTGGGGTAAATGGCGGCCATCATCGTTTTTTTTATACGAAATATGTTTTTAGATTTATAAGTGGCTAGACACGCTAGAAATATTATTAAGTGAAGTAAATACGAAAAAAAAGTGGAGACTGTAGAGATTTTTATATTCGAGTTGAAAGAGGCCACAGGTCTAGGCTTTAATGATAAAAACACCAGACAATTGACAAAAAGTAGCATCACGAACTTATTACCCTTTTAATTGCCTTTTGATGAAAACCGAAGTTAATTAACAGTCAGTCGGAAAAGAATGCACCAATCAATTGCTACGGTTGAGATCACTGCCAACGAAGCAAGTATCTGATTGCGATAAATAAAGTGATGTTGGTCAATGAATTAAGATTGAAATCAGAATAACGACTAAATAAGTGGATACTAATGGCCCCTTATCCTAGGGGTATTTAGTAACATGGAACTGGCCATCCATGTTGAGGCAACTTTGCTTTGGGTAAATTACCCGCTCATTCAAAAAAAATTACCCACTCAGGGAAAAAAATGATTGCTGCAAAGAACCAAAAGCCTTGAAAAGGACAGATTTTATTGTTGACGACCATGCTACACATTCCACCACAAATGGGAGAACATTAAACAGGAGGGGTGCAGGCGAACAACTAGTGAAAGCCCTTAGCTGCTACAAAGCACAGAATGTGAGAAAATTTAAACAGAAGATGTGCAGATAACAGCTAGTGAAAGCCCTAACCTGCTACAAAGCAGGCGTTATTACTGCCATTCAGGAAATTCGATGGGACAGGGCATGCAAAAAGAGGATGAAAACCTTGAAATCTAGTACGGATTTGTTAAAAGTGCCACCTTAGGCTAGAAGTCTTATGTTCTCAAAAAAGATTAGTGAATGCAATACTCATCAAGGCGAAATTCACCAACATAAGCCTTATACGCGATCACTCTCCAACGGAGGGAAAAGATGAAATAGCGACAGGCTGCTCCTTGACAAAGCGTATGAGCAACTACCGAAGTACGTTGTTAAATTGGCAAGGTAGTCTGGCAACGGACTTATGCTAATAGACTTCACTGCGGAACGAAAAGTCATCACACGATTTCCTCACCACGATTTTCATAAGGGGACATGGCGGTCTCCTGATTAACACATTGAACACATTCCGTGGGGCTAACATCGACACTACCTTATTGCAGCCAAGGTAAGAACGCGGATATCCACCACGCCCCAACAACAATTGTTGTTGTAACACATTTAACAATTTAATGTCGAAAGAATGTAATCGCAAGAGACCTCCAAGGCATTAGCCGGCTTTTCAGAAAGGAGAAAAAAGAGATAGAAAAACGCGCGACAGAGGATATAGAAAGGTGCCACTTCAGGAACGATATTCGCAAGTTTTACCAAAGTGTAAAACGTCCAATACAAGGCTCGAACAGAATCCTGTCGAGATGAACAAGGAAATATCTTAGTTGAGACACAGTCGATTCTGAGGATATGGAAGAACCACATCTCCAGACTGTTAAACGGCGATGACGAACAACATTCCGCTGTCAGGCAGAACGAACTATTCAACATTGGCAACGACAGCGAAAACTGCCAACCACCCGACCTGAGTGAAGTGAGGACAGCAATATTTAAACTCAAGCATAATAAGGCTACCGGAAATTATGGTTTTCCTGCCGAGCTTTATAAGCCGGAGGAAATTACTTGGTAAGTAACACCTACAAACTCATAAGCCAAATCTGGTCGGGTAAAGGTATACCTGAAGAATGGAACCTCAGCATCGTTAGCCAGGTCCACAAGAAAGGAGACCCTGTGAACTGCGCCAACTATAGAGGCATTATTCTCCTCAAGATCCTCTCTGCCGTAATATGTGAACGCCTGAAACCGTTTACCAACAACCTGAGCGGTTGTGAGTGTGGTTGTAGGCCAGGAAAGTTCAAAACCGATAAATTTTCACACTTCGGCAGATCCTGGAAAGAACTCAAGAAGTCCAAATCGATACCAACCATCTATTCATTGATTTCAAAGCGTATGCGGTTTTACAGCATTTACAGAGACGAACTA
The DNA here is from genome assembly GCA_949824845.1 of Rhingia rostrata. Taxonomy (NCBI): domain Eukaryota; kingdom Metazoa; phylum Arthropoda; class Insecta; order Diptera; family Syrphidae; genus Rhingia; species Rhingia rostrata. Next base: position 8,293,653 of record OX463756.1, read on the forward strand.
TACAGAGCCATGTCTAGTTTTGGTATACCGCCTAAACTCGTCTGTTTGTGTAGGATAACGATGGAGAATTGTCGCTGCTCCATCAGGGTCGGAAACGACCTCACCAACACATTCGACTAAGGCAAGGCGATGAGCTGTCATGCGGCTTCTTCAATTTGATTCTTGAGAGGATTGTGCAAAACTTCCGAGCCATCACCAGAGGCACAATTTTCCAAAAATCGGTACAACTACTAGCATACGCCGACGATATTGACATCATAGGTCGGACCCAACGTGATGTTATAGCCACGTTTGCTAGTATAGAGAAGGAAGCGGCAAAAATGGGTTTAGCTGTCAACACGAAAGGACACACAACTTCGAAGAATTGGACAGAACGTCACCATTGACAGATATAACTTTGAAGTAGTACGGGACTTTGTCTATATCGCCTTCGCTATTAACTCTGACAACAACATCTCGTCAGAAATTAAACGAAGAATTACCCTTGCCAACCGCTGTTTCTTCGGGCTAAGGAGGCAATTCAGTAGTAAAGCCCTCGCTCGAATTACTACGGTGATCCTATATAAGACCCTGATCATCGCAGTCCTGCTCTACGGCGCTGAAGCATGGACCGTCTGAAAAGCGGATGAAGAAATCCTTGGTCGATTTGAGAGGAAAATTCTTCGAAAAATCTTCGCTCCCGTTTGCGTTGACGGGCTATGGAGACGAAGATTGAACCAAGTACTATACTAGCTGTACATCGAAATGCCCCTTGTCAAAAAACTCCGCTTTGGACGTTTAAGATGGCTAGGGCATGTAGAGCGAATAGACACCAATACTCTTGCTCGCAGTCTTCGATTCTTAGCCAGACGTCGGACGCAGTAAAGAAAGACTTTTAGTGTCGCGCACAAGCAGAAACCGATCTCAACCAACTTGAAGTACGCTACTGGGAGCAGTAGAGCCGAAAGAAGGGAACAGACGAAAATTCTGCATAACAAAAAATAAAGCAAGGATGCTTCCGACTAAGAGAAATATAAGACTATTAGGAGAAACAAAACGTCATTCTGTTCAACAAAAAAAGGCCAAACATTCAGAAGCTCTACTCAAAGATCTGTAGGCTTTACGAAACAACAATGGGAGCTTTGTCACAGCACCGCAGCGGAGAGAATTCTAAATAACGGGTGATCCAAGTAGAGATACTTTTTTCAAAAGCCTTTTTTGACAGATCACGTGTGAGTCGTGTCATGCTGTCATGTTATTTTTGTTTAGTATTGTTTGGCATTTCATAATGGAAGGACTTACGCGTGAACAACGTTTACAAATTGTTCAACTTTATTATGAAAATTCACGTTCTGTGAGGAATGTGTTTCGTGCACTTCGCTCAACTTATGGTCAACATAATCGGCCTATTGAGCGCACTATTCGCAACACCATCACCCATTTTGAGACCCAGCATTCATTATTGGATAATATTCGACCGAATAGACCACGTCCAGCACGCTGTGAAGAAAATATAGCGGCCGTAGCTGAGAGTGTACACGAAGACCGTAGAGAGTCGATTCAGCGCCGTTCGCAGCAACTCGGACTGACGTATGGAACGACTTGACGCATTTTACGTCAAGATCTTAAATTGAAAGCGTACAAAATACAGCTTGTGCAACAACTGAAGCCACTCGACCTTCCCAAGCGACATCGCTTCGCTCTATGGGCTCTTGAAAAGTTCCAAGAAGATCCGACGTTTTCGAGACAAATTTTGTTAAGCGATGAGGCATATTTCTGGCTCAATGGGTATGTAAACAAACAAAATTGCCGCATTTGGGACGAAGAGCAACCTTAAGAGATTGAAGAACTGCAACTTCATACAGAAAATACAACGGTTTGGTGTGTCCATATTTCTTTAAAAATTATGCCGGTGCGAACGTAACCGTCAATGGCGACCGTTATCGTGCCATGATAACCGACTATTTGATGCCTGAAATTGAAGCTCGTGATCTCGGCGACATTTGGTTTCAGCAAGACGGCGCCACTTCCCACACATCGCATCAATCAATGGACTTATTGAGAGAACATTTCGGTGAGCACATAATTTCACGTTTTGGGCCGGTCGATTGGCCACCAAGATCGTGTGATATCACACCCTTGGGGTATATGTAAAGTCAAAAGCTTATGCCGACAAACCCGCTTCGATTTAGGCCTTGGAGGAAAACATCACGCGTGTAATTCGCCAGTTACCAGTCGAAATGCTCGAACGAGTGATCGAAAATTGGACTCAACGGATGGACCATCTGCGACGTAGTAACGGCCAACATTTGATAGACATAATCTTCAAAAAATGAATGCCAAAGAATGTTCTTTCAACTGATAATAAACATTCTTAATAAATTAGAATTTTCTGTGTTTTTTTTTCTTTAAAAAAGTAGGGAGCCTCGAAATGGAATGGATCACCCTTTATATTCAGGCAGCATTTCCAGCAGCTGGTTATTCGAACCGAGAGAGTGATACACCTCCAGTCAATGGTGATGTCACCATATCGCACAGTGCATTCAAAATTCTATCCAAAGTACAGTGTGCACTTCGGAAACCTTGATGGCTTATATGAGGGCACGTACCAGTGGTGGCAGTGGACCGGTAGATGGAGCAATTCGTAAAACCAAGGCCGACTTCTATCTAAGGATGTGGATTGTGGAGTCAATGATGGGGGATAGAAAATATATATTTCGATGTAAATGGTGAGCCATCTGTTGATTTTCGATTTCGGGACGTTGTTTAGCCGGCACGGAGCTGCGATTCGATGCCAATTGACTATCTTTGTTGTGTGTCGGTGTCATTAAGGATCGATCGAGATTACGCAGAAGATTCGGGTTGAACCATATTACTCAAACGGTTCATGAAATGGGGACCGAGGCCATAGATAATGTTGTAATTAATTGGGTTGGCAGAAAGGTTTGCTGCCGAGCTAGCCGGGGTAGTCATTCAATGACATAGTTTTCGATAATTAATTTCAGCCTTTTTTAAAACCGATCTAATCCACCAATTCATACTACCTAGACTTAATTGTTATCTTCATATAACGAAACTCCGTTGGTAGCTATATTTGTTTTTTACAAATTTCGAACGAAATTCTCAAACCACACGATCGTGTAGATACAGCAAGTATTTATGAATGCTGACAGCGTCGGTAACGATCATCATTACGTAATGAGAGTTCTCTCTCTTAAAATCATTAGAATGCTTAAGTGAAGAATAATAGTTAAAACACAGATAAACAGCATAACCATTTCGAGGTAACATCTACAATTCTGTTGATGAGTTTGTTCACTTCAAGCCTTCGACTAACGACACCCTAATCACTACAATTTGTGTCGTTTCGCCAAGATTAGAAAAACTTATTGTCGCAACGAATAATGCTGTGGATAATTACCGTGTCATTGTTACAATTGGGTCTTGTCTTCTTAAGAAAGTACACCATGCGATAAGACAAAACAAAAATACATTTTTCACAGACACTACCTACTGCTAATTCCATGGTATTTATATCTACAACCAAGAATAATTAGGTAATCGCATCAAACCGACTGAAACTAGTTATGCTTAGCATTGTAGGTGAAGTCACCTGAATTTCTACATAAAAATAAATAAAATTATGCTTCGGATTATGGTCATAGATACTTCAATCTAAATGGTTTTGGTTCACTTAACACTACACGCATTTTTTGTCAAAAAAAAAAAGGACCACGCCCTCCGTTGTCTACCTGTAGATACAATTGCATCTGTAAACACCACTGGATAACCTGTTTTTCCTCTAACAATCCACCATAATGCGTGTTCCCCTTCCCCGCAGAGTAGTGTTATGAAACAGAAACAGTACACAAAGAATAAAATTTTCTCGCTTGCTTTGTATCTACGAGTTCAACGAACGACGCATGGTAGTGGGACCAATTCCTAAATGACCCCTTTCATTGTAAAAGGTCAGAAAATATGATTAGCCTTCTGAATTTTTAGCTTCAATCTAATTACCTTAAGCGCCGCACTGCAAGTTGCTATGAGGGCAACCAGAACACAAAACACAACTTGATGACGCATCTTCGTTTTTATATTTTTTTTTTCAGGTGAATTGAAATTTATCACTTCGAGGGTAATTAAGTTTATTTCACGATTTGCATACAATTAGTTGGACGCACAAAAGCACTGGACTCGGTACTGGGTATACTGGTGACGACCACAACTCGAACAAACGACGACTACAAGACGACTAAAGTTGATTTTCGAATCTAAGTCCCGGACCGAGTACGCGGTTGTATTTATGAAGTACGACTTGTTTTGTCGATGACTTGGTTTGAGCGGTTGGAATCGGTTAGAGAGAGGAGTTAGCCAGGTTTCCATTTCCAGGCTATTGTGATGGTGTGGTTGCTGGGCATTGTGCATGCCGTAAAGTAATTAAGGTGCCTTGTCGGGTGGAGAGGGGAACAAGGTATCGTCTAGCCTATAGCTATCCAACTATTTTGCCGGCTGTAGACTTTAACGTTAGGTGGTATTATTTTTCACACACACTGTCGGCGGATGAATGCGACTTTAATTAGATTCGAAGTGAGAGAGTGCCTCGACTGGAAGTGGGTTTGGCGGTAATGTCGGTTCATTTTGAAACGCTTGGAAATCGAAGACGCTGTTGAGCGTTAGATATTAAAATTCAAAACGTGTGAAGTCATTCAGTAACCGGCTTATGTGTACAGTTTCACCCTTTGAATTTCATTTTATCGAATTTAATTAAATATTTGAGGTTCGTAATGAGGGTGGTCTTTCATTTATTTTTGTTGACTGAAGAGTTGTAAAATGTAAACTCTAACAATTGATATATTTTTTGCATTTGTTTGCATTCACAACTGGGTTTTTTTTTTTAAAGGTAATCTATACGTAACTACCGCATTTAAGACCCCTTTGAAGGCATGTATAGAGATTAGATTATGTAAGCTTTTCTGGTCGGTTATATAGAGTTAATTTAATGCAACATTTCGCTATTTGTGGACCCATTGTTAGACCTTTCTGCAATGCCAAGCCATATGTGGTGAGGCCTTGGTTTTTCCTCATTTTCATGGCACACTGTCCAGCCTGGTGATCTTTTAAACCTGCAACCCCGTATTAATACGAAAGTCATTTTCCAAGGATAATCTTGGACTAACTAGTCACGTAATACAGAGTGTGTTTTATGATCCAGGTCGATGGTGGTCAAATGGCAGGCAATGCGATTATATGAAACGTTGAGTTTTCACCTAGCTGAGGCCACCAACTCCTACTCTCAGTTTTAACGTGGCGACCGCTGACAGGCAGTCAGCATTGACCGTAGATAGGGTCTCAACCTCTGTGTAAGGTCTTGGCGGCAGCAGATTCTATTTCTAAGCAGTAGCGAAAGAACTCGCAAGATGGATTCAACGATGGCTTCTACAGTCCACAATTATTATGGACAATTTGAAAAACCTAGATGAGCTCCTTCGAAATGACAACGGGTGATATAAGAATCTCAACGGCAATTCAGGCCCAGAGATGAACTTCCTTTAGTTCCTTTATATCTGTTCAGGCCTCTTGAACAAAAATGGTGGTGGATGAGACGAATGGCTCAATCCGGTGGATACTTATGGGCCGTGTCTTGGGGGTATCGTATAAATCGAAACTATCCGTCCAGGTTGGGGTTGTGCCTAGGGTTAATTACCCACTCACGCAGAGCCTCGAAAAGGACTGATCTTATTGTCGACGACCATGCAAAACGAAAAACGGACAACGACGTTGTCACCTGGAATGTGAAAATATTAAACAGGAGTGGATCAGTGAAGCCCTAAGCTGCGATAAAGACATTACTGCCATTCAGGATATACGATGGGTTGGGATGGGCAAAACGGGGTTGAAAAACCGTGACATCAACTAAGGACCGTGTTAGCAAAACAGCGACTATTCGGAAGTGCCAGACAAGGTATAGTCTTTTGTTTTCAAGACATAAGTGAACGCATTGTTACAATCCGCATCGAGGCTAAATTCGCGAACATAAGAATTACATGCTCTCACGTTCCGACAGATTAAAAAGATGATATAGCGAAAGACTGCTTCTACGAGCCCCTTAAGGAAACTGATGAGCGATACCAAAATACGATGTTGTGCCAGAAGATTTCAACGTAGAAGTTTATAGGGATGACATCTTAGTAGTATTGTCGGAAAATACAGCCTATATACACGACAACACGTCTGGTAACGGATTTAGGCTAATTGACTAAGCTGCGGAACGAAATGGCACTATAGCCAGCACATGGTTTTTTTTACCAACAACTGACAATGCTAACATACTTTTGACAGCAGGAATTGATCCGGGGGAATCCGTCTTTGATGACGATTTCTATGTTTTTGAAGATCCTCAGGAGAAAGTGGAGGCAGTGGGGGCTGTCTTTCAGGAAGTGTATTAGGTGAATGATAGCATTCGCCCAAACAGCGTCCTGGAAAACAATGCCCTGCTCCAACATTTCTATCTTCGAAATGACATAACACAATGGCGATCTGAGAACCGTGGTTTCACCCGGTTTGATGACGAAAAGTTGGCAAACGCCATAGTCGCCGAGCGAAGTGGCTCTAATTCCCTGTTAATCTCGAAGGTGGAACTCCAGATCATATTCGATTCCATAAAGAAAAAGAAGTCAGCGGTAGTCGATGGTATATCCAACATTGTACTGCGACACTTACCCCCTGAAGATGTGGACATTTACGAGACGCTGTTCAACAACGCGTTGGAAGACGGCGGTAGTTCATCCTCTTCCGAAAAAGGGAAAGTACAACTCCAATCCGGCGAATTTCCGATCGATAAGTCTCCTTCCGAGTATCAGCAAGGTTTTCGAAAAGATTCTCAATCGAGCTCTGTTCAAGTGGTCTGAGGACAACAATATTATACCAGAGAACCAGTTTGGTTTCAAGGCAGGACATGACTGTACTCATGCCGCCTCCAAACTCGTCTCTGATATACAATGGAACAAAACCAAAAAAACAGTGCACGGGTGCAGTCTGGTTGATTTAGAGGAGCCTTTCGACACCGTATGGTGAGGGGGCCTCTATCTAAAGCTGACCAGACTTGGCATAAGTAAACCACCGCTGTATACGCTTCAAGACATGCTGACTGGTAGAACGTTTGTTGTCAAAAGTGGCAATGTAACTTCTACCACCGAATTTTTCATTAAGAATGGTCTGCAACAAGGAGGGGTAAGCTCGCCGATTATCTTCAGCACTTACACCAGTGATATGATAGGTAGCTTTACTCAGGCAATTGCGTATGCGGGCGATCTTATCGCGTACAGAACAGCCTCTACTGTCGAAGTCATTCGAACTCTTTTGAAGCGGGACTTCGACAAGATCCAGAGGTATTGTGATGAATGGAAGTTGAAAATCAACTTTCAGAAATCAGAAACTATTCTGTTTAGAACACCGTTGTCTAGGGCCTCTGGGTATACGAGAAAGAACTGGCGAAAGCTGGTGATCGTTGGTTCAAACGGACAGCCACTGGCGAGTAAAAGTGAAGTAAGGTACCTTAGCATCCGGTTAGATCAGTATCTATATTTCAGAAGGCATGTAGATGCTGCTCTGGCGAGAGCTAGGGGACGATCTTATCGCGTACAGAACAGCCTCTACTGTCGAAGTCATTCGAACTCTTTTGCAGCGGGACTTCGACAAGATCCAGAGATATTGTGATGACTGGAAGTTGAAAATCAACTTTCAGAAATCAGAAACTATCCTGTTTAGGACCCCGTTGTCTAGGGCCTCTGGGTATACGAGAAAGAACTGGCGAAAGCTGGTGATCGTTGCACCAAACGGACAGCCACTGGCGAGTAAAAGTGAAGTAAAGTATCTTGGGATCTGGTTAGATCAGTATCTATATTTCGGAAGACATGTAGATGCTGCTCTGGGGAGAGCTAGGGGAGCATTTGCCCTGACACAAAATACTATTCCAACCAGGTCCTATACAACGGGGCCAACATAAACAGAATAAACAATTTTCTGGTGAAACTCAATCGTTTTCACTCTGCAAGAGCGATGGCTTCGAACAAGAGTCTCATCTTTGCGACCTTCTACCCCAATGATGAATATTTTGAGAGTGCGTTTAAGCGACTTTATTCCTCCCGAAGCTTTCCTATATTTGGATAGTCGAGGGCTGATACAGAATAGATCGGCGATTCCGCTAATCTACAAAGTCTTCCGACGACCTGCGATAGGCGGCTCCTGTATGACCGAGACGTCTTCGCTCAGGGCGGAGGAGAGCGCCCGCGGTTCAGCAGGAGTGTGTCCGATTGGAACCGCCGGAGTAGGTTGGAAAAGGAGAACCTGTTGTGGTGGTTAACGTTGTTATAGTTAGTTGACTCTTGAAAATATATGGCCGACATACATAGTTTTTTAGGTTTATGTTAAGGTAAACAGTCGTGGTGGCACAAAAAAAATGCTTGCCGTAGCTGTTCTTAAGTGATATTTAGTCAGATGTAAGTAGCTTGAGTTAGTCGATAAGTAGTTTTAATTAGCATGCAAGTTTGAATCAAATAAAAAAAAGACAAGAAACCAAGTTTTTCTCAAATGTTACCATTAGATTTACTTATTAGATAACAGGCCGAAAGGCATTAGAACTAAGTTGTTATCATTTACTTTAGGGCGCCCGCATAGGGTCAGTAAGTTAGTTAAGTAGTTGATAAGTAGGCTAGTTTTTTCATGAATTTTTGTCTAGCATGTAAGTTTGTTCTAAGAGGAATTCGAACAATTCCAGGAGCTTGCATCGACTCGGACCACTACCTCCTTGGTCAGAATGCAGAAAATCCACCACGACAAAACATATCAGAAATACTTAAAAAAAATTCAAGTTCGAAAGATTTCAATGGCAAAGGACTGCCAAGTCCTTCACAGAGGGCGGATCCCTTAACCTCTGGATTAACACTATACCACCACCGTCTTATATCGAAAAATAAAATGGAAACGATGGCAACAAGACAGCTGATGTGATAGGTTTCTCGCGCCCTTTAGCAAGAAACACTTGCTTTGAACACTGACAGGTGCTTGAATCCAAGAACGAGGACGTCCAGGCTAAGCTCCAAATGATGGCCAGAGCTGTCATTCAGCTCTATAGGCAAAAAAGGAGGGAAAATGACCGGCTTTCCAGAAAGAAGAATAAATGTAAGAATAGAACGCTATCGAGGATATAGCGAATGCTAGTCTTGAATATAATTCTGTCCAGATGAAGAAAAAAATGTCGTAGGTAGCAAATAGCACTGATGTGTCTTTTTGGCATCACGACTCGTCTGACCTTTATTATAATGGTTATGAGGCCGAGAAAACGTAAGATCTTGTATCCTTTTACCCGAGATCTCGCAAAGATGTCGAAAAATGGTTGGTCTACTGCAGCCGAACTGGATCTTGCTACATGAAATGGGAGAGAGTTTCTCTCTCATTTGTGTTGCCGCAACTACGGCACTGGGGGTTGTATTGGATCCCTAGTTTGGCCTCATGGTCTCCAATTGGCCAGTGTGCCCTGTAACTATCGCCGTAATTCTAGCGATATCTCGCCGGGGTCTGTTCAATAGGTCGTTTGTTTTGTTCTTGTCGTAGGTAAGCCATAAGTTCCTCCACACGAAGCAATTTCTTAACCTTCTCCATTTGGAATGGGCCTTCTTCAGGAAGTACTACTGGATGTGTCCCTTAACCGCACCTAGCGGGACATGGACCCTTGCCGCATTTAAGGGGTGTAGAGCTGAGCTGGCCCATTCTTTCTTATACAGACCTAAACAGTCCTTGCAAGGCTGCCAGAAGTTATATTTGTGGCAGATATTGATGATCGATCTGGTCATCTGTGTTTTTTTTTTAATTCGCTTAACTGTGCACGAGACTTTGTATGCAATGTTCATCTAATTCTCAAAAGTCTGTAATTTAGCTTCAAGTTCTTCGATCGCAAGGCTGTTTGTTTCTGTTGTGGTTTTGAGTTTTGTTCGAAGGAAGTTGACAAACTTGGTCAAATTATCTCTCTTGGGATTTCTTAATGATGAAATGATCTCGGCCTCAAGACACAAGTCATAGAGGATTTATCTGTGGTCTGTGAGTGACTGCAGATTGGAAAATCTGCAGTCATCGACCCAAAAACTGTCATTTTTTGTTTTGAGTGTGATATCCAGGACCTCTTTCCACCCACTGTGTGTTTCCGTAATCGGAAAGACAAAGGTTGGTCGTGTCCTTGTTGCAGACTGATAGATTGGTAGTCAAAAGAAAATCAAGGAGTGAATCACATCTTTCATTATTTTCTGAGCTTTCCCATGCCGTATGATTTGCGTTAGCGTTAGCTCATGTTAGCTCATCAGCATGTTATCCGCTATGGTTGTTGTGGCTATGAGTTGCTGCACCTCCTTTGTCGAAGCTGGTCTGTCGTGAGCCATGCACGTTGAGGTCACGTATTTTGCTTTCGTCGCACCCTCCAGTTTGACCACTTTTAGCTAAGAGTTAAGATTGGGACATAAAACAGCTATAATGTGTTTCTTAGCGGGTATGCATGTTCCAGGCTTACCAGTAGCCTGCTGTTTGTAAAGATATATTGATTGTCCTGATGTCCCTTTATGAACAAGTCAATCACCCAAGGCTCCTGGATAATGATAATATTCAAGTCTTTCTTCCTTAAGGAAAAGGTCAGATTATCGGAGGCACACCTTGAGTGCCTCAGGTAAATCTGAATGATATTCAGCATTTTCCTTCAATGAGGTTTTTTCCCCGATAATGAGGTCCTCCGACAACTTGTCTGTTTCGACAATGTCCACATCATCTTCAGGACCAGATGTGGGAAATATTCTTAGCTTGCCAAACCTAAGTTTTTGTAATCTGCCTTCTCGAGAACCAGCAGGCACTCGCTATTTTTCAAAAGCCGGATTGCCATTGTGTTTTTGTGGGGTTCCTCCTTCTTAATGAATGACCATTAGAACCATCCATTAGAACCGCTGAGTTGTTGACTTTAAAACTTTGGAGGAGCCTCCGTAGCTCGTAGAATTAGTCTTAAGAAATTTAATTTTTGTGCATCTGTAGGAGTAAGTGTACATAAGCCCTATGATGGAAAATTTGCCCTTGATGACGATTGTAACTTATAAAAAATCCGCATCCAAATAGTCGTAGTTTTTCATCGCCATATACCGTTATTGGAATGGTGTCATGTGGGCTGTGTTTTCCTACAATGACTGCTTAAGATGGCCTCTCGTCCTGCCTTTGAGATGAAATCTCTCATCATGAGTTTAAAATCTCACTTCGGGAGTCGCTTAGAAGTTTAGTCCTGGAGCTTGTAGAAAAAATCCTTAGCAATGTTATAATTTTCCTCTGTTTCAATAATCATTCACGCCCCACACACGTTAGCATCAATCTGCCCACCGGGAATCCCATCAAACGTCAATCGAAACCCAACACGTTAGAACTTTAAATATCACAAAAGAATTCACAAAACGACTAGGGATAGTCCCACGTTAGGCTCCTTAATGAAAACTTAATCTTTCGATTATCCAAGGGACCGATTAGTGTTTCAACTTTGATTTTGTGTATGGTCTTCTCCAGATCCATATGGTTTCATTCTAATTATTTTAATTATGCTCAACCTAACCTATATGTTACGTGACTAGATCAAGTTAGGGACGTGAGATGTATGCAATGTGTGTGAGGCTTGTTATCTTTTTGGAAGGGGGAAGTTTGAAATTGTTTTTATTAAGCTAGATGGCTTCAAAGGTGAAAACTAACCGAAAGGTCAAAATTGACAGGAAGTGTAAGTAATGGACGCGCGTTATTAACTCGTTCCATCATAGGTTTGGGGTGTCAGTTCGCGTGTCCTCAACGAATGTGTTCAGTCGTGTAAATCGCGGGACATGGCAGGGAAATGTGATAAGGCCTGAGATAATACAATTTCGTTTCGTATATCAATCTGTTCGGCTGCAATGTCGAGTGGTGGGATGGGTTATGTTCGTACATAAATCATGGATTAATTGGACGATTTCATTACAAAAACCTGACAGACAAATGCATTATCGTCAACTGAAGGTACCCACTTGACAGAATTGGTTAATCGTTTTTTTTGGGGGGGTGAATGTCATATGAATTTCAGTTAATTATAAAACAATAAATCGGAGTGAAATGTTTTTCTTTGATTCGTCTGAGATTCAATTTGGTGGCGTAGATACAAGGTTTTCGCTTTAATGTAAAAATAAATGGATTTTCGTTAAACCCATTAAGGGTTTATTATCTGAGAGGGAAATTGATCGAGCTTGTTAGGGATGATGTTGTACCTATATTGGGTGTTTTGTGAATCGAATGGTATTTTTTTTGTTATTTATTCCTTTACGTTTCAAGCTTAAGTAGATTTGCACCTAGCGGAAAACCATCATTTCTGCCTCAAATGCGAACGATTTCACGACACAGTTTTACATTCCAAAAGGGAGGTTTGGTTGAAACGCATCCCAAATGATTTTACAGTTGACTACAAAAGTAGAAGTCTGCCTTCCATTTAAAAAAAAATTGAAAAAGAGGTGACAGAATTATAAATAAAGAGAGATAGAGAAACTCAACCCAAAATAGTTTTTTGAGTCTCTGAATACGTTTACGTTGGTGGGTCCGCTTTATTAAAACGCGAAGAGGGTTTCCATTAATTGACGCGTTTCGGTTCGGCGGTACATTCCCACCGAGGTACATTCCCTCGCAAGGAGGAAATAAAGCAGTTTCACACGAAACCGATAACCGTAGCGCAAACGGAAGGAGATAATTGTTTTCGGACCGTGAAGGTACACATTACAAACTCTTACTCGAAAATAGCGGTGTATTGTTGGTTCCCTCTTATTTTGAGACAATGCACCATTTTACCCGCTTTGATCAGGGCTACGCAGCTTTAAATTCCTAAAGGTGCGTGCCCATTCAAATGTTTTGAGAGTCACCCATAAATGCACACATGACACATCGAAGACATCCAAATTTAGCTTCAACGCAAGTTTGACAAATTTCGTATGTTCTGCTAGGATTGGAAGCTTGAAGCAAAATATGAGAGTTGTGAAACCATAGGTATCTACTGTTCCGCAACCCAATAATTCGCGGTAATATGGATTTGAGAAGCAAATGGAAAAACCTCAGACAGTTAGGTATTTTGGTGTTTATGGACAGTGCAAGCCCAACTAGATAAGGCAGAAGGCGCAAAAGGTCTGCGTTTGGTTCCCAGCCGTATAGCAAAACCTTAATGATTTTTTCACTGGCCCTCCTCTCGTGATTATCTGACAAATCATCCAAGTAGTATCAATTATCATTAAATTTTTTATTTAACTTAGCCATTCGGATTTGGCATAAAACACAAGGTACCGCCATGGTGCAAAGAAGCACACACGCACACATTAATGGTTGCGAGAAAAAAGGCTAGGCCCTTGGTACTAACGAGCCTGTTGCGCCATAAATAGAGAAGGCAAGAGCGCCATTTACGTCTCTCAACACCGAGATCCGGTGTGAAGATATTTTCTTGCCAAGCATTCGCGCGTCCAATTCTGCCTAACGAGAGTCCAAGAGCTTGAAGACATGTCATCATAAGCGTCCAGTGCGGAGATTTTTTGTATAGTTCTTGGTTGAATCTTCATCACGTCTCCATAGCCCGTAAACGCAAACGGGACCGAAGATTTTTCGAAGAATTTTCCTCTCGAATCGACCAAGGACTTCTTCATCAACTTTTGATACGGTTCATGTGTCTGCGCCATAGAGCAGGACTGAGATGATCAGGGATTCAGGGGCTAATATAGGATCTCCTTAGTAGTTCGAGTGAAGACCCGATTAGGCCGAAGAAACAGCGGTTGGCAAGAGTAATTCTTCGTTTGATTTCTGACGAGATGTTGTTTTCAGAGTTAATAGCGGAGCCGAGATAGATAAAGTCCCGTACTACCTCAAAGTTATATCTGTCAATGGTGACGTTCTGATCAATTCGTCGATGTTGTGTGTCCTTTCGTGTTGACAGCATATACTTAGTCTTACCCTCATTTACCTCTAAACCCATTTTTTTCCGCTTCCTTCTATATACGACCAAATGTGGCTTTGAAATCACGTTGAGTCCGAGCAATGGTGTCAATATCGTCTGCGTATGCTAGAAGTTGCATTGATTTTTGAAATATTATACGTCTGGTGTTGGTATCTACATGAGTTTTACACAATCCTCTCAAGAATCATATTGAAGAACTAGTTAAGATTATAAAAAATAAAAAACAAGCAATTGCCTTGTCTTAAAAGTGTTTTAAATACCTATTTTACAGACAATGATAAAGCAAGGGTACTTGCTTTAAATTTTGCTAAAAACCATAATATATCTCAGAATTTAGGAGAAGCGAATACAAACGCATTAGTTGAAAATGCTTTACGGAATTTTAATGCAGTATTCCTCGAAACTCCAATAAATGCATTTGTTTCAGAAATAGATACTCATTTTTTCTTAAACAATTTGCAGAATAAAAAAGCAGGGGGACTAGACCAAATAAAAAATATTTATTTAAAAAAATTGCCCAAAGTTGGAGTCAAATTTCTAACATTTATTATAAATGCGTGTTTCAAAATGCAATATTTTCCTAATGCGTGGAAAGAAGCAAAGGTAGTGCCAATACCAAAAGCTGGTAAGTCTCTTGATAGACCTGACAGTTATCGGCCAATGCGTTTATTAAGTGGTCTTAGTAAGATTTATGAAAAAGTACTAAAAGAAAAAATATTGAAAATTATCGATGAACACAAAATTTACCCAGATGAACAATTTGGTTTTAGGCGGAATCATAGTACATACTTCTCATCAGGTACTTAGAATATCGAATAGTATCAAAAGAAATCGAGAAATAGGAAATTCAACAGGTATGATATTGCTTGATATCGAAAAAGCATTTGACTCCGTTTGGCACACTGGTCTTACATATAAAATGTTAAATTTTAATTTTCCACCATTTCTTTGTAAAATTGTTCAAAGTTTTTTTGTCAAATCGTTGTTTTAAAGTGTATGTCAATAGTAGCACGTCCGAAGTAAATTTAATTAGTGCTGGTGTACCTCAAGGCTCTGTTCTTGGACCAATTTTGTACAATCTGTATACGTCTGATTTTCCAAATTTACCTGAATGCGAAGCAGCAATTTATGCTGATGACACAGCATCATTTTCATCGCATCAATTTGGTCTTAACATTGAGACCAATTTAAAAAATGCAGCTGAAATATTGAACGAATATTACACAAAATGGAAAATAAATTTAAATGTCGGAAAAATGCAAGCTATCTTTTTTACCAGAAAAAGAAAGCCTTGCTTTCTTCCGTCTAACCAGCTAGCAATTAACGGACACCAAATAACATGAGCTTCTTCTGTTAAGTATTTGGGCATACACCTTGACTCAAGATTAACATTTAAAGAGCACAATGCCCAAACACTTAATAAAATCAATATTGCTATAAAGATGCTTTATCCCTTTATAAATCGAAAATCAAAACTGTCAAATGATAATAAAATAATTTTACACAAAGTTATTTTCCAAGCTATTTTTCTGTACGGGTGTCACGTTTGGGGTAGTTGTGCTAAATGTCACATCAAAAAATTACAAATATCCCAAAATAAAATTTTAAAAATGATGTTGAATCTCCCCCTGGCATCACTCAACTTCGGACCTACATATAAGGGCAAATGTTGAATTGATCTCTAATAGAATCCGAAAACTTAATAACACATTTATGATCAGATGTGACTTCCCTGAAAACCCTCTAATAAAACAATTGAATGTTGTGTAACATGCTGTTAAGCTATGTTTGTTTCCTTTTGCAATAAAAAACAAAATTAATTGTTAATTTATTTTTTGTATCTAGATGTTAATTTATATTTAATTTATTTTTGTACACTCAGAAAAAAGTATCCCATTAAATCGTCAATGGTACGACCATTGGTTTGATAAGACGTGTTTTAATAAGATTTTACTATTAAAATAATAGTTTTCTAATGAAATCAAAGGTATATGGGTTATTAATACAATGGTTTTGAAACTATTATTATTAATAGAGTACAAGCTAGTAATTTAATAGGAAATCCTATTTATTCAATAGTTCTTCACCATCAATATTTTAAAACGAATACTATTGTCCTATAAAAAAAATACTATTGACTGCTTAATAGTACTGATACCATTAAAAATATATCGCATCAATAGTGCGTCTCATTAGTTCAATATGACGGACCATTAGTTAAATAGTTTTTGATATTAAATTAATAACATTGATACTATTGTTTAAAATGAGGTATTCAGAAGTTATTTAACCAGATGAAACTATAGATTTAATAGGATTTGACTATTCAATATTAATAAAGCAGACTATTGTTTTAATAGTTGCATGTACTTAAACATATTTCATTCTAACAAAAATATTAATTTAATAGGATATACCATTTAATTAATGTGACAGTTCCTTAGGATAATAGTATTTGGTACTATTGTTGTACATATTAAACACACCATTAATTTCTTAAGCAATACTATTAATTTGGCAATATTTTTACTTTTCATTGTTAATAATACGGACTATAGCTTTAATAGTTCCATGTAGTTAAACATCTTCGATCCCAAAAACATATAAAATTTAATAGTGTATCCCATCAAATCAATGTGACAGGTATTTATTACAATAGTATTTATTACCATTATTTAAAATATTATATGCACTATTACATATATAAGCAATACTCATTTGACAACATTTCAATATCAATAAAACGGACTGTTGTTTTTATGGTTTCTTTTAGTAAAGTCATGTAAAACAATAATAAAATAGTCCTTTTTGTGTAATTTTTGCAAAATAGACAGTATGTTATGTGCTATGTGAACAATTTATTTGCCTTACTCGCAACTTGCGCGAGTAAGGCAAATGCAGCATAAATAATTCAAATATGTATTGAATTAAGTTTTTTTTTTAATCCGAATTCAGTCTTCTGATAATATGTTAGTCCTTAAAATCACGCATACCTACCGTTCCGGTCAATTTAACAAATTTTGGTGATTGTTTAATCTTAAATTATGGATTTTATTGTTTTTCTCCTGAAGAACGATACTCGTATGTAATTGAAATAATAATTAAGTTTACATTTGACAAAGTAAATTGATGTGCATAAAGTTAACATAAAAAAGAAAACAGCTATGGAGGGTATGTATATAAATTTATTATATTTTTTCTTAATTAATTAGAGAAATAATTTAAAATAACGTTCAATAAATTAGGTGGAGTATTGGAGCATGAAAATAATATTTTAGTTTTTAATAAGAAATTGCCTATCCCACAATCCCTAGTTTACCCACAGTGTGTCACAAGATACTTCGATAAAAATTACATTTCATGAAAATAACTTTAATAAGGGTATCAACAAATTTCATTAGGGAAAACGTGCTGATATAGTTAAAGTAAACAATTTTTAAATTCAATTCCAAATTAGGGTGCATCAGAAGTACTTCAAAATCCAATAAGACTTTTTAGAAGAAACTGTAAAATACGTAGATTTTCAAAAATCGAGGTGAGTACCATATAGATTTTTTTTTCCAATTCTTAAAAAAAATGTTTGGTTATCTGTAAACATTTCCATTAATGGTACACATCCTTTGAATCTAATCTGATTCCAAATTGTTTTAATTGTACATCCAATAAAAATGCGTTACTTTTAATAAGAGTCCCGTTGTTTAAATAGTATGTACCATTAACCTCAAATGTTAATGTACCACCAAACTCAAATATCCCACAGTACCTCATTCCTCATAAAACGAGGCAATGCAAAATGGCACACACACTAGTGATCGATACCTCATACCACATATATGAGGCACTACAAACTACGGTTTTTATTAATATTCTCACAAGTGCCATATAAATCAAAAATACTGATCAAATATTATTCATTCCCAGAAGTACCATATATATTTTTTTTTTTCATTTTGGTTAACTGTAAACCTTTCCATTAATGGTACACATCCTTTGAATCTAATCTGATTCCTAATTGATTTAATAGTACATCCAATAAAAATGCATTTCTTTTAAAATGAGTCCCATTGTTTTAATAGTATGTACTATTAACACCCTTAAAGTTATGGACTCATTCGAAGAGTTGTTCCTATTAGTCCTATGAAAAAGAAAATTACATTTTTTGTTTATTTATGTTGAGTTAGTTTTCATATTAAAAAAGTTTCATGAAAAAAAACTGAAGTTTTTACCATTTTTAATTTAAATAAAATCTAACAATCCTAAAAACAATTAAAGGCCTTTTTATGGATAGCACACAAATTTGAATTTTGTTTAAATAATTTTTTGTTAAATTTGTTAATTTGTTAATTAATTTTTGTTATTACTAGAACTATTTTTCCAAATGTATTTTTTAAATAGTATTGCAACCATGTAATTTATGTTATTTCGTTTTATCATAATATTTTCTTTAATGTAAAACAAATATAAATATTTAAATAAAAATATATTTGTTGTTCTAAATTCGTTATTTTGTTTGTTTTCTAATGATAGATTTTCAGATTGATCTTCGATAGCATTGATTGATAATTGATATATTTAAGCTATCAGTTGTATAAAAAAAAACATTAATATAATAGTATGATAGACAAGCTTTAATAGTACTGTCCTATTATTTTAAAAGTAAGTACTATAACTTTCAATAGGGCGAACTACTTGGATCAGTAGTTATCTCATTGGAACAATGGTTTAGTTGTTTTTTTTTAATTGTATATACCTTTGTTTAAACTCGGTAATACTATTAAGACTATAGTTTGCTCGAATAGTTTTTATAGTTTGTCCTACTATTATTTTAGTCAATACTATAAATTTCAATAGGAACATCCTATTTGAATCAATAGTGATACCATTGAAATAATGGTTTATTTGCTTATTGTTTAATAATACGTACTTTTGTTTTAAATCTGTAATACCATTAAAATAATAGTATGAGAGAAGAGTTTTTATAGTACGTCGCTATTATTTTAATAGGAAATACTATAAATTTCGATGGGACCACTCACTTTAAATCAATAGTTATCTTATTTAAACAATGCTATTAAAACAATAGGATGATCCAATTGATTTAAAAGTTTGATCCTATTATGTATTAGTAAATAATATACATCTCAATAGGATGCACAGTTTTGAATTAATAGGAGTCTTATTGAATCAATAGTGTGTAAATTGTTGAATACGATTTAAATAATAGTATTTTGTTGTTGGTTCAATGGTATACCTTTACATAAAATACGTTTTTAATCCTATTGAAAATAGTTGCATCACATTAATACAATGGTACAAACTATTAACCTGTTAATAAGACAGACTATTGAAACAAAATTCTAACACTGTTGAATTTATAGTAAGATCGTACCATTATTGTTATAATTTAAAAATTATTATTTCAAAAGTACGCATCCCATTGACTAATTTTAATAGTAAAAAACGATTGATATAATCATAAATCCCATTATTTTCATAGTATTTTTCTCTGAGTGTATCTCTATATTAATTTATATTTAATTTATTTTTGTACATATATGTTAATTTAATTATAATTTATATTTTGTTAATTATGCTCTTAAAATTATTTATTTTGTGTTTCATTTAAATTTGATTTTTATTAATTTATTACTAACTGTTCTAATTTATTTATTTTTATTTGTATATACTTTTGTTAATCTATTTGTTAGTTTTTTCGTTAATTTATAACTTATTTATTTATTTGTTTAATTGTTAATTTATTTATTTAATTCAAAAATAATTTATATTATTGTATTTATATTGTATGCATATTTTTATCTAGTTTTAAGTAATTATATTCATTTTATTAGTTAAAATTCTATTGTTTATTATTTATTACATATTTTTGTTTATTTTTTTTTTTATTATTATTATTTTATTTAATTTTTTCTTTTTTGTTATTTGAGGCTTTTGCTTTCGTTGTTTTCTTCACAAAAATGTTTATATAATTATTAATAAATAAAATTCATAAATATATATTAATTTTTCAGTAGAAAGATATTTATTCATATCATATCTCTGTAATTATAAATTGTGCGATAGCACATTGTATATCATGAACGAAATAAAATATTCTATTCTATTCTATATTGAAGAATTCACATGACAGCGCATCGCCTTTCCTAAATCCTTTTTTGGTATCGAATGTTTTGGTGAGGTCGTTTCCGACCCTGATGGGGCAGCGAGAATTATCCGTCGTCATCCTGCCTACACGGAGTTTGTGCCGATGACGATGACGATCATTCGAATCATTATGTCTCCTCCGATACTAATATAAATCCATGTAATGGCAATATAAGTTTTGGATCACTTAATCTTTCGATAGATGATATTTTGCAAGGCATAACTTATATGAATACTAGCCAAAGTGCAGGTCCAGACCGTATTCCATTTCATGTGCTTAAGCAATGCAATTTATCCTTGTGCCTTCCATTAAAATTAATTTTTAATTTATCCTTAGAGTCTGGGATGTTTTTAGATGAATGGAAATTTTCATTCATAACTCCCATATTTAAAGCTGGATCTCGACAAAAAGTTGAAAATTATCGTGGAATTTCTAAACTTTCAGCTGTTCCTAAATTGTTTGAGTCTATTGTTACAAAAAAACTTTACTTTTCAATAAAGGAACAAATATCATTGCAACAACATGGATTTGTTTCTGGTAGGTCCACATCAACCAACTTGACACTCTTTACAAAATATCTCTTTGACTCTGTGGAGTCAGGATATCAAGTGGATGTTATTTTCACCGACTTCACAAAAGCTTTTGACACAATATGTCATAATATCCTTATTACAAAATTAAAATCATTTGGCATACACTCGATGCTTCTTAAATGGATTTCGAGTTATCTTTCCAATAGGAAGCAGTACGTAAAAATCTAGGCTCATTGAGGTCTTATCTGGTGTCCCACAAGGCAGCCATTTAGGGCCTATGCTCTTCAATGTTTTTATTAATGAAATCCCCTCATTGCTTAGTCATGCTAACTGCCTAATGTATGCCGATGACCTTAAGATCTTTTTGCGTGTTAAAAGTATGTATGATTGTGAACGTCTTCAAAATGATTTAAACAAACTTGTTTATTGGTGTGAGCTTAATCACCTGACCTTAAACATAAATAAATGTCATTCTTTTTCTGTGTATCGTATATTAGTCCCAATGATTTATGACTACACAATATCCAGAACCTGCATATCTCGAAAAACTGAAATAAAAGATCTTGGTGTGATCTTTGACACGAAACTTTCTTTTTCACTTCACATCGGTTACGTTGTTGCTAAAGCAAATTCAATGCTTGGTTTCCTGAAACGAACATGTGCTGAGTTCTCTAACCCATATGCCCTTAAGTCTGTTTATATGTCTATAGTACGTCCTTTCCTTGAATATTGTTCTATGGTCTGGTGTCCAAACTACGCGAATTGTCAAATGCGACTGGAAAGAGTGCAAAAGTCTTTTACAAGATTTGTTGTAAGACAAATGAAATGGAACCTTGACAGAATGCCGTCTTATTCAACAAGATGTGCGTTAATTGGTTTAGATTCCTTAGAAAAAAGACGAAATGTTCATTGTATACTATTTATTTATGATGTTTTTTCTTATCGTATAATTTGTCCCAATATCCTTGAACAATTTAAGTTATATGCACCAGAAAGAAGTCTTCGAACCAGAAATTTGTTATTGAATCCTAGGCATTTTTACAATTATGGTCTTCATGAACCAATAACAAAGTGCATAAAACTTTTTAATTCTGTTTCTACTGAAATTCTGTTTGTGTGATGATAGAATAAAATTTAAACTGTCAATTTTAAATATAAATATATCCTAAAAGATAAATTTTGAAGTTTAATAAATCCGCTGATCGCTAATAATGTAATTTTTATGAATTAATTTAATTATTTATGTAAATATGATAAAAGGAAATATTATTTAAATCCAAATCTGTTAGAGTTAAGCTCGGTAGATAAATAAATGACGATGACGATGCAATGATATGTTGTCATATGCGGCTTGGAAATCGATGAATAAATGGTGAGTATCGATTTGGACTTCTTGGGATTTTTTCGTTTCTGGATATTCCTTGCCTGAGACCGCACTGCTAAGGGCCACTCAGGTTATTGGTAAACGGTTTCCGGCGTTCACATATTACGGCTGATAGGATCTTGTAGGCGATGTTGACTTTCTTCAACATCGCCTCTTTAGTTGGCCTGTTTCAGAGGGTCTCCTTTTTTGTGGATCGGGCAAACGATGGTTCCATTCTTCAAACATACCTTCATCCGACCAGACTTGGCTTATGAGTTGGTGGATGTTGTAACCAAGTCATCTGCGACGCCTTTATAAAGCTCGGCGGATAGACCGTCATTTCGGCAGCCTTATTAAGCTTCAATTTAAACATTGCTATCCTCAGTTCACTCTGGTCGGTTGGTTGGCAGTTTTTGCTTTCGTTGCCGATATTGAATGGTTCTTTCCCTGTTAATCTCGACGGGATTCAGTTTGAGCCTTCTATCCTTGGCTTTGATGTTTTACACTCTGGTAAAACTTGCGAACATCATTCCTGGAGTGGCACGTTTCTATATCCGCGATCGCAAGCTTTAAATGCTCTTTTTTCTTCATTCTGAAATGCCGGAGTTCTTCCCTTCTTCTCTGCCTATGCAGCTTAGACTTGTAGGCCTCATTCTAGACTGCAAGCATATTTCGTCAGGGGTTTCTCGCTGGTGGGCGCGGAAATCCTAGCACATTAGTTGCGACTGTTCTAATATTAGATGGTGGTGATACGCTGTTAATCGAGAGGTTAAGGAATACTCGTTCTGCAAAGAACTTGGCCTTCTCTTGATATTGAAGTCTGTAGGCAATAATTTTGTACAGTATTTCGTATTTGTTTTGGTGGATATCGCCATTCTTACCTTGTCTGCAACAAAGTAGTGGTCCCTGTCGATGTTCGCCCCTCGGAATGTTAAGGTTTTTCTCCTCTTTGGATGGTAGAAGCTGATACAAACGTCGCTGTCCCTTCTTCGTTTAGCAGGATCTTCAACAATAAAATCATTCCATTCCGAGGCTGTTTGCTTTTTTTATGTGATAGGTAACTACCCATAGCACAAGCAAAAGCAACAACCCAGGCCCAGAGATAAACTAGATAAATGGCGGGAAAAACGAAAAATGTTGGCAGTAACTTATCTCACACACACTTGTTTGAAAATGTGGTAGGAAAATCTTGAAGATTGCCTTCACTCAAGCTAATTCATCTCTGGAAAGGCACATATGTTCACCTGAGGACAACTGGCCGGATAATCAAATCCAGTCATCCTGACCAGACTGTTTACTGTGGAGCGGTTTTTCGTCTTGTTATCAACACTCGCATTTATAAGTTTAGCCAGTCAAAGCCGGTTGATGGAGACCAGTATCCGATGGTTTCCACTTGGGGGTTAAACTAGCACAATTGCTTTGTAGTCATAGTTACAACGACTGATCTTTGCCGATTCAGGCTCGCCCTCGTTCTACAATATCCAGCCATCTAACCGCAACTGCGGAAATTACGTACCTATCGTCTGTACATAGGTGGAGTAACTCATGGTAAAGGCTTACGCAGGCCTATGTGAACCTGACGCCTAAGCTGAGCGTCAACAACTTATCAAACCTAATGCTGGGCTTATTGGTTAACACCAACAGCATTCGCTAGGAGCATATCGATCCGTGGGTCGTTGGATTAATAACGAATTAACGAAGTACGCCTTTTCCCATTTTGACTTGCGAGACGTGTCATGGATTCTATAATATTCGACGAACGTATTTGGATTAGGCCTAGGCTGGACTTAATTCGAGATCTGTGTCAATCTCTTCTGAGAATGTCATCGGATGTTTTAGATGCGGTGACGGGGGATTGAATTTTATAAGGGGAATACTTAGGTCGACCCCTTCAATGGATGCGCAGTAAAAACAATTAATAAAAATTGAGAAACTTTTTCAAAAAATAAAAAATAATAATTTTGATCACTACATCGCTCTAGTGTTGTGGGCTGGTAATCATACATTAATGCTCCAACCAGGGTATTCAAGCTGTTGACATCTAAACATGTGTTGCTCATGAATTATCCGAAACTTGTGGGTATCATCCAAACGCACGGGCTAAAAAGTTCTCTGGTTCCTCGATTTACATTAAATTTCAAAATAAAAAAAAAGTATTTCGCCCAACGTGGGGCTCGAACCCACGACCCTGAGATTAAGAGTCTCATGCTCTACCGACTGAGCTAGCCGGGCAGTTGAAATCCCGGTTGTAGTATGCCAAATATATTTAACAAAAATATATAAACAACACACCAAAACTATGTTCTACTTAAAATTTATTTAACAATTCAATCACGAAATTTAAATCCCTTAGATATTAAATCCTTTCGAGCTTCTTCGATTTCTTTATGTAATTCCTTCGACGCCTCGGGGCAATCGTTGAATGTCAATGTTCTGTAGAGAACTGTTGTCGCTGCATAGAGCTGTAAATAATTTACAAAATAAAGGCAATAAAATCGTAATGTGCGATTTGAAATACGCTTTTAACTCACCCCAAACAGTATGACCAAAATAATTGGAAGAATTTGTATTTCAAAGAAGAATTTCTTAGTTGACTCAGTTTCTATTTGCCCAGATAAGATGCATACATATGGCACAGCAAAAATGCCGGCATACATAAGCCAACGCATTAGGTTTGTCATTCTTGGAAATGGAATGTTTTTTGTTTTTGTTTTGTTCACTAAATGCTATCGACACTAAATAACTATCAATTTTATTGAATTGAATTTATTAGAAATGAAGCAATCTAATCAAAACAAAGCGAAATTGTTTTACGTGTCCAGTGACATATGACTAGCTGTCAAACTAGATCTAGTACAATTTAATTTTTTAGGCGACATCTAGATGTGGAAGAAACTTTTTTGCAGCCGTATGTTTAAATTGAAATAAGGCGTTCAGGAAGTTGAATAACTTTTTCATTAAATTGGTAGAATATTAGATTTGGTTTTTGTAAATGAAGATTTAGATGTGGTTATATCGGAAGAAGAATTCCCACTTTTAAGTAATAGCATACTTCATAAAGCATTAGGTATATTAATTAATTGTAATATGTTTGATATAATTAATAGTAATTGTTCTCTTGTGAATTATAGTTATGATTTTATTAAGGCCGATTACAATTTCATCAATAACTATTTATGCTCAATATATTGGGATGTACTTTTAAGTCATACCGATTTATTATCAAATTATTGTTCATTTAAAAGCAAAATAGAAGACGTATTTTCAAAATTTGTTCCTTTAAAGCGGGTAAAGCAAAATAACAAACCAAAAGTCTATCGCGCTTAAAAACTGCAATGACCAGATTAGGTGATAAGAGCAAGGTTGATTCAACTTATCGTAGTGAATATTGTCGTTTACAAAAAGAATATGTATATTTAAAAAACTTTACGCATAAGCAATATCTATGGTCATTGGAATCTAGAATTAAAAATGATGCAAAGGCCTTTTGGCAGCATATAAATGTTAAAAGGAAATCATTTGGGATTCCTGCTAATATGTCGTATAAAACTAAAGTTATTGGCGATCTTTCTAATATATGTAACATGTTTGTATCATTCTCTCAATCAAACTTTACTTTGGATTTTTTAAAGTCGATAAACGCATTGAATGTCTCTACAATTGTTGACATTGGTTCAACAAGATTAACAAAAGATGAAATTCTCAATGAACTAGGTAGCTTAGACACCAATCTTAGCCGAAGTGGGTCTAGTCCCCTGTTAATCTCGAAGGTGGAACTCCAGATCATCTTCGATTCCATAAAGAAAAAGAAGTCAGCGGGAGTCGATGGTATATCCAACATCATACTGCGACACTTACCACCTGAAGCTGTGGACATTTACGCCACTCTGTTCAACAACGCGCTGAATAATGCATATTATCCAGTACGTTGGAAGACGGCGGTGGTTCATCCTCTCCCGAAAAAGGGAAAGGACAACTCCAATCCGGCGAATTTCCGGTCGATAAGTCTCCTTCAGAGTATCAGCAAGGTTTTCGAAAAGATTCTCAATCGAGCTCTGTTCAAGTGGTCTGAGTGGTCTGAGGATGTCATGACATGACTGTATTCATGCCGCCTCCAAACTCGTCTCTGATATACAATGGAACAAAGCCAAAAAAACAGTGCACGGGTGCAGTCTGGTTGATTTAGAGGAGCCTTTCGACACCGTATGGTGAGGGGGCCTCTATCTAAAGCTGACCAGACTTGGCATAAGTAAACCACCGCTATATATGCTTCATGACATGCTGACTGGTAGAACGTTTGTTGTCAAAACTGGCATTTGTAACTTCTACCACCGGGTTTTTCATTAAGAATGGTCTGCAACAAGGAGGGGTAAGCTCGCCGATTATCTTCAGCACTTACACCAGTGATATGATAGGTAGCCTTACTCAGGCAATTGCGTATGCGGGCGATCTTATCGCGTACAGAATAGCCTCTACTGTCGAAGTCATTCGAACTCTTTTGCAGCGGGACTTCGACAAGATCCAGAGGTATTGTGATGAATGGAAGTTGAAAATCAACTTTCAGAAATCAGAAACTATCCTGTTTAGGACACCGTTGTCTAGGGCCTCTGGGTATACGAGAAAGAACTGGCGAAAGCTGGTGATCGTTGGACCAAACGGACAGCCACTGGCGAGTAAAAGTGAAGTAAGGTACCTTGGCATCCGGTTAGATCAGTATCTATATTTCAGAAGGCATGTAGATGCTGCTCTGGCGAGAGCTAGGGTACGATCTTATCGCGTACAGAACAGCCTCTACTGTCGAAGTCATTCGAACTCTTTTGCAGCTGGACTTCGACAAGATCCAGAGATATTGTGATGACTGGAAGTTGAAAATCAACTTTCAGAAATCAGAAACTATCCTGTTTAGGACCCCGTTGTCTAGGGCCTCTGGGTATACGAGAAAGAACTGGCGAAAGCTGGTGATCGTTAGACCAAACGGACAGCCACTGGCGAGTAAAAGTGAAGTAAGGTACCTTGGCATCCGGTTAGATCAGTATCTATATTTCAGAAGGCATGTAGATGATGCTCTGGCGAGAGCTAGGGGAGCATTTGCCCTGACACAAAATACTATTCCAACCAGGTCCTATACAACGGGGCCAACATAAACAGAATAAACAATTTTCTGGTGAAACTCATTCGGTTTCACTCTGCAAGAGCGATGGCTTCGAACAATAGTCTCATCTTTGGGGCCTTCTATCCCAATGATGAATATTTTGAGAGTGCGCGTTTAAGCGGCTTTATTCCGCCCGAAGCTTTCCTATATTTGGATAGTCGAGGGCTGATACAGGATAGATCGGCGGTTCCGCTAATCTACCACGTCTTCCGACGAACTGTGGATAGGCGGCTCCTATACGACCGAGACGTCGTCGCTCAGGGCGGAGGAGAGCGCCTGCGGTTCAGCAGGAGTGTGTCCGATTGGGACCGTCGGAGTAGGTCACAACAGGAGAACCTGTTGTGGTGGTTGAATGAAAGATAAGAATAGTTGACTTAAGATTGTTATTTTATGGCCGACTTACATAGTTTTAGTCTTAGGTTTAGGTGCACAGCAGCCATGGTGGCACAAAAAAAAAAAAAAAAACGTTTGCTGTGGCTGTTCTAGTTTTTAAGTTATTTTTAGAATAAGTAGTTGTAATTAGTATGTAAGTTTAAATAAAATAAAATAAAAAAAAGACGAGGAACCAAGTTTTTCAAAGTTTTCTTGGTAAAAATTTTGTTACTTTATATTTTTATATATTAGATAATAGGCCGAAAGGCATTAGAATTAAGTTATCGTATAATTTAGGGCGCCCGCATATAGAGCAAGTAAGTTAGTTAAGTAGTTGATAAGTAGGCTAGTTTTTTTTCATTTTTGTCTAGCATTTAAGTTAGTTTTTAAGAAAAACAAAATAAAAAATGAATTAATTAAAAAAAAAAAAACACCAATCTTAGCATTGCACCGGATAACATTCCAGCAATGTTCGTAAAGATGTGTAGGTTTAATCTATTAAAACCTCTTGAACAAATTTTTCATGCTTCTCTAGATTCTGGGATATTTTTAGATTGTTGGAAGTTTTCATTCATAACGCCCATACATAAATCAGGATCCAAGCAATGTATAGAAAACTACAGACCCATTGCCAAACTACAATTGATGCCAAAGGTCTTTGAATCACTTGTCAAAAAAAGATTATATATTATTAGGGTTCGGATTTTCATGCACTAAAAATCTCAAAATATGCGCTTAAAATATGCACTTAAAAATGCAAAATATGCATTGAAAATATGCACTTAAAATTAGTTAAACTTAATTTCGGTTGAATATAAAAAACACATTTTCTAAGAAATTTTTCAATTCAATTCAATTAAATTTTTTATTTTTATGATGTAATAAAATAATAACTTAAAACGAGATCAAAATTGAATAAAAAAAAAAAAAACACAGTTAAGTAAACATAAACATCTTCCTTTGTTTAATAAAAATAAATAATTCAAAAAAATTCCTTAATTCCTTAATTCATTTTGAAAAGTTTTATTTGCGTATATCATGAAATTTTTTTTAAAATTCTCGAATTCAAAACGTTGGCGATTCGGTCGTAAGAATGCCTTATACAAGGAAAAAGATCTCTCGACGTCAACTGAAGTAAGTGGAGCATTTTTTAAGGAACAAATCTCATCGACGGTAAAGTTTTTTGTGTTATTTTCGTCATTGCAGTCCAACGTAAAGGTCTTACTTAAATTTTGCATTATTGCAAATCCTTCATTTTTTGCCAGAACGCACTGAAGTTTTTTTTTATGACTGCCCCCGTTAGTCCTTCAACCGCATTTATCTTTGCAACAACATCTTCAATTAAATCAATTTGATTTTTTAAGGTGGTCCTGCCTTCTAGCTTCGTTATGGTGTCACACAGGAAACTGAAGTTCGAATTTATAAATATGATTTCGCTTTTTAACAATGGCTGGTTCATGGCTTCTTTTGCATTTTTTATTGCAACTGCATCGGAGTCATCGAACTCATTGACAATGCTTTCAAATGCTTCATAATTTTGTGCATAATACTCAACAGCCTTCAACCAAGTTCCCCATCTTGTAACAATAGGCTGAGGCGGAAGAGGAGTCAAAGGATATTTTTCTTTAAAAATTTCGACGCGTGATGGTGCCTTTAAAAATATTAAAATTAAAATTAATCCATCGACGTTCCGAAAATTACTCCTTATTTCTTCTGCAACTCGGTGCATTCCATGTGCTAAGCAAGTGACGTGCAACAATTTTGGATAAAACAGTGCTAGTCCACGTGCTGCCTTTACCATATACGGCGCAGCATCGGTCAAAAAAAGGAGTATTTTGCTTTTATCAATTTCCATTGAATTCATGGATTCATCAAATGCGCGAGCGATGGTAAAATGGTTTGTTTTTTCTAATTGGACTACGTTTATTAAAAATTTCTTTTTACTTTCTTCTTCGTTTAGGTCCAACACACCCACAATTACGTTAGCAACAAAACGTCCTTGAATATCTGTTGTTTCATCAATAGAAACCCACAAATATTTATCTTTTAGATCAATTTTCATTTGTTCAAAGAGCGAATTATAAATTTTTTCAACGTAATTTTTTCGCAAAGTAGAATCGTCCGGTATAATTTCTTTTGTATATTTTTTAAAAAAATTTCTTAACTCAGGGTTACTAAGCTTACTTAATGGTATATCGGCTGCAATAAACGCCTCACATAAATCCATTGAAAAGTTGTTGGCTGTATTGGTAAAGGACAGCAGTTGTTGGGATTTCGGACGAACTTCAGATCTTCCTTCAAATTCTAAGTGTTCAACACTTTTTAAATGCTGATCCACTTGAAATTTTTTTTCAAAGCAAACGCTTTTGTTGCAAAATTTGCAGAACAAAACACCTCCATCTGTTTTAAAAATCGTTGGGTATTCTGAAACATATCTTCTCAAATTTGAAGCAATGGATGTCTTCGCTTTTGGCATTGTAGCTGAAATTTGTTTTTTTTTAACTAAAATCATAAATTCAAAAGGAATATTCTTACATTTTCCAAGCAAAACTATTCTAAAAAGATTGAAATTAGTTTTCTACTGACTAAACACGATTATGCGTAGACCACTGAATAAAAAATATCGACTGCTTCGATTGACTGTTAATAGGATGGAAAACTATAATACAATGTAGTGGCAAGTGGAATCTATTAAAATGTGAAAATTTCCGTGGAAAACTAACAGTTAGTTCCACATTCATCGACATCCATACCACTACAAACAAACGAAACCGCTAGCCTGTTGTACATGTAAACGTAAACTGCAGCGGGCAGCTACACCATTGTGCGCAGACAATTTAGCTTTAAGCTTTAGCACGTTGTACTCACACACTTTAATTTGGTTAGCTTTGTGTCGTCGGAAGCTTTTTGTAGCCATTTTGGCGCTTCTGGGTATCGTTTAAATTTCGATCTCATTAATACAGTCCCAGGCATTTCATTTCAATGTTTTGCCGCCACACTCTAGTCAAGCTCATACATGCAGCTTTGTTTATATAGTGCAATAGGTATAATGTGGGGTTGGAACATCGTTCAAGATTGTGAAATGAACAAAAGAAAAAGATAATAGTTTTAAGCTTCGTATGCACTGACATAAAGGGGATTTTTTTTTTTACTGTCTAGTTAAATTTTTGAACAATATGCTCCAAAAATATGAATTAATATTATAAAAAATATGCAAATATAGTAAAATATGCACAAAAATTTGCAAAATATGCATTTATAGTAAAATATGCAAAAATATGCACTAACGGTTAAATGCCATTTTAAAGGAAATTTCATGATACGTATACATAATAAGTTGCCTTGCATCCAAGGTGTTCATAAAAAAACATGCATTTGCATGGAAATCCGATCCCTATATATTATGGTTCGAAATCACATTTCAATATTTCAGCATGGGTTTATGAGTGGAAGATCCACTTCCACAAATCTATCCCTGTTGACAAATTTTCGCACTAATAGCATGGAAAATAGGAAACAAGTAGATGTTATATTTACGGATTTTTCAAAAGCTTTTGACAGAGTAAACCACTCAATTTTAGTTCAAAAACTTAAAATGCTAGGTTTTCATTCTAATTTATTAAAGTGGATTGAATGTTACTTAACAAATAGAGTTCAGTTTGTTAAAATTGGTTCAAGCAAATCTAGAAAAATATTTAATTTTTCCGGTGTACCTCAAGGTAGCCACCTGGGACCTCTCTTATTTCTTCTTTTTATAAATGACTTACCCTCACAAATAACTTCTTCAAAGTGTCTAATGTTTGCCGACGATGTTAAAATATATAAAATGGTAAATTCCTTTTCGGATTGTATCGCCCTACAAAAAGATATTAGTAACTTATCAAATTGGTGTGATATAAACAAATTGCCATTTAATATATCTAAGTGTTCTGTCCTTACGTTCACAAGGTGTCATTGTCCTATTATCTTTGATTACACGATCTCAAACACTGCTCTTAAAAGAGTTTTTAATCAAACAGATTTAGGAGTAATTTTAGATTCAAAATTAGATTTTAAAATGCATTTTGATTACATTATTTCCAAAGGAAATTCTATGCTTGGGGGTTCCTTTTTCGAAATTCAAATGATTTTCGCTGCCCATACACATTTAAATCGCTTTTTATTATTTTTGTTAGACCTATACTCGAATATTGCTGCGTAGTTTGGTGTCCATGCTATAATAATAGCATGATTCGTATTGAAAAAATTCAAAAAAGATTTACTCGGTTTGTTCTTCGTAAGTTAAATTGGTCTCTGCCTTTGCCACCTTATGTAAATAGATGCGCTCTTATAAAATTACAACCTCTTTATACAAGAAGGAAATTCTTCTTTATTTCACTTGCAAGGGATGTTGTTACGGGTCATATTGATTGCATCCCCTTACTATCTTTGTTTAATGTTTATGTTCCAGCACGTCCACTTAGACCTAGGCTGCAGTGTTATTTTGCCATACCAAGACATGAAACAAATTATGGTCGTAATGAACCTGTCATAAACGCATGTCTTTATTTTAACCAATATGCAAATGCAATCGACCTTAATCCGATAACGCGTTCGAGCATATTCGTCGGTATCTCACGAATAACGTGGGTAGTGTTGGCCTCTGACGCTTTAATCATTGCTGGCTTATCCACATGCACAAACACCTTAGACCTTAGACAACGTTACCCCTAAGAAAAAAAGTCTAATGGTGTGATATCGCATGATCTTGCTGGCCAATTCACTGATCCGAAGCGGTCTTCTGCTCCAATGTTTCACGGGTTGTGTGGCAAGTAGCTCCGTTTTGTTGGAACCAAATGCTGTCGAGGTCTCGGGCTTTATTTTAAGGCAAAAAATAGTCCGTTATCATGGTGCAATAATGAGCCCCATTTACATTTACATTGGCGCCAGCCTCATTTTTGAAGAAATACGGACCGAAGATTCCACCGACCGATTAACCACACCACTCGGTTGTTTTGAGTAGATGCAACTGCAACACTAGAATCTTTTCCAGTTGGTCTTTGGCCAAGATATGGCGATTTTGCTTAATGAAGTATTCATTGAACCAGAAATGGGTCTCAGCGCTGAACAAAACTTTGGTCGAAAACAGTGGATCTTCAGTGAGTTTGTTTGCAAATTTACTAAATGAATTAAAATGTTGCTTCGGGAAGCATTAACTAAGCTCCTCCACATTGTAAATGCAGCAATTAGGTAAGAATGCATACCATGACAGTGGAAAGTCGCAGAAGTGATTATGGTTCTCAAACCAGGAAAATCACCGAATGAAATAAAATACCTCAGACCAATTTCACTTCTTCCAGTAATTTCAAAAGTTTTTGAAAGATTATTACTTGGTCGCTATCACCCCATTATTGATCAGAAACGCATTTTATCTGACAATCAATTTATGTTTAGAAGTAAACATTCGATTTTGGACCAAGTTCATCGAATTACTGATGTAATTGAGAAAGCTTTCGAAGAAAAGAACATTTGCTCAGCGGTATTTCTTCACGTGGCGCAAGCTTTTGACAAGGTTTGGCATAGAGGCCTTCAGTACAGACTAGGATAAGTTCTGTCAGAAAAATTATAAAAAATCCTTGTGTCGTATTTAGAGCATATAGACTCTTCCGTGTGAAACTTACAAACGAATATTCGAAGCTCAAAGAAATATTGGCAGGTGTCCCCCAGGGAAGCGTTCTTGGACCACTCTTGTACCTCCTATTTACACGTGATATCCCACAAACAAACGATACAATAGTTGCCTCACTTGCTGACGATACAGCTATACTAGCAGTTGGCACAACAATAGAGGAAACAAATATGAAATCACAAAACGCTCTTAACGAGGTTAATGGATGGACAAAATCCTAGCGGATTGCACTTAACGAGAGCAAATCGATTCATGTAGATTTTTCTTATAAACGGACGGACAGTATGGTTCGAGTGCCTTCTGCAAGCGAAATGTCTCGGAATGACACTCGATGCAAAATTAAAATGGAAGTCGCATGTAAAAATGAAATTGCGAAGAAAATAAATACAGAGAGCTTAACCTTGATAACAAGCTGCTATTATGCAGTCAAGTGCTAAAGCCGGTCTGGACATATGTTATATAACTATAGGGGTTGTACCACTGAAACGAGTCTCAATATTTTACAAACTTTTGAAAACAAAATTTTAAGATCATTCGTCAATGCGCCGTGGTATATAAGGAAAGAAGATCTACGCAGAGATCTGGGTATTCCCGCGATTAAAGGCGAAATGCACGCAAACATAAAAAACGTGTATTGGGACACATTAAAACAACGGTCCTCCAAATTCTTGAAAAAACAAATTTATTGCGGCGTCTTCAAAGAACTAAGCCCTTAGATTTGGTCCGATAATAGCAACAACGATAATAATAACAACGCGTCATGAATAGCGGAAAAAGCAGGAACTCTCAAAGGAAAGTTACCTGCCAAACATTCATTACAAAAATAAATTTTTTTGGCGCAACATGCTCGTTAGTGACCAGTACCTAGCTTTCTCACAACCAATCATTCTTGCACGTTGGTGGGACCTCCTGTTTTATACCGACTCCGAACGGCGAATTTGAGATAAGCTTTTCTTGACAATTGATACTACGCGGATGATTTGATCAGATCACCACGAGAGGAGGGCCAGTGAAAAATCATTTAGGTGTTGCTACGGCTAGGAATCGAACCCAGACCTTCTGCGCGGTAGTTCATCGCACCAACCATCGTGCCATTGAGCCCGTCGCCAAACATTCATTACTCGTGATAAAAAAAAATTGCTAGATAAGTCGCATACTTAGTTGCAATACAAATACAAAAAGGGTGGTGGTTTTAGTGGGTTAATAAAGTCCCACACTACTTTGGGCACGTGCTCATCGTGTCTATTGAGATTTCCACCAGCCTACGAAAAAAAAAACTAAATTTGCAAACCTTGATCGGGTTAAAGTCTATCCATGATGAAATATCAATTAGTAATGAATAAAAAAAACACACATGGCGATTCGACAGAAAACCCCTTTTGATAAAATACAACGTCAAGATGGTTTACGCCTAAAACTGATAGTTGGCTACCCTATTTGTCCACATCTTGGAGAATATTTTGGCAACTCTTTGCGTTTACTGTCAGTCAATGTTCGTGGTCAAACATATACATCTGCAAACTGGTAATGTTGTATTGTGCAATATATACAGATAAGTCTGCCAACGTTTGGGATTACTAGAGTATGACTCTCATCGACGATAATCTGGAAGATGCTGGTCTCGGCAATTGCGGCACCTACAGAGGCAACTTAGCCTACAAGATCCAATCGGCCGTAATATGTGAGCGTTACAAACCGTTCTCAAGACAACCTTATCGGTCCTTTTCAGTATGGTTTAAGGGCAAGAGAGTCCACAACTGTTCAAATCTTCACACTTCGGCAGATCCAAACGACAGCATTTCTATAGAAGAAGTAACGGGTGATCCAAGAAGAGATACTTTTTTCAATAGCCGCTTTTGACAGATCACGTGTGAGTCGTGTCATGCTGTCATGTTATTTTTGTTTAGTATTGTTTGGCATTTCATAATGGAAGGACTTACGCGTGAACAACGTTTACAAACTGTTCAACTTTATTATGAAAATTCACGTTCTGTGAGGAATGTGTTTCGTGCACTTCGCTCAACTTATGGTCAACATAATCGGCCTACTGAGCATACTATTCGCAACACCATCACCCATTTTGAGACCCAGCATTCATTTTTGGATAATATTTGACCGAATAGACCACGTCCAGCACGCTGTGAAGAAAATGTAGCGGCCGTAGCTGTGAGTGTACACGAAGACCGTAGAGAGTCGATTCGGCGCCGTTCGCAGCAACTCGGACTGACGTATGGAACGACTTGGCGCATTTTACGTCAAGATCTTAAAATGAAAGCGTACAAAATACAGCTTATGCAACAACTGAAGCCGCTCGACCTTCCCAAGCGACATCGCTTCGCTCTATGGGCTCTTGAAAAGTTCCAAGAAGATCCGACGTTTTCGAGGCAAATTTTGTTTAGCGATGAGGCCCATTTCTGGCTCAATGGGTATGTAAACAAACAAAATTGCCGCATTTGGGACGAAGAGCAACCTGAAGAGATTGAAGAACTGCCACTTCATCCAGAAAAAAAAAACGGTTTGGTGTGGTTTGTGGGCCGGTGGAATCATCGGTCCATATTTCTTTAAAAATTATGCCGGTGCGAACGTAACCGTCAATGGCGACCGTTATCGTGCCATGATAACCGACTATTTGATGCCTGAAATTGAAGCTCGTGATCTCGGCGACATTTGGTTTCAGCAAGACGGCGCCACTTCCCACACATCGCATCAATCAATGGACTTATTGAGAGAACATTTCGGTAAGCACATAATTTCACGTTTTGGGCCGGTCGATTGGCCACCAATATCGTGTGATATGGAGAAATCCGAGATCGATTTGAGAGAAAAACTCTTCGAAAAATCTTAGGTCTCGTTTGAATGTCAGGGCTATAGAGACGAAGATTCAACGAAGAGGGACTTACCTCTAGTCAAAAAACTTTGCATTGAACGTAATAGAGGACGATGACATGTAGAGCGAACGAACACATATGCTCCAGCTCGCAGAGTCTTCGATTCCCATTGGTATAAAGAGTTGCAGTTAGGTTGAGGACGAACATTCAGTATCTAAACGTCCTTAAGGTATTGTCAATAGTATTGAAAAGTTATAAGCAAGTGGGACTGATTGATGTTTCACCTGAATTTACAATAAAAAGTTTGATGTTAAACATTAAACAGAAAAGTATTTTATCATTCGAAGCCCAGCTTATGCTAAAAAATAAAACTAAATACCAGTGTGCACAGTAAATGCACCGTCGTCACAACAGGGAAAAGCTTATAAATTTTTTTTTTTAATTTAATTCGATTATTTACTGCAACCCTAAGTTAGTTATCACCATTATTTCAAATATATTACATTTAACCCTAAACACTAAACAGCATCCACAGTGCATTTGCGTCCACTGTAGAACTCGCTGATCCTACACCCAACCAATCGGAATTTGAAATCATTTTGATCGGTTTCACCGCCAAAGAATAGCTGTAAGATAATACAAATATTGAATCATTACCACAATAATTTTAAATTTCTATTTGAATGTACCTTAGGATCATTACTCAATACCCAGAGCTCATCTTCATCATACGAGTTCTTCAAAACTTTCATACTTGTCACGAACTGCAACTGCTCCGGATTGTGAGCGTAGATCTTCAGATTATCCGAGTTATACGTTGTCTTCTTGTCCCAACTGATGATCGCATTCATGCTTAGTAATGAGCAGTACAAATTTCCCGAACTATCGATGGTCTCCGATTCACATTGAATTCGTCGGTTTCCAAGGACCTTAAAATCATCCGATGGTGAAAAAGAGTCGTTCTGCCATTTGGATTGATCGTCGATCGTGCTAAGTGGAACGACAATTTCCTTCTTACTGTTGAGAGCATGGAAATAAGCTTTTCTCTCTAGGATGGGTGTATAAAATTAGTTGGATATGAGTTTTAAATTTTCTTTGCATCACCTTACCGATGTCACTATGTGGTGAGATACTGATTGTGAAAATTCCATCCGAAACGTAGTTATCCTTTAGTTTGGCGCCATCGGGACGCATTAGATCGTGTTGAATACGCCAGCTCTCATCCTTAAGTGTGTCGTAGACAATTAAACCGAATTGCCATGGATCTGTGATGTAGACCTTGGTATCTTTGCATTCTCCTGGGAAAGGATCGCGCACATCAGCTACTGCAGAAGTAAACACTGAGATTCCAGCACTGTATTGATCGTCTGGGATTACGTAGCGATGGATTAGGCGGTCGGTTGTAAGATCAAATGTTAGAATTTTTGGTGGGCAGAATTGCACCGATGCAATCTGGCCAGAGTCGACCACCCAGAGACGCCAACATTCATCAATCTAAAAAGGGATATAAATGCCAAATGAGTTGGTAAATAATTTTATCTGCAGGTTGATGAAAAGATTTGTTGTTTTTGAAAGAGAAGTGCCTCCCTTACATTTTAAGTTGTAGGACATTGGACATTGGACATCACAGTACTTCGCACATGAATGCAACGAACTACAGACACGTAACAGCACTGGCGACTGAGGCCATCGGCTGGGACAGATCAAGACATTAATACAACAGAGAGAGACATAGAAGGAAAGACATAAAACATGCACCTACGTGGCACAGAGGAGGAGACATAGATTAATGTTGTCTCATATTACCGCACAGGTGGCCTCAGATAAGCTGGCAATTTTCGTAGAAAACAAATGCTGCCGAAGCTGGGGCTTGAACCCGCAGCGTTTGGCTTAGCAGTCAATTACGCATTCCTCTGAGCCATGGCCACCTGCTTTTAAGTTGTAAGATCAACTTTACTTGCGGATCCCTTGAAGATCTAAGAAAATCCG
Organism: Rhingia rostrata; assembly: GCA_949824845.1. Taxonomy (NCBI): domain Eukaryota; kingdom Metazoa; phylum Arthropoda; class Insecta; order Diptera; family Syrphidae; genus Rhingia; species Rhingia rostrata. The sequence goes on from OX463756.1 coordinate 8,331,723, forward strand.
TAAGTGTAAAGTGATTCCTGACCTGAGTAACTAGAGACTTTCTAAAACTGCAATTTGGTGGATTCATCTCCTCTTACTTTCTGCTGAACCCAAAAATATGAGCGAAAGGCCCCCGGAAGCGCCTTTCGCTCATAGCCGGCTGACCTGATATACCGGTGGGCTAGGTGTATTGAATAAATTGGAACTAGTCCTCTAGGTTAAGGGTAATGCCTTGGTTAACCCAAGGCGAAATCCCAGTGGAAAGTTAACCTATCCACTCACGGAAAATTGTAAAGAAGCTACCAAGATCCTCGGAAAGGACTAGTCTTTTTGTTGACAACCATGTAAAATGAAAAAAGGACAACGACGTTCGTATCTGCACCTGTAATGTGAGAACATTAAACAGGAGAGGTGCAGGCGATCAACAACGGAAGCCCTGAGCTGCTACATAGCAGGCATTACTGCCATTAAGGAAATTCGATAGGACGGACGATGAAAAACTGTGACATCTACTACGGACCGCGTTAAAGTGAACAGAAACAGCGACTATTTGGATGCGATTTTGCTATAATTACCAGACTTAGGCAAGAAGTCTTAGGTTCTCAAGATATTAGCGAAGATTTTAACGCAAAGGTAGGAAGGGAAGAAATCTTTAACAATATTGGCGGAAAATAAAGCCTAGACGACAACACGTTTGACTCGGGCTAAGGCATATTGACTTCGCTGTGGAACGAAATGCTACTATCCTCACTCCGACATTCATAAGTGGACAAGGCATTCTCCAGATTAACGAACGGCTAACCAAATTTTTCACATTGCCGTAGTTAAGAGGCACGCATTCAGTATTTTGGACATAGACTACGCCACAATAAATGCAATCGCAAGAGACCGCCAAGTTTTCCACAAGCACCCTATCCCTTATCCGCTCGACTAATACCATACCAAACAAGTATAAGGTGGGCCAAAATAACGGGTGATCCAAGTAGAGATACTTTTTTCAATAGCCTTTTTTGACAGATCACGTGTGAGTCGAGTCATGCTGTCATGTTATTTTTGTTTAGTATTGTTTGGCATTTCATAATGGAAAGACTTACGCGTGAACAACGTTAACAAATTGTTCAACTTTATTATGAAAATTCACGTTCTGTGAGGAATGTGTTTCGTGCACTTCGCTCAACTTATGGTCAACATAATCGGCCTACTGAGCGTACTATTCGCAACACCATCACCCATTTTGAGACCCAGCATTCATAATTGGATAATATTCGACCGAATAGACCACGTCCAGCACGCTGTGAAGAAAATATAGCGGCCGTAGCTGAGAGTGTACACGAAGACCGTAGAGAGTCGATTTCCCCCTTGGTTCATTAAACCTGAATCTACTATATTGTCACTAGCTGATTACAAAAAAGCCAACACTAGCAATGCAACGTACCGTACACTGTTCTCCAGTATCTCTTCCGACCTTAAATCGGATTGATGGAAGCTAATATTCAGCGACGGATCTAAAACAACGGAAAATACCTCATTTGCTGTCACTCTTGAAGAGGGCTCCATCCTGTGTTTTGGAATTCTACCCGAATTTGCATCCATTTTCACAGCCAAAGCATTCGCTATTTTACAAGCTACAAAAGAAGCCATGAGACGCCGAGGAAAACATATTATATGTTCCGACAGTTGTTCTGTTCTCAAATATTTTGCGTTCTGTGTCAAAAGAGTGGGCATCCAGCATCCTGGAGAGGTTGCGAAAAATATAAAAGCCTTGCTGATCAACTAAAGGCCCAGAAAGGCGAGGCCCAGTCTCCCAGAAAATCAACACTATTGGCAACCATGTTCGCGGGGGTATATCCTTCGCAAACGTGCTTGGAAGTCAGGCCAGCCCTGGTAGTGTAGCTAAAACGATTGGCTCCAATACTAGACCTGGCACCACCAACAGTAGCACTGCTATACAGATAATTTACAATTGCAAGTTAACAGTCTTACTAAGACTGTGGCGGATTTAACTGCGAAGGTTAATGCCGTCCTGAGCATTTTAACCTCTTCAAATGGCTGGCTCCAGGAGTTGTGCATCACTCAAAATAACCGCCCTTAATGTTAATTCTATCATTTCCATTAAAAGGCGTGGCGATTTATTGCGGTTTGCAGAAGACTATAGACCTGACACGTGCTTTTCTTAAGTGAAACAAAACTTAACGATAGACATCAGTTACAATTCCAGAATTATAATATCATACGGACAGACAGACGAGATTCAATACAAGGTGGTGGTACGGCAGTACTCATTCGTAAGCCCTTTCGTTACTCCAACATCAATCAAAGTGGTATCCGAAGCTTCAGTTGTCTAGAGACAACCATTATCTCTCTGCCTTTAAGGAATAATGGTTGTCTGTATTTAATATCGGCGTACGCTCCGCCAGCATCCGCTAGTCAATTTTTACGTTGAAATCGAAAAATTGTTCGAATTACCAAGGTTAAATAGCTTAAATAACTATTTCAACTTGGCCGGGGATTTGAACGCGAAAAACCCGGCCTGGTTGGACACGGTGGCGAACGGAAGAGGCAGGTTCTTACATCGCTTTATCGAAGACAACCAGGTCGAGTACAGATTAAAATTATAAAGCCCAGTTACGCCAAGTTTCCCCTCTGGAAATTCATATCTTGCAGATGACATTTATTGACGACTCTGCGTTTAGCTTCGCTACGTGGCACGAGGTCCCTAAATTTAATTTTAGGCAGACTGATTGGTGCCGATTTCAACGCAGCGCCACCAGAAAATATAAGAATTGCCCTTCCTCTTCTAGTATTCCTAGCAATAGGATTCTTTCCAACGAGGAGTGTGATTCCTATATCGGGAACCTAAACACGGTGGTATCACAAGCTATGGAGTCGTCAATTCCGAAAAAAAAAAATCGAAAAACAGCATTGAATGTTATCTTAAGTGTGACATTAAGACACTACAGACACACAAAAGCTTTTTGATCACTCAGATAAATCGAATACAACGTCAATTTCCAAACACAACGCACAATTTAGAGCTACAAAGACTGAAATCCCTTCTGAGGAATGTGAAGACTCTGTTGAGCCAGCAGTTTCAGAACAGTGTCAACGATTACTGGAAACAACGTGCTGAAAGCATTATAAAATCAGACAACAGGAACATGTTTCCAAAGATAAGTAAAATGTTTAAACCGCGTAACGTTGTCAAAATTCCAAAACTGAAGATACCACTGTCTTCTCAGAAGCTTCTATCACAGATAGGGATTAATAGCTCAGGTTATCCCATCATAAGTAACCACTAGACAAGCTCAAAGTAATTGGCTCTTATTTTGAGGCGGTCCACTCTAAGGAACTTCCCAGCTGCAAATCGGTCGAAGTAAAAGATGAACTGAGGAGATTTCACAATAGGGAGATCGCTACTTAACTGACATTTTCGGAGTGGTTAAAAGCTGACGAACTAACAGATGAACAGACTAACAATTACTTCACGACTCTTGACGAACTGACTGAACTATTTAGGAAACTGAATACGAAGAAGTCAAGTGGTTTGGATAACATTCCAAATATCGTGCTTAAGCATATACCAGTAGACATCATACGGCAATACTGTGTTATCTTTAACAATCTTCTAAATAACTACTACTTCCCGAGTTGCTGGAAAATATCAAAGGTATTTCCAATAATTAAAAATAAAAAGGATCCTTCTGATCGTTCTAATTATAGGCCGATAAGTCTCCTGCCTAATATCGGGAAGATCTTTGTGGTAGTTATTAGTAAGTCTATTTTGTCCGTCTGTAATGAAAAGGAGATTATACCGCGGAATCAATTTGGATTCAAAAGAAATCACTCGGCAGTGCATGCTATTACGAAACTGATTTCGGATGTTAACTGGAATCTTAACGCCAAAGGATGTACAGCTGCCTGCCTGGTAGATATCGAAAAAGCCTTTGACACGGTTTGGATCGACGGATTAATTTATAAACTTATTCGATATGAATTTCCTTCTCATCTAACAAAGATGATAGCATCCATGATACACGGAGAGAAATTTTTCGTAACAGATAGAGAATACACGACAGCTGAAGTTTTTAATGTCACTAATGGTCTTCTGCAGGGAACAGTTACTGCTCCACAGCTTTTTAATATAAACATTTCTGACATACTTAGGGAACTCGACAATTCGCTGGCATTTGCCGACGATGCTACACGGTATGCAAGCGGCTCGACAATTGAAGACATCCAAACTCAACTTCAAAGCAAGTTTGATAGGTTTCAAGATTTCTGCTCCGAATGGAAACTTAAAATCAATTATACGAAATGTGAAACCATACTGTTCCGCACCCCAATAAGACGTGGTAATTCAGACTTGAGACGCAACTGGAGAAATCTAAAAATAACGAGTTCAAATGGTCTTCAGATCGAGTCAAAGACCGTTGTGAAATATGTAGGTGTTCATTTGGACAAGTTTTTGTATTATAATGAGCACCTAAATATTAAATTAGAGAATGCAAGAGCGGCATTCATGTCGCTAAAAAGCCTTTTTTATTCCAACTATCTAAGATCCGATGTGAAGGTCATTTGTTACCAAGCATTCGTTCGTCCAATTCTGACTTATGCGAGTCCAGTGTGGTGGAACATTAACCCATCGTATATGGAAAAGCTCCGAGTGTTCGAGCGCAAATGTCTCAGAGCCTGCATGCAGATATATAGGAGTGCACATTCCAAGTTTAGGCACTACGTCTCAAACAAAAGACTTCTGGATGCTTCCGGTGTATCTAGAATTGACTATGTCATACTCGACCTCGTAAGGAATCACTTTGCTCGTTCGGCAAATATTAGCGAAAACGAATTAATCTCTCGACTATTCTATCCGAATCCGGGGTATTTCAGAAATGCCTTAGAAAGCGGATACATTCCGCCAGAGACATTCCTGTTTCTGGATGCATAAGGCTTCCTATCGGACTCAACGAACGACCCAATCACATACATGCTGCAAGGAGAACAACATATAAAAAGATCCTTTACGAGCCTTTTGACTTTTGAGTCGGGGGGTGGGAATACTGTTCGAATGAGATACTGCATTAGCATACCTGAATGCGATAAAAATAACACTAAAAGGTTAAATAGAGATAAATACTGGTGGCTAGGCTGGGCTGAACCCGAAACTTAGGGTTAAGTAAAACTAGGCCCTGACATGTGATTTTTGATCTAGCGATAACTGGGAGAAGTAAGCGTTGTGCTTACTCTCTGCTTGTTAGCCGATGGAATAAAGATCACATGACAGGGCCTAGATAGGTTTAGATAGGTTTAGATAGGTTAAGTTAGTCTTGTAAGTTTTAGTTATATAAAAAAAAAAGTTGCGACTGTCTTCTAATAGGTTTTCTATTCACATTTTCCTATTTACACATAAAAAAAATACAAATATTATAATAATATTCAATACCAAAACATATATGCATATAGTTATACATAAAAATAGTTATATATAAAAAAAAATCAATAAAACATGTATTGCGAACCATAATGGTCATTTACTTTGTCACAGTATATATGTTTAGCTTTTAAGTTTATTTAGGCTATTAATTAAGTACAAACATTTTTGTGAATAAATAAACGTTAAAAAAAAAGTTCTGTTCTCAAAGCTGTAAACAATGCGAACAACAACAATGACCATGTTACCGAAATCCGAAACAGCCTGATAAAACCACCAAGCAAGCTGAAGTAAGTGTAGACCCCAGGTCATGCTTGTATCCAGGGTAATGAAAATGCCGACCTTGCTGCTAACTCAGCTCAAAATGCTCCAGTATTCAGATTCAATCAACATCTTCACCAAATCCGATATTAGAAACGCAATAAAGAAAAATATCAAATCTAATCAGCTTCTTCAATGGAACTCATAACAGCACCATTACAGAAAAACCAACTCCAACAGATGCCATCCACAATACCCCACCAACATCACAAAATTTTAATATTGCCATGTAATTTGTAATTACCTGATAATAAAAAAAGAAAAATAATAATAGATCACCCTATTGGAAGATGCTCTTTTTTTTGCAAATGGCCGCCAATGTCAAATCTGTTTTAAGATTTGTGGACTAGACAGATGTAGAATACAAGTGAACAAGCCATAGAGCGATACACTCCGCAAGTACTCGGAATAATCGAAGTGGACGATTTTTCGACCAAAATCATAATTCTACCCGCTGAGGTGGAAATGAGCACGAGTAATGCACGAGGAGCCATTACACACGCACAAAGTTACTGCATGGTGCACTGTTCACGCTGCAGGAGTCATCGGTCCATTTTTTTCGAGAACGTCGCTGGTCAAACGACAACAGTGGACGGTCCGCGCTATACGACCATGTTAACCATATTTGCCGCAATTGGACGAATTAAGACTGGAGGACATGTGGTTCCAACTGGACGGAGCAACGGCACACACTGCGCGAGCCACAACCGATATTCTGAAAGCCAAACAACATCGGATGACTTCTTTTGGCCCACCTTGTATAATGGCAATGAATGCGAGAAATTCTCATATCAACCGTAACTGATGTGATTGCGACCTACAAGAAGAAGTCGAGAAAAAAGCCTTAGCTGCAGGCTTAGATGAGAGCTGCCATTGAGATCTATAAGCAAGGAAGGAGGGAAGAAACAAAAAAAAAAGAGCAAGAAAAGCATGTGATCGAGGATATAGAGAAATTCGCCACTCCAGGAATGGTGTTCACCAAAGTGTTAAACGTCAAAGCAAGGATACAAGGCTCGAACTGAATCCCGTCGAGATGAACAAGGAAATATCGTAGTTGAGACGCAGTCGCTTCTGAGGTTTTAGAAGAAACACTTCCGCAGACTGTGCTGTCACGCAGAACGAAAAATTCAATATGGCGACGAAAGCGCAAACTACCAACCACCTGATATAAGTGAAGTGAGGATAGAAACATCTAAACTCAAGCTTAACAAGGCTGCTGGAAATGACTACCTACCAGCACAACTTTCTAAGGCCGGTGCATATGATGTGGTAAGTAACGTTCACTAACTCATAAGCAACATTGTGGAAGAAGAATGGTTGATGAATGCAATCTAAGCATTGTTTTGCACGATACACAAAAAAGATCCTCTGATATGTGCCAACTACAGAGGCATAAGTCTCCTCAACACTGCCTACATATCATACCTGCCGCAACATGTGAACGCCTGAAAACGTTTACCAACAACCTGATCGGCTCTTATCAGTGTGATTTTAGACCAGGAAAGTCTACAGCTAATCAAATCCTCACACTTCAGCAGATCTTGAAAAACATCGAAGAACTCTAAATCTATAGAGATAACCTATGCAGAGCCATGTCAACTTTTGGTATACCAGCCAAACTTGTTCGTTTGTGAAGGATGACGATGTAGAATTTTCACCTCTCTATCAGGGTCGAAAACGACCTCACCGATACATTCGATACTAATGAAGGATTTAGGCAAAGCGATGCGCTGTCATGTGCCTTCTTTAATTTCATTCTTGAGAGGATTGTGTGAAACTTCCGAGCCAACACCAGAGGCACAATTTTCCAAAAATCGGTGCAACTAATAGCATACGCCGAAGATATTGACATCATTGGTCGGACTCGACGTGATGTCATAGCCACGTTTGCTAGTATAGAGAAGAAAGTGGCAAGAATCGGTTCACCAGTAAATGAGGGCAAGACTAAGTATATGCTGTCCAACACAAAAGGACATACAACATCGATGAATTGGATAGAAGTTCTCCATTGACAGATATAACTTTGATGTAGTACGGGACTTTGTCCACCTCGGCTCCGCTATTAACGCTAACAAAAACATCTCGTCAGATTGCAAGTAGAAAATCCCTTACTTGAAATACTAAGGAGGTCCTATAGATACAAGATCCTGATCTTCACAGTCCTGCTCTACGGCGGTTGAAACATGGACCGTATGAAAAGTGAATGAAGAAATACGAAAAATGTTTGAACCCGTTTACGTTTACGGGCTATGGGGACTTATGTTCAACCACGAGCTGAAAAGCTACATACCTCCAGTCAAAAAAAACTCCGTATTGGACATTTAAGATGGCTAGGCCATGTAGAGTGAAATGACATCAATACACCACTCGCAGGGTTTTCGATTTCCATTCCCAGACAGACGTCCAACGTGGAAGAGAAAGTGGGCGAACAAATATTTAGTGTGGGCGCACAAGTAGAAACTGACCACAACCAAAATGCCTCTCCAATAATTCGGTATTAACTAACTAACTGACTCCAGTTGCACTTTACAGGAACTGGAGGCAGTTAGCTAAAGACCGGGTTAATTTTAGAGGCGTGTTGGTGGAGGCCCAGGCTCACATCGGACTGTGGCGTCACTTAAGTAAGTAAGTAAGTAACCCGGCTATCCTATATATGTGTTTCCTAAACTTCAAAATAAATAATGAAATGTTACGTAGTAAGATACAAGTTAACACCACGAATATTATAAAAAAAAATGTCCACAAACTTTTTGCTGACGCTATGTCTGGAGAGTCATCGAACTTATTCCAGCATGAAAATAATTGATCGTGAGAACCGAAATTACAGATCCATCGCATGTGCATATGACAATTGATTGCGAAGGTAAACCTTATGTACGCGGTATTTTTAACGCTTTTAAGGGGCTTAGTCCTGGTTTAACCGCATAGCCCGAAAGGTGCTAGTACATATTTATTTTCCTTTTAGACTTTTAACTTGCATACAAATCTGTAATCTATGCAAGCCAACCCTAGTTAAATGTTTTTGGATCCACCCAATTCTACTTGAATGGATACCATAATATGGATTCCAGACTATGTACTTACAAATGCAAAAAGTAGACATTAAGGAGTGTAAGGATCTTTTTTTTTAGACTTTTAACTTGCATACACATCTGCATTTTATTGGCACTTCTCCCAGATTTCATTACCATTAGATTCGCACTTCTTAATTTTAGATACTTACGAAGATTCTTATCGCCGATGTAATTCCATCGCAATCAGCTCCATGACTCGAATGCATAAAGTAGTTCGGGTATGGGAACATCTTAGGGCTCTTGCCGATTTCTTCATTCTGGAAAGTAGCCAGCGTATATGGAATGCCCATATTTAATCGAGGAATTGTCACAAATGTCCGATACAACGAGCTGTTTTGTTCTAAGAATATTCTTTATGTAAATTTTGTTCCATTTTTTATTGTAATCCACTTAACCCACCTCCATATTCGATGGCGAAATCCACAGGAACTCCAAGACCCTTGACGTATAATCCATTTTCAATAGCAAACGCTTCATCCACACCGAAGGGAAAACTAAAATCTAAATCCTTCCATTCATGCAAAACCGACAGTTCACGCGATGTTAATTTTTTCAAACCCGCAGATGCTGCTGTCCCAACCAGCAAGATCACAACTAACTTTGAAAACATTCTGGCACACTACACACACGTTCTATCACCAGCTCGGCTGCACACGAACTAGAATTCCGGATAGCTGAAGACATCCATGATGGGTACGAATATGTGACCAAATCTAACAGGTGTTCTCGAAGTCAATTAGAATGGATCAGAACGGATGGGAGAAATCCATTAACCATCAAAGAATGAAAGATGAAGATGAAAAGATACAAATGAACCCGAGAATTTCACACAGGGCGAGGCATATTCAAGAGGAATAACATAAAAGATAACGAATGGTCTGGTTGAACCTTTTTTTTTTTGTCCCAATCTGAAGATTTTCTACAAAATGGAAGATTCGGATTAACATTTTTATTTTATTGGTTTGGTAATGAAGTGATATCCATCGTGAGGAACGTAATCATGCAAATTTGTGAAAAATACTTCAATTTCGGATCGGAGAAAGTAGAACAAAGATTAAGGGATAGAATTGGATTAATTATGCGAACATTAAAACACACAACACAGTCTGATTAGGAATGATGGTGCTAAATCACAAATGAATTTGGGTTGCTTATCTCATCTCGTAAAGTGATTTTTTCGATGAGAATTTGTTTTTAGTTATAAATAGCTGACCCGACAAACGTTGTTTTGCCTTCAAATTTTAAAACGTATTTTTGAATGATCATTTGAATTTATATAGGTTTGGGGTGGATAGATTTTCAAGGTTAAGGGTCCAGTTATAGCTATCATTGAACAACTTACATGGAACACAAAACATGATAGGCAATGTTTTTCAGGTAGGTGGTTATAGGAATCATTGGAAAATTCTGTTTAATTTGGCCGGAATCAAAAATCTTATTTTAGAAAAATGAATCTGGCAAAACAAAAAGTGATTTTCTGCAAATTTTTGTTGGTTTGTTTGAAGAAAAGGGCAATCAATATGCCAATTTATCAAATCGCGAACAAATACATCAGAGAAATATTGTCTTCTTGCGAAAAGAGGTAAAATTCGAAATAATTTGCACTTTGTCACATAAGCAGGCATTCGATGTTCCAGCGTTATCTATGCAAGGCAACCGTAGTTAAATGTTTTTGGATCCACCCAATTCTACTTGAATAGATACCATAATATGGATTCCAGACTATGTACTTACAAATGCAAAAAATAGACATTAAGGAGTGTAAGGATCTTGGGAGTCTTTTGAATTGCGTACTAAGGGTGATCCAAGTAGAGATACTTTTTTCAATAGCCTTTTTGACAGATCACGTGTGAGTAGTGTCATGCTGTCATGTTATTTTTGTTTAGTATTGTTTGGCATTTCATAATGGAAAGACAACGGGAACAACGCGTGAACAACGTTTACAAATTGTTCAACTTTATTATGAAAATTCACGTTCTGTGAGGAATGTGTTTCGTGCACTTCGCTCAACTTATGGTCAACATAATCGGCCTACTGAGCGTACTATTCGCAACACCATCACCCATTTTGGACCCAGCATTCATTATTGGATAATATTCGACCGAATAGACCACGTCCAGCACGCTGTGAAGAAGATATAGCGGCCGTAGCTGAGAGTGTACACGAAGACCGTAGAGAGTCGATTCGGCACCGTTCGCAGCAACTCGGACTGACGTATGGAACGACTTGGCGCATTTTACGTCAAGATCTTAAATTGAAAGCGTACAAAATACAGCTTGTGCAACAACTGAAGCCACTCGACCTTCCCAAGCGACATCGCTTCGCTCTATGGGCTCTTGAAAAGTTCCAAGAAGATCCGACGTTTTCGAGGCAAATTTTGTTTAGCGATGAGGCCCGTTTCTGGCTCAATGAGTATGTAAACAAACAAAATTGCCGCATTTGGGACGAAGAGCAACCTGTAGAGATTGAAGAACTGCCACTTCATCCAGAAAAAAAAAACGGTTTGGTGTGGTTTGTGGGCCGGTGGAATCATCGGTCCATATTTCTTTAAAAATTATGCCGATGCGAACGTAACCGTCAATGGCGACCGTTATCGTGCCATGATAACCGACTATTTGATGCCTGAAATTGAAGCTCGTGATCTCGGCGACATTTGGTTTCAGCAAGACGGCGCCACTTCCCACACATCGCATCAATCAATGGACTTATTGAGAGAACATTTCGGTGAGCACATAATCTCACGGCTGTTAGATGTAAGCTTAAAGCGCCCGCTAAGGGCCATAATTTAGTTTAAGTAAATATGTTATTTATAAGTTAGATTTAAGCATTTTTGTCTAGTATTAAGTTAATATTTTAAGGAAATAAAAAAATGAATTTAAAAAAAAAAAAACATAATCTCACGTTTTGGGCCGGTCGATTGGCCACCAAGATCGTGTGATATCACACCGTTAGACTTTTTCCTGTGGGGATATGTAAAGTCAAAACTTATGCCGACAAACCCGCTTCGATTCAGGCCTTGGAGGAAAACATCACGCGTGTCATTCGCCAGTTACCAGTCGAAATGCTCGAACGAGTGATCGAAAATTGGACTCAACGGATGGACCATCTGCGACGTAGCAACGGCCAACATTTGATAGACATAATCTTCAAAAAATAAATGCCAAAGAATGTTCTTTCAAATGATAATAAACATTCTCCATTAAATTTGAATTTTCTGTGTTTTTTTTTCTTTAAAAAAGTAGGGAACCTCGAAATGGATCACCCTTTATAAATCTTAGCATTAAATTACTTTTGGCTATAAGGTACTTGGGTGTTGCAGAACGTGGGTAGACTCTGCTTGGCTTTAACTTGGCATGGTACAGTGGTTGTAAATCTGACTACACATCAAGTGCTTATTTTTAACCTACAAGTGGTAGCCATCATGTACCGGTATTATCCAACCGATTTTGACATTCTAATTGATTAGTGCGAGTGTTTTAACAACACGACGAAAAACAGCAACACTAAACAGCCAGGTCAGAATGGCACGGAATGAATACCCGGCCTGTTGTCACAGGCGAACCAAGAAAAGCTGCTTCGACATATTCGGACAACAGGTTGTTTAGGACTTTCAAGGGTTAGTCAGGTCCCTTGAACCGAGATGGTGGCGGAGGAACCGAAAGGCCAAAGGCAGTGCTCAATCCCATAGTAGATACTGATGGCCCCGTATCTTGGGGGTATCTAATAAATTGGAACTGGCCCTCCAGGTTGGGGGTTATGCTTTGGGTTAACTACCCAACCATGGAAAAACTAAAATGTTACGAAGCAACCAATAGCCTCGCAAAGGACTGATTTTATTGTTGACGACAGCGCAAAACGGAAAAAGAAAAACGACGTTCGTATCTGCACCTGGAATGTGAGAACATTAAACAGGATGGATGCAAGCGAACAACTAGCGAAAGCTCTAAATTGCTACAAAGCAGACATTACTGCCACCCAGGAAATATGATAGGATGGGCCGGGCAAAAAGAGGATGAAAAACTGTGACATCTACTACGGACCGTGTTATAGTGAGCAGAAACAGCGATTATTCGGATGCGGACTTAGGCCAGGCTTAGGCAAGAATTAGCGAATGAATTGTTACAATCCGCATCAAGGCCGAATTCGTCAACATAAGCCTTATATGCGCTCACGCCCCAAAGGAGGAAAAAGATGATACAGCTAAGGATTGCTTCTATGAGCTTTTTGATTGCTTCTATGAGCCATATGAGCGACTACCGAAGTACGATGTTGAAATCGTGCTGGGAGATTTCAACGCAAAGGTAGGTAGAGAAGACATGTTTGGCAGTATTGTCAGAAAACATAGCCTACACGACAACACGACTGGTAACGGACTTAGGCTAATTGACTTCGTTACGGAACGAAATGCCACTATAGCCAGCACACGGTTTAATCACCTCAATATCCATAAGGGGACATGGCGGTCTCCAGATCAACGAACGGTCAACCAAATCGATCACATTGCGATAGACAAGAGACAAGAGACACGCATCTAATATTTTGGATGTCCGAACATTCCGAGGTGCTAACATCGACTCGGACCACTACCTTGTTGCAGCCAAGGCAAGAATGCGGATATGCCCCACGCCACAAAAATCCAGAAATACATTTAATGTCAGACTGCAATCACAAGAGACCGCTAAGACCTTCGCGCAACGCGTACCAACGCGTAGAACAATGGCAACGATGCCAATAAGCCATTAGATCAGCCGCAAAGGATGTGCTAAGTTTTTCGCGCACACCAGCAAGAAACCCCTCGTTTGATGAGGAATTCCCTCAGATGCTCGCAGCCAAGAAACGTGGCCCACAAGGCTAAGTTGCAGGTGAAGACTTTGAGCTCTACAGGCAGAGATGAAGGGAAGAACACCGGCTTTTCAGAAAGAAGAAAAAGAGCAAGAAAAGCGCGCGGTCGAGGATATAGAAAGGTGCCACTCCAGGAAAGATGTTCGCAAGTTTTACCAAAGTGTAAAACGTCAAAGCCATGGATACAAGGCTCGAACAGAATCCTGTCGAGATGAACAAGGAAATATCGTGGTTGAGACACAGTCGATGCTGAGGATATGGAAGAACCACTTTTGCAGACTGTGAAACGGGGATGACGAACAACATTCCGCTGTCAAGCTGAACTAACCATTCAACATTGGCAACGACAGTGAAAACTGCCAACCACCAGACCTGAGTGAAGTGAGTATAGAAATATCTAAACTCAAGCCGGAAAAGATGGCCTTCCCGCTGAGCTTTATAAAGCCGGCGGAGATGACTTGTTAAGAAACATCCAGCAACTCATAAGCCAAATCTGGTCGGAATAAAGTATGCCTTATGAATGGAACCTCAGCTTCGTTTGCCCTATCCACAAAAAGGAACACCCTCTGAACTGCACCAAATACAGGGGCTTAAGTTTCCTCAACATTGCACACAAGATCCTATCTGCCGTAATATGTGAACGCCTGAAACCGTTTACCAACAACCTAATTGGCACTTATTAGTGCAGTTTTAGGGCAGCAAAGTCCACAACCGCTCAAATTTTCACACTTTTGGCAGGAAAAAAACAAAAGAAGTCCAAATCGATACCCACCACCTATCCATCGATTTCAAAGCCGCACACGACGGCATTTATGGAGACGACTATACAGAGCCAATGTCTAGTTTTGTTATACCGCTCAAACTCGTCCGTTTGTGTAGGATGACGATGGAGAATTCTCGCTGCTCCATCAGGATCATAAACGACCTCACCGACACATTCGATACCAAAAAAAAGGATTTAGGCATGGCGATTCGTTGTCATGTGATTTCTTCAATTTGTTTCTTGAGAGGACTGTGCAAAACTAGAGAGCCAACACCAGAGGAACAGTTTTCAAAAAAATCGGTGCAACTACTAGTATACGCCGACGATATTGACATCATTGGTAGGCTCAATGTGTTGTCATAGCCAGGTTAGCTACTAGAGAGAAAGAAGCGGTAAAAATTTGTTTAGCAGTAAATGAGGGAAAGAATAGGTATATGCTGTCAACACGATAGCACACACAACATCGACGAAGTGGATAGAACGTCACCATTGACAGATGTAACTTAGAGGTAGTACGGGACTTTGTCTATCCCAGCTCCGCTATTAGATAACTCTGACAACAAAATCTCGTCAGAAATAAAACGAAGAATTACTCTTGCCAACCGTTGTTTCTTCGGACTAAGAAGGCAATTCAGTAGTAAAGCCCTCACTCGAACTGGTAAGGAGATACTATATAAGACGCTGATCATCCCAGTCCTACTCTACGGCACTTGAGAATGGACCTTCTAAAAAGCGGATGAAGAAATCCTTGGTCGATTTGAGAGGAAAATTTTTCGGTCCAGTTTGCGTTGACCGGCTATGGAGACGAAGATTCAACCAAGAACTATAAGAGCTGTACAGCGAAATGCCCCTGGTAAAAAAAACTCCGCGTTGGACGTTTAAGATGGCTAGGACATGTAGAACGAATGGACACCAATACTCCGGCTCGCAGAGTCTTCGATTCCCAGCCAGACGTCGGACGCAGTAGAGGAAAACCTCGTCTTTAGTGGCGCGCACAAGTAGAAACCGACCTCAACCAACTTGGAGTGCGCAACTGGAGGCAGTTAGCTAAGGACCGGGATAATTGGAGAGGCATGTTGGTTGAGGCCCAGGCTCATTCCGGAATGTAGCACCACTTGAGTAAGTAAGTCAGTAAGTAAGTAGACGTTGGGATCGATCATAATCATGTTGCTGAATCATCCGAAATTGTACAACGGTTGTCCGTTAAACAATGTGATTCAAGCGAACGATCATAAAGGGGAAATTCAAAGGAAAGAAATTATTCCACGTATTCCGATTATTCCAACTAGTCTTTCATTCATATTCAAGCGTTTCAATTCTCTTTTACGGTTGTCTTTTGCGATGACAAGCAATAAATCGCAAAGCCAATCGTTGGAAGTCTGTGGGATTAATCACGAATTTAACTGTTTTTCGCACGGTCAGCTGTACTTTGCCTGTTCGCGAGTTGGCAAACTATCTCCGTTCTAATTTTTGTGCCGGAAATAAATCATAAAACTTGTTTATCTTATCGCTATCTTCTGATTTCGATTCCATTCAAATAAATCGCAATAAATTTTGAACTATCTGCGCATTAATTATCACACTGGAGTTTATCTGCAGGCGTTAAATTAGGGCGTTCGCCGGGTCCGCTAGTTTCATATAATTCTTGTATTTGTCTATATTTCTACAAGGTGGGCCAAAAGAGATCACCCTATTGGAAGATGCTCTTATTTTTGCAAATGCCCGCCAATGTCAAATATGTTTTGACATTTTTGGACAAGACAAATGTAGAATACAAGTGAACAAGCCATGGAGCGATACACTCCCCAAGAACGCGGAATAATCGTGCCTATTTTTTTTTGTAACAATTCGTCTGTAGTGTTGGCGCAGCGTAAATTCCATCACCGATTCCCCGGCCGTCCGACACCGACTGCGCAAACACTGCGCCGTTTGGCCACCAACCTTGTAGAGTATGGGACCACACGAGACGTTACCAAGAGTGGCCTGCGCCGGAGCGCTCGTTATGCCGATAATATCGACGCTGTCGCCGGAAACATCGACAAGACGCGCGCCGTGCCTCACAACTAGCGATTAGCCGGTCGTCCTTAAGGCGAATTTTGGTCAAAGACTTGCGCGTGTTCCCGTACAAAGTTTAGTCCGTGCATCAGCTGCTGCCTGTCGTGCAACCTACGCCCAAACCATCCTCAATCTCGAGGACGAAGTGGACGGTTTTTTGACAAATCCATAATGAGCGAAGAGGCTCATTTCCACCTCAGCGGGTATGTGAACAAGCAAAACTATCGTTTCTGGGGCACCGAAAATGCACGAGTAATGCACGAGTTGCCATAACAGTCGCTCAAAGTTACGCTGGAGGAGTCATCGGGCCATTTTTTCGAGAACGCCGCTGGTAAAACGACAACAGTAGACGTTGCGCGCTATAGGGCCATGTTAACCGAGTTTTCTCTGCCGCAATTTGACGAAAAAGGACTGGAGGACATGTGGTTCCAACAGGACGGAGCAACGGCACACACTGCGCGAGCCATTTAGAAAAAAAAGCGAGCCAAACAACGTCGGATGACTTCTTTTGGGCAACATGTATATCTATGTATGTGCGTTAAGAAAATTTACTTTCCTTCGCAACAAATTATTGAAAAACTTCACTGAACATAATTTTTTATTTTATTTTGGGAAATAATAAGCCAGGGGCCTTCACTCACTTGTCGCCCGCAGAGTCTCCTCTGAATGCGGCCCTGGTCACAGACCAAAACTATAATTTTCATCTACTACCACAAATAGCTAATAATCCCTCATTAAGAGATACCCATACCATTTGCATATAATAAATACAAATCTGAGTATCAGGTCAATGACTGCATTTGAATAATTCGAAATCGCTTTTACCAGAATTAATTTTGTTTTGATAAAAATTTAAGTTGCCAAAACAATTCTTTTCAGTTTATTTATTCATAAAAATATATGCGGCATCATTTATTTATTATTATTATTATTATTATTATAATTTATTAAAAAAGTAAATTTAGATTTAGCTGCCAGGGCTTTCTACTAGTGTGGTAAATAGAGATAGTTATACAAATTGTATTTGTAAGATTCATGTTTTAAAAATTTTGAGTGGCCAAGTCTGAGACGGATGTATACCTTGAGTTTTTTTTTGTGATATGTTGTTCGGGTAGATAGTTTTAATGCCGTTTGGGTTGATGTTTTTGTATGAGTGGTTATAGTTTGTCCATAAGACTTTACATTTATATTTCCAGTTTTGGAGGAGCAGATTTGTAATGTCTTTTGTTGTATTGGTAAAAAAAAGTTAGGGGTTCTTTTATAGCTGATTTAGCTTCCGACGTGGCCGGGAATCCAAACGATTTTCAAAGTTTCAGAATTATTTATAAGTTGATTGCGTATTGCTACAACGATCTCATTAGATTTTGAGATGTTTTGTAGAACAGTTATGGTAGAGAGGCTGTCAGAGAATACTACAGTTTTCTTTTTATTGGAAAGTCTTATCGCTTTGTATATTGCAAATGCTTCCGCAGTGAAGATTGATGAAAAGGCTGGCATTAGCCCTTTAGAAAGGACGGACCCATTCTCTTCAACAACCGCAAAAGAGGTGTAGGTATCTCCTTTGGAAGCGTCGGTAAATAGTAGCTTCCAACCGAGAGATTCATAATTATCTGAGATGTCTCGGAACAAGGTCTTGTAAATTTTATCAGTAGTTGCTGATTTAGAGTGTTTGCGAAGTTCAGTATTTATAGTGTAGCTAGGTAAATTCCATGTGGGTTGGCTGTTCTTTGAGTTATTTTTAGTAAGTATCGGAATGTTTAAATCTTTGGCGAACGCAAGTGCTTTACAAAGGGTTGATTGCATTCTCTGATACCTCTTCTGGTTCAGAGCTTTCTTGACATCAGTGTGGATGGGTGATTGATGCGGTGAGTTGATTTTTAAAATGACTCTTGATGTGACGTATATGATTCTGTCTGATAGTTGGGGAAGACCTGCTTCGGTTAGTACGTTGATGATGGGGGTTGAGCGAAGGGTCCTCACGCTGGTTCTGATGGCAGTATGGTAAGGAGTTGTGACAAGTTGCAATGAGGAATTGGAGCATTTCCCGTAGATTGATAAGCCATAGTCAATTTTTGATAGTACAATGCATTTTGTTAAATTTATAAGAGTATTTACATTTGAGCAGCTATTTTTAGAGGAAAGATATTTAATTGCGTTGACCCTGGCAGTTAAACTTTTTCTTAAATATGTACAATGATTCTTAAAAGTAAATTTGGAGTCAAATATAATGCCTAGAATTTTAATTAGATTAACATTTTTAATATTACTATTGTTTAAGTTAACTTTAATAGATTTAGTGCAATTATGTTTTTTACATATGTGCAACAGTTCAGATTTTGAAAATGATATGATAGAGCCCGAGTATTTGCTCCAACTGAGCAGAGAATCTATAATGCTAGAAAAAATATTCCTAATTCATGGAGGTCTTTTATTTTCGAAAAAATGATTAAATCAACTGCGTAGTGTGTATATCCCACTTTATGGAAATTGTCTATTGTTTGTCCGATTTCATTGAAAGCTATGATAAAAGCTACAGATAATGGTGACCCTTGAGGTATACCATTTTTTAACTTATGTACATTTGAGTAAATGTTGCTATACTTAATTCGAAAACTTCTGTTAGAAAGAAATGATTTTATGTATTTAAATATTTTAGGTCCAATTTTCCATTTCAAAAGTTGGTTTAGGACAACATGTGGCCCGATTCTGTCGAAGGCTTTGTCAAAGTCAAGGCTGAGAATGGTGGCATGGTTACGCTCAGACAATGTTGACGAGACAAAATGATCAATATGGAGAAGGGCGTCTAGAGTAGAATTTCCCTTTTTGAAGGCGACTTGCCGACTGTCAATTAGCTTGTCTTTTACAAGGAACCAAAATAATCGTTTGGCAATTATTTTTTCTAAAATTTTTCCTGTGCAAGGAAGAAGAGAGATAGGACGGTACCCATTGATTAGGGTAGGATCTTTATTTGGTTTTGAGAGTGGAATGATGCTTGCCAATTTCCAGGCGTGCGGAATTATTCCGGTGTCTAAAATATTGTTGTACAATGTTAGGAGCCGAGTTTTTAAAGAGGAAGGGGCATTTTTAAGCATAGAGTAGGAAATACGGTCAAAGCCTGGTGTTTTGCCTTTTACTGTATGCAAAGAGGAAATGAGTTCTGGCATATTTATTTGGGATTCAATAGAAAGAGCTGAAGAACTAGGGTTGAAAGATAAATTTGAGTTGTTAAAAATGTTTAATTTTTCGTTAATGAAAGTTGAGTTGAATTGGGAGTCATCCGCCAATTGTTCCCAGGTCAGTGCGAAATGTTGAACAATTTCTTTTGGACAGGTCAATGTTGAAGTATTGGTTATTATTGTTTTAATTGTGTTTGGAGTATAGTTGCCTGTTAAAGTTCTTATATCAGCCCAAAGTTTTTGGGAAGTTGAGTTTGGCTTTAAATTAGCAGTGAATTTTTCGAAACACGACTTTTTTTCGACCTTGACTGTCTTACGAAATTTGGCATTCAGCTTCCGGTATAGGATGAGATTGGTGTTAGTCGGTGATTTTTTAAAATTATACCACGCTTTTTGTTTTTGCATGCGAAGGCAACTTATGTCATTATTCCACCAAGGTACTGTTTTTTTGTAAATTTTGTTGCTTGTTTGGGGAATGGCGAGATTTGCTGCAGTGCGGATGGATTTATGAATTAGGGCGGATTCTCTATTGATGTTATGGCAATATGGCCTAGAGAGTAATTCACTTGAAATAGTTGTTCGGAATAGATCCCAGTTTGCTTTGTCAAGTAAGAATTTTTTGGAAAGTTTTAATTGCTGATTGTAGGTGCCCAATGTAAGTGTGGTAAGAATGGGGAAATGATCGCTGCCAGAGTGGTTATCGGAAATATTCCAGGTAGTTTTGGGGAGGAGGGATGGTGAAATGAGAGAGAGATCAACGTGTGTAAACGTTCTATGTGTAGAAAAATGTGTTGGTCGACCGTCATTGCCGTCAGTTGCCAAAACAATTCCTTTCAGTTTATTTATTCATAAAAATATATGCGGCATCATTTATTTATATTCAACAAAATATTAATATTTCTGTAAGCGGTATTTCTAGAGATTCCCACATTTACCCCTGCCCGATTGTAACGTGGATATTTTACACACCATCAGTCGGAAGTTATCCTCCTCCAGGGAGATCGTTCCGGTATTCAATTTCTGTCGACAACAACAAGGATTTCATTAGCTTAACCAAAAATATTATCAACGGATTTCACTAACCTGTAACCGAATAGAGAGTGCCAAAAGTACCTCCTCCTTCTTCGTGTTGTATGCGACTTTCAATCCGGCAACAAATTGAAGCGTTTCTGGATTCTCTACAACGGTCTTGAAGTTTGACACCTCATAAGAGTTGCTTGGATTCCATGATAATATCGAAGTTGGCTCATAGATGGAAAAGTATATATTTCCACGTGCATCCTTCGTCTGAGATGGTGACTGTGTTTGTCGAGAGCCAATTACTTTGAAGACGTCCTGATTGCCTGATGGGTTGTTTATCCACATAGATTGGTTATTAACTTGACTTAGAGGTGCTGCGATTTCATACAATGAGGCATGCGAGTGGAGATAAATTTGATCGTTCCCTAAAATAAGAAAAAAAAATTGTGAGGTAGATATTTTTTGAACAATAGAGGACTCATGTAGTTTTGTAAGTATTGACCTGGACGATGATTAAAACCATGGATCTACCTAATATGCCTTATAATGGGTGTTGAAATTTTAAGGACCGATGTTGAATAAGAACCACACCTACATGTCAAGCTTTTTTCTGCATTTCATTTGACATTTCTCAATTTCAGACTTAGACAATTGGAACCATTGAAAGACAGAGAATCGAACAACGCGTTAAAGTTGTTCAGGATTATTATGAAAATGGGCGTTCAATCAAAATGCATATCGTGCACTTCGTGATTTTTTCGGTCAATTTAATCGTCCAAATGTGCGTACAATCGAAAAAATCGTGCAAAAAATTGAGCAAACCGGGTCTGTAGGAGATGTGAAAACGGCAGTGCATGCTCGTACAGGTGGTACTGCAGAAAATATTGCTGCTGTTCGCGATAGTGTGGCTGAAGAGCCGTCAACCTCAACTCGTCGTCGTGCCCAACTCTCACGCTTGTTGTTGATCAAAATTTTGCATAAGGACTTGCATTTACACATCGACAAGGTGCAATTGACTCAAGAACTAAAGCCTCTTGACTACTGCAAGCGTCATCAATGGTCAGAATGGTGGCAGGAAATGGCAACAGTGGATGATCAATTTTCGGAGAAATGCATCTTCAGTGATACATTTTCACCTCAGTGGATTCGTCAATAAGCAGAATTGCCGCATTTGGGCGAATGATAATCCAAGATTGATTGTCGAAAAACCAATGCACCCACAAGAGTGACTGTTTGGAGCGGTTTATGGCGGCTGGCGCATCGTCGGGCCGTTTTTTTTTTCAAAAATATGGCCATTCAGGCAGTTACTGTGAATGGTGTTCGCTATCGTGAGATGATAACGAACTTTTTATGGCCCGAATTGGAAGACATGGATGTGGACGATATGTACTTTCAACAGGACGGTGCCACTTGCCACACAGCTAACGAAACAATGGCTCTTATGTACGAGAAATTCAATGGCCGTATTATCTCACGTGGTGGCGCTATCAATTGGCAGCCAAGATCATTTGATTTGACACCGTTTGACTTAATTATTTTGGGTTATTTGAAAGAAAAGGAATACGTCGATAAGCCAGCAATAATTCAAGAGCTAAAGGATGAGATAATTCGGCACATTAACGGCATAGAACCTCAATTATGCCTCAGCGTCATCGAAAATTTGGATCATCGGATGGAGGTGTGCCGCCGAGGGCTCGGCGTCCATTTGGTCGATATTTTGTTCCATAAAAAATTGAACCATACCAATATTATCATAATTAAAAGATATGATAATAATTTATTAAATAATTTGTGTTTTACTCAAAATCAACATCGGCCCTTAAAATGTAACCACACCATATTAATGATCTTGTCCAAAAAAGTTTATTGGAATGGAACGAGTCCTGCGTCATACGTTGGGTGGAGTGACATTCGGTATGACATATCCATCCAAAATAAAAATGTCGAATCAAATGTCGAATCAAAACAGAGCAAGTCGAGCGGTCAAGTCGAGGGTTGAAATCCCAAAACGCAATCAAAGCAGCCTACTGTTCACTCACAGCAATATTGAACATGAGGAGTAAGACATCCCAATGCTAATAACTAACGGGTGATCCAAGTAGAGATACTTTTTTCAATAGCCTTTTTTGACAGATCACGTGTGAGTCGTGTCATGCTGTCATGTTATTTTTGTTTAGTATTGTTTGGCATTTCATAATGGAAAGACTTACGCGTGAACAACGTTTACAAATTGTTCAACTTTATTATGAAAATTCACGTTCTGTGAGGAATGTATTTCGTGCACTTCGCTCAACTTATGGTCAACATAATCGGCCTACTGAGCTTACTATTCGCAACACCATCACCCATTTTGAGACCCAGCATTCATTATTGGATAATATTCGACCGAATAGACCACGTCCAGCACGCTGTGGAGAAAATATAGCGGCCGTAGCTGAGAGTGTACACGAAGACCGTAGAGAGTCGATTCGGCGCCGTTCGCAGCAACTCGGACTGACGTATGGAACGACTTGGCGCATTTTACGTCAAGATCTTAAATTGAAAGCGTACAAAATACAGCTTGTGCAACAACTGAAGCCGCTCAACCTTCCCAAGCGACATCGCTTCGCTCTATGGGCTCTTGAAAAGTTCCAAGAAGATCCGACGTTTTCGAGGCAAATTTTGTTTAGCGATGAGGCCCGTTTCTGGCTCAATGAGTATGTAAACAAACAAAATTGCCGCATTTGGGACGAAGAGCAACCTGTAGAGATTGAAGAACTGCCACTTCATCCAGAAAAAACAACGGTTTGGTGTGGTTTGTGGGCCGGTGGAATCATCGGTCCATATTTCTTTAAAAATTATGCCGGTGAGAACGTAACCGTCAATGGCGACCGTTATCGTGCCATGATAACCGACTATTTGATGCCTGAAATTGAAGCTCGTGATCTCGGCGACATTTGGTTTCAGCAAGACGGCGCCACTTCCCACACATCGCATCAATCAATGGACTTATTGAGAGAACATTTCGGTGAGCACATAATTTCACGTTTTGGGCCGGTCGATTGGCCACCAAGATCGTGTGATATCACACCGTTCGACTTTTTCCTGTGGGGATATGTAAAGTCAAAATCTTATGCCGACAAACCCGCTTCAATTAAGGCCTTGGAGGAAAACATCACGCCTGTCATTCGCCAGTTACCAGTCGAAATGCTCGAACGAGTGATCGAAAATTGGACACAACGGATGGACCATCTGCGACGTAGCAACGGCCAACATTTGATAGACATAATCTTCAAAAAATAAATGCCAAAGAATGTTCTTTCAAATGATAATAAACATTCTCCATTAAATTTTAATTTTCTGTGTTTTTTTCTTTAAAAAAGTAGGGAACCTCGAAATGGATCACCCTTTTCTACTTAACATTCACATATCGCGAAATAACTTTGTGGATGTTTGGTGTATTTGGCACTTTTTCTAATTTTGTTCGCATATTTTAGAGTTTTGTGGAGCAATAAGCTGACTAATTCGATTGAATCTTATTTTTTAGAATGATATCTGACATAAGCTGGTTCATTGCCGCTCCATCAACAACAGTAACAGAAAACTATTAAGCAGACATTACCATGAGTACCTATATGATTGGCTAACTATCTCATCGTGATAGAAAGGGTGTTCCGCTGAAATAATCCTTAATTGGTCTCTTTATCTCATTTTCTTAATTTCTAAGACGTTGCAAGCATCTACACTATTCATCGAAAAGGTATTGCTAAGAGTACAAGAAAGCAAATTCAATCTTTGTGCGTAACTCTAATATCAATATCTTGTCAAACCCAACCCAAGACGTAACCACCGGGAAGTAGAACTATCAAAGGATAGTTCATCGGACACACAAAGGTAGAACAATCGGAAAGTATTGTCATTGAGCTTTAAGTTTAGAAGACAGCCAACTGGAGCCACATTTAAAAATATTTTGGGGCCATACTACTACCATTGTATTCTATTTTAATCCATACCAGCGCTACTTGATGCAACAACACATCGACAAAAAATATGAGAAGGATACAATCTACTGTGTGGATCGTTTTATACCCTATCCCATTCCATCCTTGTGGATTTTTATGGCAAAGATATATTAAAATTGAAATTGTCGCAACATATTGTTCAGACAGTTTATCAAAATTTTGTATGGTTCGACCAAAAACAACGTTTTTCTCCTGCATATGGTATGGGTGTGGGTATACAAATGGTTTTCGTATGAAAACGCCTCCAAAAAGTGGGCGTGGGTACAAATGGTGTATCGAAGAAATGTTTGTATTACCAAAACCAACTATTTTGCATGAAATTTTTTTTGAAATGTTTAAAATTTTACCGAAAAATGTTTTTTTTTTTAAAGTGGGCGTGGCAAAAAACTTTGAAAAGACGAAATATAGACACATTTTTTCAAAATCTCCAACGGTTCAGGTAAAATTATGTTTTTTTAAAAATGGGGCGTGGCAGTGGGCGGATTTCAAAATTTCTTACACTTGTTCGAACAGCACGTATAAGGATCACATGTACTAAATTTCATTATCCTTGATCAAAATTTAAGGCCCAAAAATGGTTACCTATAGACGGACGGACGGATGGACTAGGCTAGCGATTCGGAGACGATCCATATACTTTGAGGTGTACCTAGCTCAATTATTTCTCTACGTTACAAACTATGTATGGGGATAGCGTATAAAAATATCAGAAGGTTACAATCATTCTATTCCATTTCCCCCCCATTTTTAAAATAAATGTCGCCAAATTGTGGGCGTGGCTAAGGTCTGAATGGGGATGAAAAATAGAGAATTGCATTGTGATTGTCAACGCATCTTGTTCAGACAGTTTATGTTAAGCAGTTTTTGGGTAAAAGGCCCCCAAAAAGGGGGCGTCGATTAGGATGGTCTTAAGACAAAATCTTTGCTATTTAATAGCAAATTATTCAAGAGTCCAAGTGAATGATCGACATCAGACATGCTAACGCCTTAATGATCGCTCCCGATCAATCCACATTTCATTACGCACATCACCGCACCAAAGTGCAGACCCAGTCTAGATTGACCCTTAAAATTCGATGCTTCGTTGTCAAACAAATTGTTAAAATGAACAAAAATATTGCCTTTGGACAGAATAACAATTTGATGAACAAAACTTACGCCTATACGGAGTAGATGTATACAGTCCATCTGGAAATTCGAAAGATTCCCCTGCAATTGTCGTAGTTATGTAAGCAGGATCAGGCTTGAAGAGCTCGTTTTGTATCATCCAAGAAGTCCTTTGCTCCAAGTCGAAAACCAACAATGACCATCCACGCGCATCGGTGATATAGGCCTTTCCTTTCTTGCACTGTCCCTTTGGCGGTGCATCATACACATCAACTATTATACCATTGTGGACGGTCTGATTTGGGATGTACTGCCCTTCTGGGATTACATATTTAAAAATAACGTTATCAGTGTTCAGGTCGTAAACAATAATTTTTGGCGGGCAAACTTGAGTTGGATTAACAAAAAAGTTACGTCCAGTATCTACTACCCATAAACGTTTGCAGGGATCAACCTGTAAATAAGAAATTCATCTATAGAAGCGTTACACTTTTTTTTTTTTGAAATACTTACGAAAAATCGAAAAACAGATATAATCCGATCACAGGTTGGGATATCGTGTTCCGAATGTGCCTCGTAGTTTGGATACGGCATGAGTTTTGGTCCATATTGTCCCATCTCACTTGATATTGTCGCAAGGGTGTAGGGAATGCCAGGTACAACTCTTGGGGTTGAAGTGAAAACTCGAACAGCTCGATTTTCTTAAAAAATAAATAAATGAAATATTATAGTTGAATAAATAGGAACATTGACTGTTCGTTTTGAAAAGTATTTGTAATTAGATCCTATCCAACCATTGACGGAAAATTCCAAATAAGGACAACAAAATCCAGGCGGCTTAATTTATAAATGGTAGAAAAGAATTTAAAAAAAAGGCTTTTAGTCAATATTTTGGGACCGCACACACGCAACAAGACCAGATTTTATCGCCCTCATTTAAACTGATCAAACCGATCAAATTTTCGATCAACTTCAGCAGATCCTGGAAAAAAACCTAAAAATTCCAAATCGATACACACCATCTATCCATCGATTTCAAGGCCGCATACGACAGCATTTATAGAGACGAACTATACAGAGCCACGTCTAGTTTTGGTATACCGTCCCAAACTCGTCCATTAATGTAGGAAGCCGATGGAGAATTTTCGAATTGTGCAGTTACCTAAGGACCGGGCTAATTTAAGATACATGTTGCTTATGGCCCAGGTTCATTCCGGAGTGTAGCGCAACTTCCTAAGGACTTTGTGGATTTTTATTCCACTCCTTGGTCCTATAAGTAAATTGACTTTATGTACAAATTATCGTCTGTGTAGTGACTGCTAAACAGTGATGATATTGACACCATTGGTGGCTTTCATCGAGTAATTGTAGACGCAATCAATGCAGAGGCGAAACGGGTTGGTATTGTAGTTAACGGGGATAAGACACAGTATATCCTTTCAACAAACGACCCACAACCTTAGTCAAAGTTTACCTATTGACAGCAACAACCTTGATGTAGTTAAGGAGTTCATCTACATCGAAGTCAATATTTATCAGTCTATCACACGAATGTCAGACACGATGAAGATTGACGTTTGGAAACCAATGCTTCTTTGATTTTTCGTTTTTCGAAACCGATAAGATCGAATTTTTAAACTCAAAGCTGATGAACTGCTGCGTAGGTCTGCGTTCGATTCCCAGCCGCAGCAACACCATCCACTAGCCCTCCTCTCGTGATGATCGAATTAATTATCTGAGTAGTATCAAAAGTCTAGCCATACTCGGAGTCGGAATAAAGCAGGAAGTCCCATTGTCGTGCAAGAAGTACACACGCACTCATGAATGCTTGTGAAAAAAGGCTAAGCGCTGGGCAACGAACGAACATGTTGCGCCGAAAATGTGTGTCTAAATGCTTGCTCTAAAAGTCCGTACCTAATCCTACCAACTCCACATCTCGGCGCCCATGTGTTTGACAATAAGCAAGAAAACGTTTTTTTTAAATGTTTGGCACTTTCAAACTTAAATTTCTTCATAGAATATTTGGTCCTGTATGCTAGAATGTCGAATCAGGAAGAAGATATAATTTCCAGCATTGGTTCGACCACATTGACGGAATGAACGTACATCAATGCTTCATCCAAGAGAATACTCAAATCCCAGCTCAGACGACAAGGTAGATCGAACTTCTCGTTTAAGCCGACAAACCCGACAAACTGTCCTGTCGGGATGTATTGGTAGGGTTGACATGGATCTTAATGATTGTGTAGAACTTATATGAAACAACTTGAGAAGATACCAAATTACTTACATAAGTTGAGGTATATTTCGTAATGAACTTGCGGTAGGTCTCTACCAGTATACGCCAATTATGGTGAGGTTATCTTCAACAGCACTCAACGCGACGCCTGGCTGGGAATCGAAGAGTCTGATAAACGAAGTATTGGTGTCCATTCAATCCTATGGTTCCATTTTTTTTTAATCTAAATACCCAAAGCGATTCTAGAAAACCTTGAGTTTGCATTTAGCTGAGGCCTATGGGCTCCGACTCTACATTTTATTCTTGGCCGTAGATAGTATACAGTTTTAGCGATAGCAGATGCGAGTATAGTGAAGATGTGTGCACACACTAATGCATACGTTCCACTCCAGCCAGTAGCGGAACAACTCCCACCATGGAGTCAACGGAGACGCTCAATCTTATACTAGGGGTATACATTAAATTGGAACTGGCCCTCCATATTAGTTATGAGAGAGATAACAGCCTCGGATAGCAGATCTCGTGAAATATATACTATACCCGGAAAGTCCACGTACAACAACTTGTGAGTATGTGCTTGGAACGAACGCATTCTGCACCCTCCGAGTGCTACTCAAAAACTTGAACTTGTCCTCTCCAGATATACCAAGATATAGGAAATACGTTGCACACGATCAGGAATACACAAACGAAAAACATGCGACATTTATTTCAGCTGCCACCCAAGGCTACACATATAAGGATGCGGATTAGTGGTAGGGTGCCGGCTAAGGTCAAGAAAAATCATCTTTGCCGGATTGCCTGGCTGTGATATGCATCAGAGAAATCTTTTTCTTCATCAGCCTTATGCACACATTCCTCCCTATGAGACTAAAGATACTATAAAGGAGGAATTTTACGGCCTAATTGACGGAGCCTACAGATACTGTCTAAAATGTTAAAATGGTACTAGCGGACTTCAATGCAAAAATATGTAAGAAAACATCTTTGGCAAGTTAGTAGGAAACCACAGTCTCCACGAAACGAAAACAGATGTTGGCTTCTTGTAGACTTGGCGCAGCATGTAATACTAAGTTCCTAGGATTAAGAATCCACAAAGCATCCTATCCCCAGATGGTCGAACTGAAAACCAAATCGACCATGTACTCATACACTGCCCGACAACCGATTAGCACACCCTATGCACCGCGTCTTTGGAGCTTAATATCAGGAAAACGAATAATGCTTTTAAGATGAATTTTTTTGTCAATAAAAGAATATAAAATTATAAAGAAGAATAAATTATATCTGGGATATAACCTTTATTAATAACATTTTAAATGAGTTTAAACAAACTTAACATACAAAATTAACTTTTATTTTTGCGACATTTGATTAGCACAGTCACTTAAAAATAAAGAATAAGAAAAGAAAATGGACACGTAAGAAATTCAATTTATTTCAATAAATTTCAATTTATTTTTCAACATTAATTTCAATATTCTCGAGCTTATTTTTAGAAGAATTAGTAATGTGTTGAGCCTCCACGATTAAGAATGACTTCGTACATCCGGTTGGGTAAGGATTCATATAATTTTGTTAAATAGTTCAGTGAAATAGCCTCCCAGGAGCTTTTTATGCCGTCAATTAGTTCAGCTTCGGTTGAATATTGCCTGCCGGACTCGTACACCTTGCGTGCTAACCATCCCCAAACATTTTCTATAATATTCAGGTCGGGCGAGTATGGCGGCCAAGTTAGCAATTCCACTTTTTGGCTCTCAATCCAGGACTTTACAATCCTCGCCGTGTGGATAGGTGCGTTATCCTGCTGGAACTTCCATTTCAAGGATCCAAAAATATCCTTGATTGCAGGGAAAGCCGTTTTTAGTACATCATTGTACGCAGTGGCATTCATTCGAGTACTTAAAAATTGCAGCTCTATGGTACCATAGTATGTAACAGCTCACCAGACCATAACACCACCGGCACGGCTGTGCAATCGATCTAAAGTGTGCTCTTCCTTTCTGAGATCATGAAAGTAGTAAGCATAGCCATCAGGACCATCCAAATTGAACTTTTTTGTCATCCGAAAACACTACACGCTCCCACTCCTTGGTCCAGGTCATATTCGATCGACAGAAATCGAGTCGTTGCATTTTTCGAAGTTGGTTTAGAGGTGGTTTTTTTTTTAATTTCAGACGTTTTATATGTTCAGCCTTCGAAATAACTCTTTGTACAGTCCGAACGCACCCTTTCACACCCGTTTTTTCTTTTATTTTGGCGGCCGAGTCGTGAGAATTAGATGCGTGCCTTAAAATAATTCGTTTGTCAGCGGCTGTAATTACTGAGGAGGGCCGACCTTTCATTTTTTTCCCATAGGTCTCCTCATTGCTTAAATATGAGGTAATAACTTTGCGGCTGCGTTTAATATTTTTCGAAATTTGAAGAATTGATAGACCGCACTCCCTGTAAGCCTTTATTTTGGCTTTTTCCGACTCATCCAACGATTTTGCTTTTCCCATTATTACTTTATTTAATTGATAACTGGTCACAATAAATAAATAATAATTTTAATCAGCCAAATACGACAAATGACACGCACAAATTGACACTAAAGCGAAAATGTGCTAATCGGCTGTCGCAAAAAAAATGCATGCATTTGTGCCTAACTGCAAAGAAAATAGCAGAACAAAATAACGGTACACTTCCAGAACTCATAGTTATTCTT
The DNA here is from genome assembly GCA_949824845.1 of Rhingia rostrata. Classification (NCBI taxonomy): domain Eukaryota; kingdom Metazoa; phylum Arthropoda; class Insecta; order Diptera; family Syrphidae; genus Rhingia; species Rhingia rostrata. The sequence goes on from OX463756.1 coordinate 8,362,435, forward strand.
GGAATGAGTAAAAATGATGAAGAATGAAGGAAACAAAAAATGAGGCTGAAACACATTCAGAGGTCTGAGTTAATTGCTTCTAAACTGTTAGGTGTGAGAGTGTGCTAATCGGTTGTCGGGCAGTGTATATGTGAGACACGCATCCAACATCATGGATTCATGGATGACCGAAATTCAGTTGGGCAAACGTCGACTCAGACCATTTTCTCGTCGCACCCAAATTTGGAGCCCGTCTGTCCAATGAGAGGAAGCTGTGAATGGTCAAAAAAAAAGACTTCATGTTGGATTACTCAGTGAGCCGGAGTTCGTCAGAGTCTACGAACAAAAACTGAGGGAGAGACTCATTTAGAGCCCGCCTGTCCAACGAGAGGAAGCTATGAATGTTCAGAAAAAGAAACTTCATGAGAGGAAGCTGTGAATTGTCAAAAAAAAAAGACTTCATGTTGGATTACTCAGTGAGCCGGAGTTCGTCAGAGTCTACGAACAAAAACTGAGGGAGAGACTCATTTATAGCTCGTCTATCCGACGAGAGGAAGTTGTGAAAAGTCAAATAAAGAGACTTTATGTTGGACGCCTCAGTAAGCCAGAGATCATAGACAACGAACAAAAACTGAGTGAGAGACTCCCAGCTCTACCCTAATCCTACACCAATGTCTACACCCAGGTGCAGTATCGGAATATCATCAAATAAATAGCCGAAGCCACCATAGCCTACCAGCTACCCCCGAAAAGATGTCCATGCTACGATTATATTTGCAAAACAAGAGACTACAACGCAAAATAGCCCATCTGTCCAACGAGAGAAAGCTGTGAATGGTCCAAAAAGAGACTTCATGTTGCATGCCTCAGTGAGCCGGAGATCATAATCTACAAATGAAAACTGAGTGAGAGACTCCCAGCTTTACCACCACCTCCACTAATGTCTACACCCAGTTGATGCAAATGAAATAGCCGAAGCCACCATACCACCCCCGGAAGATGTCCAGGGTACGATTATATTTGCAAGTCAAGGGACTACAACGCAAAATACGCGCCGCACGGGAAGAATACCGAACCAGGATATGGGAAGAGAAGAAAACCCAACGTAGGAAAAAGAAAGAACACGCAGCTCAGAGAAAAAAAACGAATCACGCTACATGGAGAGAATCCTTCAATTCTACAAACAACTGGCAGCTGGCTTCAAAGTAGGAACGCAGACTCTACACAATAACAATGGTAACCTAATCACTGACGCGCAGGAGCTGTAAACTTATTCAGCAGCTGTTCCATTGACATTTCTATCAATATAGTGAAAAACCGACCTCCAGTCTACGAAGAGGTGAAGATCCATCCATCAGCCAGAAACAAATAACTGAAGAACGGTTCTGATGGATGACAAGTAAAACTCTTCAAATACGGAGGTGTTGCTTTAAAAGTATGAATGCACCAAACCATCAATAAAGTCAGGGTGGATGAGAGTTTGTCTGATGCCTCGAATATCAGTTCCACGTGAACAATCACGAAAAAAAAACGAGCTAATCAGGCCTATCGCGAATAAATCAGATTGCTGAAAAGTTTTCGCGGGAAAATTTATTCACAATAGGCCTTAATGACTTGCTCCAACTGCCGAGGCATATCCCTGCTTAATGTGGCATGTAAGGTTCCATCCAACGTACTGTGTGAACGTTTTAAGGCTTTCTGCAACACACTTTTCGTTGGATACCAGTGTGGCTTTCGACACGGCAGATCGTCAATATACCAAATTTTCAAAATAAAAAAAAAATCATGGAAAAGACCAGTGAAGTCGAAACACACCATCTTTCCATGGTGAATTCGAGATACTCAAAAACAGTACAAATAGTACTCAAAAATAGTACAGCTGTGGTGCCTAACATAAGAGGACACGCAACGCAACGTTCAGTTTGGAAACAGCTCATCTAAGCTGTTCCGAACTTGTAGCGGATTCCGACAGGGAGATGCGCAATCATGCGATTTCTTCAATCTTGCGCTGGAACAGATTATGTTCAAGGAAAACGTTAGACGAACAATAAGTTCGATGGCATGGAGTAGACTTCCTCCTATTTCACCCAGTGATGGTTCTACGGAGGAGCAGCTGAGGTGTGGGGCATACGCCACGAAAGACACCCATGCAACAAAGCAAAAAAAAAAAAAAATAAAAAAAAGTTGTTGGCTGTGTACTTCTTGCACGATGGCGGGACCTCCTGTTTTATGCTAAAACGGCGAATTCGAGATTAGCCTTTGTTTTCCAACAGAAATAACTGAAGAGTGAACGAAATGTGAAGGAACTGCTAAAGGCATATCAATTGAATGTCTAAGTGATTCCTTTTTTGGTTTTGCAAGCACAGTTTGCACAGCAAAACAAATTTTTAAAAACTTAGATGTCATCTGTTAACGTAAGAGTTTGGCATCGCAGTTAGTATTAAGCGTTTCAGGCAGTATGTTGTAACAATAATCAGCACCATTTTAATTAATTTGCGAAGCATGAACGGAATGAACCTGTGCCACAACGAACATGCCTCGCCAATTAGCCTAGTCCTTAGCTAACTGCTTCCAGTTGCGCACTCTAAGTTGGTTGAGGTCGGTTTCTGCTTGTGAGCGCTCCTTAAGGCGAGGTCTTGCTCTATTGTGTCGTACGTCTGGCTGGGAATCAAAGACCCTGCGAGCTGAAGTATTGCTGTCATTCCTTCCACATGTCCTAGCCATCTTAAGCGTCCAATGCTGAATTTTTGACAAGGGGCATGTCGCTGTACAGATAGTAAAGTGGGAAAAAAAACAGCAACAACAGCGGCAGATACATCTGTTGTTGCTCTTTTATTACCCCCTTTCTGTTTTTTTTGATGCTACACTTGCTTCCTCAAGCAAGTGTAGATCACATAAAACTTCGCCCCATATTTATAGCAATAGCATTCCTTGACGAGATCACGTACAATATTTGGAATAATGAATCCCGTGCAGCTAATGTGGTACGCAGAGGACATCGACATTATTGGTCGCTCCCACCGCTAATAGGCGAAAAGCGTTGATCATGTAGTTAATGAGGACAAAATAATAAAACAACGTGTAGTTGGACGCTACCACGCAGAGCTGAAGGCTCTTTGCAACCAGCATAAGGTTTTAATTAACTGCATACCTGGACATAATAACATTCCAGGAAATGAAAAGGCAGACGTGCTAGTCCAGCTGCATCTCCTTAATTGACAGAAGAGTTAGACCAAAAAAAAAATAAAAAATAAACAAATTTTTGGCGCAATAGGCTTGTTAGTATCCAGGGCCGAGCTTTCTCACAACTATTCATGTGTGCGAGTGTACTTCTTGCACGATGGTGGGACCTCCTGTTTTACGCCGATATACACCGAACGGCGAACATGAGATAAGCTTTCCTTGACAACTGATACTAATTCGATGATTTGTCAGATCATCAGGAGAACAGGGCAAGTGAAAAATCATGTCGGTGCTACTACGGCTAGCAATCGAACCCAGACCTTCTGCGCGGCACTCCATCGCACTAACCACAGCGCCATAGAAAAATACATGCAAAGTGTAACAAAACCTAGGTGGCAAAACACTTACACTTGCAAACACACCAAGAACCTAAGTGGTTATTGGTGTGTTGTCGGGTTAGCACTTCCATAGACTAACTGACTGGCTAACTATGCCGGGAATGCGTAGATCCAGAGATGGAAGAGGACATCAGCCACCAACATTGTCACTGCCCCGCGATCAGCAACATCCGTAATATGCTCCTTGGTAACTTTTACTATAAGAGGACTTGGCGGAGCCAGCAAAGACCCCTATAGCACAGATCGTTTGTTTCTGCTGCAAATCGAGATGGAGCCATTACATCTTTGTAGTAAATGGAGCAACACAAATCACTTAAGTATCACTATTTTCAATAATGCAACATTCTTTTCAGGAACTACAGCATAAGGGTATCGGCCCACGTAGGCCTTTTTGAGTTCGACTGCTCACCTGAGCGTCAATAACCCATCAAACCTAACTTAACCTAACGAGGATAAGGATTGGCAAAAGAAATGAGATCAAAACTTTTAACCCAAAAGTCCAAATGATTGCTGTACCGAAGAACAAACCTCCAGTTTAAGGATCAAGCGATTGCGAACGATAGAGCGCTTGGACTGAATAACTGACAGCAACATTCCTAGGATCGAAGAGTTTGGAAAGAGTTTGGTCGTCAGCCTGTTAAGTAGGAAAGTATTGTGTAGTATCCAACAAAAAAAAAAGGTAGGAGAACCAAAAAATAGCAAAAACACACTGACCAGCCCGACGAAGTAATGACACAGTCCCGCGGGGAGATAACAAAAAGAGTGATGGGCCATTGACAATCCCACCTAACCACACACCCCCTCTAATTTTGAAACTCACTTTGAACATGTATTCCAACATCGTACGGCCTTTTAAAGCCTGTCTCGTTGTAGAGTCCATTTTCAATGGCATACTGATACTCATAGGGTGATTCGAATCCATATTCCAAGTTACTCCAAACAAACACCTCAGTCATGTCTGTTAAGCCCTGTGCCACAAGGGCCCCCGACAAAAGCAAAAAAATTGCCAGCATTTTCAAAAACAAAAAAAAACTTCACTTTGACACCACTCACGATAACTAATTATTTCAACGTAAAGAGCAACCCCAACTGTGAGCTAAGTATTCGCGAACCTACTACTTATAGCTTTTATCGTAAAATTGGAATATTTTTACTGCACCTACCCAGGTTAGTACTGTATCTAATGCATATCTACTCAATACTCCGGTTTATTGTTGACAATAGGCCGCTGACCTAATAATGTTTCAAAAGACAATAATTTTTATTATCACAACAAAATCAAGTTCCCGACAATGGCACCTTAAAATTTAATTTAAAAAAAAAACGTTAGTCAGCCTAAATAAGCTTTATCGGGCAGATTTGGTTTTAATTACCTGTCACCTTAGGCAATATTTGATGACTGATATGGCCTCTATCTGATATGGTCTGTAAATCCATCTACAGATATTATTAGTTTTTTATTTTTTTAAAGCGGCATTTCAGGTTGCTTAGTATGTCTTCAGTACCTAATCGTTGTGGTTATCTTCATGCAATCTGGTTTATATTGATAGATGGTTCCAATTACCAGCAATAAATTAACAATCAAATTAAATTGACAAAGTTTTACGATTTTAGAAAAATTTCTAAAAATTTACCAATTGGGAAACACTTTTCAGCAACAGAAGATGTGCAGCCGAACAAATAGCAGAAGCTGTAAGCTGCTACAAAGTAGATATTACTGCCATCCAGGAAATACAATGGGATGGGTAAGCAAAAAGTGGATGAAAAGCTGATACCGTGATATAGTGAGCAGACTATTCGGATTCGGATTTGTTATAAGTGCAGGACTTAGGCAAGAAGTCTTATGCATTAAAGACATCAGTGAAAAAAAGTTAACAATCGGCATTAAGGCCACATTCGAAAACCTATGCCTTTTATGGGCTCATGCTCCCGGTAGAGGAAAAATATGAAATAGCGAAAGACTACTTTTACGAGCTGCTTGACAAAACTTATGAACGAGTGCAGAAGTACGATGTTACAATCGTGCTGGGAGATTTTAACGCAAAAGTAAAAAAGAGAAGACATCTTTAGCACTATTGACGAAAAGCCCACGATCATACGTTTACCAACGGCAGAGCCAAGGTAAGAATGGATATATCCATCAAGCTTAACATGAAATGTTGTGGACAAATCCTATGTCGAAAGACTGCAATCGCAGGAGACCACCAAGTCTTTCACAAAACTCGTATCTCTTAACCCCTCTATTAGCACCATACCAGCATCTAATAGCGAAGACTAATGCCAACGATTTCAACAAGTAACTAGATCAACCGAAACTGATGTGCTCCCCCCAGCAAGAAACCCATGGTTTGACGAAGAATACCGATAGATGCTCGCAGCCAAAATCGAGGCCTAGAAGGTTGCAGGTGAATATACACCGGCTTTAAAGAAAGAAGAAAAAATAAGAAAAGCGGATGATCGAGGATGTAGAGTGTTGCCACTCCAAGAAAAGTATTTGTAAGTTTTTCCAAAGTGTAAAACGATCGAAGATTCCGAGGGGCTGACATCGACTCAGACCACAACCATGTTGCAGCCAAGGTAAGAATGCAGATATCCACCACATTACAAAAAACTACAAATATTGTAAGCAAATTTAATGATGAAAGACTGCAATCGCATGAGACCGCCAAGGTTTTCGCGAAAAGCGCATCCCTTAAGTTCTAAATTGACACAATACCACCAGCATCGAATGTCGAAAAACAATGGCAACGATGCCAACAAGCCATTAGATCAGCCGCAGCTGATGTGCTACCACCAACAATAAACTCTTGGTTTGAAGAGGAATGCCGACATATGATCGCAGCCAAGAACGAGGTCTACAAGGCTGAGCTGCAGGTGAAGATGAGAGCTGCCATTGGGATCGATGGGCCAAGTAGAAGGGAAGAACATCGGCTTTTCAGAAAGAAGAAAAAGGAGCAAGAAAAGCGCGCGATCGAGGATATAGAGAAGTGCCAGTCCAGGAACGGAGTCCTCAACGTGAAAAACGTCAAAACCCAGGATACAGGCTCGAACAGAATCCAGTCCAGGTGAACAAGGAAATATCGTAGCTGAGACACAGTCGATGCTGAGGTTATAGAAGAACCACTTCTGATGACTGTGAAACGGCGACGACATACAACATTCCGCTCTCAGGCAGAACGAATAATTCAATGTTGGCAACGACAGCGAAAACTGCCAACCACCCGACCAGAGTGAAGTGAGGATAGCAATATCTAAGGCCAAGCTAAATAAGGCTGCCTTCCCGCTGAGCTGTATAAAGCCGGCGGAGATGACTTAGTAAGTAACGTCCACCAACTCATAAGCCAAATCTGGTCGGAAGAAAGTATACCTGAAGAATGGAACCTCAGCGTCGTTTGCTCGATCCACAAAAAGGGCGACCCTCTGAACTGCACCATCTACAGACACATAAGTCTACTTAACATCGCCTACAAGATCCTATCTGCCGTAATATGTTAACGACTGAAACCGTTTACTACGGCTCTTATCAGTGTGGTTTTAGGCCAGGAAAGTCCACAGCCGATCAAATTTTCACACTTCGGCAGATCTTGGAAAAAACCCAAGATGTCCAAATCGATATCCACCACCTATTCATCGATTTCAAAGCCGTATACGACGGCATTTATGGAGACGAACTATACAGAGGCATGTATAGTTTTATTATACCGCCCAAACTCGTCCGTTTCTGTAGGATGACGATGGAGAATTCTCGCTGCTCAATCAGGGTAACGACCTCACCAACATCGATACCAAAAAAAAATTTAGGCAAGGCGATGTGACTTCATGTGACTTCTTCCTCTTCAATTCTTGAGAGGATTGTGCAAAACTCTCGAGTCAACACCAGATGCACAACTTTCCAAAAATCGGTACAACTACTAGCATATGCCGACGATATTGACATCATTGGTCGGACCCAACGTGATGTCATAGCCACGTTTGCTAGTATAGAGAAGGAAGCGGCAAAAATGGGTTTAGCAGTAAATGAGGGCAAGACCAAGTAAAAGGCGATCCATTTCGAGGTTCCCTACTTTTTTAAAGAAAAAAACACAGAAAATTCAAATTTAATGGAGAATGTTTATTATCATTTGAAAGAACATTCTTTGGCATTTATTTTTTGAAGATTGTGTCTATCAAATGTTGGCCGTTGCTACGTCGCAGATGGTCCATCCGTTGAGTCCAATTTTCGATCACTCGGTCGAGCATTTCGACTGGTAACTGGCGAATGACACGTGTGATGTTTTCCTCCAAGGCCTGAATCGAAGCGGGTTTGTCGGCATAAGCTTTTGACATATATCACACGATCTTGGTGGCCAATCGACCGGCCCAAAATGTGAAATTATGTGCTCACCGAAATGTTCTCTCAATAAGTCCATTGATTGATGCGATGTGTGGGAAGTGGCGCCGTCTTGCTGAAACCAAATGTAGCCGAGATCACGAGCTTCAATTTCAGGCATCAAATAGTCGGTTATCATAACGGTCGCCATTGACGGTTACGTTCGCACCGGCATGATTCAACCGGCCCACAAACCACACCAAACCGTTGTTTTTTCTGGATGAAGTGGCAGTTCTTCAATTTCTTCAGGTTGCTCATCGTCCCAAATGCGGCAATTTTGTTTGTTTACATATCCATTGAGCCAGAAATGGGCCTCATTGCTAAACAAAATTTGCCTCGAAAACGTCGGATCTTCTTGGAACTTTTCAAGAGCCCATAAAGCGAAGCGATGTCGCTTGGGAAGGTCGAGCGGCTTCAGTTGTTGCACAAGCTGTATTTTGTACGCTTTCATTTTAAGATCTTGACGTAAAATGCGCCAAGTCGTTCCATACGTCAGTCCGAGTTGCTGCGAACGGCGCCGAATCGACTCTCTACGGTCTTCGTGTACACTCTCAGCTACGGCCGCTATATTTTCTTCACAGCGTGCTGGACTTGGTCTATTCGGTCGAATATTATCCAAAAATGAATGCTGGGTCTCAAAATGGGTGATGGTGTTGCGAATAGTACGCTCAGTAGGCCGATTATGTTGACCATAAGGTCAGCGAAGTGCACGAAACACATTCCTCACAGAACGTGAATTTTCATAATGAAGTTGAACAATTTGTAAACGTTGTTCACGCGTAAGTCATTCCATTATGAAATGCCAAACAATACTAAACAAAAATAACATGACAGCATGACACGACTCACACGTGATCTGTCAAAAAAGGCTATTGAAAAAAGTATCTCTACTCGGATCACCCATTATTTAGAATTCTCTCCGCTGCGGTGCTGTGACAAAGCTCCCATTATTGTTTCGTAAAGCCTACAGATCTTTGAGTAGAGCTTCTGAATGTTTGGCCTTTTTTTGTGGAACAGAATGACGTTTTGTTTCTCCTAAGACTCTTATATTTCTTTTAGCCGGAAGCATCCTTGCTTTATTTTTTGTTATGCAGAATTTTCGTCTGTTCCCTTCTTCCGGCTCTACTGCTTCCAGTAGCGTACTTCAAGTTGGTTGACATCGGTTTCTACTTGTGCGCGACACTAAAAGTCTTTCTTTACTGCGTCCGACGTCTGGCTATGAATCGAAGACTACGACCAAGAGTATTGGTGTCTATTCGCTCTACATGCCCTAGCCATCTTAAACGTCCAAAGCGGAGTTTTTTTACAAGGGGCATTTCGATGTACAGCTACTATAGTACTTGGTTAAATCTTCGCCTCCATAGCCCGTCAAGGCAAACGGGAGCGAAGATTTTTCGAATAATTTTCCTCTCAAATCGACCAAGGATTTCTTCATCCGCTTTTCAGACGGTCCATGCTTCAGCGCCGTAGAGCAGGACTGGGATGATAAGGGTCTTATATAGGATCCCCTAAGTAGTTCGAGTGAGGGCTTTACCACTACATTGCCTTCTTAGTCCGAAGATACAGCGGTTGGCAAGAGTAATTCTTCGTTTAATTTCTGACGAGATGTTGTTGTCAGAGTTAATAGCGAAGACTAGATAGATAAAGTCCCGTACTTCCTCAAAGTTATATCTGTCAATGGTGACGTTCTGTCCAATTCGTCGATGTTCATTGTCCTATGGTGTTGACAGCAAATACTTATTCTTTCCCTCATTTACTGCTAATCGCATTTTGTCGCTTCCTCCTCCATACCAGCAAATTTGGCAATGATTTCACGTTGAGTCCTACCAATGATGTCAATATCGTCGGCGTATGCCGATTTTTGCACCGATTTTTTGAAAATTGTGCTGCTGGTGTTGTTTCTGGTGTTTTGCACAACCCTCTCAAGAAAAAAATCGATGAAGTCACATGACAACGCATTGCCTTGCCTTAATCGTTTTTTGGTTTCGAATGTGTCGGTGAGGTCGTTTCCGACCCTAATGGAGCAGCGAGAATTCACCATCATCGTCCTACACAAGCGGACGAGTTTTGGCAGCATACCAAAACTTGACATCGATCTGTAAAGTTCTACTCTATCTGTCGTATGCGACTTTGAAATCGATGAATAGATGGTGATTATCGATTTGGACTTCTGGTTATTTTTTCCAGAATCTGACTCAATATGAAAATTTCATCGGTTGTGGACTTTCCTGGCCTACAACCACACTGATAAGGGCCAATCAATTTGTTGGTAAATGGTTTCAGACGTTCACATATTATGGCAATAGAATCTTTTAGGCTATGTTGAGAAGACTTATGCCGTGCAAAAGATGCTGAGGTTAAGTTCTTTAGGCATATTCTCAGCTGTCCAGATTTGGCTCATGAGTTGGTGGATGTTACTTACCAAGTCATCTCAGCCGACTTTATAAATCTCAACGAGAAGGTCGTCATTTCCGGCAGCCTTATTAAGCTTGAGTTTAGATATTGCTATCCTCACTTCATTAAGGTCGGGCGGTTGGCAGTTTTCGCTGTCGTTGTCAATATTGAATGATTCGTTCTGCTTGACAGCGGAATGTTGTTTGTCATCGCCGTTTAAGAGTCCGCAGATGTGGTTATATCACAGGTGGATATCCTCAGCATTGACGGTTTCTCAACTACTATATTTCCTTGTTCATCTCGACAGGATTCTGTTCGATCCTTGTATCCTTGGAACATCGTTCATGAAGTGGCCCTTTTCTATACCCTCTATCGAGCGCTTTTCTTGTTCTTTTTACTTCTTTCTGAAAAGCCGGTGTTCCTACCTTCTTCTTCGCCTATAGACCTCAATATCAGCTCTCGTCTTTACCTCCAGCTTAGCCTTGTAGACATCGTTCTTAGCTGCGAGCATGTGTCGGCATTCCTCATCAAACCATGTCCTCTTATGGATGTCGAGGTGATGAAACCGAGTGCTTGCTATAGTGGCATTTTGTTCCATAGCGAAGTCAATTAGCCTAAGTCCGTTACCAGACCAGGCCGTGTAGGCTATGATTTCCGAAAATACTGCTTATTATCGTTAATATGCCGAATTATCTCATCCTTTAGCTCTAGAACTATTTGTGAATTATTGAAGTCCAACAGTGTCAAATCACATTATCGTGGTGGCCAATTAACATTGCCCCGACGCGACTGACGTGAGATAACACGGCCATTGAATTTCTCGAGCAAAAGAGTCATTGTTTCGTTGGCTGTGCGGCAAGTGGCTCCACCCTGTTGGAAGCACATATCTTCCAGATCTATATCCTCCATATCTGGCCGCGACAAGTCGATTATGATCTCGTGTTAGCGAACACCATTGACTGTAACTGCTTGGCCGACCTTATTTCCGAAGAAGTACGGCCCCATGATGCCGCCAGCACATAAACCGCGCCAAACAGTCACTCTTTGTGGATGCATCTGCTTTTTAACAATCACTCGTGGACTCTCATTTGCCCCTCAAATGCGGCAATTCTGCTTGTTAACGGATCCACTGAGTTGAAAGTGTGCCTCGTTCAACCAACCATTCTGCGTATTGACGACGCTTGAAATGGTCAGTAAGCTCCAGCTATTGCGTCAATTGAACCTTGTAAGCTTGCTAATTCAAATTTTTATTCAAAATTCGCATCAGTGATGTTCGTGAGATGTTCAAATTGCTGGACACGATCACGAGTCGAGGCTGACGGCTCTTCTGCCACTCTTTCGCGAACCACAGGAATGTTTTTTCGCAGAACGAACTGGGCCTGAGCATGCACAGGTGTTTTCATATTTCATTGACCCGGTTTGCTGAAATTTGCGTACAATTCTTCCGATTGTGGACACATTGGTTCGATTATGCTGACCAAAAAATCACGAAGTGCATGAAACGCATTTTAATTTGAACGCCGATTTTTGTAAAAGGATTCAACAGACTTGACGCGCTGCTCAATTGTGTACCGCTCCATGGTTAAATTTGTCAAACACTGACACAAAGAGCTGTCAAATTAAGTTGGGCAAACAACTTGACGTTGCGCAATTCGTCACAATTAACATCGTGCCAGTGATGCCGTTTCTCAAATTTTTTCTTCGTAAAATTTGATTCTTTTGGGCAGTAATGGGCGGTACTCTACGGAAGCGCGAGAAAGTTGTAAATGTAAAATTTTAAATACCACCAATAATTACTACATATATTACCTACATGTTATAAATAAAAAAAAAACATTTTGTTTTGCATTCTGTTTTTGTAACGGGTGGGCCAAATACAAGTTCATTTTTAAAAATGCAACAAAATTATCTAAATCCAGTTTTTTCCATGTGTTATGGTTTTATTAATGAGAGCAAAAATTTCCAATAATTATAAAACACAACGTCATTCAAGTATCTGCCTCGGCTGACTTCGCAGTAGCGCATTCTGACCTTAACTGCTGATTGTTGGCATAACATCGGATAACCACCAAAAAAAAAATCCAAATGGGTCAAATCGCAGCCAATTGACAAGACAGCTGATAACACGATTTGTGAATTTGGTGCGCAAAAGATAGATTGTGTCATGGCGGGACATCATGCATGAACAATACGTCGTCCAAATTCATGTCTTTCATGTCAGTATACAAAAAAGTAGGTTAACTTGCTCTGTAACGCCCGCCTAAAAATGGTCTAATGATACCACCACTCTACAATCCGCACCAAACTGTCACTCTATGTGGATGTATTTTGAGCCCCAGAAAATATTTCCCCAATATCGTTGTCCAATTTAAGCTGCTCTAAGGCCCAAACTGAAGCGATAACGAAGCGCCTTCAATTGCTCAGTCCATTGGCCTATGTAAAAGAATTTTCCAAGATCATTGTGAAGAATTCTCCTCAAGCTAGTACGTGAAATTTTGACCTGTTGAGATCGATGGCGGACTGATGTTAATGAATTGAGTCTCACATTTTCGGCAGCCACATTCCCGTCTGTGCACGTCGTGCGACGATGGTGATCATAATCGTTGTCCACTAGCATGTCCATGAACTGTTTGCACAAACTATTGTTCAGGTACTTCATTTCGGCCAATACTTTCGAAACTTTACCCAGATCTCTGCGTAGATCTTCATTCCTTATATACCACGGCGCATTGACGAATGATCTTAAAACTTTGTTTTCAAAAGTTTGTAAAATATTTAGATTCGTTTCACTGGTACAAACCCATAATTGTATAGTCCAGACCGGAATTAGCACAGTGCCTGTATAATAGCAGCTTTTTATCAAGGTTAAGCTTAGAACATTTTCCGAGTAACCAGTAGAGTTCTCTGTGTTTATTTTTAAGTTCTTCGCATTTCTTTTTTACATGCGACTTCATTGCATCGATTGTCATTCCGGGATATTTCGCTTCATTTGCAAAAGGGACTCGAACCGTATTGGGAAATACAGGCAAATTTTTTGTCCGTTTATACGTAAAATCTACACGAATCGATTTGCTCTCGTGAGGTGCAATCCGACAAGATTTTGTCAATTCATTAACCTCATTGAGAGCGTTTTGAAATTTCATATTCGTTTCCTCCATCTTTGGGCCAATTGCTAGTAAAGCGGTATCGGCAGCAAACGTTGCCACTGTGGTATCGTTTGTTTGTGGGATTTCACTAGTGACTAGGAGTTACAAGATTGGTCCAAGGACGCTTCCTTGGGGTACTCCTGCCAATATTTCTTTGAGCTGCGAATATTCGTTTCCAAGTTTCAGATGGAAGAGTCTATACTCAAGATACGAAACGAGGATTTTACAAGGTGAGCCAAAAGAGGTCATCCGATGTTGTTTGGCTCTTATAAATATCGGATGTGGCAGTGTATGTCGTTGCTCCGTCCTATTGGATCCACATGTCCTCCAATCCTAATTCGTCCAATTGTGGCAGAAATACTCGGTTAACATGGCCCTATAGGGCGCACCGTCCACGGTTGTCGTTTGACCAGCGGCGTTCTCGAAAAAAATGGACCGATGACTCTTGCAGCATGAACAGTTCACCATGCAGTAACTTCGAGCGGGTGTAATGGCTCCTCGTGCATTACTCGTGGATTTTCGTTGCTCTAGAAGCGATAGTCTTGCTTGTTCACGTACCAGCTAAGGTGGAAATAAGCCTCATCGCTCATTATGATTTTGGTCGAAAAATCGTCCACTTCGTTTTCGAGATTGAGGATGGCTTGGGCGTAGGTTACACGCGTTTGGCAATCGACAGGCAGCAGCTGATGCACGGACTGGACTTTTTACAGAAACATGCACAAGTCTTTGACCAAAATTCGCCTTAGGGACGACCGGCTGATGGCTAATTGCGAGGCACGGCGTCTGGTCGATGTTTCCGGTGACAGCTAGACATCCTCGGCAAAGCGGTGACATTCTCGGTACAACGGGGGCTCTAGGACCGGCCACTCTTGGCAACGTCTCGTGTGATCCCATACTCTCCAACATTGGTGGCCAAATAGCGCAGTGTTTGCGCAGTTGGTGTCGGACGGCCGGGGAATCGGCGACGGAATTCGCACTGCGCCAACGCTACAGACGTATTGTTACGCCAAAAATAGACACGATTATTAAGCGTTATTGGGGAGTGTATCGCTCAATGGCTTGTTCACTTGTATTCTACATCTGTCTAGTCCACAAGTGTCAAAACAAATTTGACATTGGCGGTCATTTGCAAAAATAAGAGCATCTTCCAATAGGGTGATCTCTTTGGCCCATATTGTGTATAATTGTTGAGGCAGAATTTGTATTGAATACCTCTATGAATAAAAATGAGATTGCTGTATTCTTGTGTACCCTATTTTAACAAAAAAAAAGTTATCAACTTATCGGCATTCTTTTTGGCTATATAAGACTCTCAAATGCCTAGAGCAACTAAGTTACAGGTCCTTAGTGCCTAAATAAAAACCACACATTTTCTACGTCAACTTCTACCCAAAAATAAATATTTATTAAGAATCTAAATGGACTTTATAAATAATATGAAAATGGCTTCAGAGTTGTTAAATCGATGAAGAACACTCGGTACCATCAAGCAGACTTTCCACCGGACATGACTGCACCCGGAAGTTGATCTGATTGTAGTTCATTGTCTTGCGGTAGTATTTCTGCAACGAAAAAGCAAAATCATCCCAAATAAGCCCACTCCACAACTAGGAAGCACTTCATAAGCTCACCTGTAATCTATTGGAAATCAGCAGCACTTCCTCGTCCCCGTTCTGATTGCGAACGATCTTCAGTCCGCTGACGAACTGCAACGTTTTTGGGTTGTGTGCGACAAGCAAACGATTTGATCTCGTGTAAGGGGTCTCAATGTCCCAGGCAAAGATGCCAAGGGGATTGTTATAAGTGCAGAATTGATATCCATTTGAGCTGATGGCTTCTTGAGTACATTGTGTCCTACGATTGCCCAACACTTGGAATAATTCCGCACCACCGTTCCATCCACCCCAGACCCTGGGATTGTTCACAGCTTTAAGTGGAACTGATATCTCACTATCACTGGCCAGAGCATGGAAGAACAAAGACCGCGGAACTGCAAAATTATCACATAAGACTCACATTCCTATTCACCACCACCTCTACTCACTGTCTAGATTTCTGGGGGTCAAACTCATCCCGAAAACCCCATCGCCTAGTGTGAAACTTTCACCGGCAATCGTGTGTTGCGAAAACCGATTATCAGGACCAGTGAATTGATTCTCGATCCTCCACGACGTCTGCTTTGCGATGTTGCAAACAATGATACCACTTCCGGTGGAATCAGCAATGTAGACCTTAGTTTTGGCGCAATTACCTGGTGGTGGATCTGAAACATCCACAACTGGTGTCACCAGTAAACTTTTTCCAGGTGTATACAAGTGGCTGGGAATCTCGAATCGTTCCACTTCCTCGTCGGTGTTCAAGTCAAAAGCAAGCAGTTGCGGTGGGCAAACTTGTTTAAATCCGATCGTGCCACTGTCCAATACCCACAAACGATCGCATTCGTCAACCTTAAAGAAATGTCAGACCATGGAAACCAAAACCAGGTGCATGATACTTACAGCAGTACGATAAACGGATGTGAGGCCGTCACATCTCCTGCCATGAGATTTGTGCCATTGGTAGCTCGGATAAGGCTTCAGTAGTGGACCGTTGTCTTTAGTGATGTTTGTGATTTCAGCCAGAGAGTAAGGAACACCCTCACCAAAGCGGGGAACTGTCAAAAAGTATCTTGGCTGTCCATCACCTCCTACAAAAATATATTTTCATGACTCGGTGTTTTGAGGCACTTATGGGTAATCTTCCTTACCAGCATATGACATATCAATGTCAAGTGGAATCACACTATTAGGCTCATACCATCCAAAGTTATTCGCATCTTCACGGTCCCGCCTTGTTGGGAATCCAAACTCTAGGTTCCGCCATTTAAATTGGGTGTGTAGATTTTTGACTGGATTTGAAGCCTGTCCGCATGCAGATGCCACAAAGAGGGCCGCTATCAACGTTACCACCAACCTTGAATGGCAGTATTAAGAATGCGATGTTTGGGATACTTGTCGAGGGCTACTTACATTTCTCCGGCTGATGCTGTCGTCTTAGGTTGAGAGATGAAGCAAAACTGTGGGGTCATATGGAATCGGTGCCGATGAAAACTCTGTCACACATCAGGTGAAAGCAAACTCGGTCATAAAATAAATCCAAGCCTAATTTGCATCACAGATTTCTCGAAGAACTCCCATCAGAAGCATAAGTGAAACTTAATTTATGTCAAAATGTATTCTGATCGTGAGTTCAAATTAACTTAACAAATGTGTGCTCTAGATAATTCTGGCAGCGAATTTAGTAGCACAATTCTCATCTAACATTTTAATGCTAAATGCTTGTATGTTGTCAATTATGACAATACCACGCTGTTCAATTCCATATTCCTTACAACCTAAGCGACCATAAAACTGTATCTGCTACTGAAATCAAACCCAGTGTAGTTCGCAGCTGTAGTGAAGAGTTTAAAACTGGTGGGTCACATCAGGGTTACAGGGATGTAGCAGACGAATTAGGAAAAAATGGATCTGAAAAATAAGTTAATTTCAGAGAGAAAGTGGTGTACAGGATGCAAATATCAGGTGAAAGTCACTTATCACCTATGATACGTATCACGGACAATTTGGTTGGAATATGACATGATCAGAACCAACAAACTTCAACGGTATGAAAGTACATCACTGTCCTAGTCGGTAGGAGCACACAATGCTTATAACCTCCACACAATGAAACGGAATCTTAAGATTGACGACGCCTGTAGAGACCGAGGTGATAAAGACACATCCGAGAATACCCCGCAATTCCTCTGTCAATATCCGAACCACTGTTCCAACAGAGTACCTCGATGCTACTACTTTCAAGACATCCAAGCACGTTTAAAACCCTGTTAAAATCTCTTTATAGGTTTTTCAGGAGACCCAAAAGACTTGGTATAGTTTCATGATCAATAAGGGATGAAGGTATAAGACCACAAGAACTTCAGTGTTACGGTATAGAAGACTCTAGACTTCATCCACTCGAATGTCGTGATGACATGTTCAAGTTTGGAAGCCCTTGTGTCGAACTAAGAAGTCATATATTAGTGCATCCACTATGGAGTTATTCGAGGGTTAAAAGTTGAGGTCTAAAGCATGAAATTAGCTTGTTCATCAATTGTACTTCTACAACGGCCTACAACGGAGCATTGATGTAAACATCGTCTTCATAGCCTAGTAGCTGGAACTACATAAGAGGCGCTACAGCCTGTAATGAGTCTGTGCGTTAACCAACATGTTTCTCCGATAAGCCCGGTCCTTAGCAAACTGCTTAAGTTGTAGATTTTAAGTTGGTTGGCGGGGTCTTCCTCTGCTGCATCCGACGTTTGGCTGGGAATCGAAGGCTCTGCGATCCGGAGTATTGGTGTCTATTCGTTCTACACTTCCTAGCCATCTTAAACGTCCTATACGGAGTTTCTCGACCAGGGGCATGTCGCTGTACAGCTACTATAGTTCTTGGTTGAATTTTCGTCACCAAAGCCCGTCAACGCAAACCGAAGATTTATCAAAGAAATTTTCTCTGGAATCGACCAAAGATTTCCTCATCCGCTTTTGAACACGACTGCGATATACGATCTCCTTAGTAGTTCGAGTGAGGGCTTTACTACTGAATTGCCTTCATAGCCCGCAGAAACAGCGGTTGGCAATAGTAATTCTTCGTTTAATTTCTGACGGGTTGTTGTTGTCAGACATGATAGCGGAGCCGAGGTAGACAAAGTTCCGTGCTACCTTAAAGTTACATCTGTCAATGGTGACGTTATGTCCAATTCGTCGATGTTGTGCGTCCTTCCGTGTTGACAGCATATACTTCGTCTTTCCCTCATTTACTGCTAAACCCATTTTTGCCGCTTCCTTCTCTATACTAGCAAACGTGGCTATGACATCACGTTGGGTCCGACCAATGATGTCAATATCGTCGGCGTATGCTAGTAGTTTTACCGATTTTTTGGAAAATTGTATCTCTGATGTTGGCTCGTGAGCTTTGCACAATCCTCTCAAGAATTGAAGAGGAAGAAGTCACATGATGGCGCATCGCCTTGCCTTGATTTTTTTTGGTATCGAATGTGTTGGTGAGGTCGTTTCCGACCCTGATTGAGTAGCCAGAATTCTCCATCGTCAACCTATACACACGCACGAGTTTGCGCGGTATACTAAAACTAGACATGCCTCTGTATAGTTCGTTTCCAAAAGTGCATTCGTATGCGGCTTTGAAATTGATAAATAGGTGGTGGGTATCGATTTGGATTTCTTGGGTTTTCTTCCAGGATCTACCAGTGTGAAAATTTGATCGGTTGTGGACTTTCCTGACCTAAAACCGCAATCAGGTTGTTGGTAAACGGTTGTGGGTGGCCGTGGTGTAGTGGTAATGTGTTCGTCTGTTGAGTGGAAGGTTGCGCGTTCAATCCCAACCAAAATCCATTTCACTTTTATTTAAAAGAAATAAAAGGTCGGTGTAATACCTAAAAGTATGCACACCATCTTGAATTTCTTCAAATTTAACGAACACAAGAAAAAGTGACTCCCCGAAGCTAGTTCGGACACCACCCATGGAGTTTAAGTCTCCACTACATCCAAAAATCTTTCCTATCCTCTCTTTCTTCCCCTTCTCTAACGCTCGTACTATGGTAACATATAAAAGGGTATTCATAACCCCTTGAGTACGTGTAAATTATAAAAAAAAAAAAAATACATCGGCAGAAAGGATCTTGTAGGCTACCTTAAGGAGACTTAAGCATCTGTATTTGGCGCAGTTGAGAGGGTCTCCTTTTTTGTGGATCGGGCAAACGATGATGAGGTTCCATTCTCCAGGCATACTTTCTTCCGACCAGATTTGGCTTATGAGTTGGTGGATGTGACTTACCAAGTCATCTGCACCGGCTTTATAAAGCTCAGCGGGAAGGCCGTCATTTCCGGCAGCCTTATTAAGCTTGAGTTTAGATATTGCTATCCTCACTTCACTCAGGTCGGGTTGTTGGCAGCTTTCGCTGTAGTTGCCAATATTGAATGGTTAGTTCTGCCTGAAAGCAGAATGTTGTTCGTCATCGCGTTTCACAGTCATCAGAAGTGGTTCTTCCATATCATCAGCATCGACTGTGTCTCAACTGCGATACTTTCTTGTTCATCTCGACAGGATTCTGCTCGAGCCTTGTGTCCTTGGCTTTGACGTTTAACGTTTTGGTAAAACTTGCGAACATCGTTTCTGGAGTGGCACCTCTATATACCCTCTTACTGAAAAGCCGGTGTTCTTTTCTTCTTCGTTGCCTAAGAGCTCAATGGCAGCTCTCTTCTTCACCTCCAGCTTAGCCTTGTAGACATCGTTCTTCATCTGTCGTTCTTGCCATTCCCCATCAAACCAGAAGGTTTCTTGCTGGTGGGCGCGAGAATCTTAGCACATCTGTTGCGGCAGGTCTAATGGCTTTTTGGTATCCTAGCCATTGTTATTCGACATGGTGTTGATTGATAGGTTAATTGATATTCGTTGCACGAAGGTCTTGGTGGTCTCTTGCGATTGCAGTGCTTCAACAATAAATTTTTCCACAGTATTTCTGGATTGTTGTGGCGTGGTGGATATCCGCATTCTTTCCTTGGCTGCAGCAAGATAGTGGTCCCAGTCGATTATAGCTCCTCAGAATGTTTGGATATCCAAAATACTGGACGCTTGTCGCTTGTCTATCGCAATGTGATCAATTTGGTTGACCGTTCGTTGGTCTGAAGACCGCCATTCCCCGCCATGAGGAAACCGTGTGCTGGCTAAAGTGGTATTTCGTTCTGTAGCGAAGTCAATTAGCCTAAATCTGTTACCAGACGTGTTGTCGTGTATATATATAGGCTTTTTTTTCCGACGATACTGCTAAAGAGGTCTTCTCTTCCTACGTTTGCATTAAAATCTCCCAGTACGATTGCTACAATGCGTACGCTGATGTCTTGGAAACATAAGACTTCTTGCCAAAGTCTGGCACTGATATCAAATCCCTATCCGAAAATTTGTTGTTTCAGCTCACTATAACACGGTCTGTAGTAGTTGTCACAGTTTTTCATCCTCTTTTTGCCTCTCCAATCACATCGCATTTCCTGGATGGCAGTAATGACTGATTTATAGCATTTAAGGGGGCTTCTGCTAGTGGTTCGCTTGCACCTCTCCTGTTTAATTTTCGCAAATTCCAGGTGCAGATACGAACGTCGTTGTCAATAATAAAATCAGTCCATTCGGAGGCTTTTGGTTGCTTCGTTACAAATAATTTTTTTCTTGGGTGGATAGTTAACAATCACAAACCACAACGTGGTTGGCTAGTTCCAATTTATTAGATACCCCTAGGCCACGGGGCCATCAGTATCCACCATGGGATTGAGCCTTGTCGTCGTTATCCTTTTTCGTTTAGCAGTGTCGTCAACAATAAAATCAGTGGATTTACCTGTAAGAAATATTAAGCAAGTTCAACTTCTGTAAATTTGAAATCAATAAAACAAAAATTGTGACTTGTGGTGTCCACAGTTGCTTACTTGGCTCAGACAAGGTTTTTCCAACGTCATGTTTGAGGTGCTAGATTGGGGGGATTGAGGAGGACTGTCGCGTTTTTTTATTTTTGAAAATTTTTGATGGATTTTTGTGTTTTTTTTTCTTTTTGTACTTATAATAGTTTTCACGGGTGGCGGAGATGGTCGGTACGCCTACACAGAGATCCGCACTGTGTAGGCAAGGCGGTTATCCGGAGGTCAACTCAGTCTGGTTGATTATCGTCACGGGTCATATAACACCTTAGCCCTTTAGTTATTTTTGGTGGGGTTATATTTCCACCAGTACTGCGAGTATGCTAGCCCTAAAGGTTACACACACTGGGCCGGCTGGGTACTCGCCCGATGGGAGAACAACTAAACTGCACACAGATAGTCAAATCTATGCCCGTTAGCCAATATTTCAAGACCTATAGATCCTAAGTATGCAAACAAGAGCGAGTACGACACAGGTCTACTCTGTCTCTGCAGGTTATAAGCAAATTTTTTTCGTTGTAGCTCCAGAGAAAATACTCACGTTAGAGCTACACCATACAAAGCGACACTAATGTCGAAGCCCATTTAATATGGACCGACCAGCGAAGTTTAGATGGACGGTCAGACATAAACACATTCGCTACACAAACAATTACAAATGCTGTATCGTACGTTGTCTAGTGATATCTCCTTATATTTAACAGTTAATTTTAAATATATGTGCGTAATATATATTTTGTATCAAAATGTTTATCCTTCCATTTGACTGCATCGCCTTTTACCAAGAAGATCATTAACTTTACATGTCAATATTCTAAAATTAATTACATTGGGGTCTTGCGTCCCTGTTGCGATTTTCTAAAAAAAAAAAGGATAGTCAGCACTGTTGATTCTTCTTGAGACAGTTCTGCTAATATTCAC
The DNA here is from genome assembly GCA_949824845.1 of Rhingia rostrata. Lineage (NCBI taxonomy): Eukaryota > Metazoa > Arthropoda > Insecta > Diptera > Syrphidae > Rhingia > Rhingia rostrata. The sequence goes on from OX463756.1 coordinate 8,384,327, forward strand.
CTGAAATCCACAAGTTGACATCCAAAGTTCTTCTTGACCTTGTGGATTCTTAATCACCTTCATTCCGGCAGGGAATTGCAACTGTTCCGTGTCCGTCGCGACAATATTAAAGGAATCATAGGTATAGGGTAGTTTAGTGTTCCATGAGAACAGCGTAAGTGGATCGTGGGTACTCGTAAACAGATTACCTCTGCTATCCATGGCTGCCATGGCCGCTTGCACACCTCGCCTTCCAAGTACTCTAAATGCGTCCGGTATAGCTTCAGGGTTATTCTGCCAAATTGTTCGATTGTCTATGAGGCTTAGAGGTACCGCGTTCTCTGTATCACTAGATAGGGCATGGAAGTATAGATACCTTTCTATGCCTAGGACGAAAATTAGATAATTTGTGTCAATTTATGGCAACGGAATTCCTATACCCTGTTCATTGTGCGGTGTAAGATTGATTGTGAATATTCCATCCATCATGTCAAAGGTTTTCCCGTCAATCATATGTGTCCCCCAATCCGGATCTGGATACATGAGTTTGTTTTGAATTCTCCATGAGGTGTTCGCCAGAGAATCGTAAACCACCAATCCGTGGTTGTTAACATCGGCTATGTAAACCATAGCTTCACGACAGCTGCCACTAGGTGGCGGATCACGGATATCAACAGATGGTGTAACAAGCATGGACACTACAGGTGTGAATACATGCTCGGTGAATTTATAACGACGAATTAGTTGGTCAGTATTTAAATCGAAGGTCAGCAATTGTGGAGGACAGACTTGCACGCCAGCAACGAGTCCAGAATCAATCACCCACAGATGGTCGCATTCATCTATCTATAGGTTCCGTATTACAGGTTATAAGTTCTGTCAAATTTGATAGCATTGGTACTCACCGCAACTCGAAAGGCAGACGTTATACCGACGCAGTTTTCGCCATTATGCCAATGGTAGGCGGGATAAGGATGTATAATCGGTCCTTTTGAGCTAACTTCATTGGAAACAGTAGCCAACGTGTATGGAATACCTTTTGTAAAACGGGGACTCGTTATAAATACCTTCCTGCTTCCGTCACCTGAGAAAAAGCATAACAAGTTTTTTTTTATGAAAAAATTCTTAAAAAAATACTTTAGGAGTTTACTGTGGAAGTGTATATCTTACGAGTGTAATGCACATCAACATCAATCGGCGTTCCACTGTCTTCTTTGTAAAGTCCATTGGCAATGGCTTCATATTGATCATATTCACTTGGAAATCCAAAGTCAAGCTTTTTCCATGCAAAAATCTGATATAGACTTTGTCCTTGAGCTAGGTCGAGTGCGCATAGTACAAGAACGTATTCTAAGAACTTGAGTGACATGTCTCTATTCTGTAAATTGAGAAAAGTTTTAAAAGTAACGCTATAAATCGACCTTTATATCATTAAGGTCGGTTAGTCTTACGATGAGCTCATGTCATCTGCCCTAAAGATAATTGCACGAGCTTTGGACTAGTTGGTGTGGGCTCGTCTAATTTTATGCTGAATCAGAAAAGTTGAGTGCAGATAAATAATCCTAGCAACATGTTGGTGTTGCTAGGACTAGGAATCGAACCAATAACTTGAGCCCCGCGGGCCATCACACTAACGAAAGCCCAGGTCAATAAGAGGAAAAGACATGATGTCAATACCTGCCTTATGAAGGAATGCTTCCACAGGCGGTAGGGACTTACTGGACAGAATAGGGGGTCTGGCTTAACTTGTAGGACGGGCCATAGAGTATCCGTAAAAGATAACGCCCCTCCAGGGCCAAAAAAAAGTAGCTACCATCCGCAGTGCGAATCGTTTAATACCCTATCCCATTCCATCTCCAAATTAAGCATCACCAAAAAGTGGGCGTGGCATTGTCACAATATATTGCTCAGACAGTGTTTTTTTTTCGTGGGCTGGTGGAAATCTCAAAAGACACGATGAACACGTGCCCAAAGTATTGTGGGACTTTAACCCTGTAAAACCACCAAATTTTTTGGATTTGTATTGCAACTAAGTATGCGACTTATCCAGCAATTTTTTTTTATCACGAGTAATGAATGTTTGGCAGGTAACTTTCCTGTGAGAGTTCGTGCTTTTTCCGCAATTTATAGCGCGGTTTGTTATTATCGGGCCAAATCTAAGGCCTTAGTTCTTTGAAGACGCTGCAATAAGTTTGTGTCGTCAAGAATTTGGAGGACCATTGCGTTAACGTGCCCCAATAAACGTTTTTTTATGTTTGCGTGCAAAATTTTTCATTTCACCTTTAACCGCGGGAATAAACAGATCTCTGCGTAGATCTTCTTTCTTAATATACCACGGCGCCTTGATGAATGATTTTTTTTTTCAAAAGTTTGTAAAATATTTAGATTCGTTTCACTGGTACAACCCCATAGTTGTATACCATACGTCCAGACCGGCTTTAGCACTTGCTTGTATAATAGCCGCTTGTTATCAAGGTTAAGCTCTCTCTCTCTCTCTCTTATAAGTTCTTCGCATTTCTTTTTTAAATGCGACTTCCATTTTAATTATGCATCGAGTGTCATTCCGATATATTTCGCTTTATTTGCAAAAGGGACTCGAACCGTATTGAGAAATACTGGCAAATTGTTTGTCCGTTTATACGAAAAAACTACACGAATCGATTTGCTGTCTTTAAGTGCAATCCACCAGGACTTTATCCATTCATTAACCTCGTTAAGAGCGTTTTGTGATTTCATATTTGTTTCCTCTATTGTTGTGCCAACTGTTAGTATAGCTGTATCGTCAGCAACGTGGCAACTATTGTATCGTTTGTTTGCGGGATATCACCTGTAAATAGGAGGTACAAGAGTGGTCTAACGACGCTTCCTTGGGGTACTCCTGCCAATATTTCTTTGAAATCCGAATATTCGTTTCCAAGTTTCACACGGAAGATTCTATGATCAAGATACAACACGAGAATTTTATATAATTTTTCAGGCAGAATTTGTCTTAGTTTGTATGGAAGGCCTCTATGCCAAACTTTGTCAAAAGCTTGCGACACATCAAGAAATACAGCTGAGCTTTTTTTTTCTTCGAAATACTTGGTCCACAGTCGAATGTTTACTTCTAAACCCAAATTGATGGCAGCGATAAGGGAAGTAAAGAGATACCAATCTTCTCTGTTTGCCTACAAGCTAAATTGACCCATAATTACGTATCTTACACATACTATCTCGTTTTTAAGCAAGTATGCGTGAGATAAGTTATTCCCCACATTTTTTGCTCAAAATTTCTCGATTTTCCCCCGCTACCTCGCCGACCTCACCAAGAACCATCACAGAAAGGGGTGAACATTTACATCGGAGTTAAAACAGCTGTAGCAATGCCACCACCAATGAGCGCATCCAAGAAAAAATTTAAGAAATAAGCATCGCGTTCAGTTTTGAAAATCAGTTTAATCAAATCTTGAAAATATATTTATTTATTTTTTATGTTATGGTTGAAAAAATATTAGTACAAAAAAAACCTACTGAGAACAATAAAATAGAATTCGGATTTTTCGTGTCCGTTGAATTCATTGATACTTCCATTAATTTGTGTTTGTGTTGTTACTGCATATGTAACTAAGTCCACATGTTTGCGATAAATCGTTCCAATTGTCCTATTTATCTGTCTTACTCATTCTGTGATATTTTGATATATTATCTTTGAAAAAACGGATAAGGGTTTTATTACATTTACCTACATGCAATTAAACGATGTGTGGAAAAAGGATATAAGTATTATTACATATATCCGGCTGTAGCAGACCTTCATAAAAAGGGAAGATGTTCTTAATGATGAAACATTTTTGTTGTTTTTTTTTCATTTTAAAAAGTACATATTGACATAAGTTCGAATCGAGAATATCGTAAATGGAGGAATAAATATTGAAGTTCGATCAGAAGTCTAGCCATTTGATTTATATTGTGGATTTATGGGTTTATACTAAAACACATTTTTCACTTCTATCCAAGCATAAATCTTACTACGAAAATTATTGGAACTAGGATATTTTACAAGATATACATACTTTGCTTAGTTATGCCAAAAAATAACAGGAATACAGACTGTGACACAACTGTTGCTAATAGCTAATTATGAATTAAGATTTTTTTAATAGCTAATTGACGTTTAGTGACAAGTCTCTTACTAAGTACATATATTCCATACTCCATTGTTGTTTATGTTATTTTTATTCTATATGTGCAATATAGTTTGCATTTTCATGTGCAGAAGAAGTCACAATTCAATTCACTTGCCTCGGTAATTAAGTTTATTTTAATAACGTTAATAAACTTATATTTTTGAACAAATATGTTATGATAACATATGCTTCTGTTGAAAATAAGATCAAAATGTAATTTATATTGAAACGTAGCATATCACTGTTTTGTATGGCATGTACGGTTAACAATTGAAATAAATTGTTCTTTGTTTTGTACCTACCAACCAGAAAACACGTGTTTTAGTTATTTAAGGTTTACAATATTGCGTTTAAACTCTGAATAATATCAGTTTCGCAGTATGTTGAATATGTTTAACATGAACAAAGTAGGGCGGACATCTTTATTCCGTGTGTCAATTGCGTTAAATTTTAACCAGTGAATAATTTTTGACATTAGTATGGTGCAGAAAAGTCAAAAATTAAACAAAAAAAAAGAGGATAAAATGTTACCCTCTTTTTAACGCAATTGACATACGGCCTTAGAAGTTTTCTCGTTAAATCCATTGATTAAATCTATCAGCAAAAAAAAAAACAGTTCAGCAAAAATATGAAATGGGTGAATTCGTCACCATTAAATATGAAACTGAACTTTTTCTGATCAACAGGACATAATAAAAGTCGGTACTTCAAACACCATTTATATCATTTATAAAAATAAGAATTTATCCTACTTATAATAACTCTGAGTTGGAAATATACTATCTTCAGAATCTTGCTTATCGAATAACGCATCACCAGATCATTCCGAAGTAGGAATCGACTACGAAAACTCGTTGAGAATTATTAAATTTATACATCCTCTCGGAAATCATATTGTTTAAAAATAAATTATTACACTTAAATAGTTTTGTTTTTGTCCTTAAGGATGAGTTGAATACATTCAAATCATATAATTTACAAAACAAACATTAACTTCACTGAATACATTCAAAAACATATGTTTGTATTCACCAGACATACAATTTTAAGTTGTCATTTAAATTTTTGGTTTGTTTACATTTTTTTTTTTACTATTTTCGTTTGTTTGTGTAAAATTGAAGTCCAAAATAAAACAAAAAAGTGCGCCCAAAAGTTTACATAAAGTTAATTTGTGAAGTGCGACAGGACAAAGTGCGAATATGTTTCCACACATGCAAAAACAACAAACGCAAAAAAATAAACGAATGTCGACTGAAATGTCATAAAAAATAAATCTACCACGCTGCTAAACAGCTGTTAATGAAAGTGTCAAAACCCAAAATTTCTCGTCTGCTGAATTCTTTTACTCGGAAATACATGTATTCACCGACAGGAGTGCATTGGTGGTGGATTACAACAAAAACAACTAACTCTTGCGGGGATTCAGGGTGAGAGAGGTAGAAGTTTGGTATCTCTTTACTTCCTTTATCTCTGTTGATGGTCAGGTAAAGGCGTTTCTGATCAATAATGGGGTGTAAGCGACCGAGTAATATCCTTTCAAAAACTTTTGAAATTATTGGAGGAAGTGAAATAGGTCTGTAAGATTTTATTTCATTCGGTGATTTTCCTGACTTGAGAACCAAAATCTCTTCCGCGACTTTCCACTGTCTTGGTATGAATTCTAATCTAATTGCTGCATTTACAATGTGGAGGAGTTTAGTTAATGCTTTTCGAGGGAATATTTTAAGAAGTTCTCCTGTAATTAGGTCATAACCCGGAGCTTTTTTAGGCTTTAATTTCTGTATTTCCTGTTTAAGCTCGGCAATACTTGCATATCTAACTGGATTACTATCGGTTGTAGTCTCGATTATTATAAAAGTTTTCTGGACCATCGAATGGCTTAAACGGCAAAAACGTCTGCTTTTTCCTTATCGCTTTTTGTCGAAACGCCTTGGGTTACCCTTATTGGTGGCATTACGCTTTTTGGCGGTTTTATGACTTTAAAAGCTTTCCAAAGTTAATAATTCGATTCTTTTCTAGCGGTTAGGCTTTGCAGATAAGTTTGTTTTTGAAGTTTTTAATCGATGGCATGTTACTTAACCGATTGAGATGTGTTTTATCTTTCGGGGCACGAGTTTGGTGCCATCTTTTTCTAGCTTTCTTTTATGTCTAACCAAATCTTTTAATTCCCATGGGTACTTCATATTACTATAGCTCCCTATTTTGAGTTGTTGATGAGTGTTATTCCAAGGTGCTTTTTGAACGGTGTCGATAATGGAGTCAACCGCGACTACAAGTTCCAATGGGGATCTAAGCCATACACCCAGTCGAATATTATTTCCAATATCGTTTTTGAAACCTTCCTAGTTGGTTTTTCCGTTTGTTAACCTGGGTGAGTTTTCATTTATACTGATAGACTCTCTCGTTGTTATAATGATCGCAGAATGATCAGAGCAAAGATCAAAGCATTCATCAACTTTTATTCGATTGGACGGCATACCTTTTAAAATGAAAAAAATCGATCAAACCCGGTATTTTTGTAACTTCAGTTGGCCAGTAAGTTGGTTTTCCCGTAGAATAAAATTCGGTATTGTACTTTCTACCAACATCGTAAAGCATCCTACCTTTCTGTAATATGCATCTAGATCCCCAGAATGTATGCTTTGCATTAAGGTCCCCTCCGATGAAAAAAGCGCTGTCCAATGGAATTAAGCAAGTTCTCAAAGTCAATTTTCTCAACCTTGCATCGTGGTGGGCAGTAAATAGAAAATATCATCAGAAAGGATTTGCTGCTTTTGACTTGTGTAGAGCAAACTTTCATTGTTTCGACTTCTAATTTAAAATCAATCGAATATTCGATTCACTCTTTTATATAATAGTGATGCTCCACCTCTAGCCTTGTTTGATGGATCATGCTCTACGATAATCAAAATAACCTTCAATCTCTAAGTGAGAATTACTCTTTGCATGAGTTTCGGATATTAGACAGACGTCGATATCTTTTTCCTCCATAAACTATTCAAGTTCTCCAAGCTTCTGCCAAAGGCCATTAGCATTCCACATAAGAATTTTAAGAAATCTTTTCATGTTGAAGGTAGATTATGCCTGTTGCGAATATTATTTTCAAGCTTTATCCTGTCGAAAATAAATTTATTCGTTTCGCTTTGTTCCTCAAGTTTTCAAAGAATAATCGAAATAACGTTGGAAACGGAGTCTGGTGAAATATTTTTATCGGGTACTGTAGCTTGGGCATAAGTTTGTACATTTGTTTTTGGATGTATCGGGCTTTTTAACAGGGACGCCACAAAAGTTGAGCAATATAGACAGCAAACGACGCCATATTTCTTGCCGCTCTTTTGACATTTCTCTTCAGTAAGGTTTGCCATTTCATGATTGAAAGATATACGATCCAACAACGAGTCAAAATTATTAAAATTTACAACCGAAATTCGGAGTCAGTGGCCTCAACGTTAAGAGCGCTACGTCCAATTTATGGTCGTCATAATCGTCCTAGCAGATCAACAATTGAGCGTCTAGTGGAAAACTTTGAATCCACAGGCACAGTTCCGTACCAGTGAGACAAAGAAGTGCCCGTAGTGTCGAGAATATTGCTGCCGCTGAGGCTTCAGTTGAAGAAAGCCCAAATGTGTCTCTCACAAGTCGTTCTCAAGCGTTGGGCATCTTTGTGACGTCTTTGGAATTTCGCGAAAAGATTTTGGCCTACATCCTTACAAGATTAAACTGACGCAAGAACTGAAGCCGCTTGACCTCCAGAAGCGTCGTATGTTCGTGAATTGGGCTGAGCAACAACTTGAAAACGATTCGGATTTTCATCGAAAAATCATCTTGAGCGATGAGGCTCATTTCTGGCTGAATGGCTTCGTCATTAAACAAAATATGCGGTATTGGTCAGGCAGCAATCCACACGAACTCCATGAGCCATCACTGCATTCCGAAAAAATTACGGTTTATGGGCCGGCGGCGTCATTGGGCCGTACTTCTTCCGTGATGATCAAGACCGCCACTTTACTGTGAATGGGAATCGCTACCGTTCAATGATAACCGAATATTTTTGGCCCCAATCGGATGATATGGTCTTGGAGGACATGTGGTTCCAACAGGACGGCGCCACAAGCCATACAGCGAATGCCACAATAAATTTATTGGAAACCAAGTTGGGAGAACGTGTTATCTCACGAAATGGTCCAGTCGATTGGCCGCCTGGGTCGTGCGATTTGACACCGTTAGACTCTTTCCTGTGGGGCTACGTCTAAGTCTATGGTCTATGCCAACAAACCAGCGAAGATTGATGAACTTCGAACGAATATCGAACGTCAAATTGCAGCAGTTTCGGCCGATTTATGCCTGAAAACCGTCGAAAATTGGGTTCAGCGTCTGGACTTCTGCAAGCGTGCCCGTGGTGGCCATGCAAAAGAAATCGACTTCCATACATAATGGGATCAAACGTACATTCACAGGAATAAAGAATTTCATTGATATCCAAAACCGTTTTTGTTTTATAAAAAAAAACTTTTGTAGCGCTCTTATTGAAAAACCCTTTACAAGATCCGATCGTATTTCTGTTGGCCAAGGTATTTGTTTCATTTTTTTTGTTTTTTCGATTGCTGCTTGCGTTGGCTTTGAGATAAGTTTGGGCGAACTTTTAGGATTTTTCTTAGTTAAATTTAATTTCTGTGAAATTTTGTTAGTTAATTTCATACGTCTTTTTGCAACTTTTTAGCTACTTCGCAGCCGCGGTAACTTGCGGGATGATCGCCCTTACAATTAATGCAAATAGCAGGAGTTTTCTTATCTGACCCGCTCAGGCAGTTAATTGTTATTTGTTCGACGAAAAAAAAACACTTGTCTCCTGCATATGCTATGGGGTAGGGCAGTGAGTGGGAGTGAGCTAAAATGATCTGGTGGACGAAATATGTTTATAAATATTACCAACAATTTTGCATCAAAAGTTTATTCCAATATTTTGAAAATTCACTCAAATGGTGTTTTTTATTATATCGCCTTTAAAAAGTGGGCGTGGCAAACAAAAAGTTTCTACTTATTTATTCCAATATCTTGAAAATTCACTCAAATGGTGTTTTTTATTAAATCGCCTTTAAAAAGTGGGCGTGGCAAAAAAAAGTTTCTATGGACGAAAAAGGGTATTGGGGTTGTAAGACTATGTTGTTCAGAAACGTTTTCGAATTTTCGCACAGCGGATAGTAGCCCTCACATACGTTTATATCCTTTCCCATTGGGATATATAAGCTTTGACATATGAATATAAATAAGAGTGTGGATAAATTATAGCGTTTTTATCATTCCAAGTACGGTTTCATATCACCATTATTATTATTTTACACAACACTGATATAATAGCATCAACAACTAAACATTAAAGGAAACGTTTAACGTAAAGGAACGATTAGAACGATAAATTTATTGGTGTACCGTAGATAATATCGTTAGCCATTTACTATGTCTAGTCAATTCAATAACCGATCTGTGCGGCAAAAATTTGGAACTGAAATTTAAATAAATTTACTAAGCCCGTAATGCAAATATAAATAATCAAAATGGTATTGCTGTGAACTTGTCTTTATGTATTGTTCCGGGGATTTCCAATTCATAGAATTTATTGAAAGTGATAATCTATTTTTTAAATTTTTAAATGAGAGTGCTATCAGGAAATTCGCAAAATAATTTGTCTCTCAAAAACACTTTATCAGAGATAAAAATGACCTGTCGACCTATTTAATTTCGCAGATTAAAATTCTTATAATTGTTTGACTTTCACAAAATTGTTTTTTTTTTTTTACCCATCAAAATTGTAGTGGTATAGTATAATTTTTATATCATCTAAAATTCATTCAATTCAATGGGCGTTGCTTATTTTCCCAAATGATCCACACAACAAGTGCACGCCCCACTAACAATTATTCCTCTATAAGGTAATAAAATTTAACTTCCACGAGCAATTATTTCTGTAGGGTTTATATAGTACTTATGCTTGGAGGTTGAGCATTTTTGCAGTCGATTGTTTGGATTATATAGCCATACAGATGACGCATTGAAAACAAAAAAAGACGAACTTTTGCTCACCAGCTTCGTGGTACGCACGTGCACACCGTGCACACATGAGAAACGATATCCGCCATAGAACAATTTTTCTTGTAAAGGGTGATCCATTTCGAGGTTCCCTACTTTTTTAAAGAAAAAACACAGAAAATTAAAATTTAATGGAGAATGTTTACTATCATTTGAAAGAACATTCTTTGGCATTAATTTTTTGAAGATTATGTCTATCAAATGTTGGCCGTTGCTACGTCGCAGATGGTCCATCCGTTGAGTCCAATTTTCGATCACTCGTTCGAGCATTTCGACTGGTAACTGGCGAATGACACGTGTGATGTTTTCCTCCAAGGCCTGAATCGAAGCGGGTTTGTCGGCATAAGCTTTTGACTTTACATATCCCCACAGGAAAAAGTCTAACGGTGTAATATCACACGATCTTGGTGGCCAATCGACCGGCCCAAAATGTGAAATTATGTGCTCACCGAAATGTTCTCTCAATAAGTCCATTGATTGATGCGATGTGTGGGAAGTGGCGCCGTCTTGCTGAAACCAAATGTCGCCGAGATCACGAGCTTCAATTTCAGGCATCAAATAGTCGGTTATCATGGCACGATAAGGGTCGCCATTGACGGTTACGTTCGCACCGGCATAATTTTTAAAGAAATATGGACCGATGATTCCACCGGCCCACAAACCACACCAAACCGTTGTTTTTCTGGATGAAGTGGCAGTTCTTCAATCTCTTCAGGTTGCTCTTCGTCCCAAATGCGGCAATTTTGTTTGTTTACATACCCATTGAGCCAGAAATGGGCCTCATCGCTAAACAAAATTTGCCTCGAAAACGTCGGATCTTCTTGGAACTTTTCAAGAGCCCATAGAGCGAAGCGATGTCGCTTGGGAAGGTCGAGCGGCTTCAGTTGTTGCACAAGCTGTATTTCGTACGCTTTCAATTTAAGATCTTGACGTAAAATGCGCCAAGTCGTTCCATACGTCAGTCCGAGTTGCTGCGAACGGCGCCGAATCGATTCTCTACGGTCTTCGTGTACACTCTCAGCTACGGCCGCTATATTTTCTTCACAGCGTGCTGGACGTAGTCTATTCGGTCGAATATTATCCAATAATGAATGCTGGATCTCAAAATGGGTGATGGTGTTGCGAATAGTAAGCTCAGTAGGCCGATTATGTTGACCATAAGTTGAGCGAAGTGCACGAAACGCATTCCTCACAGAACGTGAATTTTCATAATAAAGTTGAACAATTTGTAAACGTTGTTCACGCGTAAGTCTTTCCATTATGAAATGCCAAACAATACTAAACAAAAATAACATGACAGCATGACACGACTCACACGTGATCTGTCAAAAAAAGGCTATTGAAAAAAGTATCTCTACTTAGATCACCCGTTATGTGGTGCGTCATCTGTATAACTTTATAATCCTTGGTAGAAGCCTGTTTAAAACATTATGCAGGAAAATTCACAAGCATAACCGAAGTTATAATGGTATAATGTCTGTAAGGTTGTTTTTACGCTTCCGGAGATGTGTGTACAGTACATGTACCATACGTTAGGATGTTTCGGTAGAACTTCGCAAGAAGTTAATCCAAATTGTAGCATGTATAGGGCTTCCGAATGGCTTAAAAAGGCTAAGGTGAAAAGATCGGGGAAAGGTGAAAAGTCTAATTTGCAAAATATTTCATTGGATTCGTCGGATGACGTGACAGCCAGAATTTTCTGGCTACGCAGGTGCTTCAATATAAGAATAGGCTAAAATTGCTTGTATTGCCTATTATTGTTGGTTGTTGCATCAGTGGGAGAGCCGCATAAATTGATCCCTTATTGCAAGAGCTTAGTTGTATCTTGCTGCTGCTGGGCTTTCAACCACATTATCATCGTCATCGTCCTTCTCATCCTTAATTAAGGGCATAACATCTTTATAATTGGGAACTTAAAATATGATGCATTTATTGTGTAAGGCACAAAATTTATTAACAATTTGGGAAGCTTTAACAGGATTATACTGTAATGTTCTATCCTACAAAACACATCGGAATCGGCTTTTCCAAACACAAATAGTTCGCTCGATAGTGTTTCTGGACTTGATATGTTTGTTGTTGTATCGCCTCTCGGCACTTTCCGGGAGCGGTTTTTCTGTATGGAGTCATTTTTGTTAGTCCGTAGCCGAAAATCTCCTAATTTGAAAGAATTCATCATTCCATTCCTGTTTGTCCTTTCCATATAAGAATGTTGAAATCACTACACGCTGCTGAATCATGGCAGGATCCTGGATGCGTCCTATGTATAGATATGTATGTAATCGTAATGTAAAGTAAAGTATAAATAATTTTCAATCTTCACGCTGAGACTAAAGTATTATTTCCGGCAGTAAGACAAATGCTTGTCTTTCGCAGGTTGCACAACTTGTACATGGGTATCATCTACGCACACAGTCCCTCCAGGAAATCAAGTTTTTTTTTTTCTAAATGCATCTTGCCTTTGTATTTTTTCTTAACACTTTTCAATTTGTATCCACTTTGGGCAAAAGTACTCTTTCGAAAGGTTGACAAATTCCTTAAAGATTTTACTGAAAATTGACCTAAAGGATTAGAATGGTCTTTACACATTCTGCGATACCTGCGCGTACAGAGGAGATAATTTTGCCTTTCTATTCCCCCATCCATGTCAAGGAATAAAATACCTGCAAGATCCATGTTCTAAAATATTTTTACGTTGCACATGCCCCGAGGGGTCGCCATCCTGATCGCGCCTTTCGGTCCCACGGCAGCATGCATTCAACCATATTGTACGCCAATATGGTGCACAAGCCCCGCCCCAGACCTTGTTACTAATTTTAAAATCTTAAACATAAAGTTGGACTAAAAGTCCGCAAAGTCCTGAGGAAGTGCAGAATCACCTTCCTCATATAGCCACCAGAATTCAGTGCGCTGTTTTGCAGCATCGATCCTATCGCGATCCGATACCGCCGTGCTAAAGCGGAGGAGCTTCGGAGCATTGTCGACGTACCCGTCGCGGATTAGCCGTTTGTCCCGCGCGTCACGATAGCGGTGGTATAAAACCGGGATACCGTTCCTGTCTTGTACTAACCCTAACGAATCGATGTAAATAAATGCCTCTGGTGGAATAAAGCCTAACACGAGCGTGATCTCCATGTATAAGTCATTGGGGTAATAAGCCCCAAAGATCAGGCTGTTGTCGCTAGCCATCGCCCTTGCAGCGTGCCTTCGCGTCACCTTAATCAGGAAATTGTCAATTCTATTCAACTGAGCCCCATTGTATAGAACCTCGTTGCGATAATATTTTATGTACTCGGAGTCCGGCGTTCGGTATAATCCTAAGCAGGATCGGAGACACCGCCTCTCAAACAGCCGTATCTTTTCCATGTAGGATGGTGATACATTGTCCTTATGAGGGCCATGTAGCAAATGACTTTCACCCTTGAATCAAGTTGACTGCTATGACAATCTTCTTGTCAGAGCATAAGCCCCCCTAGCCCTGGCCAGACAAGCATCCACATTTTTATTAAAATACAGAAACTTGTCAAGCCAGATGCCAAGGTATTTGACTTCACTTCTCACCGCCAACGGCCGTCCATGCTGTCACATGATACACCATTTTTTCGAGTTTTTTCTGGTATCGTAAGAAGCCCTCTGCACTGGGGTCCTGAACAGAATTGTTTCGGTTTTTTGGAAATTGATCCTCAATTTCCAATCATCGCAATATCCCTTAATGTGATCGAAGTCACGTTGCAAAAGTGTGTTGATGACTTCGATTTTCGGACCTGATCTGTACGCCACTAGATCATCTGCGTACGCTATAGCGTGTCTGAGAGAACCTACAAGATCACTTGTATTAATGTTAAACAATATCGGGGAGTTCACCGCCCCCTGTTGTAAACCGTTTTTAATTTCAAAGACTTTACTCGAAGTTACGTTGCCACATTTGACAACGAACTTCTTTCCCATAAGCATTTCATAAATCATATATAGCATGGGTTTCCGCATGCCCATTCTGGTCAGCTTGTAGAAAAGCCCCTCTAACCATACGGTGTCGAAGGCCTTTTCAAAGTCAACCAGACAGGCCCCTATGCATTGTCCTTTGGGTTTATTCCATTGGCTGTCGGACACTAGTTTCGACGTGGCATGAATGGTGTCATGCATCGCTCGAAAACCGAACTGATTATCAGAAATAATTTTCTTTTTCTCAACCCACTTAAGCAGAGCTCTATTGACTATCTTCTCGAATACCTTGCTTACATTCGGCAGAAGGCTTATTGACCGAAGATTTGCAGGGTTTGTTTTGTCGTTGTCCTTTTTGGGGATAGGATGTACCACCGCCGTTTTCCAGTGCACCGGATAATGTGCATTATTCAGTGCATTTTTAAACAGGGTGGTGAAGATATCGACTGTTTCTATTGGCAGGTGTCTCAATACGACGTTTAGGATACAGTCCTCTCCTGCCGACTTTTTATTTTTCAGTGATACCAAGATGTCCGGGAGTTCATCTTTTTGCACGAACAGCACATCAGGCTATTGGCGACTATGCCACTGGAAGGGTTTTCGTCATTGAATACGGAAAAACCGTGATTCTCAGATCGCCAAGCTTGAAGTTCAGTGCGCAGATGAAAGTGATTCAGAAAGGCTCTTTCCTCAATATCGCGATTTGGGCGAACAGGATTGTTCACTGTATACGCGGTCTCGAAAATAGCGCCTATCGAAATCGCCTTCTCCTGAGGATCTTCGATCGTGAAAAAACCGTCGTTCGAGTCAACGTTTTCCGGACTTATATCAACAGCCGTGAGCGTCTGTCTGTTTTCTGTCGTTTTGGAAATTCGGACACATGGAATGTCGTTATGATATTTTCGCCTGAATATTTTATTTATTTGGGGGAACATATTCGGGCACCTGGTTTTTATAGCCCGAATTTTGTTGCCCCAGTAAGAAATTATAGATAAAAAAAAATAAATGGGCCTCCGTCATGAGATGAACTTTTTGGTATGACACCGGTTTTGTTGGCAAGGGGGCTGGGGTATACGGAGAGAAAATGGTTGAACTTGTTCAACCGAGTTTTGGCAGTAGAATAAGGTTGAAAACCAATACAAACACATTTTTTACCATTTTAGGTCTGAAAAGTAGTTTATGGCGTTCGGCTCTCATACTCGTTTTGTAAGCTCCTAACGGCGAACATGTTGTTGCATATGCTCACTCTCACACAGACCCAAGAGACTACGAACTGTTAAAAGAACTCAAGGCAAATGTCAATCTCGATAGAAATACTAACACAATGAAAAGGGATTCATGTATACAATTTGTTCTGCCGGCATATTAATCTCGTTTGCGCTTGGAGTATGGTGTTAAGTCGGTCTTATGCCAGAGTTCCCCTCATCTCATGTGCGGAGGCCCAATGTTGTAAAACTAGGTACTAAAATAGTGCACTCAATCACATGAAATTTTACAATTTTACTTTGACAGCTTCTGCCTATGGAAGCAGCTGATTTCGAATTCATTTTGTTGATATGCCAATGACTTATTATAAAGGGTTTTCAATAAGAGCGCTACAAATTTTTTTTTTTAAATAAAACGAAAACGGTTTTGGATATCAATGAAATTCTTTATTCCTGTGAATGTACGTTCGATACCATTATGTATGGAAGTCGATTTCCTTTGTATGGCCACCACGGGCACGCTTGCAGAAGTCCAGACGCTGAACCCAATTTTCGACGGTTTTCCAGCATAAATCGGCCGATACTGCTGCAATTTCACTTTCGATATTCGTACGAAGTTCATCAATCTTCGCTGGCTTGTTGGCATAGACCGTAGACTTGACGTAGCCCCACAGGAAATAGTCTAACGGCGTCAAATCGCACGACCGAGGCGGCCAAGCGACTGGACCATTTCGTGAAATAACATGTTCTCCAATTTTGGTTTCCAATAAATTGATTGTGGCATTCGCTGTGTGGCTTATGGCACCGTCCTGTTGGAACCACATGTCCTCCAAGTCCATGTCATCCAATTGGGGCCAAAAATATTCGGTTATCATTGAACAGTAGCGATTCCCATTCACAGTAACGTGCCGGTCTTGATCATCATGGAAGAAGTACGGCCCAATGACGCCGCCGGCCCATAAACCACACCAAACCGTAATTTTTACGGGATGCAATGATGACTCGTGGAGTACGTGTGGTTTGCTGCCTGACCAATACCGCATAACTTGTTTATTGACAAAGCCATTCAGCCAGAAATGAGCCTGATCGCTGAAGATGATTTTTCGATGAAATTCCGAATTACTCTCAAGTTGTTGATCAGCCCAATTCAAGAACATACGACGCTTCTGGTGGTCAAGCGGCTTCAGCTGTCAATTTAATCTTGTAAGGATGTAGGTCAAGATCTTTACGCAAAATTCGCCACAACGACGTCACCGAGATGCCCAACGCTTGAGAACGACGTGTGAGAGACACATTTGGGCTTTCTTCAACTGAAGCCTCAGCGGCAGCAACATTCTCGACACTACGGGCACTTCTTTGTCTCACTGGTACGAAAACATTTGTAAATTTTAATAATTTCGACTCGTTGTTGGATCGTATATCTTTCCATCATGAAATGGCAAAGCTTACTGAAGAGAAATTTTAAAAGAGCGGCAAGAAATACGGCTTCGTTTGCTGTCCCTGTCGCTCAACTTTTGTAGCGTCCCTGTTGAAAAACCCGATATATGGACTGCTAGTAGCAAACTGCACGTAAGTTCCGAAACTACATACACGTCACTGTTTCACAGCGGAAAACTAAGTAAGCAAAAAAGCGCTTGCTTCAACAAAAAAAAAATTTAAATGATTATAAAACATTAGCAAGAAATAAATTTACAAAACTTGTTCAGTTTATGGGTCAAAAAGTAAAGAAGTGCATTGTTTTTGCAGAAGCAACGAAGAGAAAAACGTCGAAATGAGTCACTGAAAAATTTACCCACGACTCACAGGGCCAAAGTATTTTCCCTCCCAACTTTTCAGACTTTCTTTCTCTTTTGCACTTATGTGAGTCGTGACTCAACAGTCCACGTGTAAAAGCAGACTATGGAAATTTAAGCTTGACGGGGCGGCATGTGTTTCTTTGCTAATCCGCAGTAAAACAACGAAACATGTGTTGTTTTGGAACATATTTTCTCGCAGAAGCGTAAAAAAAAAAAAATTTATGGCGCAACAGGCTCGGTAGTACCCAGGGCCTAGCTTTCTTCTCTTAATCATTCATGTGTGCGTGTGTACTTCTTAGCACGATGGCGGGACCTCCTGTTTTATGCCGACTCCGAACGGCTAAGTTGAGATAAGCTTTTTATGACAATTAATACTACTCGGATGATTTGTCAGATCATCACGAGAGGAGGGCCAGTGAAAAATCATTTAGGTGTTGCTACGGCTGGGAATCGAACCCAGACCTCCTGCGCGGCAGTTCATCGCACTAACCATCGCGCCACTGAGCCCGTCAAAGCATGAAAATAAAATTTCACCAGCAGTCCATACCATATATAATAAGTCAATGGTGTTGTCTCTGTCATTAAAACGTCAAAATCACTTGCAGGAAAACAATGAGATATTTTATACCATGGTGGTACTAATTTTTTTAATAATTTGCTTTGAAATATGAAAATATAAGTTGTCCAAAGTGAAACATAAATTATAAATATACAACAAGAAAGTGTGTAAAATAATGAAATAGAAATAAAAAACATATGTGAAATCTGCAATCCACTGTGTGGTTCGTTTTATACCCTATCCCATCCCATCCTTTAAATTAATATCCCTAAAATGTGGGTTTTATGACAAAGAAATATTAAAATTGAAATTGTCGCAACATATTCGTCAGACAGTTTATCAAAAACTTGTGTGGTTCGACATAAAACAACGTTTTTCTCTTGCATATGGTATGGCGTAGGGTATACAAATAGTTTTTGTATGAAAACGCCTGCAAAAAGTGGGCGTGGTAAAAATTATTTATGGAAAAAATGTTTATATTACCATTATGTTTTTCTGAAATGTATGTTTTTCTAATTTTAACACTTTTTCTCCTGGGAGCAACAATAAACACGTGTAACAATTTTCATCATCCTTGGCCCAAAAACTGCTGACGGACGGACGGACAGATATGCCTATATCGACTCAGCTATCGATTCTGAGTCGATCCATATACTTTGAGGTATAACTATCTAAGTAGTTTCTCTATGTTACAAACTATGTTTCAAAACTTACATACCCCTATGGGATAGGGTATAAAGAGTGAAATTGATAACCAGTGCCATTGCAAAGTGTGAACAAAAATGCGATTGCAAACGAAGTTGATAAGTTTTCGTGTAGTTTTCACAAACAAAAACAATTTTAAATATTTTAATTTGGTTTATAATTTGTTCTGCTATTACTTTGCACTTTTACACAATTTTCAAGCAATTTTTAAAAATGTTCAGAAAAACAACTCCCGTCCTCCGCCGATAAATTTTAATTCATACAAATGTCAGATTGTGTTTGTTTTCCTACAGATGTGGAAGTCGTGGGGGCTTTTCGTTTGCACGCGGTTGGAAATGTGCGTGGAAGTGAACAATAATTAATAATTAATAGTGAAAAAGCGAAAATAACAAGCAATTAATAATAAAATAGTGAAAGATTCACAATAATTCTAAAAATAAAAAAGGATTATTAATAGTGAAATTGATTTGGACGGATAAAAAAAAAAAAAAAAACACCACGCAGATATCCAATCGCGTGCCCATCCACAGCCCCGTATGGGGGGCATAAAAAGAAATTCCAAAAAGAGTGTCGGAAGGGACAATCCTCCGCAAAACATAAAAGGGGATATAAAGGCAGCTCGTTCGCTCCTATTTTTTTTTAAAAATAACCCCAAAATGGAGAACTCATCCCCAACCTCAATAGACGGTTCATCTAATCCGAAAAGACCAAAGACGATTAGCACTTCAGCCATAAATATTTCCAGCCACTCACCAATGCAGAGTATGGACGAAAACCCCTTTGCAATCTTGGGCGACATCAACATCGCAAAGAGACAAATAAGCCCTAAGGCAAGGAACAAATATCTCCACAAAATTCCCGAGTAACCAACAGTCGACTGGCCGACTTCATCGCAATCATCTAACGACAATGCTGACCACATAGCAGGTACCGAAATACATCAACAGCAGCCGGGAAGCGCAGCAGTATCCAGCAGATCCCCAAACAACACCAGAGGAAGACTCGACAACAGCAAGAGTAGCAACCAGTCAACCCATCATCAGACGTTAAGAGCAGCTGGATCCAGCTCAGCTCCAACCATCAACAACTCCAGCAAGCGACCGAGTAAGTTTTGTCCACCTATTATTATGTTCGATGTCGATACTAGGAAATTATCAGCCGACCTTATTGAAAAAGCTAAATTATTTCCTTTTAATTTTAAATTCGTTGCGTGTAACAAACGCAAAACCAAACTATGGGTGGACGAACCAGGGGTCCATCGGGAAATAATGGCAAAACTAAAGAATAACGATGATATACAAGCGTTTTCGTTCACGCTAAAAGAACAAAAAACAGTGAACTTAATTCTAAAGGGGTTATCTTCCGATTTCTTGGCCGAAGAGATCCATAGAGAAATTGAAGAACTGGTCCCAGAGACAGTTGAAAAAGTAGTTAAGTTTGAAACAATTAAGTCCAAAAAAGAAGGGCTAAAGGCAGATGAAATATTGAGAATAAGATACCTCTCAAACTTCCAGGTATAATGGGAAAAACCTCATGGTAATAAGGGGGCACTTCAATGTAGGAGATGCCAGAAATTCGGGCACTTAGCCAAAACCGAATAGATACCGCTGCGTAAAATGTGAAATTAACCACCAACCAGGGGAGTGTCCCCTTAATACCAAGGCTCGGGAGGAGACAAAGGTGCACTGCGTAAACTGCGGTTTAGACCACCCAGCAAATTATAAAGGGTGTGAGTCCTATAAGGCCTACACGGCTCATAAGAAAAAGATCTTCAAAGAAGCTTTTGAGAGAAGAGAGAGGGCGTCTCAAGACCAAAGATGCCTCATACCAGCAGTCAGCCGAGTCTCTCCCGGGGTCTCATTCGCCGACCTCCTCAGAGGAGACAATTCATCTAATAAGACCCCACCAACAACTCTACCAAGAGTTAATCAGAGCAATAAACAGGACTACCTGAACCAATTTCTTGATATTTCGAAAAACTTGTTTGGAATGGAGGTTTCAAGTTTATTAAATAAAATAGAAAATTTCGTCGAGAATTTTAACAAAGGAGGGGAATCCCTGTCACAGAAAAGGATTAACTTCCTTAATATTCTCAACGAAATTTTACTTAGTAATAAATAATGTCGTTAAAAATCATGACTTACCTAGAAAAAAAAAAAAAAACGAAACAATAAATCGAACATAATTATTGGTGGACAAAACTTACCCAATTTAAGCCCTTACATTATATTTATCTTTTACACTATCATTTTATTACTAAAGTAGGTATCTGTGATATGAACATACGTTAATTTGTTAAATAATCGTAATACTTACCAAAACACAAGACTGTTTATAACGAAAAAATTCGTGACACAAAAAAAAAAAAAATTAATAATAATATTATTTAAAAGAAAAGACAATTCGCTTTCGAATGATAGGTAGGTATTCAAAGTATCCACTCTTCCAACTAATGGCACATGAGTAAGAGGATAGACCAAAACATAACAGTCTTCCCTTACCCTCTTTTATGTTTAAGTGTAGTATGTACATATTTTCGTAGTAGTATTGTATATAGTTTGTATTATATGTACCATATGTATTCCATATCACGACAATAAGCCGTAAGAGACAGCAATATAGCTACAATTGAGCAGTAGCTAAAATGAATCGAAAAAGAAACAGTATAGGTAGCCATGTAGGCATTCTGAAACAAAAAAAATTACTTAAAGAGAGAGCCATACATTATAGCCTCACATTGTATAAAGTTTATATCCTCAATATATCCTACTCGCTCTATTTATAAGTTACCTTATGTCAAATTCGTATAGAAAAAAAAAAGTCTCAATAAAGAATCTGAATCTTTTAAAAATGAGCTACGATTATTGTTTGCAAATATATTGGATTGTGCGGAAAACGCCATCGAATGCATTGAAGCGAAAGCAGTGGAAATGAAGAAATCGCAGCGGAGCTTGTAAACATATGACATCGCCAAAGAAGTTTCCGAGGAGTTAGAAAATTAAAAGAAAAGAATGTGGATTAAGCCATTGGGGGTCGATAGAGCTCATTTTCTTTTTTAACGAAGAAGCTCCAAGTGCCTGTCAAACCATTTTTACTAACTACCTAAGAATGAACGAGACAAATTTTAAGTTGCTGTCTTTTATAGAAAATGATATTAAAAAATGACAGTCATGAGGAATGCGATTTCAACAGCTGAAAAATGAGTAGCAGTATACTAAGATGCCTTGCTACAGGTGAATCTTACAAAAGCACAGATTACAAGACTAGGCTTTCGTCTTCGTTTTTACCAAACACTGTGCCTGAAGTGTGTGAAGCTATATTGAAAAATTTAAGAAATATACAGCTTGAAATTTTTGTTTTAACTCAAATTGAATTCATTTTGCAAATATAATTGAAAATACTGTTTAAAATAAATCGTCTTCGTCAAACATATACCCTCCATTGACTGTTCTATCAGATCTGGAGTGAAAGCGATTCTTGCTCCATCAGAACTCACGGGTGGAGGTCGAATTCTTTGATCACTCAAAATCTGGACTTTCCTTACTGCTGGGATTGGCGTTGGAGAAGCACTTCCTGAATCCGACGATGAATTCGAATATGACTCGTTTTGGTGGTATTGAGATGATGATGATGTAGAGGGAATTTATTTTTGATTTTGTGGGTATTGTTGTCTTCTTTTTCCAAAATCTTCCTCGACACTATCTCTCAAAATTTGTTGGATCCCCCATTAGACTTTTCGTTGTAAATCCTCATCCTTTATTTGGCCCATCTCATATACAACCTGTTGGCCCAGCCAGGCGAAAAATGGCTTCGACTAAGTCTTCTGCTCCAAAATCCGAGCAATGTTTTGTAGTCTTTTACTGCAATTCGCAACTTTTTTCTTAAGCATAGCGGAAAAGATCCCACACTAAGCATCGAATCAAAAGTTTCATAACCCGCAAGAACAGGAAAAAATGCGGACAATCCCCATAAAGAAGCCGCAGAGCCATAACTTTGCCGATTATTTTATGAACGAAGGGAAAGTGAACTGGCAATACAAATTCAAAACAGCAGACTTACATTTCATTTGGAACTGGGAGTGAACATTTCAGCAGAATCATCGAGGATACGTTCTTCAGTGGCATATGTTTCAGTCGTATCTGTTGTCTGAAAATTGTAAGAGATAAACAAAAATTAAATGGCTACAACATCATCCAAAAAAATGTAAACTTGAATTTTCCTTTTCAAAGCTGAAAGTCGACTTCCTCGTCTGACAATGGGTTTTCAAAAAAGACTTCACTACAACACCAAAACTTGGACTCATATATGTCATCCATGCCAGCTCCACGCTTTTTGCTTAAATTACCCCACGAAGTTCTTTCATAAACTGGTTTCATAAGGTCTGAATTTTCCGTTTTATTGTCCCAACCGCTATCTTATGAGCAAACGGTTTGAGCTCCTCCACAATGCTGTGATATGCATCACCCCTTTTCATCTATATAATCCGGATGTGTTGGACTTTATAGATTTTTATGCGTTTAATAAAAACTTATGAGCTCCAAACAAAGGTCCTTATTCCAAAATACTTCGTGTGACTATTTAAAAAAAAAAAAAAAAAAAAAAACCAGCAACCACACAAAACTCAAAAGTCTACGTGTAAAATCACACTTCAAATTCGGTCGGAAATCAGAACAGCCGTGGATATATATCTTCCAAACGAGTTTCATTATTCCAATGTGTTTGCTGAACCAAAGATTGAAAAGTTATACAGATGACGCACTGCATACAAGGAAAATGGTTCTATGGCGGGTCGTACTGGCACAGCCCGCCATATATTTTTATCTCGATTCTCATTACGTGCACTTGCATACCGCCGGCCAGTACCATTGAGCAAAACTTTCTGTTTTTTGTTCTCAATGCGTCATCTGTATGACTTTATAATCTTGGATGGCACTACTGTGAGTTTGCTGATCCGTCCAGTTTTTAAATTTTAACTCTGTTGCGTAGGTTTATAGCGTTTGATGTAATCGTGAATTGGCAGGTCCGTCCTGCTTTAAAGCTTAAAATCCGTTGGGTATTGATTCAGAGTGGTACAGTGCGCTAGGGAACGACAAAATTTTCTAAAATTTTGTTATAAAAAAATGCAATTTCGATAAACATGGCACTGTATGAGGATTTGAGGCAGTCAAACTACCCGTTGTGTCATGGGTAAATGTTCTTTTTGTAAATTCGCTGATCCCAATCTTCACACAAAGCCGCAAAACAAAAATTCTTCTACAAAATGCAAATATCCAGCAAAAAACATTTCAAGAGTGTTATGACGAGATTGAATTATCTTTCGTACTGCAGATTTGTCCATCACCATGTCCTGGAGATGGTCCCAGACGGTCTGCATAAATCTTACGAGTTAAATGGGGCATTGAGAAGCCACCAAATTGGCACAAAAGTAGCTAACTGCCCTCTAGTTGAGCCTTCAAGGTTAGTTGATGTCGGTTTCTATTTCTTCCCGCCACTAAAGACGAGGTCGACGACCAAGGGTTTCTTCATCCAACTTTGACAAGGTCCATTGCTAAGCGCCGTAGAGCACGACTGGAATGATCACGATATTGTGAAGGATATTCTAAATGGTTCGAGTGACGATTTAATTACCGAATTGCCTTCTAAGTCCAAAGCAACAGCATGAGCTTAATTTCGGACGAGATTTTACTATTAGAATTAATAGCGGAGACAGATTACCGAACAACCTCAAAGTTATATCTGTCCATAGTGATGTTCTGTCCAATTCCCAGCACGATTTTTCATCTTTCTCCTTTAGTCGCTCATAAGCATTATCCTAGAGCTCGTAGAAATAATTTTTCCCAATATCAGTATTTTCCTACATCGGAGAGCGGCCGCGTTTACGGCTCATGTTGGCGAACTTGGCCTTAATGCGGTGTGCCACAATAAGTTCACATTATGTCTTGAAAACATAAGACTTCTTGCCTAAGTCTGGCACTTCTCTCTCTCTTTTCGCTGTTGTTGCAGCCAAGGTAAGAATGCTGCTATCCACCACGCCACAACAATCCAGAAATACTGTGAAAAAAATTAATGTCGAAAGACTGCAATCGCATGAGACCGCCAAGACCTTCGCGCAACGCGTATCCCTTAGCCTTTCGATTGACACCATACCACCAGCATCGGATGTCGAAGAACAATGGCAACGATGCCAACAAGCCATTAGATCAGCCGCAACTGATGTGCTAGGTTTCTTGCGCCCACCAGCAAGAAACCCCTGGTTTGATGAGGAATGCCGACAGATGCTCGCAGCCAAGAATGATGCTACAAGGCTAAGCTGCAGGTGAAGACGAGACCTGCCGTTGAGCTCTATAGGCAGAGAAGAATGGAAGAATACCGGCTTTTTAGAAAGAAGAAAAAAGAGCCAGAAAAGCGCGCGATCTAGGATATAGAGAGGTGCCAATCCAGAAACGTTGTTCGCAAGTTTTACCAAAGTGTTAAACGTCAAAGCCAATGATATAAGGCTCGTAGTTGAGACACAGTCGATGCTGAGGATATGAAAGAGCCTCTTCTGCAGACTGTTAAACGGCGATGACGTACAATATTCCGCTGTCAGGAAGAACGAATTATTCAATATTGGCAACGACAGCGAAAACTGCCAACCACCCGACCTGAGTGAAGTGAGGAAAGCAATATCTAAACTCAAGCTTAATACATACGGCAGCCGGAAATGACGGCTTTCCCGCGCGAGCTTTATAAAGCCGGCGGAGATGACTTGGTGAGAAACATCCACCAACTCATAAGCCAAATCTGGTGGAAAGAAAGTATGCCTGAAGAATGGTACCTCAGCATCGTTGTGCCCGATTCAGAAAAAATTATACCCTCTGAGCTGCGCCAACTACAGAGGCATAGGTCTCCTCATCATCGCCTACAGGATCTCATCTACGCAAGATTTGAACGGCTGAAATCATTTACCAACAACCTGATCGGCTCTATCAGTGTGGTTTTAGGCCAGAAAAGTCCACAACCGATGAAATTTTCACACTTCGGCAGATCTTGGAAAAAACCCAAGATGTCCAAATCGATGCCCACCACCTATTCATCGATTTCAAAGCCGCATACGACAACCAAACTCGTCCGTTTGTGTAAGATGACGATGGAGAATTCTCGCTGCTCCATGAGGGTTGTAAACAACCTCACCGACACATTCGATAACAAGAAAGGATTTAGACAAGGCGATGAGCTGTCATTGATTCTTGAGAGGATTTTGCAAAACTCAGGAGCCAACACCAGAGGTACAATTTTCCAGAAATCGGTACAACTGCTAGCATACGCCGACGATATTGACATAATTGGTAGGACCCAACGTGATGTCGTAGCCACGTTTTCGGGCTAGTAGTAAAGTCCTTACTCGAACTACTAAGGAGATCCTATATAAGATCCTGATCATCCCAGTCCTGCTCAACGGCGCTGAAGCATGGACCGTCTCAAAAACGGATGAAGAAATCCTTGGTCGATTTGAGAGGAAAATTGTTTGGTCCAGATTGCGTTGAAGGGCTATATAGACGAAGATTCAATTAAGAACTATACGAGCTGTAAAGCGACATGCCCCTGGTCAAAAAACTCCGCATTGGACGTTTAAGATGGCTAGGACATGCAGAACGAATGGACACCAATACTCCTACTCACGTCGGACGCAGCAAAGGAAAACCTCGTCTTAAGTGGCGCGTACAAGTAGAAAACAACCGTAACCAACTTGGAGTGCGCAACTGGAGGCAGTTAGCTAAGGACCGGGCTAATTGGAGGGGCATGTTGGTTGAGGCCCAGGTTCATTCCGGATTGTAGCGCCACTTAAGTAAGTAGAAGAGCGGTCGCATTTAAGGCTCATGTTGGCGAACTTGGCCTTAGTGCTGTGTGCTACAAAATGTTCGCATATGTCTTGAAAACATAAGACTTCTTGCCTAAGTCTGGCACTTATAACAAATTTGCATCCGAATAGCTGATGTTTCTGCTCACTATAACAAGGTCGACATTAGATGTCACAGTTTTCCATCCTCTCTTTTCGCTGCCCATCCCATCGTATTTCTGGGATGGCTATAATGTCTGCTTTGTAGTTCTAGAGGCTTCCGCTAGTTGTTCGTCTGGACCCCTCTCTTTTTGTTTAGCATGGTTGCTTCTCATCAAACGTTTTTTTTTCTGGGGTTGGTAATAAGCCCCCAACCTGGAGGACCAGTTCAAATTTATTGGAAAACCCTAGGAACCCGGTTCATCAGTATCCACTACGGAATTGAGCACTACGTTGGCCTTTTGACTCATCCGCCACCATAGGTATCTGTTCAAACGGCCTGACTAATGTACCCTTGAGACTCCAAAATGACTTGTTGCCTACTTACTTCAATGTATGGGAAAAATGAAAAAAATCTTCACTCATCAATGAAACTACATATCAAACAATTGCAGTTCATTTAGTTTTTATATTTTCAAGTTCCGAACCGATAAATCAGAAGATAGTCCCTGAACAATATCTCTAGCTTCAGTAAATTTTGGCAGGCTTTAGGTTACACTTCCTGTTACCAAGGAGGTCTGATATTTTACACGCCAATATCCTAAAGTTGACCTCATTTGTATTTAGTGTTCCTGCACTGACTTTCTAAAAAAAAAAAAAAAAAAAAAACTCAAGCTATCATCTGCATTTATGGAAAAATGGTTTTATCACCTGAAATCTGCATGTAGACAACCAAAGCTCCTCATGACCACGTGGACTCTTCACTACCTTCATGCCAGAAGCGAACTGCAACTGCTCTGGGTCGTCAGCAACTATTCTGAACGATTCGTTGGTATACGGGGTCTTTATGTTCCAAAGAAATACATTTGTGTTGTGTGAACTTGCAAACATGTTGCCTTTACTGTCTATGGCCTCCATTGCCGCTTGAATGTCACGTGTACCCAGCTGTTTAAAAGAATCCGGTAGAGCTGCAACATTTCCCTCCCAATTTTTTGGATCGTTGATGAGGTGAAGAGGAACCGAATTCTCGGTATTGCTGGCCAATGCATGGAAGTAAAGATTCCTTTCACCTGCAATAACAAACGCCATCTATTGACAATATTTGGAACATTAATTACATTTTCTACCTTTAAAACTTCGCGGAGTAACGTTGATTGCAAATATTCCGTCATCCAGGACAAAACTTTCCCCAGCAATGGTGTGTGTTTCCCATTTCTTAACAGAACGCATTAGCTGGTTTTCGATTCTCCATGCCGTATTCTCGTGGTAGTTATACACAACAAGTCCGGGTTTGGTCACATCGGCTACGTAAACCATTGCCTTGTGACAACGGCCTCTGGGTGGAGGATCATGAATATCAACTATTGGATTGATGAACAATGATTTTACTGGAGTGTACATATCCTTGGAAAATTCGAAGCGGTTGATAAGTTTATGTGAGTGCAAGTCGAAGGTGAGCAACTGTGGTGGACAAACTTGTGCACTGGCTACGACACCAGAATCAATAACCCACATGTGGTCACATTCGTCAATCTATTTGTGCAAGAAATATGACTTTTGGTAAATGCATGGAAAGCCTTACATACCGCAACACGAAAGGCCGATATAATGCCATCACAAGCTGTATTGTTTGCACTATGCGATAGGCTGTCGGGATAAGCAACAAGGTATGGACCTTTGGGACCACGTTTCTTTGAAACAGTTGCCAAAGTAAATGGAATTCCCGTACTGAATCGAGGAATTGTTACGAAGACCATTAAGCTGCCATCACCTGCAAAAAATTATATTTTATGGCTATTATTGTCTTTGGCTTGAAAATGTATCTTACGTCTGTAATGCACTCCAACATCGACTGGGGTACCCGTGTTTCCACCTGACGGAAAGTCATATTCCAGTTCCTTCCACTCCAACACCGAATTCAAAGATTTAAATTGAGCGCACGAACATGAAGAAAGTAACAGAAGGCATCCTATGACTTTGAAGCTCATAACGGTAGCTGGAATAATACAATAAACATTGGTTTGTCAATATTTCTATAAAAAACCCACACAGAACCTTTAAGCTAGGTCTTCCATTCCTTCATGTATTTGAATTTACATTTTTGGACATATTGGACCTCGAATCACTCTAGCCTATCCCATAAGGGTATCTATATTGATTGATACATAGTTTGTACAATAGAGAAATAATTTATAACTTTCTCTCAGCAGAACAAGTCTACAAAATTTTTGAATCCGTCCACGTCCACGACCCATTTTTAGAAAAAATTGAGTTTTAGGCCGTAAGAGATTTTGAAAAAGTGTCTGACAATCCGAATATCTATATTCCTTCTATACAGAGTTTTTTGCCACGCCCACTTTTTGGGGGCGTTTTCAGTAAAACAAAGAGTTTCTTGGTTAACATTTTAAACATCGTTTCGTAATGTTTAAAATGTTTAAAAGATAAAAGATTTTGGTAAACTGTCTGAACAACATGACATTTTTTATATTTAATCGCGATAAAGCCGACGAATCGAAACGAAACGAAATGCCACTATAGCCAGCACACGGTTTCCTCACCTCGATATCCATAAGGGGACATGGCGGTCTTCAGATCAACGAACGGTCAATCAAATTGATCACACAGCGATAGACAAGAGGCACGCATTCAGTATTTTGGATGTCCGAGCATTCCGAGGAGCTAACATCGACTCGGACCACTACCTTGTTGCAGCCAAGGTTAGAATACGGATATCCACCACGTCACAACAATCCAGAAACACAAATTTAATGTCGAAAGACTGCAATCGGAAGAGACCGCCAAGACCTTCGCGCAACGCGTATCCCTAAACCTCTCGATTAACACCATACCACCAGCATCGAATGTCGAAGAACTATGGTAACGATGCAAACAAGCCATTAGATCAGCCGCAACTGATGTGCTAGGTTTCTCGCGCCCACCTGCAAGAAACCATTGGTTTAAGGAGGAATGCCAACAGATGCTCGCAGCCAAGAACGAGGCCTACAAGGCTAAGCTGCAGGTGAAGACGAGACCTGCCGTTGAGCTCTATAGGCAGTGAAGAAGGAAAGAACACCGGCTTTTTAGAAAGAAGAAAAAGGACCAAGAAAAGTGCGCCATCGATGATATAGGGAGATGCCACTCCAGGAACCATGTTCGCAAGTTTTACCAAAGTGTAAAACGTCAAAGCCAAGGATACAAGGCTCGAACAGAATCCTGTCGAGATGAACAAGGAAATATCGTGGTTTAGACACAGTCGATGCTGAGGATATGGAGAAGTTGTCCAGACTGTTAAACGGCGATGACGAACAACATTCCGCTGTCAGGTAGAACGAATTATTCAATATTGGCAACGACAGCGAAAGCTGCCAACCACCCGACCTGAGTGAAGTGAGGATAGCAATATCTAAACTGAAGCTGAATAAGGCTGCCGGAAATGACGGCCTTCCTGCCGAGCTTTATGAAGCCGGCGGAGATGACTTGGTAAGTCACATCCACCAGCTCATAAGCCGAATCTGGTCAGAAGAAAGTATGCCTGAAGAATGGAAACTCAGAATCGTTTGCCCGATCCACAAAAAAGGAGACTCTCCAAACTGCGCCAACTACAGAGGCATAAGGCTCCTCAACATCGCATACAAAATTCTATCTGCCGTAATATGTGAACGCCTGAAACCGTTTACCAACAAGCCTTCACTCGAACTACTAAGGAGGTCTTATATAAGACCCTGATCATCCCAGTCCTGCTCAACGGCGCTGAAGCATGGACCGTCTCAAAAGCGGATGAGGAAATCCTTGGTCGATTTGAGAGGAAAATTCTTCGAAAAATCTTCGGTCCCGTTTGCGTTAACGGGCTATGGAGACGAAGATTCAACCAAGAACTATACGATCTGTACAGCGACATGCCCCTGGTCAAAAAACTCCGCATTGGACTTTAAGATGGCTAGGACATGTAGAACGAATCGACACCAATACTCCGGCTCGCAGATTCTTCGATTCCCAGCCAGACGTCGGACGCAGTAGAGGAAGCCCTCGCCTTAAGTGGCGCGCACAAGTAGAAACCGACCTCAACCAACTTGGAGTGCGCAACTATAGGTAGCTAACTAAGGACCTGGCTAATTTGAGAGACATGTTGGTTGACGCCCAGGTTCATTCCGGACTGTAGCGCCACTAAGGTAAGTAAGTAAGTAAGTAGAAGATAAAGATAATAAATAGGTTGCATTAGATTTAAGTACTATTCGGTTAGTTCAGAAGAGTTTGGCGAAGAGTTGGCGAAAAAAGACGCGTACCCGCGTCCTCACATAGAAGGTCTATTAACTCATCTTCAAGACACTCGTTTAATATCAGATATGACCTGAACGACGCTTTTTTTTCAGATTCCTCTGAAGCCCAAATCAAGAGAGAAGGCAGCCTTCACAGTCTTTGGACGACCGTTATACCTGTTTACGGTAATGCCGTTCGGACTATGTAACGCCGCCCAGACAATGTTTCGGCTTATGGACAGAGCTATTCCCTCTCGTCTGAAGGGTCTTTGTCTATTTTGATGACCTCTTGGTTTGCTCTCCAGATTTCGAATCTCTTGCTAAATTACTGCAAGAAGAAGGGAAGCGCGTTTGACTTTCAACGTCGAAAAAAGCAAGGTTTGCTACCTCAAGAGCCTTACGATGACTTCTCATCTCTCGGACATCCGCACTCTAACACTGCAAATGACAAGTGACATAACGGGTGACTTTTTAAAAGTTAAGATATTCAGGTTGGCAGCACTGGTTAGTAATGGCGTCCAAACTTCATCTGTCAAAGTGAAAAGTTTTCAGTATACTCTGCCGTTTAATGATGGAAAGGCTTACAAACGAGCAACGATTGCAAATTATTGGAATTTATTATCAAAATTCGTGCTCTGTGGGAAATGTGAATCAGCAATTCGTGCTGTTATCATCAAATTTCGCAACTAAATTTAATTTGTTTGACATTATACCATCGGCTCGCATGCGTACAGCGCATACCGAAGAGAATATTGCATTCGTAGCGCCCAATGTTAATGAAGATCGTGAAATGTCAATTCGCCGCCATTCTCAGCAATTGGGCATGTGATGATCAATAAACATTTTACGTGTCGATTTGGGTTTGAAAGCCTGTAAAATTCAACTTGTGCTAGAATTGAAGCCGAATGACCTACCAAAACGTCGAATTTTTGGTGAATGGACCTTAGAACAGCTCCATGAAAATCCGCTGTTTTATCGAAAAATTGTGTTCAGCGATGATGCTCATTTCTGGCTCAACGTATACGTAAATAAGCAAAACTGTCGCATCTGGAGGGATGAACAGCCACAAGAATTACCGATGCATCCCGAAGAAATGACAGTTTGGTGTGGTTTACGGGCTGGTGGCATCATCGGTCCATTTTTCCTTCAAAGACGACCGTGAAAGAAACGTTACCGTCACCGTCGAACGACATCGAGCAATGATACGCGACTTTTTTTGACCTAGTTGGCTAAGAACTTGGTTGACATGTGGTTTCATCAAGACGGTGCCATATGCCACACAGCTCGTGAAACAATGATAATGTTGAGGGATGAGGGATGCCAAATGGCAGCTTATCTCTCGAAGTGGCCCTATGGGTTGGCCGCCAAGGTCATGCGATTTAACGCTTATTCATTATTTATTGTTGGGTTATGTGAAGTCGTTAGTCTACGTGGGCGAGCCGAACACGATTGAAGCCTTATAAGATAGCATAACAAGCGTAATTCGTGGAATACAGGCCGAAATGCTCGAAAAAGTGACGCAAAAATGGACCTTCCGAATGAAGCCGCGGACACCATTTACATGAAGTTGTCATTAAGACGTAAATGGCAAAGACCTATTTATCGGTTACAATCAAAATTTTGAGTATTTTATGCAAATTTGAGTGTTTTTTTCGATTAAAAAAAAAACTACCCCCTTACTACGGCAAAAGATTAAAACCCGCATAGCGAATCTTATTTTCGGTTGTTCCATCACAATCATACACGACCTGCGCGAACAATGCAGGATAGCTGAACGACATCTTACGAATAGAGAACAACGCTTTCGACGAAACATTATCGAAATTGACAAACAAACAAACAGACAACAGTTCTAGGAACGAGCAGCATGACATTGTAGAGAGCGAAGACTTCGAGCTTGCAGCTCCACATGAACATAGACTCACAACACTGCATGAGAAGCCATATTTAGCAAAAGTGTTTGTTTCCAAAATTGACTTTTATTTTGCAATTTTTTTTTTTAAATATCTTTTAAGTTTTCAAAAAATAAATAAAAATTGGAATGAAATACTTAATGCATGCGGTAGAGGGTTAGTGATACTCATATTACGGTAAATCTATGGTGCCAAGTTGTAAAACAATTTTCTTCCAGAATCGGATAACTTTGGCATAAATGACATCAGTACATGATTCCTCACCTTTTTTATGTTTAACAGGATCTAGCAGCACTTGACTAATTTGCACTTATTACGAGTGGTTTTATGTAAAGTAGCATCAACTGCGAAAAATTCAATTCATCGGCAGTACTCCGACAGCCGTTGTTATTTGTTAACTAGGCGGGAGGTCCGGTCCAACTTCGGGTATGGACTTGCTTTTGAAAACTAGTTCTGTCGAAACTTAATTTGAATATTACACATGAATTGTATATATGATTCGAGTTTATTTCTGAGTGAATATATTATTGGAAGTGTCATCGATGCTGTACTAAGCCAATGCTTACTTACCAGAAAAATTCGTTACACTTCACTAGCAATTCGTTTGTTTAAATAAGTTAATTAGGAGCAACACTTAGAGCAAGCAAGCACTGTTCAAATGTACGTTTGCGACTAAGTCCAAAGATCTGAATTTAAGAGATCGTAATCGAAGATATGATCCAACTGTGATATTACGGTCCGATCAAATGAAACATCGATATCGAAATGGTTATTGTTTTGCCAGATTCTTGTGGATTTCAAGTTATTGACGATAATAACTTTTGATGCTTGGAACTTGTTTTACGTAATGGATCCTCTTAATGTATGATTAAATAAAAGTGAATCCGTTGGTAAAATTGCGCAACTGGCATTTAAATGAGGTATACACACAGACTGAACAGATACAATAACACAATAAGAATATTTATGTCTTTTAGAGAACATATTCACAATAAATTTTTAATTCTTATTTTATTAGCCCACAGAATTTTTTTTCAGTAGAGATCATAGGACTTGGAATAATTAACAGAAAGTTTATTGACATCAATATGAGAATAATTTCGAGCATTCAATTCTGATTGAGAGTCATAAAGTTTCATTCTCATCCGATGTATACTTTTATTACGATTTTAGGATTGATGATTTTGTGTAGATGACCTTTTAAGGCTCGGTTTGTTGACTCTTCTGATTATCTGTGACCAACCAACTAATTAAATGCTAAGCTGAATATTATTTTGATGGGTTGGTTCGCGGTATAAGCGCTATATGGTATAAGGCCCTACATTCATTGTTCAAAAACTTCAAGAATTTTTAAGCATAACACTTGTTATAGCATAAAAACAAAAACCGACTGAAAAGTATCCCGCGAACAGTCTTATACTGTTTTCAAAATGTTTTTACAAAGAAGGTATAATAACATTGAGCATTGAAATAAAGGACATGCGGATACGGGAGGGACGATAGCGCATCGCAACAAAATGCATTGTCCGAAATGAACTTGGGCCTCAACCAACATGCCTCTGCAATTATCCTTAATGCCTCAAGTTGTGCAGTTCGAGTTGTTTGAAGTCGATTTCTACTTGAATCCGCCACTTAAGGCGAGGTCTTCCTGCGTCCGATCCGACCGACCGACGTCTGGCTGTGAGTGGAAGACCTTGCGAGTCTGTTTTATACCGACTCCGAACGGCGAATTTGAGATAAGCTCCTCTTGAGAATTGATATTACTCAGATGATTCGTCAGATCATTACGAGAGAAGGGCCAGTGAAAAGTGTGTTAAGTGGCTGAAAATTAAATCCAAACCTTCTGCTCGGCAGTTGATTGCACTAACAATTGCGGCACGAGCCCTTCACCGTTATTTCTGGTTTGCAGTAATGCCTGCTTTTAAGTAGCTTAGAGCTTTCGCTAGTTGCTCGAATGTACCTCTCCTGTTTAATGTTCTCATATTCCAGGTCCAGATATGAACGTCGTTGTACGATGTTCCTTTAGCAATAGTCGTCAACAGTAAAATCAGTCCACTCCGAGACTCTTGGTTGCTTCGTAACAACAATTTTTTCTGGAGTTCGTATTCAATCCATAGCACAACCCTCAGTCCTCTATGAGGAAATAAAATTTAATTTCGACAAGCAATTATTTCTGTAGGCCATATAAAGTACATGTGCGTGGAGGTTGAGCAATTTTGCAGTCGATTCATTGGGTAGAAGCCGGTTTAAGAAATTATGCAGAAAAAGTCGCAAGCATAAACGAAATTATGATGGTATAACTTCTGTAAGGTTGTCTTTAAGCTTCCGGATATGTGTGTATATGTAGCGTATATTAAGATTTTTCGGTTAAGCTGTGCACGAAGTTATTCCGAAGTATAACATAAAAGGAGTTTACTTTGCCTCCAGTTGCGCACTCGAAGTTGGTTGAGTTCGGTTTCTACATGTGCGCGCCACTTAAGGCGAGGTCTTCCTCTACTGCGTCCGACGTCTGGCTGGGAATCGAAGACTCTGCGAGCCGAAGTATTGGTGTCCATTTTTTCTACATGTCCTAGCCACCTTAAACGCCCAATGCAACATATAGAGCCATACAGCTCGTACAATAACTCTGCATTGGACGTTCAAGGTGGCTTGGATGTGTAGAGCGAGTGGACACTAAAAATCGGGTTCGCATAGCCTTCGATTTGCATCGGGCGCAGTATAGGAAGACCTTGCATTAAGCGACGCGAACAAGTAGAAAAGGACTTAAAGTGCGCAACTCGAGGCAGTTTGCTAAGCACGGGCCAGTTGGAGAGACATGGTGGTTGGAGCTCAGGTTTATCCCGGACTACAAAAACAAAACACAAATTTTTGTCCAACAGGCTTGTTAGTACCCAGCGCCAAGTTTTCTCACAACCATTCATGTGTGCGTGTGTACTTCTTGGACGATGGCGGGACCTTCTTTTCTTGACAATTGATACTACTCTGATGATTTGTCAGATCACCACGAGAGGAGGACCAGTGAAAAATCATTTAGGTTCATTTAGTTCAGATCAACGATTACCTATTTCTTGTAGCATTATCTAGATATATACGATCGTACTACAGTACAGTAACGTCCTGTTAATCCAAGGTGGCGCAAAAGTAATCCTCCTATCAGAAAATGCTATAAATTTTGCGATTGGCCCCTAATGTCAGTTCTGTTTTGACATTTGTGAAGTAAACACTTGCGAAAAATAGCCGTCCAACGCCTACTGGTGAAACACTGCGACGTTTAGCCGCTCGCCTGGAAGAGACTGGCACAACACGAGATGCTGCCAGGCGTGGCAGACCCCGGAGTAGCCGTTCTGCAGAGAATATTGCTGCTGTAGCCGAAGATGTCATGGAAGCGCCGTAGAGATCGACCAGACGACGTGCCACGCAAATGGGTATCAGTCGACGGTCTTTACAGCGAATTTTAGTACAAGATTTGAAGATGTTTCCTTACAAAGTCCAGACGGTGCATCAGCTGTTAGCTGCAGACCGCCAATCGCGTCTAACATACGCTCAAGCCATCCTTAATCACCACCAAGAGGAAGATGATTTTTCATCAAAAATAATCATGAGTGACGAGGCCCATTACCATCTTAGCGGGTACGTAAATAAGCAAAATTTACGCTTCTGGGGCACTGAAAATCCGCGTGTAACCCACGAAGAGCCATTACATCTGCTCAAAGTCACTGTATGGTGTGCTGTTTTCGCTGGAAGAGTCATCGGACCTTTTTTCTTCGAAGACGTCGCGGGCCAAACGGTTACTGTGAATGGTGAGCGCTACAGAGCAATGATCAACGAGTTCTTTTTGCCGCAACTTGATGAATTGGGATTGGAAAACATGTGGTTCCAACAGGACGGTGCAACTGCACACACTGCACGTGCCACAACCGATATGCTGAAGGATGCATTTCCCGGGCGCCTAATCTCCCGTTTTGGCGATTTCCACTGGCCAGCAAGATCGCCTGATTTGACCGCTCCAGACTTCTTTTTGTGGGGCTTTTTGAAGTCGCGGGTTTATGTCAACAAGCCTCAGACTCTTGCAGCTCTTAAAGACAATATCCGTCAAGAATGTGAGGACCTATCGCCGGAAGTTTTGGCCAAATTGATGGAAAATGCCATAAAAAGGGCTCAAATGACAATCAACTGTGGCGGCGGCCATTTACATGACATCATATTCTCGACTTGATGTAAAAAAAATTAAAAGACCAAATAAAAATAATCCACAAGAAGAATCAAATTTTTTCTCTTTTTTTTTTTTTAAATTACAGCCAAAAAACAACGGAAGGTTTTTTTTGCGCCACCTTGTACATGTGCGCGCCACTTAAGGCGAGGTCTTCCTCTACTGCGTACGACGTCTGGCTGGGAATCGAAAACTCTGCGAGCCGGAGTATTAGTGTCCATTCGTTCTTCATGTCCTAGCCATCTTAAACGTCCACTGCAGAGTTTTTTGACCAGGGGCATGTCGCTGTACAGCTCGTATAGTTCTTGGTTGAATCTTCGTCTCCATAGCCCGTCAACGCAATCGGGACCGAAGATTTTTCGAAGAATTTTCCTCTCAAATCGACCAAGGATTTCTTCATCCGCTTTTGAGACGGTCCATGCTTTCAGCCCCGTAGAGCAGGACTGGGATGATCAGGGTCCTACATAGGATCTCCTTAGTAGTTCGCTTTGCTTCTTAGCCCGAAGAATCAGCGGTTGGCAACAGTAATTCTTCGTTTAATTTATGACGAGATGTTGTTGTCAGAGTTAAGAGCGGAGCCCGAAGTCCCGTTCTACCTCCAAGTGATATCTGTCAATTGCTAAGTTCTGTCCAATTCGTCGATGTTATGTGTCCTTTCGTGTTGATAGCATAAACGAGGCACTCATTTACTGCTAAACCCATTTTCGCCACTTCCTTCTCTATACTAGCAAAAAAAAAAAAAATGTTTGGTGCAACAGGTTCTTTAGTACCCAGGGCCGAGCTGTCGCACAACCATTTATGTGTGCGTGTGTACTTCTTGCACGATGGTGGGACCTTCTGTTTTATACCGACTCCGAATGGCGAATTTGAGATAAGCTTTTCTTGACACAATTGGTACTACTCGGATGATTTGTCAGATCATAACGAAACTAGCAAACGTGGCTATGAAATCACGTTGAGTGCTACCAATGATGTCGATATCGTCGGCTTATGCTAGTAGTTGTACCGATTTTTGGAAAATTGTGCCTCTGGTTCTGACTCGTGAGTTTTGCACAAATTGAAGAAGTCACATGATAGCGCATCACCTTGCCTTTTTTGGTATCGAATATTTTGGTGAGGTCGTTTCCGACACTGATGGAGCAGCAACAAATTTCCATCTTCATCTTCGACAAACCAACGAGTTTGGGCGGTATACCAAAACTAGACAGAGCTCTGTTTATTTCGCCTCTATGAATGCTGTCGTATGCGGCTTTGAAATAGGTGGTGGGTATCGAATAGGTGTTGGGTATCGATTTGGACTTCTTGGTTTTTTTTTTCCAGGATCTGCCGAAGTGTGAAAATTTGATCGGTTGTGGACCTTCCTGGCCTAAAACCACACTGATAAGGCCCGATTAAGTTGTTGGTAAACGGTTTCAGGCATTCACATATTACGAAAGGATCTTGTAGAAGATGTTGTGGAGACTTATGTCTCTGTAGTAGGCACAGTTTAGAGGGTTTTTTATGGACCGGGCAAACGATGCTGAGGTTACATTCTTCAGACATCCTTTTTTCGACCAGATTTGGCGTATAAGTTGGTGGATGTTACTTACCAAGGCATCTCCTCCGCCATTAAAAAGCTCAGCGGGATGACCGTCATTTCTGGCAGCCATATTAAGCTTGAGCTAAGATATCGCTATCCTCACTTCAGAAAAATAAAGTAAATTCGTTAAAAATGACGTGAGATTAAGGTAAACACAACATTGAAAAAAATATACAATTTCATTTCTATTGAAGTATCTATGTTTGAATTTCATTTAATCCATCTTCGAGTCGTTCAAATGTCATCTCGAAATAAGTTTCAATATTTGGAGAAACAGTTGATAATATTTGAACGACGATGCAGCAAATGCAAACCGATCTTAGTTTGATGGCAACAATGTATTTTTTTTTTACAAAATGTACACTTATTTCAATTTCAGTAGCAAAACCGTTAAAATTCAACCCAACAAACGATTTCGCTTTAACAAAACACTATCGAAGCTATTTACCTGTATGAAGTCTTATCGAAAAGCATTTCGCCCACTTTTAGGAAGTACTTTACTGTTAAAAGACTTCTTTAAATACTTTAAATAAGCGTTACAGAAAAAAACTTTGTGTGCTTACAAAAGGCCTTACAGAAGCAAAAAGTCTTTCCGAAAATATTTACAAGCTTTACCGAAAATATTTTCAAATACGCAGAGTGAGAATCAGAGCGCAAACATAGTAAACGCAATAAGTAGACACAGCTGTTATTGGATGCCCATAGATCTAACTGAGTAGTATTCCCAAAAAGGAAGGGTGCACATATCCGTACGGATCCCGATCTTTGCACCTTTTGCCATGACTTATTATGCTGTGTAGTGTGTGTTTGTCATTTCTTGATATGCATATCACTTTATATATACTTTGAGTATAAGCCTTCACTAGGAAGCTCTTAACAGGTTATTCTTTTGTTATATAATCATGCTGGAAACTCTCCATAATTACCAACACATTCGACATATTATATATAAATCAGTTACCGTACTGAAATTGGCACCGGACTTTAATTAAAAGTTACTAAGTATCGAATCTTTAAACACTTTGCGAATGAAAAAAATTATAAAAAAACATATGAGAAGGCTACAATCCACTGAGTGGATCGTTTTATACCCTATGCCATACCCTCCTTAAAACAAATATCCTCAAAATGTCGGCTTTTTGGCGTTGAAATATAGAAAATTTCATTGGAAGAACATATTGTTCGGACAGTTTATCAAAATCATTTATGGTTCGACAAAAAACATCGTTTTTCGTCGAACGTAATATATAGAAATGGTTTTTTTTGTATGAAAACGCCTCCAAAAAGTGGGCGTGGGTTAAAATGAAATAAAAAAGAAATGTTTATATTACAAAAACCAATTAACTTGCATCAACTTTTTTTTCGAAATGTTTAAAATTTTACCGATAAAAGTTTTTTACGAAAAACGCCCCCAAAAGGTGGGGTAGATATAAAGATTGTCTGGATATATTGTTCAGACTTTTTTTTTCAAAACATTTTTTCGAAATGTTTAAAATTTTAGCGAAAAAAGTTTTTTACGAAAAACGCCCCCAAAAAGTGGGGTAGATATAAAGATTGTCTGGATATATTGTTCAGACTTTTTTTTTTCAAAAACTCTAACGGTTTGGTAAATAACTATGTTTTTCTTAAAAGAGGCCGTGGCAGTGGGCGGATTTCAAAAAATTTTACACATTTTCTGCTGGGAGCAACAACAAACACGTGTACCAAATTTCACCATCCTAGCTCAAATTTTAATGCCCAAAAACTGTACGGACTTGCATCAAATTTTTTTTCGAAATGTTTAAAATTTTACCGATAAAAGTTTTTTACGAAAAACGCCCCCAAAACGTGGGGTAGATATAAAGATTGTCTGGATATATTGTTCAGACTTTTTTTTTCAAAACATTTTTTCGAAATGTTTAAAATTTTACGGACGGACGGACGGGTAGACATGGCTAAATCGACTCAGCTATCGATTCCTAGTCGATCCATATACTTTGAGGTATACCTAGCTCAATTATTTCTCTATGTTACAAACTGTGTATCAAAACTAATATACCCCTATGGGAAAGGGTATAATAAATGTTTGTGTTGCTTCGACTAGGAATCGAGCCTGGAACGTTTGCAAGATTGCCTAAGATACTTTGTCGTCATGGCTGTTTTTTAGCCTTCATTCGTAAGCTCTATACATATTATGCTTCATGCAAAGCTCTACCGAAATATCTTAATGTACGGTACATGTACAGTAAACACATCTTCCGAAGCTTAAAAACAGCCTTTCAGAGGTTATACCATTATAACTTTGGTTAAGCTTGTGAATTTCCCTGCATGATTTCCTAAGCAGGCATTCTACCCAAACAATCGACTGCAAAAAATTCTCAACCTCGGCGCACAAGTACTATATAAGGCCTACAGAAATAATTGCTTGTGGAAAAAAGTTGTCAGAAAAGTAGACATAAATCAAGAGAAAAATTTCAATCAAGATTTAAATTTTACTGAATTTTTCTTAATTTTATTTTTATTTGTTACGTAAGACAACCTCAAAAAGTGGACGTGGCAAAAATATAGGCATTCAGAATGTCTTAATATATTGCTCAGACTCTTTCTCAAAATCCTTTACAGTTTAACCAAAAAAAATTTTTATGAAAAATGGTCACGCAAAACTTCACTAAAAACTGAAAGTGTGCTTAACATCAGTAAATGTGTTTAGACGGGTATCGGCGACAAACATTTTAAGGCTCAATTTTCATTAATATATTTAATTTTGCGTTGAGTTTTATGTATTAAAAACGTTCATACATCGTGAACCGTGTTTTTGGAAAGAGAATTGCCTACAGGGGCTATTTATAGCTAAATTCAGCCCCTATCTACAACCTTTAGGCATGACATGCACAAGGTTTTAATTATGGTCTTGTAATTTTTAGTTACTTGAGCAAAACTAATTGATTCCAGCAAAAAATAACATTTAAGTGCAATTTATATAATTGAACAAATCTGAAGTACGTGTTGTATAGATACACTGCCCTCAGATAAGCTCAATTTTTGATAACTTACGGAAGTGCCTTTCAAGGGCCATATTTGGATCAACGATAATGGAAATTAAATATTTTTCTATCACGACATAATAGTTTGTACAAAAAAAAAACTTAAAGTTGGAGATAAATTTAGGAACGTCGAGGCTGAATATCACATTGCCTAGTCGGGCTTTTCTTGAAGTGAGTCTTAATGTGGTAAGAAATCAAGGACGTGTAGTTCAGTTTTGTGGTACTTAAAAATGCTTAAAAATACGTTAATAAATTAACTAAAAATTTAAATAAATCATAACGAGGTATTTGAACTTAATAAGGTATGTTCTGGGTGTTCAAGACTGAAATGAGTTGAAATTCAAAAGCTACTATTGGTCTCACGATCACGTTTTTAGAAATCTTGGGTACCCCAATCCATGAGGTATATCAGTTTTGATTTTTATTTAGTTTTGGTATTAATAAAATAATTGATGACATATGTATCATTTTTTACCTTTTCGACAGGGAGTGACAGAAGGACCAGCTGGCCAAACGAGGGATTTGAATGCAAGTGAATAAATTTACAGGAATTGTCTATTAGGTGTGCTTGATGTTAGAAACCTCATTGTAGAAAGTTTATAAAATTTTGAGAAATTTGTTTTTCAAATTTAACTTGAGTTACCATGACCACTTCTAGATCCAAAGATGCATTTCATATCCAACCGATTGATCCTTTTACTCTCCATTTGGACTTTCGCATGTGCTAAGTCAATGTTTGATGTAACATCGTGGCAACTTTTGGAGTATGAATTTCCCTCAAACAGAGCTCGTCACAATGCCATTCATAACGGAGACTACGTGCCAAACAGTGGAACACCCATCGATGTGGATGCCCATTATTGGCGTAAGTTGAAAGAACTCCCTGAATTCAAAGGATCTTTCATGTGTCATTTTATTTTCAAGCTGATGGCAGCATGAGGATATTCGTAACAGTTCCTCGATTCGACCAAGGAATTCCATTTTCCCTGGCAACTGTTACCAACAGGAGGGGTCGTAAAGGACCATACATTGCTGCGTATCCCAACTATAAATGGCACAGTGTCCATAACACTCAATGCAATGGCATTATATCGGCCTTTCGAGTTGTGGTATGTCATGATGGCTGAAACTTACCACAAACCTTACTTGTTCCCTCTGTAGATTGACCAATGTAACCATATGTGGGTAATTGATTCT
This sequence comes from Rhingia rostrata, assembly GCA_949824845.1. Lineage (NCBI taxonomy): Eukaryota > Metazoa > Arthropoda > Insecta > Diptera > Syrphidae > Rhingia > Rhingia rostrata. The sequence goes on from OX463756.1 coordinate 8,426,922, forward strand.
GGAGTTGAAGGCGAGACGCAGATTTGTCCACCACAGCTGCTTATCTTCGACCTAAACAATGACACACTTATCAAGCGTTTCCAATTCAGCGAGGATGTTTATACCCCGTCGAGCTCCCTACTAATAACTCCAGCTGTTGATATAGATGATCCTCCACCAAGGGGTAGATGCCAAAAGGCAATGGTTTACATAGCCGATGCTGACAACCCCGGACTTGTGGTGTATGATTCCCAGCAAAATAAAGCATGGCGAGTGGAAAATGATCTAATGAAACCTGATCCGGAATGGGGAAACCACACCATTGCTGGGGAGAGTTTCTTCCTAATGGACGGTATATTTTCCGTCAATCTAACACCACGTGGTAGAGAAGGTATGAGATGAAATTATTTTTTTTAAAGTTCCAGCACACAAATGAATGGAGAAGCTAGGTATGGTTCGTTTGTGTCCGATTCAAATTCATGTGTACGAAGACTAAGAGGCCGCCCAGAATGCGTATCTGTAGCTGGTGTGTTGTATCGCTGTCAAAAGAAAGATACATTTCTGGCATGTAGTTGCCCTCCATTCAACTTCAAGCTACAGATTCGCAAAGAAACACATTGTGTGAGCGCTTACGGGTTGCCTTCTTAATAACTTCTGACTCAGATTCAAGCTTCAGCTACTGGTCGGCCCTTAATAGTTATCCTCCATCTTTAGGTGAAAGAAATCTCTACTTCCATGCCCTGGCCAGTGATAAAGAGATCGCAGTTCCTCTCAGTGTGATCAACAACAGGGAAATCTGGGAACAAAACTCTCAAGCTATGCCGGAGGCTTTTCAAACACTTGGAGAACGTGGCATACAATCAGCTATGGAGGCTATCGATAGCAGAGGAAACATGTTCGCAAATACACACAACAGCAACATCTTCGCCTGGAACATTGACACTCCTTATTCAACCGACTCATTCCGAGTAGTTGCCAACGATACAAGGCAGTTGCAATTTGCCAGCGGCATGAAAGTGAAAAGGGATCGAGAAGGTCTGGAGGTACTTTGGGCTTCCACTTGTAGGTTCCAGGTGAGTTTTAGGCATTAAACAGTGGGTAGGGTAGAGTTTCGATGGGTGAACTGAATCTCTTTTCCTTTTTTTTTTAGAAAATTTCATCTGGAACTTTAGACTCGAACGAAACCAATTTTAGGATATTGGCGTGCCGGACGGATGATCTCCTAAGTCATAGGCAATGTACCTTCAGAACGGGTCCAGTGACATTTCCCTAGAAGTGTATATACATATATCTCTATATAAAGTGGTAAACTGCAGCAAAAATTTTACAAAGTGTGTGTCATCACGATTATTTCGAAGATAACTTTTATGTGTCTGAAGGGTAGGCTTTAATCAGGCGCCTATGGGTACATAGTTGGGATTACCCTATATCGGCTTAACTTACACCATTTGACGTTGGTATACCACATAGTGTAGGTGTAAGCATTCTTATCAGAAGCAACTTAACGCATTCGAAGTAACTAACGCAAGAGGCAGGTAGACAAATTTAAACTTTTCTTTCCGCCAAACCCACTGAGAGCATTTGATTTTAAAGATCTTGACATCAAAATAAAATTTTGTCAATAGAAAATTTTAAAACAGGAAAACAGTTTTCATCGCGTGTCGTGCTTTAACGTCGACGCATACTTTGCCTCAAAGAACGCCAGAGATTTTATTTTATCATTCGTTTGGTTAGATGGTCCGTGGAACTTCTTGGGGGTTGCTATTAAATATATAAGCGTGGTCTTTATATAAAAAAGGTAAAAGTAAAGCTGGGTTGGTCTAAGCTCTACCGTTATACCTTAGCTAAGCAACCAATGATTTGTTAATAGAAGTTGCATAACTTTGAACGCATTTCCGTAAGTTTCATCTGGATATGTATGGCGATATGTATGAAAGGCTAGAGTGAACTTTTTTATGCTTTTTTATGCATTCCACACCCAACTTAGTCGTTTGTTTACTTAGAAAACAGGAAAAGCCAACAAGGAGCACTTACCAGCACAGAAAATATCGAAATGGTCCCATGAAGGTGTGCATGCACTTAACAATCAACCAAATATGTACGGAGGAAATGATGGATGTACACTGCCTGCAACATCAGCTCCATGTGTCCTTTCTACTAGAAATTTCTACTAGAAAGACGATCACTTGTCTGGTTACAACTACCGATGCGTATACCCTCGCCATATGTAGCCTTACTGAATTAAATGTGAACATATAAAGCCTTTCGTCATATTCAAATACATCCGCAACTGAAATGTAAGAACAAGAGGAATCCAGTGGTAGCAGTAGGCTGTATAAATGTAGACATTTCTGTCATCCAGGAAATACGATAAGATGGGGCGGCCAAAAAGAGGATAAAATACGCTGATATCTGTCACGGACAGTGTTATATAGATCAGGAACAGCGATTATTCGGATATGGATTTGTTATAAGTGCCAGACTTAGGCAAGAAGCCTCATGTTTTCAAGAACGCAGACGCATCATAACAATTCGCATCAAGGCAAAATTTGACAAGTAAATCTTATGTGCGCATAATCTCCAACGAGGATAAGTTATGATATATCGAAAGCCTGCTTCTACGAGCTCCTTGGAAGAACTTATAAGTCACAACCAAAGTACGATGTCAACTTCGTGATGGTAATTTTAAACGCAAAGGAAGGAAGAGACGACAGCCAAGGTACGATGTCAACTTGGTTGCTGGGAGATTTAAACGCGACGGAAGAGACGACATTTTCAGCTGAACTGTCGTAAAACACAGCCTAGATGACACAACACCTGGCAACGGAGTTTGACTAAATGACTTCGTTGCGAAACGAAATGTCGAAATAGCCAGCTCATGGTTTTCTTACCTCTATACTCATAAGGGGCATGGCGTTATCAAGATTAACGAACTGTGAATCAAAACGATCACACATTTATAGATACCCGAACATTCCGAGAGGCTAACATCGACTTGGACCACTACCTCGTTGCAGCCAAGGTAAGAATGAAGGTATCCAACGTGCCACAACGAATCAGAAATACTGTGAAAAAATTTAATGTCGAAAGGCCGCCAAGACCTTCGCGCTACACGTATCCCTAAGCTGTTCGATTAACACCATACCACCAGCATCGAATATCGAAGATAACTGCAACAAGCCATTGGATCAGCAGCAACTGATGTGCGAGGTTTCTCGCGCCCACCAGCAAGAAACCCCTTTGATGAGGAATGCCGACATTTAATTGCAGCCAAGAACGAGTCCTACAAGGCTAAGCTGCAGTTAGCTGCAGATGAGAGCTGTGCTTGTGCTCTGTATGCAGAGACGGAGGGCAGAACACCCAATCTAAAAAATTTTCTTCTAAGGCATAAGTTTAAAATTTCAAGAAGCGATTTCTTCTATTAAGCTTTTTTGTACTTGTGCAGCGAAGCTCAGCATGTATAATATCTCTTCTAGGTAAATGCACAGGCCTTATAGACGACTAATTGGTATAAGTCTTCTTAAAGGTTTCCGGTGATGTGTGTACATGTGACAGTTGATAAAATGTTTTGGTAGAGCTTCCGCCGAAGTAACTTAGAAGCATAATATGTATAGAGCTTGTGACTTAAGGCTATTATCAGCTTTGTCAAGTCATTTTGTTTTGTAATGAACTACCACGCAAAAGTTTTGGGCCTGGTTCCTAGTTGTGGCAACACCAATTGTTACTTTTTTCTTTTTTGATAGTTGTGGGTTTTGGTAAGGTTTCGGTAAGGAAACCTTATAGAAAACCGTAGAGTGCGCCTAACGTGTTTTCATCAGACTTTATACAGCTAATATTGCTGTAGGGGAAATAGCTTCGATAGTGCTTTATCGAAATTTTGCAAAATTGTTAATTGGGACATGCTTTTATAAAGAAGAAAAAGGAGCAAGAGGAGCGCGCTGTAGAGAATATAGAGAGGTCGCACTCCAACAATGATGTTGGCAAGTCTTACCAAAGTATATAATGTGGAAGCCAGGGATACATATCTGGAATAGAATCCAAGAGAGATGAACAAGGAAATATCGTAGTGGAGAAACAGTCGTTGATGGGGATATGGAAGAACCACCTCTGCTGACTGTTAAACGGCGATGACGAAGAATCATCCGCTAACACTTCGCTTACGTCGGTTGGAAGGTAGTTTGAATGAATGCTTCGTTCAGTTTGTTAGCGGATACTGAACGAAGCATTCAATATTGGGGATGACAATATTGAATTCCAACCGACGTAAGCGAAGTGAGGATATCCAAAATTGAGCTTAGCAAGGCTGCCGGAAATGATGCCGAACATCATCTGGTATATAACTCATAGCAACTCATTAGCAAAATTTGGTCGGATGCAAGAATGCCAGACCCATGGAACCTCATCATCGTTGCCCAATCGACAAAAGAGAGATCATCGTATCTGCGCCAATTACACAAGCATAAGTCAGCATCGCCTACAAGACCATAGGAAAAAAACTTCACCGATACATTCGATACCGAAAAAGGATTTAGGCAAGGTGATGAACTTTTCAGTGACCGCTTGACTCTCATTCTTGAGAGGATTGTGCAAAACCCCAAAACCAATACCAGAACCAAGATCTTGCATAAACCGATGTAACTGCTAAAATATTCCAACGTTGACACATTTGTCGGACACAGCAAAAATGGGTTTGGCTATGAATGAAGGCAAGACCAAGTGTATGCTGTCAACACGAAAGGACACTCAACATCTACGAATCGCCCCAAACATCACCATTGACAGAACATACATATTGCTGACAAGACCCGGAATGTGTATCGCTTAGGGCCCACACACGCATCTGCTAGTTTGATAAGGCCTGCTTGAGTTTACCACCCCGTGTGTTCGGTTCTCTTCGCATGCTTTCGGGGCATACGGACTAAAACTCCTTCCAATCCTGTGGTTTGTGGCCCATCCTCCCAGGACCGCTCTTCGCAATAGTGTATGAAAATATCTTCCACAAACTGGCAAGTTATTCCCCAACTCAAATCGCTCATCAGCATTTTCTCAACCATTTTTCTGGGTTGAAGTCAACAATGCTGCTTTCCAGGACTGTGCGTTGGCTTTCCCATATTCTACAGACAAATAACGTGTGACGTGCGTCGTCTGTTTGAGAGTTCCTGCAGTGAGAAGCTGAGTGACGAAGTAGTTTACCTCACAGTTTTTCCTGTCGTTCCACTCAGACACGCTTTATAACATCCTCCGCTTTTCGAGCTCCAGCGCTCTTGCCACTTCTGTATTGTTTGCTGCTCTGCTTGGTTGATTGCTGCTTCCAATCCAATTTCTGCCTTGCTGTCGTGGAGGTACTTCCTTTGTGCCGCTAGGAGTTAGATGGGAGTCCCTCCTGCGACTACAAGGATGGCTGGTTCCGAAACCGTTCGATAAAAGCTAGTTCCGCGTAGGGGGTCTACTTCTTTGCACCTCCGGTATCTGCTTTTGGTACTTTTCTTGTCGAAGCGCGTCTGCCCAAATCTCACTTCCATACAGGAGAATGGCATGCATTGTCGACATTAATTGCCTGCGCTTGCTTTTCGTTGGACCAGCTCGTTCCGTTTCGAAATTTATTTGTTTCCAGAAAGTTAGTTTTGTGTCGAGCCTCAATCTTAGATACCTCACCGCATCCTTGCTCTAAATGACTTCAGACCCAATTTGAAAGTCGACTTGCGTTAGGATTCCCTTCTTCGTCAGAATAGTTTTTTCTGTTGCAAAACTAAGACCGCGCATGACTTGGTTTCACTTTCCTTGCGCGTTTTCAAAGTTTCTTGCGGTTATCACTGCCGCGATGTCGTATGCGTATGTTATCGCAGTATGTTATCATAGGAGATATTAAAGAGGTCTGGCCCCAAAATTGATCCCTGTGCTGCTCCAGGTGTTACTACCTTCCTTCGCAGGCCTTTTGTGGTCTCGAAGACCAGCTCCCGATCACTGAGAAAGTTCTTCCCCATGTGTAATAGATAAGCTGGGATGTTGAATCTATTTTCTAGCGGTTTTAGTAGGTATATCGCTCCACCTAGCTGAACTGAATGCGTTTCTTACGTCCAGTGTTGAATTCTTCAATAGCTCCACCGTTGCCCATACTGCCTTCCTGTCAAGTCTCCTGCTCTTTGTACCGGAGTGCTCCTTCTTCAAGACAACTGCTGTACATGTTGAGCAGGAGGTTAGGGCTTGTTTGGGCAGTCACTTTCATTACTTCGGCTCAAATTCCGTCGGGGCAAGGTGCTCTTCTGTTTTGCTAAGTCGGCACAGCTAATTCCAGCTTTTCTGCACTAAAACCTGGAGCTTCCTGTCGTCGGGCTCCTGTTTTGTGGGGAGGCCTGACCGGATGAGTTAGAAAAACATGGAAGGCGATGCTGATTGGGCTCCCAGTTTCCGCATTTTACCTTCTAGACCCCAGGGTCGCTGTTTTTGTCTCAGCGTTTTGTTTTTTGATCCCTCTTGAGCTTTGATCCTTTGGTTCTGAAATAACTTTGTTATAGCATCCTCAATATTTTCAGGGTGTCTTCTCCTTCTCCTGGTGACTTTGCGCCTAAGTTGTAGACATCTCATGCGAAGCTCAGCTATCTCGTCCGACCACCAGTTGACTGCATTTCTGGTTCTGTTGTTGCAGTTTATCGTGGGCATAAATGCGTCACATACGAATCGTGTCAGTTGCATCGTGGCTTCAGCTCTTACTTCCGCGGGTCCTTGTACTTGGAGCACAACATTTTCTCTTTCTTCAATGACCGATTTGAAAAGCTCTTCGTTTAACCTGTGCGATAGCAGTTCGCTGGTTTTCATCTACATCAAGAAAAAACAGTTGATGATCGCTGCAAATATATGTGGATGTGGATTCCGAAGCGAAGGATGTGTCTGGTATGGTGCCTCTTTGCCTTGGCCTCATGTAGGTCGGGCGTTTCCTACATTTAGGCCTTGTCTCGCAGCCATATGGAGTATTCGGCTTCCTCGAGAGACTGTAGTTGGCATTCCCCACTCTGGTGCTCTGGTGTTGAAGTCGCCAGCAACCAGGATCTCGCCTATTAAGGGCTAGACCATTAGATAACGACAGACATACACAATATTTACAATTTGTCAGACGTGGTAAGACTTTGTCTACCTCGGGTACTTTGGATGTAGGCACCTTGCCAGAAATCTAGTGAAGAATTATTCTTCCCAACAGCCGATTTTCTTAGTTAAATATGGATTTCTTACTCAAAGGTCATGTGGAAGACTTCCATAATCGCAATCCTGCTCCTGGACCTTATTTTAAAGAAAGTCTTGGTCATTTTGAGCAACAAATTGATCGTTAAGTCTGTACTGACGGACTATGGAGACCTTCATTAAACTATCGAGATGTCCCCTATCTACTCAGAGCTGTCGTCAAAATGCTCCTCACTTATCCGTTTAAGACGGCTTTGATTATATAGACTGACTGAGCACTTATACTCCGGCCTGAGCAGTAGTTGCTTCCCAGCCATGTGGTAGACGCATTAGCCAAAGACATCGCACACTAGGCAAAACCCATTCAACGCAACTTGAAGTGCACAACTGAAAACATTTACCTAAGAATCAGGCTAACTGAAGAACTATGCACGTTGTTGAAGCCTTTGTTAGTATTCTTAACAACAAAAAAAACGCACCTAAGAATATTCTTGACAGAAATTGTACATTTATTTCGAAGAACACTTAGTCGAAAGTCCTTATGTCTAATTCCTAGGGCTACTTTCACCAACTTTTTAACTTAACATCCACACATTTTCTGGTCGATTTCATGAAACTTTTCATCGGATGGTTGAATAAATGTGTCCGCGCAAGTGATCCTTAAGCAGATATCACAATCCCTTCTCTATTTGCTTCTTGTGTTAGTACGCACAACCTCCTTCTAGATCCGTATACACAATACATGGCTCCTGCCTAAGAAGTTGATTAGTTTTGCACGCCATTATCCTGTAGTTGGGCACAAAAGGATTTGGTGATCTGTTTATCACTTTCTAAAAAAAAAAAAAAACATCATCACAAGGGCATAGAATATACACCTCAAGAGATAACTCACCTGCAACCTGATTGTAAACACCCAAAGTACCTCATGACCATTTGGATCCATCACCACTTTCATACCACTGGCGAACTGCAACTGTGCCGGATTGTTGGCAACAGTCCTAAAGGACTCGTTTTTGTAAGGAGTATTAATATTCCAGACGAATATTTTTTCGTTGTGTGTATTTGTGAACATGTTGCCCTTGCTGTCAACGGCCTCCATGGGTGATTGTATTCCACGTTCGCCTAATGTTCGAAATGCCTCCGGATGAGCTCTAGGATTCTTCTCCCAAATGGTTCGATTATTGATGAGGTTAAGAGGAACTACGTTCTCTTTATCACTCGCCATAGCGTGGAAATACAGATTTCTCTCACCGTGTAGATCTCTCTTACCCCGTCTTGTTGCTCCGATATCAGCATTCGGGTTGAATCTATCTTTCCGAGGTGTTAGATTGATGGCAAATATCCCATCCATCAGGAAAAATGTTTGCCCTCCAATTGTATGGTTACCCCACTCTGGTTCCGGCCGCATTAGATCGTTTTCGACTCTCCATGCGGCTTTCTGTTCCGAATCGTACACTACCAATCCGGGGTCATGAACATCGGCTATGTAGACCATTGCCTTCCGACACTGGCCCTTCGGTGGTGGATCATTGATATCAACGATTGGAGTAATGAATATCGAGGAACTTTCTGGATACATTTCCTTTTTGAATTGGTAACGGTGGAGGAGTTTGTCTGTTTTCAGGTCAAAGAGGAGTAACTGGGGAGGGCAAACATGCTCATTTACATTTACACCAGAATCGAGTACCCACATGCGGTTACATTCGTCAATCTAAGAGAGGGGAAGTGAACGTATGACCTTTCTTATGTTTGAGGTAAACCAACATACCGCAACCCGGAACGCAGATATTATGCCGTCACAGTTCTTGTTGTGAAGGAAGTGCATACCATAGTTGGGATAGGGCTTAAGGTATGGGCCCAAGAGACCTTCTCTTTTGGTAACTGTTGCCAGGGTATAGGGGATTCCCGATTTCATTCGGGGAATTGTTACAAACAACCTCATTTTGCCATTAGCTAAGGAATAGAAGGATTTATTGATTTTGTTGACCTCAGGGATATAAAGTGCCTTACGTCTGTAATTGACGTCCACGTCGATGGGTGTTGCGTTGTCAGGTTCGTAACATCCATTCTTGATGGCGTGTAGACGATCTCTTTCTCTAAGAAATGAGAATTCCAATCGATCCCACATCACGACATCCTGCATTGTCTGAATGTGTGCGGTTGTCCATTTGGCGAGGAATGTCATGCATACAATCACCGTCAAATGCAACATTGTTGGTATCAATTGGCTAAAAATTAAATCAGAAATCAAAGTTTACAACAAAATCGAGTGTGAGTTCTCACGCGGTAGAAGTGAAACTACGACGGTAGAGCAGTGGGAATGCTACAAACCAAAACACAAAGACGTAGGATACTGAAACTATATAGAAACGGGCTTTCTAATTCTTTCAGGGCCTAAACCCTATAAATATATTTATAATTGTATCTCTTTCGTTACACTTTTTCGTTTCATAAAATCCAATTCACATCGTAACACAAGAAGTTTCACTGTAAGAACGTTACAAACAGGCCTGAGATCTTAAAACCAACAAGTTTGGAACATATGGCAAACAAAAATTGATCATAATTCTTCGGCTTTACGACTGGATCTTCTGTCAAGGCCATCGTTGATAAAAAAAAAAGCAGCTGCCAAATCAAGAACACTACTACAAACTGCTCTGACAAAATGATAAGCACATTATCACCGTAATGACATGATCTTCTGTTGAAGTTTGATCCTTTTATTTACCATGGCCATCAAAATTTGTTTTTAAGGAAAGGAACTTTATGGACTGTTGAATTAAGAAACTTTGCTACTTATTTCAACAAGGTAGGCTTATAAATCACAAACTTAGTAGTGAAATCCTTAAACAATAACCTGAAACGACAAATATTGAAAAATCCTTTTTTTTTCAAATATCCGGTCCGTGTGTATATTTTTTCGAACTGAGCTTATAAATCACAAACTTAGCAGTGAAATCCATAAACAATAACCTGAAGCGACAAATTTTGAGAACACCTTTCTAATTTTTTCAAATTTCCGTTCCGTGTGTATATTTTACGGACTGAGCTTAAAATCACAAACCTAGCAGTGAAATCCTTAAACAATAACCTGAAACGACAAATTTTGAAAAATCCTTTTTTTTCAAATATCCGTTCCTGGGGTATATTTTTTCGAACTGAGCTTATAGATCACAAACTTAGCAGTGAAATCCTTAAACAATAACCTGAAGCGACAAATTTTGAGAACTCCTTCTAATTTTTTTTGCAAATTTCCGTTCCTGTGTATGTTTTTTCGAACTGAGCTCCTAAATTTGAGAACTCCTTTCTAATTTCTTTCAAATTTCCGTTCCGTGTGTATATATGTTCGAACTGAGCTTATAGATCACAAACTTAGCAGTGAAATCCTTAAACAATAACCTGAAGCAACAAACTTTGAGAACTCCTTTCTAAATTTTTTTCAAATATCCGTTCCGTGTGTATATTTGTTCGAACTGAGCTTATAAATCACAAACATAGCAGTGAAAACCTTAAACAATAACCTGACGTGACGTGTGTATATTTGTTCGAGCTGAACTTATAAATCACAAAGGTAGCAGTGAAATTCTTAAACAATAACCTGAAACGACAAATTTTGACAAATTTTGAGAACTCCTTTTAATTTTTTTTTGCAAATTTCCGTTCCTTGTGTATCCTGAATTTGAGAACTCCTTTCTATTTTTTTTTATCCGGTTCGTGTGTATATTTTTTCGAACTGAGCTTATAAATCAAAAATTTAGCTGTGAAATCTTAAAACAATAACCTGACGCGACAAATTTTGAGAATTCCTTTCTAAATTTTTTTAATTTCCGTTCCGTGTGTATATTTTTTCGAACTGAGCTTATAAATCACAAACGTAGCAGTGAAATTCTTAAACAATAACCTGAAACGACAAATTTTGAGAACACCTTTCTAAATTTTTTTCAAATATCCGTTCCGTGTGTATATTTTTTCGAACTTACCCTATAAATCACAAACTTAGCTTATAGATCACAAACTTAGCAGTGAAATCCTAAAACAATAACCTGAAGCGACAAATTTTGAGAACTCCTTCTAATTTTTTTTGCAACTTTCCGTTCCTTGTGTATGTTTTTTCGAACTGAGCTCCTAAATTTGAGAACTCCTTTCTAATTTTTTTTTCAAATATCCGGTTCGTGTGTATATTTTTTCGAACTGAGCTAATAAATCACAAATGTAGCAGTGAAATCCTTAAACAATACAAATCACAAACATAGCAGTGAAATCCTTAAACAATAACCTGAAACGACAAATTTTGAGAACTTCTTTCTATTTTTTTTCAAATATCCGTTCCGTGTTTATATTTTTTCGAACTGAGCTTATAGATCACAAACTTAGCAGTGAAATCCTTAAACAATAAACTGAAGCGACAAATTTTGAGAACTCCTTCTAATTTTTTTTCAAATTTCCGTTCCTTGTGTATGTTTTTTCGAACTAAGCTCCTAAATTTGAGAACTCCTTTCTAATTTTTTTTTCAAATATCCGGTTCGTGTGTATATTTTTACGAACTGAGCTTATAAATCACAAATGTAGCAGTGAAATCCTTAAACAATAACCTGACGCGACAAATTTTGAGAATTCCTTTCCATTTTTTTTAATTTTCGTTTCGTGTGTATATTTTTTCGAACTGAGCTTATAAATCACAAATTTAGCTGTGAAATCTTTAAACAATACAAATCACATACATAGCATTGAAATCCTTAAACAATAACCTGAAGCAACAAATTTTGAGAACTCCTTTCTAATTTTTTTCAAATTTCCGTTCCGTGTGTATATATGTTCGAACTGAGCTTATAGATCACAAACTTAGCAGTGAAATCCTTAAACAATAACCTTAGCGACAAATTTTGAGAACTCCTTTATGAATTTTTTTTCAAATATCCGTTCCGTGTGTATATTTTTACGAACTGAGCTTATAAATCACAAATGTAGCAGTGAAATCCTTAAACAATAACCTGAAACGACAAATTTTGAGAACTCCTTTCTAATTTCTTTCAAATTTCCGTTCCGTGTGTATATATGTTCGAACTGAGCTTATAGATCACAAACTTAGCAGTGAAATCCTTAAACAATAACCTGAAGCAACAAACTTTGAGAACTCCTTTCTAAATTTTTTTCAAATATCCGTTCCGTGTGTATATTTGTTCGAACTGAGCTTATAGTTCACAAACTTATCAGTGAAATCCTTAAATAATAACCTAAGCGACAAATTTTGAGAACTCCTTTATAAATTTTTTTTTAAATATCCGTTCCGTGTGTATATTTTTTCGAACTGAGCTTATAAACACAAACTTAAAAAAAACTCCTTTATAATTTTTTTTAAATCTCCGTTCCGTGTGTAGGTATATTTTTTGCGATCTGAATATTTGTAAAACTTTCAAATAACACACCCCCGATAGTAAACACAAAACGTTCCTGCAGTATGTGACAAACTGTCACACTCTTCATCGAATATCGGAGAGATCTGTCAAGCTTAAAACCAGCTAATAACATTTTTTTAAATTAATTTTATAATTTATGCTGTCATCGTTAAGAGACCTGTCTAACAAAGCGATTCTTATCCAAGCTAAGTGTTGATATAACTGCGCAGATACATGAATTAATCAAACCGGAACTGTAACAAAGAAGAGCGATTATAAAGTTATCGATAGTATGCTGTCAAAATTAGGAGTTGCTAATAATTATAGAAAAGTACTCCATGTTACAATACCGTTAATTAAAAAAAGCTCTATAGGGCATTGGAAAGGACAAACTTTTCATTTATCTTCTTTTATAAATTATAGGTTCGGGATCACCTTGGTAATTATCCATAACCAAATTAATGAAAGTATATAGTATCAGTTTTGACAACCATGTCGGTGCACAACTCGGTCGTACGAACTTGTGTGATCGAGAAGTTTTGATTACAAGAAATCTGAAATCTGAATTTATAAGAAATCATTGAAGACGGGCTGAGTGGCACGATGTTTGGTACGATTTACTGTCGCGCAGAAGGTCTGTGTTAGATTCCCAGCCCTAGCAAGACCTAAAAGATTTTTCATTGGCTCCGCTCTCATGATGATCTGACAAATCATCAGAGTAGTATCAATTGTCAAGAAAAGCTTTTCTCAAATTCGATGTTCGGAATCGGCATAAAACAGGAGATCCAACCATCGTGCTAGAAGTACACACGCAATCATGAATGAATCATGAGAAAGCCCGGCCCTGGGTACTGAAGACTTTCAGGTGGCCTGAGGCCCGGGTTTGATTTCCAACTGTGCCAACACCGAAATAATTTTCACTGGACCTCCTCTCGTAATAGCCTGACAAATCGTTTGAGTGGTATAAATTATCGCCTCAGCCCTTCGGATTCGGCATAAGACTGGAGGTCCCGGCATCGCATGTGAAGTACACACCAACACAAAAATATTTGCGGGAAAAAGCCTACATACCTGTTGCACCATCAATTTTTATTTATATTTCTAACATTCCTATGATGTAGATGTCCGAGTCATTCTGTCCGTCTGTCGGTCTGATAGTCTATGCAAAGTTGTAAGCTGAACTTTCTCCACATAAACGCTATCGGTAGCGGCTTTAGGTGGCAGGTAGAGGAACGCTATGTAGACATGCAGGGAATATGAGAATGAAATATCATTCAGCTTATTCAGCTTGCGCTGTGCCAGTAAAACCCGCTATAGAACAATTTTGTGTGGAGTGCGTCATCTGTATGAATTTGTAATCGTTGGTCTGACGTAGAGGTGGGAATCCTAGCCCAACATGTCCTAGCCACCACATTCAATGCTGAGTTTTTTTTTACTAGAGGCATGTCGCTGTACAGCTCCTGTAGTTCTTTGTTGTATCTTAGTCTCCCGAGGGCTTCCTCTACTGCGTCCGACTCTGGCTAGGAATCGAAGACTCTGCGAGCCGGAGTATCGGTGTCCATTCGTTATACTTCTACATGTCCTAACGTCCAATGCGGAGCATTTTTTTTTTGTTCGCTAGGTGCATGTAGCTGTACAGCTCGTATAGTTCTACTTACTTAAGTGGCGCTACAGTCCGGAATGAATCTGGGCCTCAACCAACATGCCTCTCCAATAAGCCCGGCCCTTAGCTAACTGCCTCCAGTTGCACACTCCAAGTTGGTTGAGGTCGGTTTTTACTTGTGCGCGCCACTTAAGGCGAGGTCTTCCTCTACTGCGTCCGACGTCTGGCTGGGAATCGAAGACTCTGCGAACCGTTCTACACGTCCTAGCTATCTAAACGTCCAATGCGGAGTTTATTTTGGTTTGCTAGGTGCACTTCGCTCTACAGCTCGTATAGTTCTTGGTTGAATCTTCGTCTCAATAGCCCTTACGCAAACGAAACCTAAGATTTTTTGAAGAATTTTTCAAACAAATCGATCCGCTTTTTATACGGTAATTGCTTCAGCGCTGTATAAGAAGACTGGGATGATCAGAGTCTAATGTAGGATCTCCTTTGTAGTTTGAGTTAGGGCTTTACTACCAAACAGCCTTCTTGGCCCGAAGAAAGTTATTCTGGTTGGTCAGAATAATTCTTATTTTAATTTCTGACGAGATGTTGTTGTCAGAGTTAAGAGAGGAACCGAGTCCCGTACTACCTCAAAGTAATATCTGTCAATGGTGACGTTCTGACCAATTCGTCGATGTTGTATGTCCTTTAGTGTTGACAGCATATACTTAGTCTTAACCTCATTTACTGCTAAAAACATTTTTGCCGCTTCCTTTTTTATGCTAGAAAACGTGGCTATGACATCACGTTGGGTCGGACCAATGATGTCAATATCGTCGGCTTATAGCAGTAGTAGTTGTACAGATTTTTGAAAAATTGTGCCTCTGGTGTTGGCTCGTGAGTTTTGCACAATCCTCTCAAGAATCCAATTGAAGAAGTCATAAGCTTGAGCATCGCCTTGCCTAAATCCTTTTTTGGTATCGAATGTGTCAGTGAGGTCGTTTCCGACCCTGATGGAGCAGCAAGAATTCTCCATCGTCATTCTACACAAACGGACGAGTTTGGGCGGTATACCAAAACTTGACATGACTCTGCATAATCTGTCGATATAAATGCTGTCGTATGCAGCTTTATAATCGATGAATAGGCGGTGGGCATCGATTTGGACTTCTTGGATTTTATTTTCGTAGGAAGATATGATCAGTAAACAAGCGAAAAAGTACGCACCTCTGAATCGGCAGCCCCAACCTGGTGGTCTGATTCTCTTTTGTGACGGCAAAGAACCGTGTGTTCTAGGCCCAGTATCCGCTCCTGATTTTTTTACTTGCCCTTCTCTCGTGATGATCTGAGAAATCATTCGAGTAGTATCAATTTTCAAGTAAAGCTTATTTCAACCTATCTGAGTCAGTATAAAACAGCTCAACTAACAATTTCGCTTCTTAAAGCACTATCGAAGCTATTTCCCCTCCAGCAATATTAGCTGCACTAAGTCTTATGGAAACACGTTTGGCGCATTCTACGTTGTTTTATAAAGCTTCCTTCACGAAGCGTTATGGTATTACCGAAGCCTCTACGGTATTCTATAAGGTTTCCTTACCGAAGCCTTACCGAAACTCACAAATTACGAAAAACCAAAAGATGAGAAGAGACGGAATATTTCTCCCACCAAAGTACCTCTTCCTTGTCCCAGCCTACAGGGAATGAATTGAGAATATAATCAGTAAATTATTTCGACAGCCTCAGTAAGAGTGAACTACTGAGGCTGTTGAAAATATCTGGTATATGAAATATTTTGGTTTATTCAAGCAATTGGTGGGAATTTCAAGGACATTTCAACCGAGATGAATGGTGAAAGGCAAAGAACAGTTTAATTTCATCCGGAGTACATTATGAATTTGGGGCCTGGGGTACTACTCAGATGCAAACAGAAATCTTGAAAAGGAATGATTGTATTGTTAACGACCATTGTGAACATGGATAATGATAGAATTCAAAATATACAAGGTGCAACCACACAATATGTAAGTGGATGCTATATTTGCTACGAAAATTCTTTACGAGCGAACTGCCACAGATCACTCGCGCAAAGATTCGCAACTTCTCGTGGGTGAACTTAAAGAGGCTAGGAAGGCGCATCGCAAGGGTGGGTTCGAACATGGAGTACTCTGCATTAGTAAGCCTACTGCGACTTCTCATTCTCACTACTTTCTGACCCTTAGCTGGAAAGTGCATTTGATTTTTGGGTCAGGGATTTCCATTTGTGTGTCAATTTTGAATTCTGCTGCTGTCTCTGGTGTTTTTTTTTGCTCTTTGACCGCTGTTTGCCGGTTTGACAGCTTTCGGACAATATAACAGCTGACTTTTTGACACATTGACAGTGGTCTTTTGAATGTCACAATTGCTTCAGGGACATTGCCTTGTATGTTTTACGCTACAGACAAACTTCGGTGAAGGCCCGTTTGTTTGGTATCCGTGTTCTTTTTTTTTTTTTTTTTTGCTGTGGCGAGTGAGTTTGTTCATGGCCGTCCGTCTAAATACCTCGGTTGCAGCTCCTTTGCTCCAGCGTTGGAAAAAAGAGACCGTCTTCTCTTGGCCACTGAACCTAACTTTAACAGGTGCGGCTTTGTTGGAGGGGTGCCTTTTGGGCACTCCACCCCATACCTCTTCTTCTCCTCCGTAGCTCCCTCGTTGAATTAAAAAGGAAAACGTCTACTCCATGCCGTTGAACTTTTTTCGTTTGTGACAACAATACGGTTGCGCAAACGATTCATTGGGGTGTAGGCTCCAGGGATCTTCCACCCCTACCCGTCATCATCGTGTAGGGGTCGACGGGGGATGGATCGTCTTTCCTCATCATCGAACCTCTGTCTGATGATCCCAGTCGTGAGTCTCCCGCCGTCAGTTGGCTTAGACGACGCGGTCTGACCGCCTCCCGCACGCTTATGTTACACCGGTGTTGTGCCTCCCTACTCTTCATTGGGCTTCACCGCAAGGAGATTACATTTATTCACTATCGCTGTACCTGTAATTGGTTACATACTTGATCTGGAGATCGTGGGCCAATGGCTGAAGGAACTATGGCTATCCGACACTTTCTACAAATTCCGGGCTTGCGACAAAGTAGAAAAGAGGGAACGCAAAGATTGAAAAGGATAGGAGAGAAAGCCTTGTTGCATTAATTTTTACCGTAACAAAATTGCAACAAAGCAGACGTTACTGCTATCCAAAAAATATGAAATATCGGGCCGGGTAAAAGGATGATGATGCATTTGAAATAACCGACACCAAATAGTCTTCTGACGACCAGACGGAGAAGTATCGAACGCCAACAATCGATGCACTCCACAAACACAAAAGCATACTGGTCTCCAGGCTTAAACGGCTGCGTAGACAATTTACTGACAGACAAGACCCGGAGATTCGGACGTTGAAGTCATTTATCAAAAACCTTAAACAGTTAATATCGGAAAATTACAAAAAATCTGTAAGTTTGTACTGGGGCAAGAAAATTCGGGCTATAAAAACCAGTAGCCCGAATATGTTCCCGCAAATAAATAAAATATTCAGGCGAAAAGATCATAATGACATTCCATGTGTCCGAATTTCCCAAACGACAGAGAACAGACAGACGCTCACGGCTGTTGGTATAAGTCCGGAAAGTGTTGACTCGAACGACGGATTTTTCACTATCGAAGATCCTCAAGAGAAGGCGAATTCGATAGGCGCTATCTTCGAGACCGTGTATACGGTGAACAGTCCTGTTCGCCCAAATCGCGATATTGAGGAGAGAGCCTTTCTGAATCACTTTTATCTACGTACCGAACTCCAAGCTTGGCGATCTGAGAATAACGGTTTTACCGTATTCAATGACGAAAACCCTTCAAATGGCATAGTCGCCAATAGCATGATGCTGTTCGTTCAAAAAGATGACATCTTCGTATCACTGAAAAATAAAAAGTCGGCGGGACAGGACGGTGTCCCAAACGTCGTTTTGAGACACCTGCCAGTGGAAGCAGTCGCTATTTTCGCCACCCTGTTTAACAATGCACTGAATAATGCACATTATCCGGTGCACTGGAAAACGGCGGTGGTACATCCTATCCCCAAAAAGGACAAGGACAAAACAAACCCTGCAAATCTTCGGTCAATAAGCCTTCTGCCGAATGTAAGCAAGGTATTCGAGAAGATAGTCAATAGAACTCTGCTTAAGTGGGTTGAGGAAAACAAAATTATTCCGGATAATCAGTTCGGTTTTCGAGCGAGGCATGACACCATTCATGCCACGTCGAAACTAGTGTCCGACATCCAATGGAATAAATCCAAAGGACAATGCATAGGGCCTGTCTGGTTGACTTTGAAAAGGCCTTCGACACCGTATGGCTAGAGGGGCTTTTCTACAAGCTGACCAGACTGGGCATGCGTAAACCCATGCTATAAATGATTTATGAAATGCTTATGGGAAAGAAGTTCGTTGTCAAATGTGGCAACGTAACTTCGAGTAAAGTCTTTGAAATTAAAAACGGTTTACAACAGGGGGCGGTGAACTCCCCGATATTGTTTAACAATTATACAAGTGATCTTGTAGGTTCTCTCAGACACGCTATAGCGTACGCAGAATATCTAGTGGCGTATAGATCAGGTCCGAAAATCGAGGTCATCAACACACTTTTGCAACGTGACTTCGATCACATTAAGGGATATTGCGATGATTGGAAATTGAATATCAATTTCCAAAAAACCGAAACAATTCGGTTCAGGACCCCAGTGCAGAGGGCTTCTTACGATACCAGAAAAAACTGGAAAAAATGGGGTATCATGGGACAGCATGGACGGCCGTTGGCGGTGAGAAGTGATGTCAAATACCTTGGCATCTGGCTTGACAAGTTTCTATATTTTAATAAAAATGTGGATGCTTGTCTGGCCAGGGCTAGGGGGGCTTATGCTCTGACAAGAAGATTGTTTCATAGCAGTCAACTTGATTCAAGGGTGAAAGTCATTTGCTACATGGCCCTCATAAGGCCGATCATCGCTTCGGTTGTCCCGTGTGGTTTAATGTATCACCATCCTACATGGAAAGGATACGGCTGTTTGAGAGGCGTTGTCTCCGATCCTGCTTAGGATTGTACCGAACGCCGGACTCCGAGTACATAAAATATTATCGCAACGAGGTTCTATACAATGGGGCTCAGTTGAATAGAATTGACAATTTCCTAATTAAGGTGACTCGAAGGCACGCTTCAAGGGCGATGAGTAGCGACAACAGCCTGATCTTTGGGGCTTATTACCCCAATGAAATGTACATGGAGAGTGCGCTCATGTCCGGCTTTATTCCACCAGAGGCATTCATTTATATCGATTCGTTAGGGTTAATACAAGACAGGAACGGTATCCCGGTTTTATACCATCGCGACCGTGACGCGCGGGACAAGCGGCTAGTCCGCGACGGGTACGTCGACAATGCTCCGGAGCTCCTCCGCTTTAGCACGGCGGTATCGGATCGCGATAGGACCGACGCTAAAAAGCAGCGCACCGAGTTTTGGTGGCTAAACGAGGGAAGTATTTCTGCACTTCCTCAGGTCTTTGCGGACTTTTAGTCCACTCCTTAGTACTTAAGTAAATTAAATTTAGGTACAAGGTCTGGGGCTGGGCTTATGCACCATATTTTATTTAATATGGTTGCATAAATGCTTGCTGGACCCAATGACGCAATCGGGATGGCAAACCCTCGGGGCATATGCAACGAGTGCTTGCCACCCCGATTGTAATTAAGTTAGGTTTAAGTAGTTAAGTAGTCTTAAGTAGTGTTAGTTAGGTTTAACTAGTCTTAAGTAGTTTAAGTTAGTTTTAGTCTAGATTAAGTTTTTATATAAAACAAAAAAAATTGTTTCTGTTTAAAGTTTTAATTTTTTCTTTGAAAAATCAATTAAATGTCTTTATATTAATAATAAGAAACAAATGACAAATTTAAGCTGAGAAGCAAAAGAAAAATGTTAGTTATAAGCTTACAGCGCCCGCTATGGGCCGATAAGTAAGATTTAAGCATTTTTGTCTTATATTAAGTTAATATTTTAAGTAAATAAAAAATGAATTAAAAAGTAAAAAAAGAGTCTTCTGCTTCGAAGACATCGTTAATGAATTGTGAAAACTTGAATAAGGACCAACTTGTGAAATCGAAAGCTCTGTACTCACTCTCTGACGCAAGGAGAAATTTGAATCATTGAGGCATGTTTCTTCAAGCTCTTCGACAAATTGAATATTTAATGTCGAGCTACGATCTTAAAATGTTGCTAGGTGATTAACTCTTGCTCATGTCCCTACAGGGACTCCAACCTAGCATCTCTTAAGCTGTTTAACGTCAATCGAAACTGAAAATTTGAGAGGTTCTTCTTGTCAGTTTTCTATTCTTGGAAGTTTGTCGAAATAGATGTGACAATAAATTTAAACTAGGGACCCCAAACCATTACTTACATATAACCAGATCAAAGAGTGCCGTTATTTTATTTAAAAAAAAGTCAACATTTTTATACGTCTTCAAGGGCTTTAATAGGGCAATGAAATGCCCATTTAGGTGTACTAAACATTCGATCCTTAACCAGTCCTTTAATATAAAAAAAAGTTTAGTAATACGATTCCGTTGTCGTACTGTTTCCCTTGGCACTAAGAAGTTCCGAAATTTTGCAAGTCATGATCCGATAATTAGTTTCCTCCGGATCTTGTGTACCAGTCATGATTTTCTAAAACAAAAAAAAAATCAAATTTATCACATTTTCACAACTTTTTATGAATTTCTTCACCTGAAATCTTGTTGTGGTAACCCAAAGCTCTTCCTCGCCATTGGGATCCCGCACCACCTTCATGCCGCTGGCGAACTGCAACTGATCCGGATTATTGGCAACTATTCGAAATGACTCTTCCGTGTAAGGGGTATCGATATCCCAGACAAATATATTGGTATTGTGGGTATTTGTGAATATGTTGCCCTTGCTGTCAATAGCTTCCATAGCCGATTGTACACCGCGATTGCCAAGTGTTTTAAATTCCTCCGGCATAGCACCAGGATTTTCCTCCCAAATCGTTCGGTTATTAATCAAACTGAGGGGAACTGCATTCTCGGCATCACTCGCCAGGGCATGAAAGTATAGTAGCCTCTCACCTAGGGATATAGACACTGAACTTTCTATCTGTCAATTTCATTTGACACCATACCTTCAATATCACGGGGCGTCAAATTGATAGCAAATATTCCATCGTTAAGGACAAAGCTCTCCCCTTCAATGGTTTGATTTTCCCAATTTGGATCGGGCTTCATCAATTGGTTTTCGACTCTCCAAGCTACGTCTTGCTGAGAGTCATAGACCACTAGTCCAAAGTGATCGCTGTCGGCTAGGTAAACCATTGCGTTCTGACACTGGCCACTTGGCGGAGGATCATCTATATCAACGATCAGTGAGATCAAAAGGGACATGCCCGGTTCGTAAACATTTGTGTCGAATTGGAAACGCTTGATTAGTTCATCAGTAGTCAGGTCGAAGACCAGCAACTGTGGTGGACACACCTGGGTGTCTTCTACGAAACCGGAGTCGATTACCCACATGTGGTTACATTCGTCGATCTATGGCGAGGACAAAATGGTGGCGATCAAAATTTTGTGTTGTGGTTTTTACTTACTGCAAGTCGAAAAGCGGAGATAACCCCATCACAATTAGAATTATTGACGTGATTGGACTCATAATCGGGATAAGGGGCAATGTATGGTCCATTGAGGTCGACTTCATCTGTAATTGTTGCCAGAGTAAAAGGAATTCCATTGGTGAATCGAGGAACTGTTACGAATAACCTCATGCCATCAGCTTTAGGAGAGAGAAATATGGGCTGTAGAGTCTTTAACAAGGGAGGTGCAACATTTCTCACGTCTATAATTAACACCGACATCGATGGGTGTACCATGGTATGGTACATATTGTCCGGTTTCGATAGCTTGCTCACGGTCGCTGTCTGTTGGAAATTTAAATTCCAGCTGTTTCCAAGTTACAATCTCATCCAACGATAGTATATCCGCCTTTGTCCATGTAAAGAGCAATAAAACGCATCCGATAACTTTGATAAGCATATCTGTACTTTGGAAAATAAGGAAATCTATTACAAGGCCCATCAACTACACATGCCTACATGTACAAGCATGCACAATCACTCTTCTTACACACGCTTTAAACGCAAACGCAGGACTCATTCGTGAGTTTATCGCTGACACACGCTGGTAGTCGTTATTGATGTAAAAATATACTCTCCGATGGATTTGGTTCCCGTAACTGCGCAACTTCGAGCACACAACATACAATCGGACATCCACAGAAAATATCAAAATTTCCTGAAATTACCTCATTCCACATGCAATCAAACAGTCAACATAATTTAACCTCAATTTGCATGACCAATCACTGCGCACTCATTCGTGTGTAGTGTATGGACCCTATTAGGAAGAGGCCCAGGTAAACAAAACGATCCAATTTGTAGAGAGGCCCCTCCAAAGAAACATACAAATACAAGGGGAGACCTGAACTTCTATGTTTATAAATCGTGTTGATTGTTAAAGCTGCGACTAGAAGCGAAAAGGTGCTTCTGTAGTTGATGCAACACTATGTGGGCCACTATCACCAAAAACTTGCAAACAATTCGAAAACGTTGTATTCTCATCCTTCCAAAAACCTTCTGACCTAACCAAAGCTCTAACTTACATCGTTTTCAGAGAACGAGCCAGGATTCAATAGTATTACAACCCGTAGAATGTCATACTCTTCGTATAGTTGACCGTCAATAGCTTAATTCACTTTGCGCAACTAAACCCACTGACCGATCGAAGATCACAGAAGTTTGGGTCGTTCGAAAACATGATGACGCAAAAATGTTGAAGAGGAATCAGGCCTTATTGTGAGGCGTTCGATGTTGCGCCAAGCTGAGCTCTTCAATTCAGTTAAGATCGATTTCTATCTGAACGCACTACTCAAGGCGAGGTATTTCAAAATGCATCTAAAATTTGGCTATGAATCGAAGGCTCTGCAACTGGGAGTATTGGTGTACATGTCCAAGACATTTTAAGCGTCCAATGCTATTTTTTGAGCATGATTTCAATATACCTGGAGGCTTAGCATATACTTGAGCGTTCAAAATATGTCAAACTTTACTTGACTCTAAGAACAATGTGAACGACATGGACGGAAAGTTGCCTTAAAAACAATGAACAATCTATATATGCGTTATAATTGATTTACTAAAGGTTCACTTAAGACTCCTTATCAGTGTAGATTTGGGCCAGAAGAGTCCACAACTTATCAAAACTTCACACTTCGGCATACTCTAGAATTCCAAGATAATCAAATCAATACCCATCGCCGAGCTTATTAGGACTTGAGTAGACTTAGAAGTAAACTTGAATGGGCTTAGAAGTAAACGAGGACAAGACCATGTATGACTAGTCAACAATAATCATAGCATTGGAAGCTTCATGAATGAATGGACACTATCAATCCAGTTCGTAGCGTCTTTTATTTCCAGCACGATGGTAGAAAATGAGCTCGACTTAAGGGCCCCGTTCTTTTTAAACCCTCCAGGATTCCGCCAGGCTAAGCTAAATTCTGTCAAACGAACACTCCAACTTTTCTTTTCTGAGAAATTCAGAAGGTTGGACAGAACCCTTGTAAAACACACACTTTCCCGGATGCAGTGATACTAGTTCGGAACCCGGCGGATCTCGCCAAATACACACAATAACTTCTGAGGAAAAGATTTCATGGGCTATTAACAGCTTCTCTCCGTTTAAGTCTAATGGGCCTGACGGCATTATGCCAGTTGTACTACAGAGAACGCGAGACCTAACAGTGTCATAGCTGTCGTCAATTTTTAGAAGCTGCTTAACACTAAACCACGTACCTTACTCGTAGAGACGCTCTCGAGTGTTGTTTAAAGCGAATGTAGGCAAACGCGGCCACGAGACCGCGAAGGACTTCAAACCAATCAGTTTAACCTCTTTTTTACTAAAAACCCTGAAGCGTGTTCAAGACATTCATACGCGAAGTTTTCTAGAATCTTCGCTTTCCAAATCGCAAATCAAGTGCAGATCCACGGAAACAGCTCTCAACTCGTTAGTGCAGCCAATCGTAAGATCCTTACACTATTAATAATACACTCTAGCCTCCTTCTTAGATATAAAGGGAACTTTCAACAACGTAGGCACTGGAATCTCTGATCGAGCTGGGTTTTAAGGAATCTGTTAGCTATTCTTGAATCTCCGATCGAGCTGGGCTTAGAGGAATCTGTTATCCAATGAATAGTATCTATGATCGGGACAAGAATAATCCAGGCAACAATGGCAATAGTGAGTTAACCAATTTTGTCCATAGCGGAACGCCACAGGGTGGCGTCATCTCTCCTCTACTCTGGCCAATGGTTATGACTGACATTGTAATTAAATTAGACGAGGAACAGGTCGAAGTTGTCGCGTATGGGAATGACGTGGTGATACTTTCGTCTGGAAAATTCCTTTCCGTGATAAGTGAAATCATGGGGGCTGCTCTAGACAAGGTAACCACCAAGGCTGCATGTTGTGGCCTCGGTGTAAATCCAAGCAAATTGGAATTGGTGCTATTCACCACCAAAACCTAAATACCTGAAATCAGCCTCCTTCGTCTAAATGGAAAATCACTTGCTCACATTATCTTCCAGCGCTAGGTATCATGCTTGACCCAAAACTTGACTGGAAACACAATATCGAACATATAAGGAAGGAAGGCGTTTGTTACAGCAAAAGCTTTGGAAAGAAGTGGGGACTTCAACTAAAGATGACCTTGTGGATGTACATAGCAGTGGTACATCCAATTGTCACATACGGCTACTAGTATGGTGGCCCACATTGATTAAAGGCTACAACCTCACAAAACTAATAAGGCTGCAAGGAACAGCCAATTTAGGCACCATGGGCGCTCTGAGGTCGACGTCAACGGATGCCTTAACTGTGTTAATGCATCTCTTGCTTCTCGACCTACACATTACAGATGCCGCATTATGGATCTCAGTAAGAACCAAGTAGTCAGGAGGCTGGGCTGCAAGGCCGCATGGCCACAGTAATATCCAGACTAGTGACGAAACGGCACGGTCACGTTTCAACAGACTAGTTCACCAGTATGGTGGCCCGCATTGATTAAAGGCTACAACCTCACAAAACTAATAATGCTGCAAGGAACAGCCAATTTAGGCACCATGGGCGCTCTGAGGTCGACGTAAACGGATGCCTTAACTGTGCTAATGCATCTCTTGCTTCTCGACCTACACATTACAGATGCCGCATTATGGATCTCAGTAAGAACCAAGTAGTCAGGAGGCTGGACTGCAAGGCCGCATGGCCACAGTGATATCCAGACTAGTGACGAAACGGCACGGTCACGTTTCAACAGACTATATCACACCTACACTAAGCTTCAAGAAAGGCTTCCACTACGCTTTCCTACCAAATCTCAGTGGAAGAGGAACGAGGTAATAAGAGATTTCGACATGGTCGCCTACACCGACGGAGCTAAGATGAATTATGGTATGGGGTCCGAAGTCTACTTGGAATCATCAAAAATATCAGTTTCATACCGCCTAGTGGATTTTGCCATCTTATTCCAGGCGGAAATACTGGCTAACCGAGAGGCTTGCACAGGGCACACTACTGGTACCTGAAAATACGAAAAATCAAAATTTTGCTATCTTTATAGATAGTCAAGAGCCATTGAGGCCATAAACTCAGCTACCTAGGATAGTCTTGTAGGATTCAAGCTGGTACAAGAACGCCGGAAAGAACTTGCCAACCTTGGCGAAAGCTTCAGGGTCAATCTTCTATGAGTTCCAGGGCACAGTGACATTGAAGGAAACGAGCGTGGTGACGAGCTGTCCCGGCAAGGCACAGCTCTACACGGCTCACTTGCTTCAAGGGTCCGTATCTCGCTAGGTGCGGTTAAGGGACAAATCAACTCATACTTCCTGAAGAAGTCTCCAAATGGAGAAGGTTAACAAATTGTGTCGTATGGAGAAAGGTCTGGCCTTCCTACGACAAGAACAGATCAAACGACCTACTAAATAAAACCCAATTATCGGAAGAATTATGACGATAGTCACGGGACACGGGCCAATTGGAGACCATGCTGCTAAACTAGAGATCCAATACAATCCCCAATGCCGCAGTTGCGTGAACTCAAATGAGAGAGAAATCCTCTCCCATTTCATCTGCAAATGCCCGTCACTAGCAAGAGCCAGATTGCGTGCCTTAGACCAGCCTTTCTTCGACAACTTCAGCGATATCTCGGGTAAATGGATACAAGATCTTATACGTTTTCTGAACCTCACAGTCTGGATATACAGACCGCCTGTGTCACTTCCACAACAATCATAATAAAGGTCATATGAGTTGTTTTAACAAAAAGGCTACTTGCGTTCATGCACCGCCACCTTTACCATAAGTAGAAACCGACCTCAGCCAATTTTAAGGTGCACAAAAGGCAGTTAGTTGGCAGAGGACAAGGTTGACAAGGTTTCGAAAAAGCTTTCTTTTGAATTGCGTCTTACGAAATATGAAAGCTACACACAATTAAATGGGGTTAGGGACCTAAGTATTAAAGAAAAGATGGGAATATAAAATTTTTGAAATTGTTTGGTTTGTATTATGGCGGCAAGGACTCTAGATTGTAATTTTTGAAATAGCAAAATCTCATTAACATGTCACTGCCCATAACAAAATCCATGTTTTGTTATTTCAATTCAAATTGAACTCTCTAGGGAAGATATCCGATAGGAACATAGTCAATGGAATTGCTAAATCTCAACTGTATGACGTCAGATACCTATTTGATCCTTTGTTGACCAAAGCTAATTAGGGTCATCGGGAATCTTTTTTTCCAAGGAATTTTTCCCATTCAAAAATTTGAATTACATCGGTGATTGGAAAAACTTCTTTGGGAAAAAGAACTCCTGATAACCTAAATATGTATTCGATAACCGCTTTGATGCAATGTAGCTGATTAACGATTTTTTTCACATCTCTGTTAAAAGATGGCTTGAATATTTTTAAATTAAAGGTAAATGAACACTAAAATAATAAATAAAAAATATCTTACCTTGCCTACCTTTGTCCTTGCATAAGAATACTTTTTTTCACAAATGAAATATTTCGAGTATGTTTTTCAAATTCAAAATAACGTCTCTCCTGATACAGGGTCGATAAATCTACTGACGGTTTTCCAACTTACAAGAAATTGCTGTAAAATTGAACTGTGATTGAGGTTTTAATAATGGAAGCCTCAGGTTTAACCGGCTTATTTATATTTTACAATTTTTAGCAACAACAAGCTTAAAAATCCACAAAGTAGATAAAGTAGTTGATTTGGTTTAACTTAAGCGAAGTAATGATAATAATATACAAATATTATAACTGTTATTAGAGTGTGGTTTAGTTAAAATAATTTTATCACAAAGCCGATAACTTAATGCCCGATACCTATCGCCGAAAATTATTAAACATTTCCAACATTACATTTAATTTTTGTAGAACCATAGAAAAATCCCCCTAAATCTATTTTTGCACATTATTTTCTACTGAGTATTAAATTTAGTACAGGGTGGCGCAGCAATTGTGCTACAATAAGAAATTCAAATAACTTTTTTTTAACCGATGTATTTCATTTTTTTTTTTTTTGGTTAGAAAATTAAATTTTATTTTAAATAGTTAGTTGTTTTTAAAGATTATATGCATATGCGCCACCTGATCAAAAAATTATTCATTGCGGCCTGAAGAGTTGAAGTTGGGATCGCCTCAATTATTGTCGTTATGGACTGCTTTAATTCAGTTAAATTCCTGGGCTTTGTTTTATACACCTCTTGCTTGACATAACCCCATAAAAAGAAGTCTGGTGGAGTCAGGTCAGGTGACCTTGGGGGCCAGCGAAGAGTGGAGTTCCTAGAAATAAATTTTTTTGCGAATTTTTTGTTTAGCTCCGCCATAACTGGTCTGGCTATATGTGCAGTTGCTCCATCTTGCTGAAACCAAACGCTGTTGAATGGTATACGTCTTCGGCGCAGTTCTGGGTAAAAAAAACTCCTTCAACATCTTTAAATAACGGTCCCCATTGACAGTAAAGGTTACACCGTTTTCTTCAAAGAAGTACGGCCCCACAATACACCTTGATGAAACTGCGCACCACACAGTGACTCGTTCTGGGTGCAGTTCCGTCTCATGGAGCATTTCTGGATTAGACTCTTTCCATATACGGCAATTTTGCTTGCTTACATTGCCGTTAAGATCAAAATGGGCCTCATCAGACATGAACAAACAATTGATCAATGTGTTGTCTTCTTCGGCCATTGATATCATTTTTTGGCAAAATTCCAGGCGAACAGGCAAATCCTGAGGGTTTAACTTGCTAGTAATTTGGACTTTGTACGGAAACAAGTTTAAATCGTCATGAAGTATCCGTTGTAATGACCGTCTACTAACTCCAATTTGCCCCGATAAGTTTCGGGTCGAAACGCTCGGATTGGCCTGTATTGCAGATGCTACTGCTGCGATTGTATCCTGAACCCGAACATTGGCATCTCGATGGTACGGCCTTCGTGCGATGCTTCCAGATTCGGCAAACATGTTTACAAACCTCACAATGGTCCATCTACTCGGGGGATTACCGCCAAACTCCCGCCTAAATTCCCTTTGGACGGAAATGACGGACTGCAAAGCATCCATTTTTATAAATCTTAATAGTAACCTACAAAATAAAAAAAAATAAGCCGATTACTCACACAAAAAAAAAGTTATTGCGTTTTATTTTTGTAGCACGATTCGTGCGCCACCCTGTAATTCAGGTGAATTTTATGCGTCAAAGGTATACTTGACAGACTTGATTACTTATAAATTCTGAACTCATTTTTCTATTTTTTTTACTCTTAATACTAGACCAAATGCTTTAATCTAACTTATCATTAGCAGGTTTGCTTAATCTGACTTAATGTCAGATTAACGCCCATTTCTACATTTTACTTATTGTGAATTCAACTAGCGAAAGTGAAATTTGGTGTTCTGCATTCCGCAAAACATGGCATTTGTGAATTGCTAATTCCGAATGTGGAATTTCGGTGTTCTAAATTCCAGTCGAAATGATCGCCCATGTTCTACATTTCACTTATTGTGAATTCAACTAGCGAAAGTGAAATTTGGTGTTCTGCATTCCGCAAAACATGGCATTTGTGAATTGCTAATTCCGAATGTGGAATTTCGGTGTTCTAAATTCCAGTCGAAATGATCGCCCATGTTCTACATTTCACTTATTGTGAATTCAACTAGCGAAAGTGAAATTTGGTGTTCTGCATTCCGCAAGACATGGCATTTGTGAATTGATAATTCCGAATGTGGAATTTCGGTGTTCTAAATTCTAGTCGAAATGATCGCCCATGTTCTACATTTCACTTATTGTGAATTCAACTAGCGAAAGTGAAATTTGGTGTTCTGCATTCCGCAAAACATGGCATTTGTGAATTGCTAATTCCGAATGTGGAATTTCGGTGTTCTAAATTCCAGTCGAAATGATATAAATGTGAATTGGTTTTTCGAAGATGGAAAATGGTGTTCTACATTTCGAATATATACCGTTTTACGGTGAATTCAATTCACTTCGTTTTGTTTTGTGAAATTAAACATTTGCGCGACAGTTGACAAAAATTTAAGTAAAGCCATGAAGTTTTGCCTTGCTTTTATGAAAATAAATTGTTATTAACAGGGGAAAACATAAGAATTTAAGACAAGAAAAAGACTTGTTGAAATTTATGGAAGACCATTTAGATTTAGCCAATGGTTTTGTCAAGGGGACTAACCTCACACGTCTTCTTAACAGTGAAGGAGCTCCAATTAAAGATGTAAGTGGTTGGAAAAAGGTAAGTAAGTGGCAGAACATTTTTATTCTAATATATGTATATGAAAAAACATTTAACTAGGTTTGGCTAGATTGGAAGTTGAATATCCGGAAAAAAACTTGCCGATAATAAAAAGGAGATCAAGGCCACAGGTGGTGGACCTAATAATTCGCAACACATTTCAGCAATAGAAGACACTATTGCAAAGATCACTGGTATTTATAGCGTTGTGGAAGGAATTCCTGGTACATCTGCGTTTGGAAAAAATATTTCTGAAAATAAAACTGATGAACCGGAAAACGCAAATCGCGACAGCACTTTCGACAGCTCTACCTTTCCTTCTCATACAGTAAAGCCTCCAAAGCCCTTACGAACAAATGTTGGAAGAGCAGATAAGCATCTTAATCACTGCATGGATATTCAGGAGGTCACGCTAAAGGGAATAGCTGAAAAATTATCAGACTCAGTCGAGTTGGGGAAGGAAAATAAATCCAAAAAAAAAGTATGACACTTTAAATCTGCAGGTGGAAGAATCAAAGCGCCATAATATGGTAATGGAAAAACTAAAAAAGGAAAAAAATTGAAATAAAAAAGAGGCGACTTGAAATTGAAGAAATTAGATTAAACATACAGAAGGATTATCCAAAGCAATATTAAAGCTTCCTTTTGATGTCTATTAGTTTTACTTTTGTATATGAAATAAAAAAAACCAATCGTTCTGAATTAATTTTTTGTATTGCCAAAGACTACTTGCAATACAATCACGAATTATTATTCCTTCGCTAAAATATTCTAAGTCATCATTTTCATTATTGTCTATTAGCTCTTCTCCACTCTCAATTTGCTCAACTTCTTCTAACTCTAAATTAAATTCTTTACAAATATTGTGAAGAGCAGAGCAAACGTTAATCATTTTACTAGCCTTACTTGGCCCATAATTTAAATTATGAAGCAGGCACCTGAAGCTCGATTTTAAATTGCCAATAGTTCTTTCGACTATATTTCTAGCTGCAGAATGCTTCCTGTTGAAATTTGACTGCATGGTTCTTGATTCTGGAGATCTATATGGTGTCATCACAAATGGTTCAAGACTGAAACCGGCATCCCCAAGCAGCCATGTACCACGTTGCCCAGCCTCATACTTGTCGACGAAATATTTTCTCCCGTCACTCATTTGCCATATTAAGGCATCATGGCATGAACCAGGACGAGTCGCATCAATAGCTCGTACTTTCATTTTGTGGTCACATATCTGCAAGAAATTAAAACACTTATTGTGACGCTATCAAACTAAAGTAAAAAAAATAGTACAACCAATGCATTGATGCTAAAGTATCCTTTTCTATTAAAAAATATGTTGTACTCCCGGTGGGGTCTAATAATTTTTACATGCGTTCCGTCCAAACAGCCGATTACACCTGGAAGCCCATACTTTTCCAAAAAATGTAGCTTTGCATTCTGTTCTTCCTCTTGCGTGTACTGTAATCTTATCCATTTGGAGCAAAATTTGCATTGCAAGGCGTCTAGCACCTCAAAAAGTACTTTACTGGCTGTGGATCTTGGCAACCCTATATCAAAATCCTTACCGACGGATCTCTGATAGCTTCCTTCAGCAAGAAAACGAATCGTTGCAGCAAGCTTATGAGTCAATTGAATTGAAGACGATTGTATTACGGGGTTCATTTCTTCCAAAACATAAACAAATGCTTCTTTGCTTAATCTAAAGCTGCTTTTGAAACTAAAAACAATTCAAATATGGTAAATTCATTGTCTTTGCTATTTTCGTATTTGAACTTACACTGCTTCTGGAAGATCAAAAATATTGGCTTTGATCAAGGTTCTACGTTTCACTTTCACTCGATATGAAATTGAAATCGGTCTAAAGTGAAATTTCGGGTTCCACATTTCACTTTTACCGATTTCAATTTCACATTTTTCGAAGTTACAAAATAAGTGAATTTCCTTGTTCCACAATTCGGTTTCATCGTTTTGTGAGTGATTTCAATCCGATCATTTTAGTATCTGTGAAATTGTTTAGATGAGCTGACGCGATTGAAAATGTAAGTGAATATAATCTGAGTGTATTTAGATGTTGAATAAATATATTAAAACACAATGTTTTTTAACAGGGGTAAACACAAGAATACTTCACAGGAGGCAATATATCTGTGGCAATAAGTTAAAGTAGCTTATGTCGATTTTTGTCACTTTTCAGTATAAGCAAAACAAGTTTGGTTAACCCTTTTTTATACATTTTTATTTTAATAAAAAATAACCTTAAGAGCTAGACATATGAATTTATTTTCCAGTAGAGACATTGACATTGACATTGACATCACAGTACTTCGCACATGAATGCAACGAACTACAGACACATAACAGCACTGGCGACTGAGTCCATCGGCTGGGACAGATCAAGACAATTATACAACAGAGAGAGACGGATAGATACATAGAAGGAAAGACATATAACATAAACTTACGCGGCACAGAGGAGGAGACATAGATTTATATTGTCTCATATTATCGCACAGGTGGCCTCAGATAAGCTGGCAATTTTCGTAGAAAACAAATGCTGCCGAAGCTGGGGCTTGAACCCGCAGCAGTAGAGACAGTAACAATGTTCACAAAGCCTTAAATTTATTTTATTTATATCTCAGTCCAATTTCCGCAAAAAATATTTTTTAAACTTAAGCTATTTTAAAAAAAAAACATATAAAAGTTAATGCAATCACTTAAGTGACATAATATGTTTCAATAAAATCGTATTAAATATTTTATGGGCTTATGTCAACCTAAGCTATTTTAAAAACTTATAAAACGAATCATGCTCTTACATAAGTTCTAAGGCCTAAAAAAATTATAGTTTTTAAAACTTCACTTCTAATAAATAAACACTAATTGCTCAAAAGTTTGCTTAATAACAAAACAAAAAATTCCATGCAGGCTTGAAAAAAAATGTGTTTCTCAAAAAAAATTAAAATATTTCTGATATTTCCATCAAAAAAGTTAAAAAAATGCAATAAATTAGTATTTAGTATTATCATTATAAATTAATTTAAGACTTAATAGCTAAAATTAAAAAAAAAATACTTTGTAGATTTCATCACAACTCGTAGTTTTAAAAGTCTTAAACGATTTTAGGATTAGGATGATAACGAATGATTTTACCCTTGAAGTAAAAAAAACGATTAAGAATTAACACAAAAATATTTGAGAACGTCCTTACCTTCAATTATCATCATCTGAAATTTCACCATCCGTCAAATCAGGATGCGTATTTGCGATTTCAGCAGTTTTGAGATTGAGATAAAAGTCATGGTATGAAGTATCAATAACTGGTAGTAGTTCTAGCAAATCTTTTTTTCTTTTCTTTGCTGATGACATTGGGCCCGGAGTAACAGTTAGGAATTTGAAAAGCATCAACGACATTCACACCCCGTTTTTTTTTATATTAAGTCTCTTAAATGCCTCATTTTCATCTAGACTCATTTTGAATTGAACAATGGCAAATTCTTTGGTAAAGCGCAGCCATTTAACATTTTGCCAGTTGAATTTGCTTTTGTCGTCAGCAATCTTTCGCCAAATGAATTTTTCTTTCGATGTTTTGGCAAAGTCTAGTAAGTCTTTTTGAGTCATTTCCTGAACAATGAACGGCTTTTTACCAATGGATCTTATTAACTGGTACCAATCCCTAGGATGGTGAATTTTTACGGTAGATGTTTTTTTCTTTCTCTCAATAGCCGCGTGGTCAGAATCACACTCCATATGTGTGTGACCAGGTACCAGAAATTTATGGTCGATCACTTCAATATTATCAATTACGTTTTGTTGAATTGTTTGGAGGTGCTTGAAGACGCAAGATGATATCTCATTTCCTCCACGGTTTGCCACAGATTCATCCCACATGTAACAATAAGCTTTATTAGTAACACAATCGTGAAGGGTTAAGTTGTACGTCCATAGTTGCCTTTTATAAAACGACACGTTTGTTCTTAAAAACGGTGTGGGCAGGCATTGTTGCAAGTCGAATGCATAAACTTTAACTGAATCCATTGTCCTAGCATATTCTTTGTCTTTGTTCTTGGAATTGTATGCTAGATCGGAAATCTTGTGGTGTTTTTCTTGCTCTTGTTTGAAGATAAGCTTTTCTTCTCCAGTTCCCATTTCAACTTTAGACTTCAATATTTCACATTTGTGGCAAGTATCGAGTTTAGGTTTTTTAAATTTAATATTCATAGTTTTAAATATTTTTGAGAAAGTAGAAATTGAAGCCACTGTCTCGTATTTTTCGCAGTACAAGTTATACATAGAAGAGAGTATTAAGTCACTGTGAAAGTATTTTTGGCTGCTGTCACTTCGGGTATAGTGCGATTCGTACGCTGGGAAACTGTTAATGTGATCTCGGATCTCGTTTTCTTGTTGAATCGTAATCCTATTGGACACCCCTCGTCCTCGTTTGTCATGTTCTGTTGTTGTCCCCGATGAATTGATCTTTTTCTTTACAACAGTTTTGATAAATTGCTCCGTTTCGGATAAAGTAGCACGAAAACATTTTTGGCAAACTAAAGTTCTTTTTCCATGGGCTTCTTAGAAATAATAGTTCGAAAAATTTCTATTTCTTGGTCTAGTAAGATGTTTCGACGTCCGCTTAAACTTAGTTTCCGCAACAACGATGAGACCACAAACGTAGGCGTGTCGCAGGTTGTAGTTGCCCAGTGCCCAATACGTTAGATCCACGCTCATCTTTACCCGATGAGGCTTTTTTTAATGCCATAGACAGTATTTTTCTTGATCGATTCATATTTAGTCACTTAAAAGGCCTTGCGTAATACAATTTTGAGTTTTTGCGACCACTAGGAAAAAATGTATCCTATATTTAGCATAATTCTTCGTTAAGAAATAGCTCGGTTGAAATAGCTTAACATTATCTTGAATAGCACTTACCTGTTCGAAGACCTTTTCAGAAATGAAGATATTTATATATTCACTTAACTCACGTAAAGGAATTTATTTGCATGAAGGAAAATAGCTTATGTTTACCTAAGAAAACACTAATATTGAATTTCAAAGGAGAAAAATAGCTTATGTAACTTAAGCTGTTTTAAAAAATTGGGTTTTATCAAAAATAATTTTTTTATAAAATAGCTTAAGTCGACATAAGAACAAATTTGCTGCAATTTAACATTGGGTAAAAATAGCTTATGTCGACTTAAGTGATAAACTTATTATGTTTTCATAAGTCATAATAACTTATGTCATGACTTAAGTTATTTTAAAAAAATACATATTTTCCAAGATTTCATAATTTTTTTCTCAATCTAGACTTAAGCTATTATATAAATGCAATTGTGTACCAAAAAAACTTAAGCTGTTTTATTTTTTTTAAATGTAACCGTTTTTAACCGACGTAGAATAACGAGACCCAGACTAAAAGAAAGCATAAAAACAGGAGAACATAGTGAACCAAAGAGCTCCATTTTCGCTTAAGTCGACATAAGCTACTCTAACTTATTACCACAGATATATTGAATTCATGGAAAGACATAAAGATCTTGCCAGAGGATTCATGAAAGGAGATCGTGTAGCAGCCGACGCTTTGTGGAACGATCTTAAAAATGAATTAAGCACTCATGGTTCACCACAGAAAGATGCGAAAGTTTCCGCTTGGTCTGTGAATTCATATTCACTTTCATTAACTTCGTTTCCTACCGCAAAGCTAACATCCTCTTGATCTTGTATCTTATAATGTCTGCAAATATTGTGTAACGCGCAACAAACATTTATAATTTGGACAACCTAACTTGGCTGGTACTTAAGAGAACGAGCCAAGCATCTGAAACGACTTTTCAAAACGCCGAACGTCCTTTCGATTACGTTCCGAGCGGAGGAATGCTTTTGGTTAAAGGCATGTTGTAAACTGTTTGCTTGTGGATCCCTATATGGCGTCAGGAGGGAAGGCTCCAATCCATATCCAGCATCTCCTAAAAGCCAGGACGAACGATCCCCACTTTCATATCTTCTTTTAAGATAGTCCCGAGCCTTGCTCATGCTCCAAATAAGGGCGTCATGGCTTGATCCCGGGCGACGTGCATCGACAGTTCTTATCACCCTGTTGTAATCACATATCTACCCAAAATGAAATACTTAGTTTTTGAAAAAAAAATATATTTTTGTATCCTACTTACAATCATTGCATTGTGTAGTGGTGTAGTGGTAATGTGTTCGTCTGTTGAGTGGAAGGTTGCGCGTTCAATCCCAACCAAAATCCATTTCACTTTTATTTAAAAGAAATAAAAGGTCGGTGTAATACCTAAAAGTATGCACACCATCTTGAATTTCTTCAAATTTAACGAACACGAGAAAAAGTGACTCCCCGAAGCTAGTTCGGACACCACCCATGGAGTTTAATTTAAGTCTCCACTACATCCAAAATCTTTCCCTCTCTCTCTCTAACGCTCGTACTATGGTAACATATAAAAAAGGGTATTCATAACCCCTTGACGAGTATAGTGCGTACCAAAACAGTTGGCCATTCTACTGCGCAGGTCTCTTAAAATGTGTTTTACAATCTCTTAAAATTGCAAAAACAAGCATAAAGAGACGAAAATGGGTGGGAAACGACGTATACCCTGCCTTGTGTTCAAGATCGCTGTCGCGATCTCACTGAGGGTGGTTTCTTCATTTTCCTTCTGTTATACTGAAATTAGGAGCGGAGGAAAAATATAGACCATTATATGTCAACTTTACTTGGAGGAAAATATATTGTTTCGTTTTTTGTCTTGTCGGTTCTTTGTAGGAGTATGATGTGATCACGGTCGGATAGATTAAGCAAAACATTGCACATGAATTGATTGTGTGACTGTGTCTGTATGAAGGTGTACGGTTTTAGATTTAAACCCTATTTGCTCAGTATGCTTTCGTTGATCATTATTAATTGTGTCGTGCATATTGATCATGTAGGTACTGATATTGGCACGCAAAGTAAAGTAAATTGCAGTGTCACACCAAATTTTTTTTGTTTATATCATTGAATTTGGGCGAGGTAGGTAAATTTAATAAAAAAATTACAATTTGGGAATTTTTTGGAAACGTAAACGATTTTATACCCAATAACAATAGGCACGATTTTCTGTAACCAAATGCAAACACTAATCATGTCGTACAACTTTTAAACTTAAGTCAAACAGGAAAATCAAACATCATAAAATTAATGCTAACCAAGCACACCACCCATACAGGTACCTAGCGCTAAACCACGAAATGTTCAACCATAAAAAGGGTTGGGAACCCTTTCAAATACAATCGGACTTCTAGGTAGAAATGTATAAAAGTCGACCTCACAATAAAAAATTAAGTTCATTTAGATATTCAACAGCATTTTAGTTCTAAGCACTGTAAAGTTGGGTTACGCATTGTAAATTACAGGCAAAAACGCTTAGTGATTAAATCTCTTTCGCGTCATTTTTGTTCTCTTAAAACCTCTCTCTGCGCAATCGACCGTTGGCCAACTGTTTTGGTACGGACTATACGTGTAAATTATAAAAAAAAAAGAACTGAGAAGTATCCTTTCCTGTTATAAAATAGTGTAGGATCTTCATGTGGCTGCGACATTCTAATGGGTGTGCCGTCAATGCAGCCGATGACCCCAGGAATATGAAATTCGTTCATGAAATGTTGTTTGGATTTCTGTTTTTCTTCATCCGACATGGAAAGTTTGATCCATCTTGGACAAATTTTGTTCTCCAAAACATTAAGAACTCTTTTCAATATTTTTGACACAGTGCTACGGTCCAAAGCAACATCAGAATCTTTTCCAATTGATCTTTGGAAGCTTCCTTCGGCAAGGAAACGCAAAACTGCGGCTAACTGCAACACGCAAGGAATAGATGATGCTTTTAGATGTGGCGTAACTGTTTGCAGCAACATTTAAAAACCTTGTTTATCAAGTCGATAATATGATACAAATCTAAATAAAATAACAATTACAATACTAAATTTGAAATTTATTTGTTTTACTTACGCAGCATCTGCAATTTCTATTTTTTCTTTTTATTTTTTCCTCTGCATACTTTTGTTTTTCCATTCGCAACACAGCAATAAAAATAGCACTCATTATAAATCTTAAAAATGAACAGAATTTGTAAACAAAACAATTTATCAAAATAAAAATAATTTTGCAATGTCCCATATGACAGATGGTATCAGCTGTCTTTAATTTCACCGAGTGATTTCGAAAACTTTTCGAAGTTATGAAATCGGTCGGAATGTGGAACACCGAAAACGAATTCACTCGATTTACAAAAGTAATTTCACTTTCATTTCACTCGATTTCTGGAACCTAGCTGTTTATCATGTAAAACTTTTCTGCGAACTCTTTCTACTCGATGTTTCAATCTTCTAGCACTTATTTTTGACAACAATATTGAATCCATATCAAACAATTTTTTTATTTCACGTTTTTCAATAAGAAACAATTTTTAATTAAATGATGCAAATTTTCTTACAGCTGATTTTGACATTTCGAAAATGAATTCGAAGTGAATTGCAAAAAATTGAATTCACTCGGAATGCAGAACACGCTGTTTCGTTTAAGGTGGAATTGAAATTCGTTTTCAATTCACTTTCACTCGAAATGCAGAACATGGGCGTAAGGCTTAAAATTACCTTCAAATGTTAACGTAAGCTTGTTAATTTTATTTTCCAAGAAAATGTAGAAACTTTCACTCATGCAAGTTTTTTTTTGTTTTATATAAAAACGTATCCTATTTATAAAATACTTTCCTGACATCAGCTTGAATAAAATAAGGATGGCAAGCACTCGTAGCCACATTCCCAGAGTGGTAGCCATTCTAACTGCGCAATCCGTTGGGTGCCCCGTCCAGCCGTTCATATCAGGACGAGCTACTAAGACTTATACTAAACTTACTGCGCCTAAAACTAAGGAATGGACTTTAAGTCAACAAAGTCTTGCGCTTTGGGTTAACTACCCAACAATGGAAAAAACTTACGGTTACGAAGCAACTAACAGCCTCGAAAAGAACTGATTTTATTGTAGACGACACGGCTAAACGACAACGATGTTCGTATCTGCACCTGGAATGTGAGAACATTAAGCAGGAGAGGAGCAAGCGAACAAATAGCGGATGCCCTAAACTGCTACAAAGCAGATATTACTGCCATCCAGGAAATACAATGGGATGGGCCGGGCAAAAAATGGATGAAAAACTATGACATCTACCACGGACCGTGTTATAGTGAGCAGAAACAGCGACTATTCGGATGCGGATTTGTTATAAGTGCCAGACTTAGGCAAGAAGTCTTATGTTTCCAAGACATTAGCGATCGGATTGTAACGATCCGCATCAAATCCAAATTCGCCACCATAAGCCTTATATGCGCTCACGCCCCAACGGAGGAAAAAGATGATTTAGGTAAGGACTGCTTCTATGAGCTCCTTGACAAAACCTATGAGCGACTACCGAAGTACGATGATAAAATCGTGCTGGGAGTTTTTCACGCAAAGGTAGGAAGGGAAGACATCTTTAGCAGTATTGTCGGAAAACATAGCCTACACGACAACACGTCTGGTAACGGACTTAGGCTAATTGACTTCGCTACGGAACGAAATGCCACTATAGCCAGCACACGGTTTCCTCACCTCGATATCCATAAGGGAACATGGCGGTCTCCAGATCAACGAGCGGTCAACCAAATTGATCACATAGCGATAGACAAGAGGCACGCATCCAGTACTTTGGATGTCCGAACATTCCGAGGAGATAACATCGACTCCTACCACTACCTTTTTGCAGCCAGGGTAAGAAGGCGGATATCCACCACACCATAAAAATCCAGAAATATTGTGAAAATGCCGAAAGACTGCAATCGCAAGAGACCGCCACGACCTTTGCGCAACGAGTATCTTTAAACCTCTCGATTAACACCATACCACCAGCATCGAACGTCGAAAAACAATGGCAACGATGCCAACAAGCCGCAATTGATGTGCTAGGGAGCCCACCAGCAAGAAACCTAGAAGGTTGATAAGGAATGCCGACAGATGCTCCTGGTTGCGAGCATCTGTCGGCATTCCTCATCAATTCCTACAAGACTTACGTGCAGCTGAGCTGAGCTATATAGACAGAGAAGAAGGGAAGAACACCGGCTTTTCAGAAAAAAGAAAAAAGAGCAAGAAAAGCGTGCGATCGATGATATAGAAAGGTGCCACTCCAGGAACCATGTTCGCAAGTTTTACCAAAGTGTAAAACGTCAAAGCCAAGGATACAAGGCTCGAGCAAAATCCTGTCGAGATGAACAAGAAAGTATCGCAGTTGAGACACAGTCGATGCTGAGGATACGGAAGAACCACTTCTGCAGACTGTTAAACGGCGATGACGAACAACATTCCGCTGTCAGGTAGAACGAAATATTCAACATTGGCAACGACAGCGTAAACTGCCAAACACCCGAACTGAGTGAAGTGAGGATAGCAATATCTAAACTCAAGCTGAATAGGGCTGCTGGAAATGACGGCCTTCCCGTTGAGCTTCATAAAGCCGGCGGAGATGATTTGGTATTAAACATCCACCAACTCATAAGCCAAATCTGGTCGGATGAAGGTATGCCTGAAGATTGGAACCTCGGGCATCGTTTGTCCGACCTCTGAACTGCACCAACTACAGACGCATAAGTCTCCTCAACATCGCCTACAAGATCCTATTTTCCGTAGTTATGTTAACGCCTGAAACCGTTTAATACCAACCTGATCGGCCCTTATCAGTGTGGTTTTAGGCCAGCAAAGTCCACAACCGATCAAATCTTCACACTTCGACATATCCTGGAGTAAACCCATGAAGTCCGAATCGATACCCACCATCATACCATCATCGATTTCAAAGCCGCATACGACCGCATTTATGGAGACGAACTATACAGACCCATGTCCAGTTTAAGTATACCGCCCAAACTCGTTGGTTTGTGTAGGATGACGATGGAGAACTCTCGCTGCTCCATCAGGGTCGAGGACGACCTCAGCGACGCATTCGATACCAAAAAAGGATTTAGGCAAGGTGGTGCGCTAGCATGTGACTTCGTCTATTTTATTGACATTGAAATTGACATTACAGTAATTCGCACATGAATGCATCGAACTACAGACACATAACAGCACTGGCGACTGAGGCCATCGGCTGGGACAGATCGAGACATTTATACAACAGAGAGAGACGGATAGATACATAGAAGGAAAGACATATAACATAAGCCTACGTGGCACAGAGGAGGAGACATCGATTTATATTGTCTCATGTTATCGCACAGGTGGCCTCATATAAGCAGGCAATTTTCGTAGAAAACAAATGCTGCCGAAGCTGGGGCTTGAACCCGCAGCGTTTGGCTTAGCAGTC
This sequence comes from Rhingia rostrata, assembly GCA_949824845.1. Lineage (NCBI taxonomy): Eukaryota > Metazoa > Arthropoda > Insecta > Diptera > Syrphidae > Rhingia > Rhingia rostrata. Next base: position 8,468,396 of record OX463756.1, read on the forward strand.
AACTACGCATTCCTCTGAGCCATGGCCACCTGCTCGTCTATTTTATTCTTGAGAGGATTGTGCAAAACTCACGAGCCAACACCAGAGGCACAATTTTCCAAAAAATCGGTTCATCAACTAGCATACGCCGATCATATTGACATCATTGGTCGGACCCAACGTGATGTCACAGCCACGTTAGCTAGTACAGAGAAAGGAGCGTCAAAAATGGGTTTAGCAGAAAATGATGGCAAGACGAAGTAATATGCTGTCAACACCAAAGGACACACAACATCGACGAATTCGACAAAACGTCACCATTGACAGATATAACTTTAAGGTGGTACGTGACTTTGTCTATCTCGGCTCCGCTATTAACACTGACAGCAACATCTCGTCAGAAGATAAACGAAGAATTACTCTTGCCAACCGCTGTATCTTCGGGCTAAAAGGCAATTCAGTAGTAAAGCCCTCACTCGAACTACTAAGGGGATCCTATATAAGACCCTGATCATCCCAGTCCTGCTTTACGGCGCTAAAGCATGGACCGTCTCAAAAGCGGATGAAGAACAAAAAAATTCTTTGAAAAATCTTCGATCCCCTTTACGTGGACGGGCTATGGAGACGAAGATTCAACCAAGAACTATACGAGCTGTACATGCTCCGCATTGGACGTTTTAGATGGCTAGGACATGTAGAACGAATGGACACCAATACACCGGCTCGCAGAGTCTTCGATTCCCAGCCAGACGTCGGACGCAGTAGAGGAAGACATCGTCTTAAGTGGCGCGCACAAGTAGAAACCGACCTCAACCAACTAAGAGTGCGCAACTGGAGGCAGTTAGCTAAGGACAATGGCATGTTGGTTGAGACTCAGGTTCATTCCGGATTGTAGCGCCATCTAAGTAAGTAAGTAGGCAAAGTTAGTAAGCCCAAAGCACAACCCCCAACATGACCAGTTCCTATTTATTAGATACCCCTACGACAAGGGACCATCAGTATCTACTACGGGATTGAGCGCTGCTGTTGGCCTTTCGGTTCATCCGCCACACCATCTCTGTTCAAGGGGGCTGAATTTCTCTTGAAATTCCTAGACAACCTGTTGTCCGAAAATGTTGAAGCAGCTCTTCTAGGTTCGCTTGGGGCACCAGGCCGGGTATTCATTCCGTGCCATTCTCACCAGGCTGTTTATTGTGTTGCTGTTTTTCGTCTTGTTATGAAGACTCGCACTTGTAGTTTAGCAAGTCAAATCTGGTTGGATGAGACCTGTACCCGAAGGTTACCACTTGGAGGCTAGCACTTGATGTGTAGTCAGAGTTACAACCACTGGGCAATGCTAAGATAAATCAGCCTCTACCCTCGTTCTGAAACACCAACGATCTTAGTCAAGAGACATTGTGTTTAAAAACAATCGGAAAGATAAACTTGCTATTCAGTCTGATCCCTGCTATTTCAATAAAAGATGGCTGCGTTTTTAACATAAATTACATTTATAATATATCTACTGGTGTATCGTGTGATTGTGTAACAAAATGTTAACACGGTTCTTCTTCTTAATAAATACTAAGATTAGCTTAAACCTAAACTCTTCTATTTGAGTATTAAATTCGTGTAAAATGAACTGGAACGTGGTGTCTGTTGGGCATCTAAGCATCCCCTGTCACTCAGGAGATCATCGATTTTGCACGCCAGTATTCTAAAGTTAATTTCGTTGGGTTGCTGTGTGCCTGACGCGATTTTCTAAAACAAAGAACAGTCACAGTAGTCAAAACCCCACTCCTCATAAAGAATTTACTCACCTGGAATCTGCAAGTGGATAGCCACAGTTCTTCTTGACCTCGTGGATTTCTCACCACCTTCATACCACTGGCGAACTGCAACTGCTCCAGATTGTTGGCGACTTCTTTGAACGACTTGTTGACAAAAGGTTTGTTGGTGTTCCACATGATCACATTGCCGTAGTGAGAATTTGCGAAAATGTTGCCTTTACTGTCCATGGCCTCCTGAGCCACTTGTACGCCACGTGAGCCAAGCTGTCGGAATGCCTCCGGCATAGCCTCACGGTTATTCTGCCAAATAGTTCGATTTTCGATGAGTCGTAGAGGGACTGCATTCTCTGTATCACTGGCCAATGCATGGAAGTAGAGGTATCTCTCACCTGACGAGAATGGCGTTCTATGAACAATTCTTGAATGTTTATCTGACCTCATACCTCTTGAGTTGCGTGGTGTTAAGCTCAGTGCAAATATGCCATCCATCAGGTCAAAGCTCTCACCGGCAATGGTGTGTGTTCCCCAGTTTGGAACGGGATACATGAGTTTATTTTCGATTCTCCAAGCTGCGTTCTGTTCCGAGTCATACACAACTAATCCGTGATTTGTGACATCAGCTATGTAAACCATTGCCTTCTGACAGCGACCTTTTGGTGGAGTGTCGCGGATATCGACAACTGGAGTAATGAACAAGGACGTGGTCGGTGTATACACATCCGTGGTAAACTGATAGCGATTGATGAGTTTGTCTGTGTTAAGGTCGTAGGTGAGCAACTGGGGCGGACATCTTTGGACACCGGCTATCACACCAGAATCAATCACCCACATTTGGTCACATTCGTCAATCTATTCGGAAGCAGTGAAAGTGACAAAATTATTTGAAAGCTGTTTATACATACCGCCACTCGGAAGGCTGATGTTATGCCTTGACATTTGGAGTTACTAGCGTGGTTTGTTTCATAGTTGGGATAAGCGGCTATATAAGGACCGTTGGGACCAATTTTGTTGGTAATCGTAGCCAAGGTGAATGGAATTCCATCTGTGAATCGAGGAATTGTAACGAATACCCTCATGCTGCCGTCACCTTGAAGAAAGAAAAACTTTTTTTAGTATGCCATCTAACCTAAAAAGGGTTTATAAATCTCACGTCTGTAGTTGACACCAACATCGATTGGGGTTCCTGTGTTTGCTGTGTAAAGACCATTGTCAATGGCATACTGACGATCGTTGTCTGTTGGGAATCCATATTCCAAAACATTCCATGCCACGACCTGATTCATTGATTTCAATTGTGCAAACGTCCATGTGGAGAGTAGGAGAATGTATCCAATTATTTGGAAATGCATTTTGGATTCTGTAAAAGATTAAACAAAGCTGATATTAAATTGGTTTTTGAATAGAACATACAAAAGAAAAATCTCGTCACGAGAAGGCATATATACTTGCGCGCATTTCTCGACATTGAAGGGGCCTTCAAATAACTTGAACACAAATGCACTCAAAAGAAAGCTTGTGAAGAATAACGTGGACCAACATATAATATCGGGTTTTTCAACAGGGACGCTACAAAAGTTGAGCGACAGGGACAGCAAACGACTATTTCTTACCGCTCTTTTGACATTTCTCTTCAGTAAGGTTCGCCATTTCATGTTGGAAAGATATACGATCCAACAACGAGTCGAAATTATTAAAACTTACAACCGAAATTCGGAGTCAGTGGCCTCAACGTTAAGAGCGTTACGTCCAATTTATGGTCGTCATAGTCGTCCTAGCAGATCAACAATTGACCGTCTAGTGGAAAAATTTGAATCCACAGGCACAGTACAAAATGTTTCCGTGCCAGTGAGACAAAGAAGTGCCCGTAGAAGCTGCCGCTGAGGCTTCAGTTGAAGAAAGCCCAAATGTGTCTCTCACACGTCGTTCTCAAGCGTTGTGGCGAATATTGCAAAAAGATCATGGCCTACATCCTTACAAAATTAAATTGACGCAAGAACTGAAGCCGCATGACCACCAGAAGCGTCGTATGTTCGTGAATTGGGCTGAGCAACAACTTGAAAATGATTCGGATTTTCATCGAAAAATCATCTTCAGCGATCAGGCTCATTTCTGGATGAATAGCTTCGTCAGTAAACAAAATATGCGGTATTCGTCAGGCAGCAATCCACACGTATTCCATGATTCATCATTGCATCCCGAAAAAATTACGCTTTGGTGTGGTTTATGGGCCGGCGGCGTCATTGGGCCGTACTTCTTCCTTGATGATCAAGACCGGCACTTTACTGTGAATGGGAATCGCTACCGTTCAATGATAACCGAATATTTTTGGCCCCAATTGGATGATATGGGCTTGGAGGACATGTGGTTCCAACAGGACGGCGCCACAAGCCACACAGCGAATGCCACAATCAATTTATTGGAAACGAAGTTTGGAGAACGTGTTATCTCACGAAATGGTCAAGTCGCTTGGCCGCCTCGGTCGTGCGATTTGACGCCGTTAGACTATTTCCTGTGGAGCTACGTCAAGTCTATGGTCTAGGCCAACAAGCCAGCGACGATTGATGAACTTCGTACGAATATTGAACGTGAAATTGCAGCAGTATCGAGCTTGAAAACCGTCGAAAATCTGATTCAGCGTCTGGACTTCTGCAATCGTGCCCGTGATGGCCATGCAAAAGAAACCGAGTTCCATACATAATGGCACCGAACGTACTTTCACAGGAATAAAAAATTTAATTGATATCCAAAACGGTTTGTGTTTTATTTAAAAAAAACTTTTGTAGCGCTCTTATTGAAAAACCCTTTACATAGAATTGAAAGTGTATGATCAGCCACAGAAATATAAATGCGAAACAAGGAGACACACTTCTCAAAGTAGTTGCATACCACAAGGAAGAGTTATCTCACCTCTGTTGTGGATCATTGTCATCGAGCTACAGCGCTTTGGTATGAAGGATTTTGGATGTATTGGAGACTTACTCCATGGGTGGTGCCCGAACTAGTTTCGGGGACTCACTCTAATTTATGTTCGTCAAATTCGCAGAACTCCAAGGGATGGTGTATACTTTTAGGAGTAACTACAGACCTTTTTGATATTTTTTCGAATAAAAGTAGATTTTTGCTAGGATTTAATGCGCAAACATCCCCTCAACAGGCGAACACATTACTACTAAACCGCGGACACCCACAGCGATAAAAGTTAATGGGAGATTCCTACCTACTATTAGTGAGCTACTCGAGCACGCATTGATGACTCTCAGCGAGGAGATAAAACAATGTGGGCTGAACGCGTACTCTTAACTAATAAGTTCTCCTTACAAATACCGGTTATCGATGGGATTACCCTCCGATAGTGCAAAATATCTGTTCTTGATAGAAAACTCAACTGGAACCTAAATGTGTACATTGGAAAGGTCAGAGTGGCTTTCTTTGAGTGTAACCGCGAAATACGAAAAAAATGGGGTCCGGACCCTAGAACCTTCCTATGTATGTACACGGTCTCTGTAAGATCTGTATCTATACAACAGGGGACTTGTCTGGTGGCAATCCACAAATGAAGTCACCCATCTGAAAAATATGACAAAGGTACAAAAATAGCACGTGTGGGCGTTACTAGCGCAATGAGAAGCACGAAAATAGTAGGACTGGAAACCATCCTTAACCTGCTACCGCTAGACCTTTATATGCAAGAATCTGCAGCCAGCTCAACTGCTGGCACGTGAGCTCAGGAGGACAAGCCCGAATTCTAAACAGATATCTGGGATCAGCTGTATTCTCTAACTACATACTACCTCACCATGACTTTCAAAGCTCATTTTCCTGCATCTTTTCATGTAGAGAGAAGTAGGAGAGGAACGAACTGGGCACCGAAACCATATCCATCTACACTGATGGTTCCAAACTAGACGTATGTGTTAGAGCTGGTGCGTTATCAGAGACAATAAAGCTTAACAGATCTTTTCGTTTCACTGAGCACAGCTTTGTCTTCCAAGTCAAGATATTGGCAGTAGCAGAGGCAGCCAAAGCGACCCCAATGGTGGCGATATCAATAGATGATATCACCATCTTTATTGATATTCAGGCTCAATAAAAGCTGTCTCTGCTGTCGAAATAAAATCTAAGCTGGTGAACCGTGGTTGTGCAGAGCTAAAGTTTCTTGGCGTCCAACATAATGTTAAGCTTTGTTGGGTCTACGGACATGTATGCACTATGCGTCTGTGTCCGAGGGCAATGAAATTGCTGATAAACTGGCGTGAAAAAGATCTGCCTCCAGTATAAACCACCACTATGTGATCTTTAATCACGGGTGGGACAGAAAATACGTAATATTGCTAAAAAAAAAAGGTGGAACTCCCTCCCCACATGTGAAACATCCAAAAGGATGCGGCCTGAGTATGACAAAACCAGAACCCGAAAAATACTTCAAGGAAGCAGGAAATCTATTTCGACATTAATAGGGACTCTAACTTGGACACAACTTACTAAAAAGCCACAAACCGAAAATGCATGGAGAAATACAAGAGGACACCATTCCCTTTATCTGTCACTGCACAGGCCTCAGCCAATTATGATTGAGAAGCTTAGGAAAATACTTTTTCCATGACCTCACGGATCTATACGAAATCCCTCTCTTGGAGGCCAATTTGCAGGACAAACATGCGAAATTATGCGCTCACCAAACGTTTCTTTCAACATGTGAATTGTGGCACGAGCTGTGTGATATGTTGCGCCGTTTTGATTATAACGAAACGCAAAAGTCAGTAATCATGGATCTAGCCATTGACTGTTACGTTGTGGCCAGCATCGATTTTAATGAATTACGGACCAATTTGATGAACACCAACCCATGAAGCACATCAAACCGTCACATATCCAATTCCTGTGCACGATGGTGGGTACACTGATTCGGGTCTTCCTCTACGCAACGCTCTACAGCAGCAATAACTTCTTCTCTACGCACTGTATGACGCCTCTGTGGATGCGTTTTTTCATTTAGAGTAAGCGTGGTAAGAAAACGTTCCACACTTAATCGAATTAATTGCTCTGATGGACGATTATGTTGACCGTAAAATCGAACAGAACCATGATTTTTTAAATAAATTTGTACAATTTTTAAGCGTTGTTTAGCGTCAGTCAATTCATGTTGAAATGCCAAACCTAACTGAGGAAATTGACTCTCCTTAACCCAAGACTTCAGTGGCGCGGGTGGTAGGCACATGGCTCACTAGGCACGGGGTTTGAAGTTCAATCCCTGGTTCGGGAATAAAAATTGTTTCAAATAATTATATCGAGAACTGAACGTTCAATTAGCGTCGCTTATATAAGGAATCTGATGAGGACACTTGGTAATGTCCGAAATGACTATAATTACAACCAAAACAGTGTTGTCTGTAGATAAGTTGTTGTTGTAATTTGGATCATTCAATTGATAATCTGCAAAACTTTTCCAACATAAATTACCAGGCGCTGTCCCCCTGTAGAGTTGTTACACCTAACTCACACACTACCATAAAAACAAATCAGCTGACAAAACGGCTGCCAGTTAAAACAGTGTTGCCAACTTAAAGTTCTATACCTCTAAAAAAAAAATACCCGTTACTTTCAACAGGTTGGCGCAACGCACCGTATACTTTGGAAGACGAAATAGCTCGTATTTTTACGGAATACCCTCCGCATTGCTTGAAAAAGTGGCCGAAAATAGGACCCACACAATGGACCATTTAAGAGTTAGTCGTGGGTAACATATGACGGGAATTATCTCTAAAGATTGAGTGGCACAAACCATATTACACCTAAAATAGATATTTGTTTGTATTTTATTTAATAAACAATTCAGGAAGCTTTTATTGGATCACCCTTTATATGGATCAACACAGAATGTCTAGCTAAATCGATCTAGCTATGTCTGTCAGCCCGTTTTGAAGTCACTGACTTATAGGCCTTACATTTTAACTACGATAATGAAATTTAGTATCGACTCCAAACGAGTCCGTTGTGCAGGGCAATAACCCATGCGGAATTAAAAAATAGACCCCGCAGGGCTTAGTTCCTTTTTGAAATAGAAATAAGCCCTGCCACCATAAATAATTAAGACCCTACTATTGCCATTTCAAATAACCATTGTTTTCAAGTTTGGGCTTATGTAAAGTTTGAATTAACCCCCCTTATAGGGATCACGGTTAAATTCGGGTTGCGTGCGAGTTTGGAACCGTCCAAAGGAAATAAGTCCCACAAACAAAAGACATTAACAGCCACAGGACTTATTTCCGATACCAAAATGATATAAGCCCCGTGGGTGCTTTATTTTTTATTGTTTATTGCACTGCATTGATATAAGGATGGCAGTAACGTCCGCGAAATAAAGCCTCATGAAGCTAAATTCCCAAAAAAATGGAGCTAAACCTCGCGGGGATTATGTCGTTTTTGGAAATGGAAATAAGTTCTGCAGCTGCTAATGCCTTTTGTTTGTGGGACTTATTTTCTTTGCACGGTTCCAAACCCGCACGCATTCCAAATCCAAGCGGAGTGCTGTACTAAATCGATATTAGAACATCATCACCGTGGGTGCTTTATTTTTTATTGTTTATTGCAGGATGGCAGTAACGTCCGCGGAATAAAGCCTCATGGAGCTAAATTCCCAAAAAAATGGAGCTAAACCTCGCAGGGATTATGTCGTTTTTGGAAATGGAAATAAGTTCTGCAGCTGCTAATGCCTTTTATTTGTGGGACTTATTTCCTTTGCACGGTTCCAAACTTGCACGCATTCCAAATCCAAGAGGAGTGCTGTACTACATCGATATTAGAACATCATCACCGTGGGTGCTTTATTTTTTATTGTGTATTGCACTGCATCGATATAAGGATGGCAGTAACGTCCGCGGAATAAAGCCTCATGGAGCTAAATTCCCAAAAAAATGGAGCTAAACCTCGCAGGGATTATGTCGTTTTTGGAAATGGAAATAAGTTCTGCAGCTGCTAATGCCTTTTATTTGTGGGACTTATTTCCTTTGCACGGTTCCAAACTTGCACGCATTCCAAATCCAAGAGGAGTGCTGTACTACATCGATATTAGAACATCATCACCGTGGGTGCTTTATTTTTTATTGTGTATTGCACTGCATCGATATAAGGATGGCAGTAACGTCCGCGGAATAAAGCCTCATGGAGTATAAATTCCCAAAAAAATGGAGCTAGACCTCGCGGGGATTATGTCGTTTTTGGAAATGGAAATAAGTTCTGCAGCTGCTAATGCCTTTTGTTTGTGGGACTTATTTCCTTTGCACGGTTCCAAACCCGCACGCATTCCAAATCCAAGAGAAGTGCTGTACTACATTGATATTAAAACATCATTTCTCATATGTGTATACCCTATCCCATAGGTTATATAAGTTTTGACACATAGTTTGTAACATAGTGAAATATTTTAGCTTGATATAGCTTAAAGTATATGGATGGACTCAGAATGGATTTAGCCATGTCTGACCGTCCGTCCGTCCGTCCGTACGTCACTACGGGCCTTAAATTTTGAGCTAGGATGATGAAATTTGGTACACGTATTTGTTGTTTTTCCCAGCAAAACAAGTGTAAACATTTTTGAAATCCGCCCACTGACACGCCTTCTTTTTAGAAAAACGTAGTTTTAAGCCAAACCGTTGAGTATTTTGGAAAGTATCTGAAAAACATATCTAGACAATCCTAATGTCAACCATTCGCCTAAACAAAGTTTCTCGCAACGCCCAATTTTTGAGGGCGTTTGCAGTAAGAAAACGTTTTTCGGTAAAATTTTAATTATTTCGAAGAAAATGTTGATGCAATTTTATTGGTTATTGTAATTTAAACATTTTTTTATATATCACCTTAATCCACGCCCATTTTTGGTAGGCGTTTTCATACAAAAAACATTTCTATACATGACCTCCTAGCATAACCAGCCGAAAAACGATGTTTTTTGTCGAACCATAAAAGATTTTGATAAACTGTCTGAACAATATGTCGTGACAATGCCATTTTCTATATTTCCCCATACTCCATTCCATAGGGATGAAATAATTAAGCTAGGTATACCTCAAAGTCTCACAATCCAGAATAACTCAGAATCGCAAGCTGAGTAAATTAAGCTATGCCTGTCTGTCTGTCCGTCCGTCCGTCTGTAGGTAACCGGTTTTCGGGCCTTAAATTTTGAGCTAGGATAATGAAATTTGGAACATGTGGTCCTTGTACGTGCTGTTCGAACATTTTTAAAAATTTTAAAATCCGAGGGCGTGGCACTCCCTCTTTTTCTAAAAACCTAATTTTAGGCCAAACTGGTAAAAATTTTGAAAAAGTTTCTGAGCAACATATCTAGGAAATCTTAATGTATAAGTTTTTTCTATACAAAGTTTTTTTACACGCCCACTTTTTAAGGGCGTTTTCAGTAAAAAGACGTTTTTCGGTAAAATTTTAAACATTTCGGAAAAAAAATTTGATGCAAAATAATTGGTTTTGGTAATATAAATATTTATTCCATATATCATTTTAACCCACGTCCTCTTTTTAGAGGCGTTGTCTTACAAAAACCATTTTTATACCCTACGCTATACCATATGCAGGAGAAAAACGTTGGTTTTGGTCGAACCATACAAGACGTTGTTAAACTGTCTGAACAATATGTTGCGAAAATTTCAATTTTCATATTTCTTTACCATGAAACCCACCGTTAAGGGGGGTTAAGTTTAAGGATGGGATGGGATAGGGTATGAAACGACCCACACAGTGGACTGTAGCCTTCTTATATGTTTTTTTTTCTGAATATACACACAAACAGAACATATTTTTGTTACTGACCGAAACTAAAAATGCATCTAAAAGAATTGATGACTAAAAGTGATTATCATGCATAATTACGAATGTAAATACAAACGATTGGTCGGTGCACGACTGGATCGTACGAAACATTCTATTTCACAGCGCTTTGGGCATTTGATCAATCCCCGAATCGGTGAATTACTCTAACGCCCAACTCGAATTAAAAATTCCGTTTTGAAGAAAATCGGTCAAGTCGTATAGGCAGAGACCAGTACGGAGAGACGGACGGAATCCCAATAACCACTTTTGTTCGTTTCACTATCGTCGTAATGTTAGAATCAATCAAAATCTCGAGGTCGAAAACTCTCACGAAAACAAAAAATCTTTCTCTTTGTAAGAGAATGTTGAAAAGGGGAAAAAATAGTTAGATCCGTTTTTAAAATGTTGGTTTTACCAGAACTGTTATATGGCAAACACCAATTGTTTTGGCTTACAATGCCAATTCCAAAAACTGCTCTGTGTACCAACCCAAGAACCTTGTGTATCAAATTTAAAGTAAATCCGTTTTTAGCCTCCAGTTGATATCACTGACCGAAAGACGGACGGTTTTAATAATAGGTTTGATAACATTTTTTAGATCGATTTTTGTTCACGAAAACAATATTTGCTGGTATACATGCAAGTACAAAATAACCAAAATATCATTCCCGCTTTTAAAAAGAAGAAGCATAAGGCTATTTCATCAAATTGACTGTTAAGTAAAAATGGATTTGTTCAAATTTTATATCAAAAACAGTGCGCTCTAAATTTTTCGTGAAAAATGTCCGAGTAGTGTCAAAATATTTTTTTTATAACGGGTGATTTTTTAAGAGGTTTAGAACTTTTTTAAAAAAAAAACAAAAAAAATTCGAAAAAATGAATGAAATATTTATTTGAATCGATAGTTTGAACCTTGCAATTTAATGTTTAAAGATAATTTCATGCAAATGTTGACCGCGGCTGCGTCTCAGGTAGCCCATCCGCTGAGTCCAATTTTGGCATACTCTTTCACACATATCGGCCGGTATCTCACGAATGAATGCATGGATGTTGGCTTCCAGTGCGTCAATCGAAGCGGGCTTGTCCCTATAGACATTAGCCTTGACATACCCCCACAAAAAATAATCTAATGGTGTCAAATCGCACGATCTAGGCGGCCAATTGACCGGCCCGAAACGTGAAATTAACTGTTCACCAAACTCGCCTCGCAATTGCGCCATTGTTTCGCGTGCTGTGTGGCATGTGGCACCGTCTTGTTGAAACCACATATCATGCAAGTCAAGAACTTCCATTTCGGGCAAAAAAAAAGTTTGTTATCATCGCTCGGTAGCGTTCACCATTGACAGTAACGCTGCGATTCGCATCATCTCAAAGTTTGGCCCAATATTGCCGCCGCACAGTGGTTCCCCCGTAGGCCAAAAGGTGAAATCTCAAGGTTATGTTTATTTATTATTTTGTATGAAAATGTTATCTCTAGTAACGGGACAAATAAATTCCAGTCATCTTTTTCCTCTAAATTGTTTTCATTATGGTAAGATCGATCATGCAAGTTGTGTGTTTTTTCAATATTAGCAAAGTTAAAATTTTCATTTTTTACATTTAAAATCACGTAAAATATTTTGTTTTTTAATAACAACTTTTGAAATTTAAGTTATCGAACCGTCCATGTACAAATAGGTCGCAAGGTAGGCCAAAAAAAACATTTTTAGAATGCTCTTCTAGAACAAAAAGAAGACGTATTGCAAGCATTGCATCAATAGATCCAGATATAGCCTCAGCTTTAAGAAATTGCGAAGACACAGATATATTGCATAGAAAAACGCTTAACGTGAATGACGCTCTAAAAATATTGGTTGAGGCTAAGTTGTCTAAAAAACAATATGAAGTAATAAGGAGTGTGGTGAATGAATCTACATATGTAGATTTATTCCCGTGCTATGCAAAAGTTTTAAAAGCAAAACAATATTGCTATCCGGATCCGGAAACAGTAACAGTAAGTGATTCATTCGCCGAGGTTACTCTTCAAGGGCTTTTGAATCGCAAGGAGAGGCATTAAAAGATTTTCAAGGTGATTCCTGTAATTTAACGCTGACTGGAAAGTTGGGTTTTGATGGCAGCAGCGGACAATCAGAATACAAACAACGAATCAAGGCTGAATTTAGTGATAGTGACATGTTCATAACATCGTATGTCCCCCTTCAACTTTTTAAACAAGGAAATCCTGACGTACCCAAACAAATTGTATGGCAGAACCCTCGTCCTGGATCCACCAGATACTGTAGACCTGTGCGTTTCCAACTTAAAAAGGAAACTGAAGAATTGAGCAGAAAAGAACAAAAATATATTCAAGATCAAATCGAGAAATTGTCGAGTACTATTGTTACCGCTTTTGATCATAATATATTAGTAAAACATGACCTTAAACTAACAATGGTGGATGGAAAGGTGTGTAATGCCTTGACGCATACCTCATCACAGATCTGCTACATTTGTGGAGCCAAACTTTCTGCCATGAACGATATTGAAAGTTCCTTGCAAAAAAACATAAATATCGAAAGTTTGGATTTCGGAATATCACCATTACATGCGTGGATACGTTTTTTTTTAATTTTTTATTCATTTAGCGTATAGGCTTGAATTCAAAAAATGGCGAACAGGCAAAATTGAAAAACCTCTTTACGAAAACCAGAAAAAACGTATTCAAAAAGAGTTCAGGGAAAAAACTGGTCTCATTATTGACAAGCCTAAGCAAGGTGGGGGGAACTCAAATGATGGAAATACTGCTCGGAGATTTTTTGCGAACCCTTCCCTTTCTTCTGAGATAACTGGAGTAAAACAATCATTAATAGAGAAATGCGCAGTTATATTAAAAACTTTGCCCTGTTGCTTTGCCATAAACGCCAATGCATTTGAAAAGTATGCATTAGAAACCGCCAAGGAAATTGTTAAGGAATATCCATGGTATCATATGCCAGCTTCTGTACATAAGGTGCTTATTCATGGGGGGCAAATTGTCCAACACGCAATATTGCCCATAGGGCAGTTAACTGAAGAAGCTTCTGAAGCTAAAAATAAGGAAGTAAGAACTTTTAGAGAAAAAAATACGCGGAAAATTTCAAGAGTAGCCACCAACACTGATTTGATAAATAGACTGTTCCTTTCTTCGGACCCACTTCTATCAAACGCCCGTGTTCTTGAAAAAACTGAAAAATCAAGTTTACCTAAAGACGTGTTAGACTTATTGTACTAACATCTTTAATAAAAATATTTAAAAAGTAAAAATAAAGACTTTATTTATATATATATATATTCAGTGTTATTATTAATTTTGACCGCTCTTCCCATATAAATGAAACCACTGTGCGCCGGCCCATAAACCGCATCAAACAGTGGCTTTTTCGGGATGCATTGGCAATGCTTCTGGCTGACCTTCACTCCAAATGCGGCAATTTTGCTTATTTACGTACCCATTCAACCAAAAATGAGCCTCATCGCTGAACACAATTTTTCGATAAAAAAGCGGATCCTCGGCTAGCTTTCCAAGAGCCCATTCACCAAAAATTCGGCGTTGTGGTAGGTCGGCTGGCTTTAGTTCTTGCACCAGCTGTATCTTAAAAGGCTTTACGCCCAAATCCTTCCGCAAAATTTTCCACGTAGTGCTGTAACAAAGGCCTAACTGCTGGGAACGGCGCCGAATCGACATTTCGCGGTCTTCTGTCACACTAGCTGATACGGCCGCAATATTTTCTTCACTACGCACAGTACGTAAACGTGTTGGTGGTTTAATGTCCAACAAAGTAAATTTGGTGCGAAATTTGGTCACAATCTTCCGAATAGACTGCTCAGAAGGTCGAGAATGCCGATCATAAAATGAAAGCAGCGCGCGATGAACATTTCGTACCGAGCACGAATTTTGATAGTAAAATTCAATAATTTGCAAGCGTTGTTCATTTGTAAGACGATCCATGGTTAAATTGCAAACCAAACTGAAGCTGTTTGATAGTGACACAAGGTACTAAACACACGTCAGCTGTCAAAACCAGTGTTGCCAACACCAAACCAGCTAAAAAATCACCCGTTACTAAATTTAAAGTTAATGCAAACATTCAACTTTATCCAGTAAAAGTTAAATCGACTGTTTTTATTTCTTTCTTATTTGATATTTCATACAATCTTAGTCTCTATGGTTTGGCTTTTGAGCCGTCTACCAGTATGACATTATTTACTTAGATATTTATTTTATTTTGTTTAGTTTTAGATTTTACACATATAAATTAGAAAAAACAAAGACAATTCTTAATGTGCTGAAGTTAAAAGCTTTCATCTATTATACAATTTCTGTACCGCATTGCGTTTACTGTATAGTTGTACAGAAGGTCCCAACCTCTTTCGCCATTAAGGATACTCATTGCTTCGTCTAAATCAAGCACCTGTACACCAAAGAAAATGAAGCGAAATTCTTTTAGTACGGGACATCTCGCGATGAAGTGGAAAACATCCTCACGCTCCTTTAGGTTGCACAGGTTGCATAAAATTGGTAGTTCGGCACGGTGCGGTATAAAATTTAGATTAAGAAGTTCTCCTCTTATTTTAAAGATTGTGCTTATCTTATCAGTGGAATTGCTGATCAAAAAATATGTCCTAGACTGTAAATGATGCTCCAATCGACTATAGTAAGCTCTGTATTGCGATGACTGTGCTTCGTTTACTAAAGTGTCGTAGATTCGTCGGCCGGTTTTCTCCAATAAGTCGTTAAATTTTTGTTTTAGTAGACTCGATTGTTCGTTTGGTCTAACTGAAAAGTCATAACCGCATTCCAATCCTAGAACTTGCCATTCTTGAACACATTTGACTTTATATCGTAGCATTGAGGAAATCACTATTCTGGGCAGGCGTTCTGGATTCATTGCCATGACTTTTATGATATATTCGGAATGGAATTCGAGTGTATCCAGAAAAAGTGGTGCCACTCCCGTTTGCAATTATATCATTTAGTTGGGGCAGCTACTCGGTAATCTAAAAATTCTCCTGATAAAAAACCGTAAACATTTTTCTACGACTTCAAATGAGCAGTATCCCCAAACTTGCGATGCATATAGAAGGATCGAAGTTGCTGTAGCCCGAAATATTTTTTGTTTAGATAAGTGCGAGATATTTTTATTATTAATATACTTTCCCCAAACCGCACAAATTGCCCTTTTAGCTTCTGCAAGTTTAATCTTAAGGTGAATGTTCATGTTCAAGTTGGGGGTAATCACAACTCCAAGATACTTAGGGTGATTTTATTCACTCGAAGTTGAACACAACTCGGGGATTTTTATTCTCAACTTGAGAAATTGTTTTTATTCACTCAAAGTTGGCACGCTCAACTTTGGATATTCCGAAGTTGAGAAAACTGAAAGTTGATCAACTTTGGATTTGCTCAACTCCCCGAAATAGTAGAAGTTGTAGAGCAAACTTGGGAATTTTAACGTCAAATGTCAGATTTTTTTTTCTCATTTCTGTTTTTGACTGTGCGAACATCAAATCAAGTGGCGAAAATAATCAAATATTAATTTTTAAAACTTAAAGAATGTATCGTTCAAATTATTTTTGGGAGGATTGGCCATCGTCTGATTCGGGCAGCGAAGAAAACGAGCGCAATTTGGTCTGTGAAAGACGTCAATATAAGATGCTACCACGTGTTGGACTCGAAAAATGGGACGACCGCGACTTCATATATCGTTTTCGTCTCTCAAAGCGGACGACAATGATGGTGCTCCAACTTATAATGAATTCGTTGCCGTACGACGAGAGAAGGTATTTTACGTCGAATATTGTACCTATATTTCATTAAGATACGTGGTTTTATTCTTCGATAGATCGCGTGAATTACGACCAATAACCCAATTATTAATCGTATTACGGTACTATGCACTCGGATCAATTCAATTGGCGGTGGCCGATTTCATTGGCGTAAGCGTTGCCACCGTGCATCATATGTTGAAACGAGTGTCGAGAGCAATTGCCAATCTTGCGCCACAATTTATTCGGATGCCGGAAACGCAATTGGAACTGCTGCAAGCAGCATCTAACTTTTTCGCCAAAGCAAAATTCCCTCGAACTATTGGCGCGATTGATTGTACGCATATCCGAATTCAATCACCAGGTGGAACTGACCCAGAAAATTTTAGGAATCGTAAGGGATGGTTTTCCCTAAACGTTCAAACGGTTTGTGATGCAAATTTAAAGATAAACGATATCGTCGCTCGTTGGCAGGTATAGCTTACATGAAAAATAAACATTTCAAATCGGTTTTAATTTTGTATGTATTTTCCTTAATAGGGCTCCACTCATGATCAACGCATTTTCAACCTGTCGAGTTTGAAACAACGATTCGAAAGAGGCGAGTTCAAGCAATTTATTCTTGTTGGTGATTCGGAATGTTTCTGAATGTCACGAACTCCGTAGAAAATTTATATAATGAATCGCAGATTCGCACTCGCAATTGCGTAGAACGTTCGTACGGCATTTGGAAAAGGCGTTTTCTAGTGTTGGTCACTGGCTTAAAGTGCAGAGTGGAGACTGTACAGTTGATTACAATTGCTTGTGCTGTTCTCCACAACGTAGCTATTGACGAGAATGAATCAGAACCACCACCGGAAGTGAACGGATTGTCCGATATGTTAGCCGCCACATATGTTCCTTCGGCTACGCCTTTGCAAACAACAGCAGCACCCACTAACAATGTCCGCTCTCGATTGGTTCGCACATATTTTCAGCCGATTTTAGATCAAGCTGAAAACAGTCCAATACATGAAGAAGAATGAATGAGAAATATAAACAAACGTGAAAAATGTATACTTTTTTAACATAATTTATTTAAAAAAAATGGTATCTTCTAATGAACTTAATCACAAAAATATTCTTTTTTTGCTGCTGCTGTTGAGAGTGATGATAACGTTCCCATCGGATTTGATGGTGTGTGACTGAGCGACACGATTTCAACGTCCTTTCCTATATTTAAAGCGGCCAAACGAAGACGATGGAACTCTGTGTCGTGAAGTAGTTGAGCCTTTGACCGCTGTAATTCGATGGCCGAACGTTCTCGATCCAGTGCAGCTCGATCCCGATCAAGTTCAGCCCGTTCACACTCGAACTTATACCGCTCTCTCTCACATTCCAAAATTTCTATTTCAATTTTCTGTTTTTTTGTTAAATGCTGCTGCTTTTGCTCTGATATTTTTGCTGGTTCCGATTTTGATTTGCACCGGCGGTTGTTCAATAACAAATTCACCGGTTTGCGCAGTTTGCTTGGATTCATTCTCTCCCAAGTGCGGTCAACAGCTGCACCATCTTCCGACAACATTTCACCAACAGGTTTTTGCAGATTTGTTGCAGTTTCAGCAGTTGCCAGAGCATCAGCACTTGAACACTGCTGATGAGTCGGATTCGCCATCGCATTCATGTCGTCGGAAAACAAATTATTATGGTTAGCATCTCCTAAGTAGTATGAGCCATCATCGACGGAAATCTCATCAAAAACATCTACTTCTATCATACTCATACCAGGAGATGCTAATTTGCGGCTGGCGGATTGCAGTGCCAATTGGTTGGCAATTGTCACATCGCTATCTCCGGCAGTTGCAGCAAGACCAATAGTAGAGGGCATTATAAGCTCAGCTAACTTTTTCATTGGTTCGCTTAACGGGGAAGTTCCTTTTTGGGTGGACCGCCACCGGTCCTTTGAAAAATAATACGCCCGATCTTTTAGCGTCTGTTTGATTTTCTGGTATTTCTCACGCAATGACTTGACAGCTCTTTTCTGTACAAATGATAGAGATAAAGGAATAAAGCAACATAAATTGAAGAACTGGTCCGCACTTTGACTTTCTCGTTTATTGCAAATTTGTTTTCATCCGAGAAAGCTAAAAATACAAATATGGATGCATACCCGCCCGGGGGAAGCAACATTGAATGATTTTGTTATTTTCTCCCACGCCTGCTCTTTGTCGCGATTTGTGGCACCATCGGTTTTTTTATTTTCTATTATACCACGGTGTTCTAAAATATTGGAAGTTAGCCAATCTTCCTCCTCATGGGTATATACGATTTTTGGCAATTTTTTATTATATTTTTTTTCCATTTTAAAACGAATCACACTACACAAAGAAAATAACGCTCGAAATACAAACCGTAAGTTGAAACTGTCATATTATGTGTCATGTGTCACAAATATCCCAGGGATATTTTACAAACTGCAAGTAGGCGAACTTTTGAATTTCAACTGCGAAGTTGAAAATAAAAGTAGTGAAAAAAAACAATTTTCAACTTCCCGTTCAACTCTCGAGTTGAAATC
Organism: Rhingia rostrata; assembly: GCA_949824845.1. Lineage (NCBI taxonomy): Eukaryota > Metazoa > Arthropoda > Insecta > Diptera > Syrphidae > Rhingia > Rhingia rostrata. Next base: position 8,487,305 of record OX463756.1, read on the forward strand.
AACTGCGAAGTTTACCAACCTTGGAGTTTTCGGTAAGTTGAACAATAGTGAATAAAACGACCCTTATACTGCTTGACGATTTCGATTTGCTCCCCTTGAAAAATCCATTTTTCATTTTGAGCATATCTTCCCCCGCCATCTCTGAATATCATCATCTTTGACTTCTCTAAGTTAACTGTCAAATTCCACGTTCTGCAATAAGAATCTAGCCTATTTATCATTAACTGCATGGTATCTACTGTATCCGCAAGAAATACGATGTCGTCTGCAAACATTAGTGCTGGAATTTGAGTTCCACTTAGTTGGATTCCTCCTTTAACGTACTCAGTAATGTCGTTTATGTACAAAATAAATAGCAATGTACTTAGGACGCATCCTTGTTTGACACCCATTGTTGTCTCAAATTCTTCCGACAAATGGCTGCCATCCCAAATATAAGCAGAATTATTTTTATACATAGCTCTTATCACGTTTATCACCTTGGATGAGACTTTATATTTATAGAGCTTGTATAAAAGCATTTCACGCGGAATCGAATCAAAAGCAGCTCGAAAATCTACAAAAAAACGCGTAAAGCTTTTTTTTTTCTTTTTATAAATTTCGCTTATGTTGATCAGCGAAAATATTTGGTCAACCGTTGAATAATTTATCCTGAAACCCGCTTGAAACTCCAAGATCAAGATTGTGGGTGGCCGTGGTGTAGTGGTAATGTGTTCGTCTGTTGAGTGGAAGGTTGCGCGTTCAATCCAAAATCCATTTCACTTTTATTTAAAAGAAATAAAAGGTCGGTGTAATACCTAAAAGTATGCACACCATCTTGAAATTCTTCAAATTTAACGAACACAAGAAAAAGTGACTCCCCGAAGCTTGGACACCACCCATGGAGTTTAAGTCTCCACTACATCCAAAATCTTTCCTATCCTCTCTTTCTTCCCCATCTCTAACGCTCGTATAGTCCGTACCAAAAAACAGTTGGCCAACGGTCGATTGCGCAGAGAGAGGATTTAAGAGAACAAAAATGACGCGAAGAGATTTAATCACTAAGCGTTTTTGTCTGTAATTTACAATGCGTAACCCAACTTTACAGTGCTTAGAACTAAAATGCTGTTGAATATCTAAATAAACTTAATTTTTTATTATGAGGTCGACTTTTATACATTTCTACCTAGAAGTCCGATTGTATTTGAAAGGGTTCCCAACCCTTTTTATGGTTGAACATTTCGTGGCTTAGCGCTAGGTACCTGTATGGGTGGTGTGCTTGGTTAGCATTAATTTTATGATGTTTGATTTTACCTGTTTGACTTAAGTTTAAAAGTGTTACGACATGATTAGTGTTTGCATTTGGTTACCTGTAGGGACAAGGAATAAATTTGTTGCCTGGTTTTTTATATTTTTTTTTTAGATTTTTTTTAGAGTTTTTTATAACGCATATATATTATGGATTTCCTATTTGGAATTCACTTTCACGAAAACAAAAGCATTGCTAGGACATAAGTTTATTAAAATAAAATAAATTGTCATGGGATCTTTCAAGAAAAGGAAAACCAATAGGAAGACTAGGACGTAAGATCGTTGTTAGGATATATTACAAAAAAATTGAAGAAGCTAGGAATTTATGTATAGATAATCCCATCACATACGTAAATTCACAGACAGAGGAGTTTACGGGAATTTCGGCCCGAACAATTAGAAGGATAATTAAAGAATATGAGAAGAAAGGCGCTATTCCAACTAAAAGAGTACCACATACAAAATGGAAAACTGGATTGGACAAATTTGATATCACAGCTGTTCGGCAAATTATATACAACTTCCACATTGAAGAAAAAATGATGATAAGATTAAAAATGTTAAGACAACGGGTGCAGGAAGATTCGGAGCTGAACCTAAGCAATATGTCGCTACCTAGGATTTTAAAAAGAAATGGATTTTCTTATAGGAAAACGGAGAACAACCGTAAATTTCTTTGCGAAAGAAATGAAATCAAACTTTTACGAGTGAAATATCTGAGTAAGGTGCGGGAGTACAGGTCAGAAGGATATGAGAATATTTACTTGGACGAGAGCTATATTCACAGCTCTCACACAAGGCCAAGGGCATGGACTGACGGCACCAGTCAAGGTTTAAAGGCGCCAATTTCAAAAGGCCAAAGGCTGATAATGGCGCATGCAGGTGGAGCGAAGGGCTTCGTGAATAATGCCTTGCTTTTATTTAAATCTGGGTCGAAAACAGGAGATTATCACGATGAGATGAATTTTGAAAATTTCTCCAAATGGATGAAGGATCAAGTTTTAAATAACCTAGAGGAACCATCGGTTCTTGTAATGGACAACGCATCATATCACAACAAATGGGAACACAAGCAAATCACTTCTGCTTCCGTTAAATCGGAGATGTTAGAATGGCTTTCCGTCAACAATATATCGCATTCTTCAAAAATGCTCAAAGTCGAACTTTATGACCTTATAAAGCGACATCGGACTAATCACCACCCCAAGCATAAGATTGACGATATGATTCACGGCGCGGGACACGAAGTACTACGATTGCCACCCTATCATCCAGATCTCAACCCTATTGAAAGGATCTGGACAACAGTCAAGGGAAGAGTCGGAAGCCGAAATACAACGTTTAGATTATCGGATGTTCAGAAACTAGCTGAAGAAGAATTTTCAAAAATAACAGTTGAAGATTGGCGCAAAGTTTGTGAAAAAATTATAAGGACAGAGGAGGAATACTTTTCACACGAGCAGATGTGGGACACAATGTCGGATGCAATAATTATCAATCCAGGAGATGATTCTTCAACCGATTATGAAACTGACAGTTCTTCGAATTCAATTTAATATACATTAATATTAACTATTTCATATGTAGGTAGCAAAATTAATAAATATTTTTATCTTAGTACTAAAACGTGTGTGTTTTTACTTCTTAATTCAAACCAAACCGAACCACCCATTTGGTATACTGGTGTTTTGTTTTGCTGCTCGCTGTAAATCTGTTTTATATTTGCAATTCATCGTCAATTTTATCTCGCTATAATTTACACTTTTAATCAATGTTACAAATTTAAAAGTGGTGGGTAGTTCAATAAGTTTTAAAAACTGCATTTCTTAAAAAAAAATTATTGAAGAATCTAGAACGTTCACCATTTTGTCTTTAACGAACCGTTTAATACCCCATCCTCTTTTTTGTGACAGAAAATCGTGCCTATTGTTATTGGGTATAAAATCGTTTACGTTTCCAAAAAATGCCCAAATTGTAATTTTTTTATTAAATTTACCTACCTCGCCCAAATTCAATGATATAAACATAAAAAAATTGGTGTGACACTGCAATTTACTTTACTTTGCGTGCCAATATCAGTACCTACATGATCAATATGCACGACACAATTAATAATGATCAACGAAAGCATAATGAGCAAATAGGGTTTAAATCTAAAACCGTACACCTTCATACAGACACAGACACAGTCACACAATCAATTCATGTGCAATGTTTTGCTTAATCTATCCGACCGTGATCACATCATACTCCTACAAAGAACCGACAAGACAAAAAACGAAACAATATATTTTCCTCCAAGTAAAGTTGACATATAATGGTCTATATTTTTCCTCCGCTCCTAATTTCAGTATAAAAGAAGGAAAATGAAGAAACCACCCTCAGTGAGATCGCGACAGCGATCTTGAACACAAGGCAGGGTATACGCCGTTTTTTATTATGGCTCCGCCCATTTTCGTCTCTTTATGCTTGTTTTTGCAATTTTAAGAGATTGTAAAACACATTTTAAGAGACCTGCGCAGTAGAATGGCCAACTGTTTTGGTACGCACTATACTATGGTAACATATAAAGGGTATTCCAACCCCTTGAGTACGTGTAAATTATAAAAAAAAAGAAAAAAAGAAAAAGAGAATCTTCTTATTTTCCACCCAGACGGTAATTCTACTAAAAAGTAAACTAGCAAACAGTTTGGCAGATGTGTTAAGAAACGAAATCCCCCTATAGTTTGCTGGGTCGTCGTAGTTCCTTTTTTATGTAGTGGAAAAATAATCGCTTTCTGGAAAGCCAATGCCACATCAGCTGTTTCGAAAATTCGGTTGAATCCCATGGTAAGAGCTGATCGGAATTCCAATGTGGAATTCTTATAGAATTCAAAAGGAATGCGATCATTTCCTGGTGCTTTATTAACCTTGGAGTTCCCAATAACGAAATCCACTTCAGCCACCGTAAACGGTTCATCCAAAAAAAACATCAACTATCATGGGTGCAGCATATTGTGGGGATGGAGATATCTGTACTGAGTTGAGAAGAGTTTTAAAATTGCTCTGCTTCCAATCCTAGTGCTAATCGGTTCGTTTTACCATTAATAGTTTTAACAGCTTTCCAAAAGTCGGCTGATGATCTTGATCTGTTAATCAAGTCAATTTGTTGTAGATCAAATGAAATCTTTTTTGTATAGCAAAGTTGTTTGTACTTCTTATTTGCTTCCGTATAGAGAGCTTTGAAAGTGGAGAGATTGTAAATTCTTATCAATTTTAAAAATTAAAATGATCTGCTCCTCGCTAACTTTATCCAGTATTAACAGAGAGAAATCTTTTCAGACTGAAGTTATAGGCCTACCCTGTGAAACAGATTCCAGACTAAAGTCTTTATTTCGATGGAAGAATGTACGAATTCTAATGAACGGATAATTATTCGCAAATACATTTTTTTTTTTATATCATGACAATTGAATTTTCTAAGAAATATTACTGTTTCATAAAATTTAAATTTTGGAAATCGGACTTTAACCGCAGAAATTAAAAAAAAAACTTTTTTAAGAAAAACAAAATAGAAAATCAAAGATGCTGCTTCAAGGTAACACGTCACACCATTAATGTGATAATTTGCTGACGATTACTATACCACTTCGACATAAATATGAACTTATTTACGATAAGAATATATATTCGTATAGAGGCCACGATTATGCTATTATTCCATTCACAATCAGTTTAGTTTCTCTCTATTGAGGATTGCAGTTCATTCAAGCGTAAATTCTGAACTTGAATGAACTTTCGAAAGCTGGAAAATATGGATTTTCAGTTTTTTCACCATTATGAATCGGAAAACACGAAATTATAGGTGACTATGTACTACTCGTCTTAAATTACTGAAGTTAAAGTGAAATCTTTCAAAAACTTTTCACTGAATAATTTTAGTTTCATCAATTGGGTCAAGGTTAGGGTCAATGTTCGTATAAGCTATCAGTATGTCGGATGTTTTTGATAAGAATAATTTTTTTAATGAGCTTACGTTCAAAAGTTTTGTAAAAATAAAATGGACCGCTTATTATATGCCAACATAACATTGCAATGATGGAGAAGTCCGAAAAAACTCTTCTGATCTTTCAGGTTCTGTGAACAGATAACGCTTAAGCAGCATCCTGAAATTATCTTGATGATTTATATTGACTTTGTTGTAGATTTTGTTTGATTGAGAAAATATGACTCCTGGAAGTTTGTTCTTATAGTAAGTTCAGAGCATGTTTTGGAGACGAACTCGAAGCATACTGATCTCATGCTTCGAGTTCGTCTCCAAAACATGCTCTGAACTTACTATAAGAAGGAAAGAGATGGTTTAGTGTTGAATATTTCATAGCTCTAAAAAGGATTGGCAGTCTTAGCAGTATTGTCGAAAAATGCAGCCAACACGACAATACGTTGTTGTGAGTTAGTATAAGCCACACAGTTGTCTTCGATGCAGGAGAGGAGGGCTTTGCAAGTTCGCGGTTGCCCGGCTCAGCTCGTCGTTGTAAGTTGTTCTTGCCAACTCACTCTACATCCCCGCTATACAAACATTTATTTCATGCAGTTTTGTTCATCAAATAGAAAATAAAAGCACAAAGTTGCTCTACTTACACGTTAGACGGAAAAAGGAGAAAAAAAAATGAATGATCGGAGAAAATGAAATGCAAAATCGATCACTAACGTATGTCACTACCATTGAAAAATCAGGAATTTACAGCATAGCTAAGTTCTAGCCTTAAATAAGATAAACACAAAACTAAAGCATACAATAAACCCTAAAATAAATCGTAGCTATCCTAAAACTTTTCTACAATACCCTGGTCACGATAAAGCTTTTCCTGATAACCATCCGCGATAATGGACTGTGCAGCCCACGTGTCCAATGACACAACCAATTGCTATCTTCCTGGCAAAGACTACGAACGATAGCCGCTAAGTACCCCTTCAGTCACAGAGAGTCGCGAAATAAAATGTCAGTCCTGATCGCCTTGAGCTGTCATCATCTTCGCATCGTTTTGTTATGTCAAGAACGAAGCCTACAAGGCTAAGCTGCAGTGAAGATAAGACTGAGCTCTATAGGCAAAGAAGTAGGGAAGAACACCAACTTTTCAGAAAAAAAAGAGCAAGAAAAGCGAGCTATAGTGGATATAAAGGGATGCCACCACAGGAACTATGTTCGCAAGTGTAAAATGTCAAAGACCGCGTGGTGGCCGCAGTGTAGTGGTAATGTGTTCGTCTGTTGAGTGGAAGGTTGCGCGTTCAATCCCAACCAAAATCCATTTCACTTTTATTTAAAAGAAATAAAAGGTCGGTGTAATACCTAAAAGTATGCACACCATCTTGAATTTCTTCAAATTTAACGAACACAAGAAAAAGTGACTCCCCGAAGCTAGTTCGGACAGCACCCATGGAGCTTAAGTCTCCACTACATCCAAAATCTTTCCTATCCTCTTTTTCTTCCCCTTCTCTAACGCTCGTACTATGGTACCATATAAAGGGTATTCATAACCCCTTGAGTACGTGTAAATTATAAAAAAAAAAGAAGACAAGCTCAAATAAAGCCCCGTCGATATGAACAAGGACATGTCGTAGTTGAGACACAATCGTTGCTGAGAAAATGTTAGAACCACTTCTGCGAGTCCTTAAGCGGCAGGTAGAACGAACGATTCAACTTCAGGGACGACAGCGAAAACTAACAACCACCAGAACTAAGTGAAGTGAGACTAGCAATATCTATCTCAACATTAACAAGTCTGCCCGAAATGACGACTGAGATGATTTATTAAGTAACATTGACCAACTCATAAGCAAAACGTAGTCGAATGAAAGTATGCCCGAAGAATGGCAGCTTAGCATCGTTTGGCCGATCCAGAAAAGCAAGATCATCTGGGAGCGTTTTCGTAATATCCAAACTTACTTACTAACTTCAGCAAATTGGCCCGGTCTCCAGCTAGTTGCATCCAGTTGCGCAGTCCAAGTTGGTTAAGGTTGGTTTCTACTTGTGCGCACCACTTAAGGCGAGGCCTTGCTCTATTGCGTCTGACGGCTGGCTGGGAATTAAAGACTCTGTGAGCCCAGGTATTGATGTCCATTCCTAGCCATGTCCATGTCCAATGCGCCACAATTTGGAACGAACATGGGCTTCAACAATTAAGCCCGGTCCTTAGTTTAATGCCTCGAAGTTGATTAAGGTTCGTTTCTACTTGTGCGCACCACTTAGGGCGAGGCCTTGTTCTATTGCGTCCAACGGCTGGCTGGGTACCGAAAACTATGCGAGCCGGAGTGTTGGTGTCCATTCGTTCTCTAGCCATCTTAAGCGTCCAATGTGGAGTTTTTTTTTGATTGGGGACTCTCCATAGCCCGTCAACGCAATTGGGACCGAAGAATTTTCGAAGAATTTTCCTCTCGAATAAACCAAGGAATTCTTCATTCGCTTTTGATACGGTCCATGCTTTAGTTCCGTAGAGCAGGACTAGGATGATCAGGGTCTCATATAGGATCTCGAATGATGGCTTTACTACTAAATTGCCTTCTTAGCCCGAAGAAACAGCGGTTGGGAAGAATTCTTCGAACTCATCGTTAGATTTCTGACGAGATGTTAATGTCAGAGTTGACAGCGAAGCCGCCATAGACAAAGTTCCCTATCTGTCAGTAGTTTCTGTCAATGGGACGTTTTGTCCAATTAGTCGATGTTGTTTGTCCTTTCCTGTTGACAGCATATACTTTATCTTAACCTCATTTACTGCTTAACCCATTATTTCCGCTTCCTTCTCTATACTAGCAAATGTGGCTATGACATCACGTTGGGTCCTACCAATGATGTCAATATCCTCGGCGTTTGCTAGTAGTTGCACCGATTTTTGGAAAATTTAGGCTCGGGAGGTTTGCATAATCCTCTCGAATTCAATCAAACTGAAGAAATCACATGATAGCGCTTCATCTTGCCTAAATCCTTATTTAGTATCGAATAAGTCGGTGAGGTCGTTTCCGAACCTGATGGGATCAGCGAGAATTCTCCATCGTCAACCTAAAAAACGGATGAGTTTCGGCGGTATACCAAAACAGCGTCTCTGTCAATGCTGTCGTATGCGGCTTTGAAATCGATGAATAGGCGGTGGGTATTGATTTAGAATTCTTGGGTTTTTTGTCCAGGATCTACCGAAGTGTGAAAATTTGATCGGTTGTGGACTTTCCTGTCCTAAAACCACACTGACAAGGGTCGATCAGGTTGTTGGTAAACGGTTTCGGGCGTTCACATATTACGGCAGATAGTATCTTGTAGGCCATGTTGAGGAGACTTATCCCTCTGTAGCTGGCGCAGTTCAAAGGGTCTCCTATTTTGTGGGATCGACCAAACGATGCTGAGGTTCCATTCTTCAGGCATACTTTCATCCGACTACATTTGGCATATAAGTTGGTGGCTGTTTCTTACCAAGTCATCTCCGCCGGCCTTATAAAGTAACAGCGGGAGGCCCGTCTTTTCCCGCAACCTTATTAAGCTTCAGTCAAGATATTGCTATCCGCACTTCACTCAGGTCGGGTTGTTGACAGTTATCGCTGTCCTTGCCAATATTGAATGGTTCGTTCTTCCTGACATCATAATGTTTTTCTTCATCGCCGTTTAACAGTCTGCAGAAGTGGTTCTTCCATATCTTCAGCATCGACTATGTCTCAACTACGATATTTCCTTTTTCATCTCGACAGGATTCTGTTCGAGACTGCTTTCCTTGACTTTGACGTTTTTTACTATGGTAAGACTTGCGAATATCTTTTCTGGGGTGGCACCTCTCTCTAGTACGAACTTTTCTTGCTCTTTACGTTCTTCCCTTCTTCTATGCCTATAGAGTTCCATTCCAGCTCTCCACTAAAAAATCAAAAATTTAGAAATCATGGAGCACACAAGGAATAAGTACGTTCTAACTATTTCTTCGCGCATCTACCCTTAGTTTCCTACCTACCGCATAACTATTTTTAAAGCTACGAAATACGTAACAAATAAAGAAGATATGAGCTGGTGCAACAATCAAATGAATAATTGAAAAATATTTCGCATAAATAAATAAACTAAACGCGTAGGTATACAGCTGAATCAGAAAATTAATTTCACAAGGTAGGTGACTAGACTACTGACGAGATAACCAGAGAATTACAAATGCTTTACGATTTCAAATCATTTTTAGATTACAGACGTCGAAATTATTGCGCTTGCAGATCTATTATACTTGTCTTCATATCTTCTATAATTAAAAACAAACGGGTTTGTACGCCCTAAGTTTCGACATTGGCAACACGTTTACGACATGTCAGTTTTGTTGTTTTCTAGCTATCAGTTGATGTCGTTGAACGGCCAGATGGAGAAGTGTCGAATCGGCGTGATTCACCCCAGAACACAAAAGTACACAGACCCTGAATGTAATGTCGAAGACTAACAAAAAAAAAATTATGGCGCAACAGTCTCGTTAGTGCCCAGGGCCTAGTTTTCTTCTCACAACCAGTCATGTGTTCGTGCGTACTTATTAGGACGATGGCGGGACCTCCTGTTTTATGCCAACTCCGAAGTTGAGATAAGCTTTTCATGACAGTTGATACTGCTCGGATGATTTGTCAGATGATCACGAGAGGAGGGTCAGTGAAAAATCATTTAGGTGTTGCTATGGCTGGGAGTCGAACCCAGACCTTCTGCGTGGCAGTTCATCGCACTAACCATCGCGCCACTGCGTCCGTCGAAGACTCACGCCCGTATTGATAAACGATGCTTAGCTAAACAATGACTAACTTTCGAAAATTGCGCGAGTGCTTCTTATGGAAGAAATTATTATGTTAGTCATTGATTAGCTAAACGGAGTTTATAAATAAGGGTCTTCGACTATATATTAATTGTCTGTGTCGGTTTATCAAATGTCCGCCATGGCTGCTCTGGGTAGCGCGCATGCAAAATTTCCAATTTTCCAGTTCTCTGGCGCATAAATCAGGCTGAATTTGACCGATGGCATGTGTTATGTTTGCTTTGAGGACCGCCGTGGTTTGTGGCTTATTAGCATTGAACGACGAGCTCGGAAAACCCTACAAGAAAAAGTCTAACGGTGTCAAATCGCACGATCTTAGTGGCCAGTTCACATAATTTACACGTTAGATGACCATGTCCTCGGATCGCTCGTGCAGATTTTCCAATGTGGCGTAAGCTGTGTGGTACGTAGTAACTTTCTGTTAAAATCGCATGTGGTTGGTCTCCATATCATCCATTTCAGACCAAAAGAAGTTGGTAATCATTGACCTATTGCGCTCGCCGTTGACGGCGATGGTCTGGCCAACGTAGTTTTCAAACAAAAATGGACCGATACCAAGCAGAGAATTGTTTGGATGCATTCGACGCTCTTGTATCTGTGGCTCTCATGTGGATTGTATTCTCCTAAAGTTTGTTGATGTGCTCATTCATCCAGAAATGGGCCCCAAAGCTGAAGATGAGTTTTGCACGAAAACTATGTTGAGTTTTGAATTGCCCCAGAAAGAATTCAGCGAACACAAGCCATTTTCTATGGTCGTTTATCTTCAGCTCTTGCTCAGTTGAATTTTTTACGGGTGCCGGCTGAAGTACCGACACGAAATTCGTTATGGCCTGCGAAAGGCCAATTACTCGTGAGCGACGCCAAATCAATTTCCTCGGATTATCCTGCAGATGTTTTCGACAGATCTTGAGTTTCATTGACGTACGGGTGTTAGTTTATCGTTTACTGAACCAGTGGACTCAAATTGATCCACCACATTGCAAATACAAGGTGGCGCAAAAGTAATCCTCCTATCAGGAAATGCTATAAATTTTGCGATTGGCCCCTAATGTCAGTTCTGTTTTGACATTTGTGTAGTATCTAAACACATGCGAAATACACGTTGATAAACAATGTTACGCTACACTGCTCCAGAACGCGGAATATTGGAATATTTATTTGAGCAATAATCGGTCAGTGACTTTGGCACAACGTGAATTTCGTCGCAGAATTCCTAGCCGTCCAACGCCTACTGGTGAAACACTGCGACGTTTAGCCGCTCGCCTCGAAGAGACTGGCACAACATGAGATGCTGCCAGGCGTGGCAGACCCCGGAGTAGCCGTTCTGCAGAGAATATTGCTGCTGTAGCCGAAGATGTCATGGAAGCGCCGTCGACATCGACCAGACGACGTGCCACGCAAATGGGTATCAGTCGACGGTCTTTACAGCGAATTTTGGTACAAGATTTGAAGGTGTTTCCGTACAAAGTCCAGACGGTGCATCAGCTGTTAGCTGTTGACCGCCAATCACGTCTAACATACGCTCAAGCCATCCTTAATCACCACCAAGAGGAAGATGATTTTTCATCAAAAATAATCATGAGTGACGAGGCCCATTTCCATCTTAGCGGGTACGTAAATAAGCAAAATTTACGCTTCTGGGGCACTGAAAATCCGCGTGTAACCCACGAAGAGCCATTACACCCGCTCAAAGTCACTGTATGGTGTGCTGTTTTCGCTGGAAGAGTCATCGGACCTTTTTTCTTCGAAGACGTCGCGGGCCAAACGGTTACTGTGAATGGTGAGCGCTACAGACCAATGATCAACGAGTTCTTTTTGCCGCAATTTGATGAATTGGGATTGGAGAACATGTGGTTCCAACAGGACGGTGCAACGGCACACACTGCACGTGCCACAACCGATATGCTGAAGGATGCATTTCCAGGGCGCCTAATCTCCCGTTTTGGCGATTTGCACTGGCCAGCAAGATCGCCTGATTTGACCGCTCCAGACTTCTTTTTGTGGGGCTTTTTGAAGTCGCGGGTTTATGTCAACAAGCCTCAGACTCTTGCAGCGCTTAAAGACAATATCCGTCAAGAATGTGAGGACCTATCGCCGGAAGTTTTGGCCAAAGTGATGGAAAATGCCATAAAAAGGGCTCAAATGACAATCAACTGTGGTGGCGGCCATTTACATGACATCATATTCTCGACTTGATGTAAAAAAAAATTAAAAGACCAAATAAAAATAATCCACAAGAAGAATCAAAGTTTTTCATTTTATTTTAAATTACAGCCAAAGAAGATCGTAAGGTTATTTTTGCACCACCTTGTAGTTCTCTCGGTAGGAGGATTATGGCGACCGCAATATGAGGGAAACGCACGGAACGTTGTCCGAATAGTACAACCATAAAACAATTTTATAATTTACACGTGTTCATCAACGCTATGTTCGTCAATGGCAAAAGAGACTGAATAAATGACAGCCATTTTGACAGATGCAACTTTTATAATAAGGCCGCTATCAACTGACAACTTTAACAATAACGAAATGAAAATATAGAAAATCATTTCTCAAAGCTGTTTGCTTTCACAATAACAAATTTATATTCACAACTATCAAAATCTCTGCCGATTTTGCTAAACAATACCAAAAACAAGTAACGAGTTAGACATACACAATGGAGGGCTTATCTTCTCATATTCATGTTTGGGTTCATGTGTCACATCTTCGAAATTGGACCCTGAACGAGAAAATGTGTTAAGCTTATTGAATTCTGACCTTGACTCATCAAATAAGTAAAATCCAACACAGTGGAATTCAATGACGTCTTCTCTTATTTATGGAAACCAAAATCTATAGCCAATATCCATGAATGACATGACGATGACATACGGTATATGTGTTAGTAACAACCTTCATTGAAATGAACATATTTTTTAAAGTCAAGTCCAGCTTTTCCTAATCAAAAAAAAAAAAAAATAAATAAAAAAAAAGTTTTCCTAATCAGATGTATGGAATATTTCACCCTTCCTGAACTTGGCACAATATAAAAAGCGTTTATCCGTCCAAAGCGCAAGCTGTACGTCCTCGCATCTATGGGTTAAGCAATTATTACAATATTACACCCTCTTGGTGGATTTAATAGCGTGCGACACAACTGAGACGGGAGACATAGTCATAGCGAACTTCCTAGTTTCACTCGAACACTGTTGAAATGTTTCCTCTCTTCATTTATTTTTTTCGTTCAAATTGACAAAATAAAACCAATACATGATTTGCTAAGAATGGAAATCGATTTACCCTAAGGGCACGGTATCCATATAGCCTCCAAGAAAAATAGGACATAATTCATAAATTCAAAGGACAATAAATAGATAGGAAGGGGTTGCGGTAAATGGCTGCCACCGAGATTTACAAGGCCGGCGAAGATGATTTGGCAAGCAAAATTCACCAACTCATGCGCAAATTTGGTTGGATAGAGGTTTGTCTGATCAACAGTTCAACAAAAGTGGGAGACCCTCTGATCCTCTCCTAAACATCGCCTACAAAACCCTGTCTGACATATCGATTTCAGTGTAGTTTTGGGCGAAGAAAGCCGACAACTATAAGCCTTGGTCGATTCGAGAGGAAAATTCTTCGAAAAATCTTCGGTTCCGTTTGCGTTGACGGGGTATGAAGACGAAGATTCAACCAAAACTTACGACCTGTACAGCGACATGCCCCTGCTCAAAAAACTCCGCATTGGGCCGGGATAATTGAGAGGTATGTTGGTTGAGGTCCACGTTCATTACAGGCTGTAGCGCCGCTCATGTAAGACCGCAAGTATCTCTTAAGAAAAAATGGTCTCTTAAGTTAATTTTTGTATGATGTGATCTGATGTTGTGTAATAGGTTGAGGTTTGTAAAATCATGGGGATAACTTAGTAAAAATCATATAGGCAAAGTAGGCAGAGTGTACTTTTACCCGGTACAGACCTGTTACGAAGTATTCACCTTCGTCTGTCACTACATCTGGCATTAGGGGTGCTGGTTTATTTTATAGGCAATGAAAAAAAAATGTTTGCACTAGCTTTCGCACACCCATTTATGGGTTTATGTGCGTGAGTATTTTTTGCACAATTGCGGGACCTCCTGCTTTAATCCCAATCCGAACGACTAAGTTGAGATAAGCTATTCTTGAAAATTGATAATACTCGCATGGCCCTTACTTCAAAACAAAAAATGATTTTCTGCGAACACTTTTACAAAAAAATACAAATTTTTGGCGCAACAGGCTCGTTAGCACCCAGGGCCGAGCTTTCTCACAACCATTCACGTGTGCGTGTGTACTTTAGCATGATGGCGTGACCTCCTGTTTTATGCCGACCCCGAATGGCGTATTTGAGATAAGCTTTCCTTTACAATTGATACTTCTCGGATGATTTGTCAGGTCGTCACGAGAGGAGGGCCAGTGCAAAATCATTTAGGTGTTGCTGGGAATCGAAAACAGATATAATGCGCTGCAGTTCATCGCACTAACGCGCCACTGAGCCTGTCTTTTTGTTATGGGTGCGATATTTATTTTCAGAGAAGGTAAGTGAGAACAACTTCAACAGCAACTTCAACTTTCAACCCTTCAGGCTACAATAACGAACAAATTTCTGGTCAGCTATCACACTTGCTAGAATGATTGTGGAGGTGATTTACGGCCTATCATCTTCATAAGCGATGAGGCCCATTTCTGGCTCAATGGGTATGTAAACAAACAAAATTGCCACATTTGGGACGAAGAGCAACCTGAAGAGATTGAAGAACCGCCACTTCTCCAGAAAAAACAACGGTTTGGTGTGGTTTGTGGGCCGGTGGAATCATCGGTCCATATTTCTTTAAAAATTATGCCGGTGCGAACGTAACCGTCAATGGCGACCGTTATCGTGCCATGATAACCGACTATTTGATGCCTGAAATTGAAGCTCGTGATCTCGGCGACATTTGGTTTCAGCAAGACGGCGCCACTTCCCACACATCGCATCAATCAATGGACTTATTGAGAGAACATTTCGGTGAGCACATAATTTCACGTTTTGGGCCGGTCGATTGGCCACCAAGATCGTGTGATATCACACCGTTAGAGTTTTTCCTGTTCGGATATGTAAAGTCAAAAGCTTATGCCGACAAACCCGCTTCGATTCAGGCCTTGGAGGAAAACATCACGCGTGTCATTCGCCAGTTACCAGTCGAAATGCTCGAACGAGTGATCGAAAATTGGACTCAACGGATGGACCATCTGCGACGTAGCAACGGCCAACATTTGATAGACATAATCTTCAAAAAATAAATGCCAAAGAATGTTCTTTCAAATGATAATAAACATTCTCCATTAAATTTGAATTTTCTGTGGTTTTTTCTTTAAAAAAGTAGGGAACCTCGAATGTGATCCATCCCTTTACAAAAAGCTGCATGGGCTGCAACTCCAAAAATAAAAAAACAAAATAAAACAAAATTCATACCCTCTTGTATCTAATATGTGAAATTATTGCAGAAAAGAGAAAAGCTAGAAAACGTTGGCAACAAACAAGGGCTCCAATTGACAAAAACAAGCTAAACAGGCTAAATAGTAAACTCAGAAAATCAATAATTGAATTCAGAAATGAGTCACTAAAAAAATACCTTACAGGCCTAACAAATGATGCTAGTACTGACTACTAGCTCTGGAAGGCAACAAAGAAAATGAACAGGCCAACAGCTCACATCCCACCAGTGAAAACCAGAGAAGGAAACTTTGCAAAAAGCAGTCAAGAAAAAGCAAATACTTTTGCTGAGCATCTTGAAGGCGTCTTCCAACCATATGAAGATAAAGACTATCAAGGAATGGAAGAAACGTGCCAAGAAGATGTACCAATTCGACCGGTTACGTCTAAAGAACTTGCCAAAGTAATAAAAGAAGGTATAAACACAAAAAAAGGCCCCAGGGTTTGATTTAATAAAGGGGGAAATTGTAAAACAATTCTCAAAAAAATGTACTGAAACATCTAGCGCAGATCATAAACGCTGTATTTAGAATAAGATATGTGCCAAACATATGGAAGGTCGCGGAGGTTATAATGATTCCAAAACCAGGTAAACCACCTATCGAAGTAACCTCATATAGGCCAATATCGATACTACCAATGTTGTCCAAGCTATTCGAAAAGATGCTGGTAAAACGCCTGCAAAATATCATTGTAGACAAATCGCTAGTACCGAGCCATCAATTTGGGTTCAGGAATAAACACTCAACAATTGACCAAGTGCATAGAATCACTGATAAAATTGAAAATGATTTTGAAGAGAAAAAAGGATGCTCTACAGTATTTCTTGATATATCACAAGCTTTTGACAAAGTATGGCACAAAGGATTGAACCATAGATTACAAAAGCCACTGCCGAAGCAGTATTCAAAAATACTGGAGTCGTATATTCTATAGCGATTTTTCAGAATTAAACAAGAAACAACGTACTCAACATTAAGAGAAATTAAGGCTGGTGTACCTCAAGGCAGTGTTTTAGGTCCAGTACTATTTATAACTCCTATTCACTAGTGATCTACCAGAAAGTGACGAAATCACTCTTGCTATCTTTGCAGATGATACTGCTATACTTTCTGTAGGAGAAACTGTCGAAATAGCTACAAAAAAGCTTCAAAAGGCAGTAACCAATATCTCAGAATGGACTTAAAATTGGCAGATCAGATTAAATGACCTGAAGTCAGTTCATATAAATTTTACGTTCAAAAATGTACCACACATTCCAGTATACATAAATAGTAATGTAGTGGAATATTCAAATACAGCTAAATATTTAGGGATGACTCTAGACGCCAAACTGCGCTGGAAAGCACATGTAAAGAAAAAAACAGATGAGTTAGACATCCGCTACAGTAAAATGTACTGGCTTATTGGGAGATACTCACCCTTATCCAACTACAATAAATTATTGCTATATAAGCAAATTCTTAAACCTCCAAGACAAACTTACTAAGAATACAAACCTTCCAAAACAAAGTACTACGGAGCGTAGTTAACGCACCGGTGGTACATACGTAACACCGATCTACATAGAGATCTATATATTGAAATGGTTGAAGATGAAGCTAAAAAGTAGCTCTAAGACACAGAGATAGGCTTCTCAGCCATGTTAATTTAGAAATAGCACAGCTTTTAAGAACCGACAATATAGGCAGGAGATTAAGACGGGTTAAACCCCTTGACCTATGTAGCTAAAGATATATACAGTGCGGTTCACATGGTTAGCCGCACCATTTTTCTCTCAATAAATTGCAGTTTTTCTGTTTGTTTTTTTTCATGAACTACCAAACAATGCATTTATTGGAAAGGTTTTCAAATTCTCTTCGAAAAAAAAACTAAATTCAAGATTAGTGAGAGACACTTAACGGTTGTTTTGATCTCTTTCTTCCCACTAGTGCAAAAAAAGCTCAAAAAAATCGGTTCACTTGGTTAGACGCACGAATTTATGCAGTTATTTCCTAATGCTGGGTAATGCAAATTAAATTTTGCTAACGAGTAAACGATATTAAAGTTTTTCCGAGTGTTTAAAGTGAATATGGGTAAAAAAAATGTTGACGGTGGCGGAAAAGGCAAAAACTGAGGCCTACCACTCAGAAGGTTTTTCTATGCGGAAAATTGCAAGCAAAATAGGAAGAAGTGATAAAGCAGTTCGAAATTTTTTATCAAACCCTGCTACCTATGGAAAAAATAACAAAGGAAGGACAAAAACAGCCTTAACACCGCACGAGAAGCGAAAGATAATAAGAATTGCCTGAAATTCAGCACACTCCACAATGAAAATCAGACAATTAGCGGGGGTAAGTGTCAGCAAATCAACGGTTCGTCGAGCTATTTTAGGTGCTCCACACTTGAAATTCAAAAAAGTTACAAAAAAAACCACCACTAAACGCTTCAAGAAAGGAACTTCGGTTGGAATTCGCGCGTCTTCATATGGCATGGGATACTCAGGTTGGGAGTGTTTCAAATTGGAGAACTGTGGTGTTTTCTGATGAGAAAAAGTTCAACCTAGATGGTCCTGATGGGTATAATTTTTATTTTCATGATATCCGCAAAGACGAATGCTTTTTGAATCGCAACCATTCCAAGAAAGGAGGAGTAATGGTATGGGGGGCCATTTCATACTATGGTGCCTTTGAGTTGGTTTTTGTGTCTCACAAAATGACAGGAACGTCTTATAAATCTCTTTTGCAAACAGCTTTTCCAGCCATAAGAGAGCTTTTTGGACCAATCCAGTGGATTTTACAACAAGATAATGCTCCGATCCACAACGCGCACGTTGTAAAAGCATTTCTCGCTAGTGAAAATGTGGAATTGTTGCCGTGGCCACCATACTCACCTGATCTAAACATTATAGAAAACCTTTGGGGATGGCTGACCCGTCAAATTTATGAAGGAGGCAAGCAGTATGAAAGCTGTGAAGAGCTTATTGCAGCAATTAAAGAAGCCTGGTCTAAGATTTCACTAGACTATTTAAAAATATTGTATGAATCGCTTAAAAGTAGAATTTTTGATGTCATTTCAAGTCGCGAAGGTTGTACAAAGTATTGAAATTGTGCAAAATAATTAAAATAATAATAAAAAAGCAAAAAAAAAATGATGGCAATCGATCAACTTCTTTTTTTTTCAAACTTTTAACAGGTGCGTCTAACCAAGTGAACCGATTTTTTTGAGCTTTTTTTTGCACTAGTGGGAAGAAATAGATCAAAACAACCGTTAAGTGTCTCTCACTAATCTTGAATTTAGTTTTTTTTTTCGAAGAGAATTTGAAAACCTTTCCAATAAATGCATTGTTTGGTAGTTCATGAAAAAAATCAAACAGAAAAACTGCAATTTATTGAGAGAAAAATGGTGCGGCTAACCATGTGAACCGCACTGTATATATAAAAAAAAAGAAATACTGAAACTTAAGGACAATTTCAAACAAAACTCATAGAAATCCGACCAACATCGGAATTTCTTTTAAAATTTATATTTTTATAAAATATATTACATGTGAAGATTAAATTGCTGATTAGTCTAACGACTAGGTGCGATTCCTTGAAGACATACAAAAGTCAGTCTTCGGGAGGTTTTTTAGATCGGGTTAAAGTCCCTCACTATTTTTTTTTTTTTTTAAATATTTTTCAACACTTAGGACTCAGTCCCTGAATTTTATAAAACCCAGTGATGGTAAGAAGGAAAAAGGTTTGTAAGGTAGAAAGAGATTGGGAGTGGGTGGGAAAAGAGTGAGGTGACGATGAGCGTTAATTTTGAATCTTTGCAGGTTGTAGTCATCTGGAAATATTGAAGAAGGCAAGCTATTCCATAATCGTAAAGTGTGATTAAGAAATGATCTTCTTAATTTGACTGTGCGCCCGAAAACAGGCTCTATGCAATATGGGTGTGCCGAAGAAGTCGCACGAGTATTTCTATTCAACAGACGGACAGGCGGGATACAACTATATATTTCGTCGGAACATTTATGGTGAAAGTAGCGGTAAAGAAGCGCAAGGCATCCCACATTCCGCCGGTGTTCGAGAGAATGAATTTCGCTACAAACTGATTGGTTGTCAATAAGTTTGATAGCATGACGCTGGACTCTGTCAAGTAGGCTCAAGCATGTTGCAGGGGCACCCGCCCAGATTTGCGAGTTATATTCAAGTCTTGGACGAATGTAAGCTTTATAGATATTAGCTAAATCTGATGGAGTGAAAAACCGTTTGCATCGTTTGAGAAATCCTAGGCATTTAGCACCACCTTTAGCAGCATCTATAATTTGCTGGTTCCATCGAAGGTGTGGGCTAATATGCATGCCAAGCATAGACAGGCCATTAGATTCCTCAACTTCAACTCCTTCCATGTTCAGTTTAGCTACATTTGTATCCCGCTTCAGAGATAGGAGACAGCACTGGGTTTTTGACGCATTGAATTCAACCCGGTTGTTGGTACCCCCATTGATAATTGTATCAAGATCAGAGTTGAGTTCAGTTGACATTCGCTGGCGTTGAGACTCCACAATTTGGGGATCTTGTCGCGGAGTCGTTAAGGAGTAAACGAAGTCAAGAGTGCTGTCATCCGCGAATTGCAGAAGGTTCCCTAGCGATAAAACCTCTGCAATGTCTTTCGATGATTTTTCCTTCCAGCGAACCCCCACAAAAAAAAAAAATTTAGTTGTTCGGTACAACTGCGTCAAGTATCAAGTTGATAAAACGTTTTGGTAAACTCGAAACTTGACGCAGTTGTAACAAACAAGTAAACAATGAGAAGGAATGACATAAATATTAATTTTTTTAAATCACACAACTAAATAACAAAATCTGAAATAACAAACTATATCAGTGGTCATCACTAAGCGAAGCAAGGGGAAGTCAAAAGATCACTTTTCCTAACACCACTTACCATAACTCATTTAAAAACCCCTTAATGTATAAATTAGTGTGAATTATTATTTAAAAAAAAAATATTTAACGCATTCTTTAATTGCATATTTAACACCCAAATAAAAAAAAAAAAATACTCACTTTAAAATAATTGCTTTGCTAGCTATTCCGTAATCCGAATACGAGTATCTATCAACACTAGCAACAATTTAAAACTAACAACACCGGGCAATGAGGTGCGGCTTTAAGTATCTGTCAACTTAAAAAAAAAATTTTTTTTCTGAATATATCACAAGAACGAAAGTCTTTAATCTTTTAATCTCTCTCAAGTAAACAACGCGATTTCCATTTCATTGTAAGTGTACACATTGCCGCAAAATGTAAACGATCCGCGCGAAAATATTTAAATTTTTTTTTTTAAAGAAAGTCTGCGACTGAGTCAGATTATCATCTGACGTTTAAGCATCCGATCGAACGAAACTTCGACCACTAAATAAAGATACCTTTGCCGGTCGAACTGAACTGCTGGTTGGCTTGAAGTTGTCGCTGTTGTTGTTCGAAACAAGTTTGACTACGATCGGGTTGTCTACGCACACGCATATAAATGGTTCGCATCTGAGCAAACTCGTAGCGCTTGATAAGATGTGTGCAGATAGATAAAATTAGAACGCAGGTTAATTAGGTTGTCAATTTTAGACAAACTCGTGAAGGTGAAGTGGTTGTAATTGGGTAAATTATTTGTCGAAAATAGGGGTTGGAAATTACTGTCATTCGATACATGAATGTCACATGAGGGCGGGCTGAGTAGGTCATCAATATTTGTTGTGATCTTTGTTGCTGTTTCAATAACGGTCATTCACATGGTATTTGATTGCCAGACGTATAAATTATTTGGCGGGTTTTTTTTTTTCAGATTCTATTTTTGAATGAAACGTCTTTGACGAAATTCTTGTCATGAGTCAGTAATCATGATGTTCGAGTTCTTTGAAGAGGGGAATTTTATTTTACAACTTTTTACTACTCATCTCTGGGCGGACTTATCTGCAGTGAGTTATGTAATATCAAACGGAACTGTTGAGTGATGAAATGTTTTCATCTGTAAATTCAAACTGAGAGCAAACAGGATTAACTTGAATTGGTGTTGTAAAGACGACGCGATGTCAAGTCAATGCCATTTAATTGATTCTCAGGTGGGAAGGTACTTGTTGTGTCGCTAAAAACTTGTTTTACACAAACAAAGATGGGCTTATCTCATAAATTTTATGACAGATGGATATTCCTCTGCAATGGCAATTATAAGCTTTTTTTTTAAGGGTTATTACCGTGTTTCCGTGAAATGTTATCTTATGAGAGACTTTATGGCTCTTTAAATGTTCCTTCCCTTTGGGGTAAACCGACGTTCTAAGCCATTTAAATAGTTATTTTACGCGGCCTTGTATTAACCAGGAGCGTGGTGAGGGGTGGCATATGCGGTGGCCTTACAGATTATGAATGGGGGCCTTGGGTAAGGTTAGGTAATAGTGACTGTACTGGTCCGTTGTGGTACCACGTGGATCTGTCGACTTTCCTAATATTCCTTTGCCAAGTGGACCTTTCCCAGCTAACTATAAAGCGGAGAGGTTTCTGGTATTAATATCAGCTAGCCCACCTAGGTTATCAAGGAAGAAGTCCCTTGGATGGAGTTTTCATTTGTTGGAGAGGGCTAAACAAGAGCAGAGAAGGTGGGGATTACACTCGTCCTCATCATCGTCCAAACGTCTTTTGCAGAAGTCATTGCTAGAGAGGCCTAATCTTTCTGCATATAGGCCTAGAGGGGCAGTATGGTATGATGGTATTGATGTTTGATCTGTTTAGCATTACCAAGCGGAGAGAGCGTTTCTGGTTATAATTTATTCAGAGTTTCCTAGATATAAGACACGTTGTGCCGTTTATCCATCTCCGGTTAGCTTTCTTGCTCGCAAGCGGATTGATAAATGATTTACATGTAGCGAGAAGCATAGTGAAAATTATGGCAAGCTCATCCGCCTTATAATTCCCTGGTATGCCTCTTTCACATGGTACCCAAAAGAGGTGAATTGTAAAGTGCACGTTTGATTGATGAGGTAGGCGGTGTTTGTCTTCCCTCATCACACTCAGGTCAATATAGACCAATTGTGATAACCGCAGGGGGTTCACTTGTGTGGTTGGTTCATTCATTATCCCGATACTGTCTATTGTTGTTAGTCCCTTTCCTGGCAGATGTTATTGCAAAGATTAGAGAGAGGGATTTTGGAAAGATTCTTGAGGTTGTGAAAAAAAAGGTTTTCCAAAGGTTCTCATTCTTAATTGGCCGAGGTCTGACCAGCCACACAAAAAGTGGAGGGTATATCTCATGGAGAATCTTCGCTTACCAGCCAGATATCGGACGCTCCTGCTCTACGGCGCTGAGGCATGCACCGTATCAAAAGCGGATGAAGACCAAGGATTGGTCGTTTCGAAAGGAAAATTCTTCGAAAAATATTCGACCTCGTTTGCGTTGACGGCCTATGACAGATGCTCGCAGCCAAGAACAATTCCTACAAGACTACCGAGCAGCTAGGCTGAGCTCTATAGACAGAGTAGAAGGGAAGAACACCGGCTTTTCAGAAAGAAGAAAAAAGAGCAAGAAAAGCGCGCGATTGAGGAAATAGACAGGTGCCACTCCAGGGAAGATGTTCGCAAGTTTTACCAAAGTGTAAAACGTCAAAGCCAAGGATTCAAGGCTCAAACAGAATCCTGTAGAGGTGAACAAGGAAATATCATGGTTGAGACAAAGTCGATGCTGAGGATATGGAGAAGTTGTCCAGACTGTTAAACGGTGATGACGAACAATCTTCCGCTGTCAGGCAGAACGAAATATTCAATATTGGCAACGACAGCGAAAACTGCCAACCACCCGATCTGAGTGAAGTGAGCATAGAAATATCTAAAATGAAGCTTAATAAGGCTGCCGGAAATAACGGCCTTCCCGCCGAGCTTTATAAGGCCGGCGAAGATGACTTGGTAAGTAACATCCACCAACTCATAAGCCGAATCTGGTCGGAAGAAAGTATGCCCGAAGAATGGAACCTCAGCATCGTTTGGCCGATCCCACAAAAAAGGAGACCCTCTAAGCTGCGCCAAATACAGAGGGATAAGTCTCCTCAACATCGCCTACAAGATACTATCTGCCGTAATATGTGAACGCCCGAAACCGTTTACCAACAACCTGATCGACCCTTATCAGTGTGGTTTTAGGACAGGAAAGTCCACAACCGATCAAATTTTCACACTTCGGCAGATCCTGGAAAAAAACCCAAGAATTCTAAATCAATACCCACCGCCTATTCATCGATTTCAAAGCCGCATACGACAGCATTAACAGAGACGCAGTTATGGTATACCGCCCAAACTCATCCGTTTTTTAGGTTGACGATGGAGAATTCTCGTTGATCCATCAGGGTCGGAAACGACCTCACCGATTTATTCGATACCAAATAAGGATTTAGGCAAGATGAAGCGCTATCATGTGACTTCTTCAGTTTGATTGAATTCGAGAGGATTATGTAAACCTCCCGAGCCAAAATTTTCCAAAAATCGGTGCAACTACTGGCATACGCCGACGATATTGGCATCATTGGTAGGACCCAACGTGATGTCATAGCCACATTTGCTAGTATAGAGAAGGAAGAGGCAAAAATGGGTTTAGCACTGACAGCAACATCTCGTCAGAAATTAAACGAAAAATTACTCTTGCAACCACTCTTTCTTCGGGCTAAGAAATTCAGTATTAAGCCCCTTAGTAGTACTACTACGGAGAGCCTATATAAGATCCTGATCATCCCAGTCCTGCTCTACGGCGCTGAAGCATGGACCGTCTCAAAAGCGGATGAAGAAATCCTTGGTCGATTTGAGAGGAAAATTCTTCGAAAAATGTTTGGTCCCCTTTGCGTTGACGGACTATGGAGACGAAGATTCAACTAAGAACTGAACGAGCTGTTCAGCGACATGCCTTTGGTAAAAAAAACTCCGCATTGGACGTTTAAGATGGCTAGGACATGTAGAACGAATGGACACCAATATTCCGGCTCGCAGAGTCTTCGATTCCCAGCCAGACGTCGGACGGAGTAGAGGAAGAGCTCGCCTTAAGTTTCGCGCACAAGTAGAAACCGACCTCAACCAACTTGGAGTGCGCAACTGGAGGTAGTTAGCTAAGGACCTGGCTAATTGGAGAGGAATGTTGGTAGAGGCAAAAGTTCATTCCGGACTGTAGCGGCACTTAAGTAAGTAAGTAAGTAAGTAAGTAAGTAAGAAGACCATGTAAAACCCAGACGTGCATGCAATTCGAAGTCAGGCAACGTAGTTGGCAACGAGGAGTACTCGAGTTTACTTATATAGATTTCTTTAAGGTCTAGAATGTGTGGTGGTATTTCTCCTTAGCGATATTGATGTTCACAGTTGACATTGACATTGGTGTATTCCAGACACTGAATGTTTCCAAAATCAGTCACAAGTTTGGTTTTCACGTTGGTGTTGGTGATAACCCATTTGTTAAACTTCGATATGTAGTAACAACAACTTCAAACGGAGCATTATGTTGTGGTATCTCACATATTGATAAGACGACGATAATACAAAGTATACGCCATCAACAAACAAAGACCCACAACCATGAACAAAACTTGAGTTTAAGACAACAAATTTGGGGTTTTCGGGAATTCATCTATCACAGATTTAACTTCAACATCACGAATGAGTGGGGATAAGAAGAAGACTTACCCTAAGGAATCGGAATCTCAAAATTAATTAACCTCCAGCTATTTGTCTATTCACTTCAGTTATTTCATAAACGACGTCAAGACCGCAGCTTAGCTCATCAATCTGTCGAATTATTCCCACCTTTGCGGTCAGATCAATGGTTTTCTTATTAACATGTCAAATAATAAAGCAGTTAATTAGCATTTTGGTTGTTGCTGTCTCTTTGTAGCCCCAGCTGGCACAACTTTAATCAGCTTAAATGTTATTGTATCTAGAATTTGTTTGTTTATTCGGATATGTTCGCACAGCGTATCGGCTCGTGCATAACGTCAGAGAAAATATCATATTGCCCCAGTGATTCATCGGGAAATACGCTGTTTTATCGTTTATTTTATAGGTTCCAATGTTCCACAGTCATTGGGGACATCGAACAAAATTAATAGCAATCCGATGCAAACAAGCACACGACACCCAAAGTAAGCAATAAAGATAAAGATACTTTTTCCTGAATGGTGCTTCCATTTATATACCAAAAAAAACGTTATTTACATGGCGATTGATTAAATTTTGAAGTCATTCATGAATCTGGATATTTCGTTATTAATACGGTAATCAAATATTTATTCATCGAGTAACGTTGTGTAAGTCATCCACCCACCATGCCTGTAAAGTAATTGCGCCGGATGACAATCGGCCTTGAAGTATGTTTCACTGAATGCTTTTGCTCATATTTGTACCTAAAATTTGGAAAGAAAAAACTCAAGGCATCCAAGATAATTATCAGAAACATGTTCCGTAGTTGGTTCTGCATAGGTAAACTATTAAATGATGTCACAATCCGAAAAGATGGCAAGGGACATGATTTTTGGAAAATTAGAAATTCAATTAGCGTGCCGTCAACCATTCAATTGCTGAATTTTTTTTTTCAATTTTTTTTGACTTAAACATGTGAATCATGACATCACATAAGATCTGTTCTCGTGCAAAAGTATTTTTTACTGAACTTCAATACGTTTTTTTACTTATTGCTGTTCCAGTAGACAAAATTTTGTGAGAGTGAACTTATAAGAGAGGAAAAAACGGCACTAAAAAATTAGTAAACATATTACTGAAGAATTTCTGCTGTTAAAAATTAGTTTACATTCACAAGGAAACAAAACCCTAAGTCTTTTTCACTGTCCCACCTCTTGCAAAAATCTGAGAAACATCCAAAAGTCTACACTGTCATGTGTAGCTTTTCAAATTTGCTGTCTAAAGTCGGCGTTAAGCAGAAGGTTCCCTTCTTTGTATCAAAAATATAACTTTGCACACCTAAGCAGAAAAAGCTAGGTTCGAGGCTTTTTATGGGCTGTTTTTGCCAGATTTTTAACTTAGTTTGTCCCTATTTCAGAGAATTTACTATTTTTTTACTGCAAAAGTACGGAAACAAATTCCCTAGGCTTCGGGAGCTGTCAATGTTTGTTTTGACATAAGACTACACTTAACCGCGGTAATTCGGTTACCCGATAAATCGCGGACTTCTTGGGGTTTTTTCAAGGATCTGCCGAAGTGGACTTTCTTGGCTTACAATCGCTCTGGTAAGGGCCAATCAGGTTGTTGGCAAACGGTTTCAGGCGTTTACATATTACGGTAGATATCATCTTGTAGGCTATGTTGAGGATTGGGCAAACGATGCTGAGGCATACTTTCATCCGACCAGATTTGGCTTATGAGTTGGTGGATGTTACTTACCAGCTCCAAAGCTAAAGCTACAAATTAAGGATTGGACATTGGACATTGGACATCACAGTACTTCGCACATGACACGTAACAGCACTGGCGACTGAGGCCATCGGCTCGGAATTAAGGATAATCATGTCCATTGCAGGCATCAGCGATGTGCATCCGTGCCGAAATCGTTAATATAGGAAGAAGAAGGCTGGTCTCACTCAGAACTCTTTCGATGATTTTTTAGTTAAAACTGAAAATCAGGAACTCAGCACTGTAAAGTATATAAAACTTTGTTGATATAAGCGTTTCTAAAAAAATATATTTTTCCGGTTAAATTTTAGAGTTTTTTAAGTTGGTTCGGACGTCTAGCGTGACTTGCGAATCGAATTCCCAGCTTATTCCTAAGCCAATTTTGATGGTCGACCACTTATTATAAAGCTGAACAGTTCTAGTTAACGTAAAAATAAGTTTTCACAGTTAAAGCATATACAATGAGAAATACGGGTCATTTTGTTAATCTGAACTGTCCAAAATCATCAAAATCTACATCTTTCCGTATTTGTTCCATAAAACTGACTTAACTGGGTTTACAACTCCAAAACAAAATTTTTCTACATATCCACTTTACACCAATTAATATTGCATCCAGAACTATGTTGATATAAGCGTTTCTAAAAAAAATATTTTTCCGGTTAAATTTTAGAGTTTTTTAAGTTGGTTCGGACGTCTAGCGTGACTTGCGAATCGAATTCCCAGCTAATTCTTAAGCCGATTTTGATGGTCGACCACTTATTATAAAGCTGAACAGTTCTAGTTAACGTAAAAAATAAGTTTTTACAGTTAAAGCATATACAATGAGAAATACGGGTCATTTTGTTAATCTGAACTGTCCAAAATCATCAAAATCTACATCTTTCCGTATTTGTTCCATAAAACTGACTTAGCTGGGTTTACAACTCCAAAATCAAATTTTTCTACATATCCACTTTACACCAATTAATATTGCACCCAAAACTATGTTGATATAAGCGTTTCTAAAAGAAAATATTTTTCGGGTTAAATTTTAGAGTTTTTTAAGTTGGTTCGGACGTCTAGCGTGACTTGCGAATCGAATTCCCAGCTAATTCCTAAGCCGATTTTGATGGTCGACCACTTATTATAAAGCTGAATAGTTCTAGTTAACGTAAAAAATAAATTTTTACACTTAAACTATTTACAATGAGAAATACGGGTCATTTTGTTAATCTGAACTGTCCAAAATCATCAAAATCTACATCTTTCCGTATTTGTTCCATAAAACTGACTTAACTGGGTTTACAACTCCAAAACAAAATTTTTCTACATATCCACTTTACACCAATTAATATTGCATCCAGAACTATGTTGATATAAGCGTTTCTAAAAAAAATATTTTTCCGGTTAAATTTTAGAGTTTTTTAAGTTGGTTCGGACGTCTAGCGTGACTTGCGAATCGAATTCCCAGCTAATTCTTAAGCCGATTTTGATGGTCGACCACTTATTATAAAGCTGAACAGTTCTAGTTAACGTACAAAATAAATTTTTACACTTAAACTATATACAATGAGAAATACGGGTGATTTTGTTAATCTGAACTGTCCAAAATCATCAAAATCGTACATCTTTCCGTATTTGTTCCATAAAACTGACTTAACTGGGTTTACAACTCCAAAACCAAATTTTTCTACATATCCACTTTACACCAATTAATATTGCATCCAAAACTATGTTGATATCAGCGTTTCTAAAAAAAAATATTTTTCCGGTTAAATTTTAGAGTTTTTTAAGTTGGTTCGGACGTCAAGCGTGACTTGCGAATCGAATTCCCAGCTAATTCCTAAGCCGATTTTGATGGTCGACCACTTAATATAAAGCTGAACAATTCTAGTTAACGTAAAAAATAAGTTTTTACAGTTAAACTTTACACAATGAGAAATACGGGTCATTTTGTTAATCCGAATTGTCCAAAATCATCAAAATCGTACTTTCTCTTTCCGTATTTGTTCCATAAAACTGACTTAACTGGGTTTACAACTCCAAAACCAAATTTTTCTACATATCCACTTTACACCAATTAATATTGCATCCAAAACTATGTTGATATCAGCGTTTCTAAAAAAAAATATTTTTCCGGTTAAATTTTAGAGTTTTTTAAGTTGGTTCGGACGTCAAGCGTGACTTGCGAATCGAATTCCCAGCTAATTCCTAAGCCGATTTTGATGGTCGACCACTTAATATAAAGCTGAACAATTCTAGTTAACGTAAAAAATAAGTTTTTACAGTTAAACTTTACACAATGAGAAATACGGGTCATTTTGTTAATCCGAATTGTCCAAAATCATCAAAATCGTACTTTCTCTTTCCGTATTTGTTCCATAAAACTGACTTAACTGGGTTTACAACTCCAAAACAAAATTTTTCTACATATCCACTTTACACCAATTAATATTGCATGTTGACATAAGCGTTCCTAAAAAAAATATTTGGATTATGGTCGAAAGAATAAAACATTTAGACTTTCGTGTAAAAAGTTTTAATCACATTGGTTTCGCTAAACAGAATAAGCGTCGGTTTCCTAGGACCAGTCCTCGTAGTTTCTCCACTAAGGTGTCATTTGTTTGGGATAGATGTAACCCTTGACTACTTCAACGTTGAGGTGCTTCATAATTGAGCACTTGGAATTCGTTGGTCTTTTCAGGATTTGCCAAATTTTTTGGTACTTAACCTTTCGAGCTGGTACTCTGGAACATGCCAACAAGTGTGGTGCAGAAATGCTTCAAAAGTTTAAACTTACGTTTAATATGATTTAATATGCGACATTTAGCAGGCACATGCCTCGGTAGTTGGTAAATGATATGCGATCGCCATTCTTGTAGATTGGACATATGAAGCTGTGACGGCTTGAGTTCTGCTGGTAGTCCGTCTATGTTTTTGTCCAGCTTTTTCAATACTAGGAGGGAGTATTACCACTTCGTTGACTCTCGACTTTTATATTACTAAGCAGTTTCTGAAAGTGCTACCTGAACACATCTACAACTGTCTGTGCTTCTATGCCAATGTTACTTATGGAAGTCCCTTACTATGGAGTTCCATCTTCCAAACTATATAGTCCGCTTAAAATAATACCGATTTTTGCATTGAAGTCCCCAAGTAAAATGTTTACATCATATTTTGGACAGGCTCCGTCCAGGAGGTGTTATCATTCCTTGTTGCTACAGTCTTCCTTCTAATCGGTAGGGACGCGTGCACAAATAAGGCCTAACTTGGAGAACGTTGCTATGATGCGAATTCACCGAACCGATTACTTCCCAACCCTAAATGATTGACTATGGACCTGAGTAGGACCCACGCCCAAACGAGTACGCACCTTGTAATATATTTCTGAATCCAACCTTCTACGCGACTATTCACCTTACCGCGGTGTAGGAGCTGAGTATAGATCAGAAGCCAAGAGTAAGTCATCCCCTTCTTCTTCCTTCCGTATCCTCCTCCCCCTAAGAGCCAATTCATTGAGTCGAATTAAATGCGATCCTTGCAGAGAATCACCTCTGTTCGGTGCCTGGACTGAATAATTCGCCAGAATTTGAATTAAATTACCAGTATTACCCGACATGGGTACACTTGGTATTCCTATCGCCACATTCAAAAGCTCAATAGCGCGTCATGCTAACAGCAAATCAAATCTCTGTTGGAGTCTTGGCACGATGTGTCAAATTAGCAAACAAAGTTTGCCAAAGATGGATTTGAGAAGATCCAAGGGACTGATCTCGGTCGCTTGTCCATACATTAGCATAGGCACGCACAAAGGCTAGGCCTTTATTAGAACGACTTCTGCAGGAGCTGCATGGACAAAAATAGTCGCACTAATCCGCAAATAATTTTAAATCTGTAAGCCTAACTGGCCTAATATTGTATTGATGACAACGTTTATCGTTGTCTTACTTGATTGCCATCCACACATACCTTTCAACATTTGCAGCAATTCAATTTTCAGTTCCGTGAAGTAGAGTAGAGAGACTGCCATTAAAAAACTTAAATTAAGTCAAACGCTTATCTAAAGTTCTTATCTAAAAAAATATTGAAAGCAGGGCTATCACATTATCTGCAAAATCAAACAAATGTTCAATCAGATTCCAGCCGATATTGTTATGATTTCCATAACAAATTTTTATTACCAAACGATAAACCTTCAATCTCATAGCCTCTAAGAGTTAATTCGATGGCAAACGGAAGACATCTTATGTTTGTTTAGAAATATGCAATCTGCAGTGCTAGCTTATCCATTATTTAAATAAAAACCTGAAAAAAATCCTTGGTCACAATACTGAGGCTTGCATCTTTCACTAAATGAATGCAAAGGCGCACATAAAATTCAAGAACATTGCATAACGTTTCGAAATAAAAAAGTATTTCAAGCAAAAGATGCAAAATTTTTTTTTCTGCCTCAATCAACATGGTTCTCTAATGAGATACGTTATTAGTTTAATACCTTCAGTTGCGCTTAACAAGTTGGTTGATTGTAAACGTTAAGCAGGAGAGGTGCAAGCGAACCACTGGCGGAAGCCCTAAACTGCTACAAGGCATATAGGAAATACAATGTGATGGGCCGGGCAAACAGGGGATGAAGAACTGTGACATTTACTACGGACCATATTATAGTTGCAGCCAAGGTAAGACTTCGGATATCCACCACGCCACAAAAATACTGAAATACTGTGAAAAATTTAAATTTCGAAAGACTGCAATCGCAAGAGACAGCCAAGACCTTCGCGGAGCGCGTATCTCTTAACATCTCAATTAACGCCATTCCACCAGCATCGAATGTCGAAGAACTGTGGCAACGATGCCAACAAGCCATTAGATCAGCCGCAACTGGTGTGCGAGGTTTCTTGCGCGCACCAACAAGTAACCCCTGGTTTGATGAAGTATGCCGACAGACGCTCGCAGCCAAGAACGAGGCCCACAAGGCTAAGCTGCAGGTGATGACGAGAGCTGCCATTGAGCTCTATAGGCAGAGAAGAAGGGAAGAACACCGGCTTTTCAGAAAAAAGAGCACGAAAAGCGCGCGATCGACGATGTAGAGAGGTGTCAATACAGGAACGATGTTCGCAAGTTTTACCAAAGTGTAAAACGTCAAAGCCAAGGAATCAAGGCTCAAACAGAACCCTGTCGAAAGAACAAGGAATTATCGTAGTTGAGACACAGTCGATGCTGAAGAAGTTGTCCAGACTGTTAAACGGCGATGACGAACAACATTCCGCTGTCAGGCAGAACGAATTATTCAATATTGGCAACGACAGTGAAAACTGGCAACCACCCGACCTGAGTGATGTGAGGATGGCAATATCTAAACTCAAGGCTGCCGGAAATGACGTTCTTGACTTGACTTGGTAAGTAACCTCAACCAACTCATAAGCCGAATCTGGTCGGATGAAAGTATGTCTGAAGAATGGAACCTCAGCATCGTTTGCCTTGTCCACAAAAAAAGTCCCTCTAAGCTGCGCCAGCTACATAGGCATAAGTCTCCTCAACATCGCCTACAAAATCCCATCTACCGTTATATGGGAATGTCTGAAAACTTTTACCAACAACCTGATCGGCCCTTATCAGTGTGGTCTTAGGACAGGAAAGTCTGCAACCGATCAAATTTTAATACTTCGGAGATCCTATATAAGACCCTGATCATCCCTGTCCTGCTCTACGGCGCTGAAGCAGGGACTGTATTAAAAGCGGATGAAGAAATCTTTGGTCGATTGACCACACTGTTATAACGGGTTTTTCAATAAGAGCGCTACAAAATTTTTTTTAAATAAAATAAAAAAATTTTCGGATATGAACGAAATTCTTTATTCCTGTGAAAGTAAGTTTGATGCCATTATGTATGGAACTCGATTTCATTTGCATGGCCACCACGGGCACGCTTGCTGAAGTCCAGACGCTGAACCCAATTTTCGACGGTTTTCAAGCATAAATCGGCCGGTACTGCTGCAATTTCACGTTCGATATTCGTACGAAGTTCATCAATCATAGTTGGCTTGTTGGCATAGATTATAGACTTGACGTAGCCCCACAGGAAATAGTCTAACGGCGTCAAATCGCACGACCGAGGCTGCCAAGCGACTGGACCATTTCGTGAGATAACATGTTCTCCCAACTTGGTTTCCAATTAATTGATTGTGGCATTCGCTGTGTGGCTTGTGGCGCCGTCCTGTTGGAACCACATGTCCTCCAAGTCCATATCATCCAATTGGGGCCAAAAATATTCGGTTATCATTGAACGGTAGCGATTCCCATTCACAGTAACGTGCCGGTCTTGATCATCACGGAAGAAGTACGGCCCAATGACGCCGCCGACCCATAAACCACACCAAACCGTAATTTTTTCGGGATGCAATGATGACTCATGGAGTACGTGTGGATTGCTGCCTTACCAGTACCGCATATTTTGTTTCATGACGAAGCCATTCAGCCAGAAATGAACCTCATCGCTGAAGATGATTTTTCGATGAAAATCCGAATCATTTTCAAGTTGTTGCTCAGCCCAATTCACGAACATACGACGCTTCTGGTGGTTAAGCGGCTTCAGTTCTTGCGTCAATTTAATCTTGTAAGGATGTAGGCCAAGATCTTTTCGCAAAATTCGCCACAACTACATCACAGAGATGCCCAACACTTGAGAAGGACGTGTGAGGGACACATTTGGGCTTTCTTCTACTGAAGCCTCAGCGGCAGCAATATTCTCGACACTACGGGCACTTCTTTGTCTCACTGGCACGGGAACATTTTGTACTGTGCCTGTGGATTCAAAGTTTTCCACTAGACGCTCAATTGTTGATCTGCTAGGACGACTATGACGACCATAAATTGGACGTAACGCTCTTAACGTTGAGGCCACTGACTCCGAATTTCGGTTGCAAATTTTAATAACTTCGACTCGTTGTTGGATCGTATATCTTTCCATCATGAAATGGCAAACCTTACTGAAGAGAATTGTCAAAAGAGCGGCAAGAAATATGACGTCGTTTGCTGTCCCTGTTGCTCAACTTTTGTAGCGTCCCTGTTGAAAACCCCGATATTTAGAGACGATACTATTATACTCTATCATTTTTTATGCGCAACTAAGAGTATGCAACATTCTGTCGAAGGAAATCTGGGGTTTCTTCAGAGAGATAATTTTAGGCGTAAAAAGTCTTGAGGGTTATGTTTGTACCCTATCCCATAGGGGTATATTAGTTTTGATACATAGTTTGTAACATAGAGAAATAATTGAGCGGTGTAAACCTCAAAGTATATGGATCGACTCAGAATCGCTAGCTGAGTCGATTAAGCCATGTCTGTCTGTCCGTCTGTCTGTCTGTCTGAAGGTAATCGGATTTTGGGCCTTAAATTTAGAGCTAGGATAATGAAATTTGGTACATGTGATCCTTGTACGTGCTGTTCGAACAAGTGTAAACATTTTTTAAATCCGCCCACTGCCACGCCCCCTTTTTAGAAAAACCTAATTTTAGGCCAAACCGTTAGAGTTTATGAAAAAGTGTCTGAAAAAGATATCTAGACAATTTTAATGCCTATATTTCGTCTGTAGAAAGAGTTTTGCCACGCCCACTTTTGAGAGGCGTTTTCCGTAGAAACATTATTCGGTAATTTTTTAAACATTTCGAAAAAAAATTGATGCTAAATTTTTGGCTTTGGTAATACAAACATTTCTTGCATAAATCATTTTTATCCACGCCCACTTTTTGGAGGCGTTTTCATACAAAAAAAAACATTTTTATACCCTACGCCACACCATATGCAGGAGAAAAACGTTGTTTTTGGTTGAACCATACAAGATTTTGATAAAATGTCTGAACAATGTGTATGAAAGTTTAATTAAAAAACTTTGGAACTGAAACGTTGGACAGTATTAACTTTAGTTTGGGTATACATACAATTATTTAGATCGTCCAAAGTTTGAGTTACGAGGTTTTCCCTAGGGTTTTTCAGTTTGGTTCCATGGAGAAATATTTTTTTTAGTCTTTCGTCCGTCTCTATGGCACCAGTTTTTGGCCTTAAATTTTGAGCTAAGATAATGAAATTTGGTTCGAACAAGTGTAAACATTTCAATATGCACCCAATGAAAAGTCCACTTTTTACAAAAACGTTATTTTTTGTCAAACGGTTAGGAATTTAGAAAAACATTTCATCTAATTTAATATATTTTTCGTAAAAGTGTTGAAAACTACTTATAATTCTACTGCATTCATAGTCAAAATCGACCCGACATATTGTTCAAGCGTAGAGCGACTTTCTGTCAAGATTTCGAGCGGGAAATAGAAACAGCTGTCAGTGTCACAAAAAACATATGATTTAAAACGAAACCACTAGATGGCTCTGTTGCGATACTGTGTCTGTGTGAGATTCGACGATATTTTTTTCATCAAATTCCTTGACAACGATTTGTAAAAGTTCGAGCGGAGAAAAAAAAATAAAACGTAGCGAATAAAACAAAATTTAAATTATTTTACTTGTTACCATGGTCTTGCTGCCACTGTAGGATAAATCCAAGTAAAAGATACTGTGGACCATGATTCATGTTAACTGCGAAAAATTTCATGTCGCTATTAATCGATGAGGTGTCTAATGTTTTGCGAGTGAGCGCTTATACGTGAAAACATTTATAAGCTTAATACATGAACACACATGTGTAAGAATAAATGTGATGACGATAATTTATTACGAACTTTAAACAAACAATTCTAACACAATATAGAGCAAACCAATGAACAATAAATAACAAATGAACGCACATCAAATAATAATAACAATGGCCGCGTTCCGGATTTCCTAGTTCTGTTCTCGTTGCCGAATTGGTCGAGTGACCATTCTATTCTATCCATCCATTCTATTATTCTTAGAGCATCATCTAAGACATCTTACTAAATCTGAAATCCTAAACACGGCAATCTTCAACAAATCAAGAGCAAGGATAAAAAAAAGGATCGGGGAAAGCTTCTAGATATTTTCAGAAACGTCGAAAATCTGTGCTTGTCCAATCGCCTTTCTTCTTTGTTGCATTAATGAACCCACTCATTCTGCAGAACGGGTGCTGGCCTGCTTGAGTAAAACTTTAAGTAGTCACTGAATTTTTATAAATTTTTTATAAAGACAAAAAAATGGCGCCGCTACAGTCCGGAATGAACCTAACCCTCAACCAACATGCCTCTCAAATTAGCCCGGTCCTTAGCTAACTGCCTCCAGTTGCGCAGTCAGTTTCTACTTGTGCGCGCCACTTAAGGCGAGGTCTTCCTCTACTGCGTCGCGACGTCTGGCTGGCGAGCCAGAGTATTGGTGTCCATTCGTTCTACATGTCCTAGCCATCTTAAACGTCAAATGCGGGGTTTTTTGACCAGGGGCATGTCGCTGTACAGCTCGTATGGTTCTTGATTGAATCCTCGTCTCCATAGCCCGTCAAACCCAAACGAGACCGAAGATTTTTCGAAGAATTTTCCTCTCAAATCGACCAAGGATTTCTTCTTCTTCTTCTTTCCTGGCCTAAGACAACACTGATAAGGGCCGTGTTGTAGAACGAGGGTAGACTCTGATTGGCTTTAACTTGGCAATGCCCAATGTTGTAACTCTGACTACTCATCAAGTGCTTATTTTTTACCTCCAAGTGGTAACCATCGGGTACTGGTCTTATCCAACCGGATTTGACTTGCTAAACGATAAGCGCGAGTGTTGATAACACGACGAAAAACAGCAACGCAATAAACAGCCTGGTGAGAATGGCACGGAATGAATACCCGGCCTGCTGTCCCAGGCGAACGTAGAAGAGCTGCTTCGACTTATTCGGACAACAGGTTGTCTAGGAATTTCAAGGGTAAGTCAGGCCGCTTGAACATAGATGGTGGCGGATGAACTGAAAGGCCAACGGCAGCTCTCAATTCAATTAACTGCTACAAAGCAGATATTACTTGCATCCAGGAAATACGATGGAATGGGCCAAGCAAAAAAATGATGAAAAACTGTGACTTCTACTACGGACCGTGTTATAGTGAGTAGAAACAGCGACTATTCGGATGCGGATTTGTTATAAGTGCCAGACTAAGGCAAGAAGTCTTATGTTTCCAAGACATTAGCGAACGCATTGCAACAATCCGCATCAAGGCCTAATTCGAAAACATTAGCCTTGTATATACTCACGCCCCAACGGAGGAAAAAGATGATATAGATAAGGACTGCTTCTATGAGCTCCGTGACAAAACCTATGACCGACTACCGAAGTACGATGTTAAAATCGTGCTGGGAGATTTTAACGCAAAGGTAGGAAGAAAAGACATTTTTAGCAGTATTGTCGGAAACCATAGCCTACACGACAACACGTCTGGTAACGGACTTAGGCTAATTGACTTCGCTACGGAACGAAATGCCACTATAGCCAGCACACGGTTTCCTTACCTCGATATCCATAAGGGAACATGGCGGTCTCCAGATCAACGAACGGTCAACCAAATTGATCACATAGCGAAAGACAAGAGGCACGCATCCAGTATTTTGGATGTCCGAACATTTCGAGGAGATAACATCGACTCCTACCGCTACCTTTCTGCAGCCAGGGTAAGAAGGCGGATATCCACCACGCCATAACAATCCTGAAATACTGTGAAAATGTCGAAAGACTGCAATCGTAAGAGACCGCCAAGACCTTTGCGCAACGAGTATTCATAAACCTCTCGATTAACACCATACCACCAGCATCGAATGTCGAAGAACAATGGCAACGATGCCAACAAGCCGCAATTGATGTGCTAGGGAGCCCACCAGCAAGAAACCTCTGAGGTTGATGAGGAATGCCGACAGATGCTCGCAACGAAGAACAATTCCTACAGGACTAAATTGCCGCTGAGCTGAGCTATATAGACAGAGAAGAAGGGAAGAACATCGGCTCCAGGAACCATGTTCGCAAGTTTTACCAAAGTGTAAAACGTCAATGCCAAGGATACAATTCTCGAGCAGAATCCTGTCGAGATGAACAAGAAAGTATTGTAGTTGAGACACAGTCGATGCTGAGGACATGGAAGAACCACTTCTGCAGACTGTTAAACGGCGATGACGAACAATATTCCGCTGTCAGGCAGAACGAACCATTCAATATTAGCAACGACAGCGAAAACTACCAACCATCCGACCTGAGTGAGGTGTGGATAGCAACATCTAAATTCAGTCTTAATAAGGCTGCCGGAAATCAAGGCCTTCCTTCTTAGTTTATAAATCCGGGGAATTGGTAAGTAACATCCACCAACTCATAAGCCGAATCTGGTCGGAAGAAAGTATGCCTGAAGAATGGAACCTCAGCGTCGTTTGCCCGATCCACAAAAAAGGAGACCCTCTAAGCTGTGCCAACTACAGAGGCATAAGTCTCCTCAACATCGCATACGAAATCCTATCTGCCGTAATATGTGAACGCCTGAAACCGTTTACCAACAAACTGATCGCCCCTTATCAGTGTTAAAACCACACTGATAAGGGCCGATCAGGCCAGGAAAGTCTACAACCGATCAAATCATCATACTTCGGCAGATCCTGGAAAAAACCCAAGTCCAAATCGATACCCACCACCTATTAATCGATTTCAAAGCCGCATACGACAGCATTTATAGAAACGAACTATACAGAGCCATGTCTAGTTTTGGTATACCGCCCAAACTCGTCCGTTTGTGTACGATGACGATGGAGAATTCTCGCTGCTCCATCAGGATCGGAAACGACCTCACCGACACATTCGATACCAAAAAAGGATTTAGGCAAGGCGGTGCGCTGTCATGTGATTTCATCAATCTGATTCTTGAGAGGATTGTGCAAAAATCAAGAGATAACACCAGAGGCAGAATTTTCCAAAAATCTGTACTACTACTAGCATACGCCGACGATATTGACAGCATTGATCGGACCCAACGTGATGTCATAGCCACGTTTGCTAGTATAGATAAGGAAGCGGCAAAAATGGGTTAAGCAGTAAATGAGGTAAGACGAAGTATATGCTGTCAACACGAAAGGACACACAACTTCGAAGAATTGGACGGAACGTCACCATTGACAGATATAACTTTGAGGTAGTATGGGACTTTATATATCTCGGTTTCGCTATTAACTCTGACAACAACATCTCGTCAGAAATTAAACGAAGAATTACTCATGCCGACCGCTATTTCTTCGGGCTAAGAAAGCAATTCAGTAGTAAAGCCCTCACTCGAACTGCTAAGGAGATCTTATATAAGACCCTGATCATCCCAGTCCTGCTTTACGGCGCTGAAGCATGGACCGTCTCAAAAGCGGATGAAGAAATCCTTGGTCGGTTTGAGAGGAAAATTCTTCGAAAAATCTTCGGTCTCGTTTGCGTTGACGGGCTATGGAGACGAGGATTCAACCAAGAACTATACGAGCTGTACAGCGACATGCCCCTGGTCAAAAAACCCTGCATTTGACGTTTAAGATGGCTAGGACATGTAGAACGAATGGACACCAATACTCCGGCTCGCTGAGTCTTCGATTCCCAGCCAGACGTCGGACGCAGTAGAGGAAGACTTGCCTTAAGTGGCGCGCACAAGTAGAAACCGACCTCAACCAACTTGGAGTGCGCAACTGGAGGCAGTTAGCTAAGGACCGGGCTATTTGGAGAGGCATGTTGGTTGAGGCCCAGGTTCATTCCGGACTGTAGCGCCACTTAAGAAGAAGAAGCGCTTAGTTCGCCACATACCACAGTGCAGCATCTTCTTCCCTTAAGAAAAGATAAATTTTTATTGTATGCACCCAATTTAATAAAAAATTGGCAATAAAACTTTAATTTTCGCATTTAAAATTTGTTTTTCATTTTGCAGTCAAAAAAATATGGATGCACATTGCATGCACAGTCTGGTCAGATGCTGATGAGACTTTGACGTTTATGAATATATCTTGTGCAATTCATCTGGGTTTGTTCGATCAAAATTCTGACTTTATGAACACGTCTTACGCAGATCTTAGTTACGCAGACGTTTATGAAAACACCCTATGTCAACACCTAATATGTTATTTTATTTGACATTTATAATGAATTTCAGATTTCTTTTCAGTCAGTTTCCAAGTCCGTTTCAAATTCGTGTTACTATTGAATTCATTCACCCAGGCAACCAATGAATGCAAATATATTTTAAATACCTTAATTGGGTATTAATCACCAAGCTAATTTCACACTGCCATGTCGGCACTAATTTGTCTGTCATTTTGAAAGCTAAGTTTAGCCACATGACAGATTATCTCATTAATCCGTGCTAATCAGCATGACAACTCAATTTCGTTTGTTGATTTTGTCTATGTGTATGTAAACAGAAAGGAACGGTTAATAGTTGGCAGTTACACAAATTAATCATCTCATGATCTTTTAAAACTTCAAGTTCGGTAGGAACACTTTGTTTCGTTTGATTTGTTATATCTGATTTAAAAGATTTGACAGGGTGATCTAGTTAACGATCGAATTTAAAATTTTTGAAGATAGCAGTGTTGCCAGTGGAGATTTTAATATGATAGCTGGTGTTGGCACACAAATTATGTCATAGAAATTATTATAACGGGTAAATAACACATTTAATTCCTTTCCGCAAAATGATCGAGTCATGAGAATTAATCTATGTTCGAACGGTGCTGTTGCAATTCTTCGATAGTTAGCATAGGCCTTAGATTGGGTTATATCGCGAAAGCTAGCATAAGAAAACTTAGAATCGTATCCATTTTGGTGTAACAAATTGTGTACCTTCCTACTAATAATGTTTGTAATTACATGGTATAGATACTTATGTGGTCACAATAGAACGTTTATATTTAGTTGTAAGTGCACGACTGGGTCGTACGTAACTTTTACTTTCACTGCGAGGTTGGAGTGAAGATCGAATTCCAATCATACGAGAATTTGATGATTTTTATCATTCATTTTGGACATTGATGTTGAGAATTAAGAGATTATGAGGAACTAGAATTATAAGAACTTCTATTCCAGAATTTTAAGAAAATTTGTGTCCATGTGAATTAAATGATTTTCTGTTATTGGTCTTAACTGTAAAATACGATAAGGAATAGTTGGGCCAAAACTAATTATGTGGCATTACACCGAAAATATTCTTCACTGTGAATATTACAAAATGTACCCGTCGAATTCACAATAAATTGCAAATTTGTGTAATCAACAGCAAATGTGTTCGTATTTTTAATTTGTTTGTAAGTTTAAAAGCGTTGGTTTTCATTTTAGCAATAAAATTGTTAAAGTGATGACGATTTTTTCACATTGACATCGCGTTTCCAATTTTGGTTGTGTAATGCTTAGATAATGTTAATTTCGAAGGTGTAACTACAGATCATCTTCGATTCCATAAAGAAAAAGAAGTCAGCGGGAGTCGATGGTATATCCAACATTGTACTGCGACACTTACCCCCTGAAGCTGTGGACATTTACGCCACGCTGTTCAACAATAATATAATAATATTAATAATTCATATTATCCAGTGCGATGGAAGACAGCGGTGGTTCATCCTCTCCCGAAAAAGGGAAATCCTCTTCCGATCCGGCGAATTTCGGGTCGATAAGTCTCCTTCCGAGTATCAGTAAGGTTTTCGAAAAGATTCTCAATCCCGCACTGTTCAAGTGATCTGAGGACAATAATATTATACCAGAGAACCAGTTTGGTTTCAAGGCTGGACATGACTGTATTCATGCTGCCTCCAAACTCGTCTCTGATATACAATGGAACAAAGCCAAAAAAACAGTGAACGGGTGCAGTCTGGTTGATTTAGAGGAGCCTTTCGACACCGTATGGTGAGGGGGCCTCTATCTAAAGCTGACCAGACTTGGCATAAGTAAGCCACCGCTATATATGCTTCATGACATGCTGACTGGTAGAACGTTTGTTGTCAAAAGTGGCAATGTAACTTCTACCACCGAATTTTTCATTAAGAATGGTCTGCAACAGGGAGCGGTAAGCTCGCTTCTTTCTCTCCAGCATTTACACCAGCGATGTGATAGGCAGTCTTACTGAGCCATTTACGTATGCGGACGATCTTATCGCGTACAGAACAGTCCCTACTGTCGAAGTCATTCGAACTCTTTTGCAACGGGACTTCGACAAGATCCAGAGATATTGTGATGACTGGAAGTTGAAAATCAACTTTCAGAAATCAGAAACTATCCGTTTCTGATCCTAGAGGCCCTAAACACCGTTGTCTATGGCTTCTAGGATAAGAATTGTCTGCAAGAAAGAAATAACTGGCGAAAGCTGGTGATCCTTGGACCAAACGGACAGCCACTGGCGAGATAAAATGTAGTAAAGTACCTTGGCATCTGGTTAGATCAGTATCTATATTTCGGAAGACATGTAGATGCTGCTCTGGCGAGAGCTAAATGAGCATTTGCCCTGACAAGACGATTGTTTTATAGCAGTCGTCTTGACAGCAGGGTGAAGGTGATTTGCTACATGGCCCCAATTAGGCCGATGATTGCCTATGGTTGCCCAGTGTGGTTCGACGTTGCCCCATCTCAAATGGAAAAGATACGGGTGTTTGAGAGGCAGTGTCTGAGGAGCTGCCTTGGACTTCACAGAACACCAGTATCTGACTAAGCAAAATACTATTCCAACCAGGTCCTATACAACGGGGCCAACATATACCGAATAGACAATTTTTTGGTGAAACTCATTCGGTTTCAACCTGCAAGAGCGATGGCTTCGAACAATAGTCTCATCTTTGGGGCCTTCTACCCCAATGATGAATATTTTGAGAGTGTGCGCTTAAACGGCTTTATTCCGCCCGAAGCTTTCTTATATTTGAATAGTCGAGGGCTTATACAGGATAAATCGGCGGTTCCGCTAATCTACCACGTCTTCCGACGAACTGTGGACAGGCGGCTCCTATACGACCGAGACGTCGTCGCTCCTGGCGGAGGAGTGTGTCCGACTGGGACCGACGGAGTAGGTTGCAATAGGAAAACCTGTTGTGGTGGCCAAAGTAGATACAGATAGTTGACTTAAAAATTGTATAGCCGACTTACATATTTTAAGGTCTAGGTTAGGAACAACAGTCAGGGTGGCACAAAAAAAAAATTAAAATAAGCGTGCTGTGGCTGTTCTAGTTATTTAAGTTATTTTTACGTACTTTTAGTTTGTTTTTAAGTTTTGTTTTGGATGTAAGTTTGACTAAAAAAAAAAAAGTTACCAAGTTTTTTAAAAAAAAAACTTTTTTTGGTAAGAAAATAAAGATATGAAATTATTTTAAATTATCTATTAGATAATAGGCCGAAAGGCAGTCGAATTAAGTTGTTAGTGTTTAATTTATGGCGCACGCATAGGGAAAGTAGGTTAGTTAAGTAGTTGATAAGTAGGCTAGTTTTTCATGAATTTTTGTCTAGCATGTATTCGGTCAACGGTTGGCTATACAAAGCCATGAAAAACGTTTTTTTTTACTGAATTTGTATGACCTAAAGTTCATGATGGTGCGCCATTTTAAACAGTCTATGCCACAAATCGTGATTTCATCCGTTTTGCCGATATTAATTGGACGCCTATAAGCTTCGATTTAACCTTTTCGGATTTTTTTTTGTGGGGAATCCTGAAGGTCATATATTATGCCAATATTCCGGAAACGATACAAGGCCAATATCATCCGAGCAATCCGTGAGCTCCAACTTGAAGCCATCAACTAGGTCATGCGCTGCTGCCAAGCCAGCCCTAACTAATTGTAATGTTTGCTCTTAGTAAAATCCATAATACATGGAAAAAATTATTTTTTTTTATTTTGTTTCATTTAAAAAAACGTGTATATGGCCCACCGTTATGTAACGGGTGATCTAAGTAGAGATACTTTTTTCAATGGCCTTTTTTGACAGATCACGTGTGAGTCGTGTCATGCTGTCATGTTATTTTTGTTTAGTATTGTTTGGCATTTCATAATGGAAAGACTTACGCGTGAACAACGTTTACAAATTGTTCAACTTTATTATGAAAATTCACGTTCTGTGAGGAATGTGTTTCGTGCACTTCGCTCAACTTATGGTCAACATAATCGGCCTACTGAGCGTACTATTCGCAACACCATCACCCATTTTGAGACCCAGCATTCATTATTGGATAATATTCGACCGAATAGACCACGTCCAGCACGCTGTGAACAAAATATAGCGGCCGTAGCTGAGAGTGTACACGAAGACCGTAGAGAGTCGATTCGGCGCCTTTCGCAGCAACTCGGACTGACGTATGGAACGACTTGGCGCATTTTATGTCAAGATCTTAAATTGAAAGCGTACAAAATACAGCTTGTGCAACAACTGAAGCCGCTCGACCTTCCCAAGCGACATCGCTTCGCTCTATGGGCTCTTGAAAAGTTTCAAGAAGATCCGACGTTTTCGAGGCAAATTTTGTTTTGCAATGAGGCCCATTTCTGGCTCAATGGGTATGTAAACAAACAAAATTGCG
The DNA here is from genome assembly GCA_949824845.1 of Rhingia rostrata. Classification (NCBI taxonomy): domain Eukaryota; kingdom Metazoa; phylum Arthropoda; class Insecta; order Diptera; family Syrphidae; genus Rhingia; species Rhingia rostrata. The sequence goes on from OX463756.1 coordinate 8,531,733, forward strand.
GCATTTGGGACGAAGAGCAACCTGAAGAGATTGAAGAACTGCCACTTCATCCCGAAAAAACAACGGTTTGGTGTGGTTTGTGGGCCGGTGGAATCATCGGTCCATATTTCTTTAAAAAATATGCCGGTGCGAACGTAACCGTCATTGGCGACCGTTATCGTGCCATGATAACCGACTATTTGATGCCTGAAATTGAAGCTCGTGATCTCGGCGACATTTGGTTTCAGCAAGACGGCGCCACTTCCCACACATCGCATCAATCAATGGACTTATTGAGAGAACATTTCGGTGAGCACATAATTTCACGTTTTGGGCCAGTCGATTGGCCACCAAGATCGTGTGATATCACACCGTTAGACTTTTTCCTGCGTGGATATGTAAAGTCAAAAGCTTATGCCGACAAACCCGCTTCGATTCAGGCCTTGGAGGAAAACATCACGCGTGTCATTCGCCAGTTACCAGTCGAAATGCTCGAACGAGTGATCGAAAATTGGACTCAACGGATGGACCATCTGCGACGTAGCAACGGCCAACATTTGATAGACATAATCTTCAAAAAATAAATGCCAAAGAATGTTCTTTCAAATGATAATAAACATTCTCCATTAAATTTGAATTTTCTGTGTTTTTTTCTTTAAAAAAGTAGGGAACCTCGAAATGGATCACCCTTATGACCTCTGGTTCATGATGGTGCGCTATTTCAAACAGTCTATGCCACAAATAGTGTTATCATCCGTTTTGCCGATATTAATTGGACGCCTATAAGCTTCGATTTAACCTTTTCGGATTTTATTTTTGTGGGGAATTCTAAAGGACATATATTATGCCAATATTCCGGAAAAGATACAAGGCCAATATCATCCGAGCAATCCGTGAGCTCCAACTTGAAGCCATCAACTAGGTCTTGCAGTGACAGAATGCGCTGCTGCCAAGCCAGCCCTAACTAATTGTAATGTTTGCTCTTAGTAAAATTCATAATACTTAGAAAAAATTAATTTTGTTTATTTTGTTTCATTTAAAAATAAACTTGTATATGGCTTACCCGTTATGTACATGTAATACAAGTGAATTTATACAAGTGTTTCACATTTCTGTAACATGGAACTACTAGTCGGCCGGCGTTTTTTACGAGGGTTTTGTACGAAACTTACAAGTGGAGAATTGTGTTAGTACGTCTCTCTGTAACTCAAAGCTAAAATTGTAAAAAAAAAGTAAATACCACTCGTATAGTAGGAGCTTACATCTTACATGCCAGTTAGGACTTACTTGCTACCTTACTTGTGTGCGGGATGAACTTGGGTCTCAACCAATAAGCCTCTCTAATTACTTGCGCACGCCAAGTTGGTTGAGGTAAGTTTCTACTTATGTGCGCGCTACTTAAGACGAGGTCTTCCTCTACTGCGTCCGAAGTCTGGTTGGGAATCGAAGACTCTGCGAGCCGGAGTATTGGTGCCTATTCTTTCTACATGTCCTAGCCATCTTAAATGTCCAATGCGGAGTTTTTTTTTCGAATAAGAGCATGCCCCTGTACAGGTCGTATAGTTCTTGGTTGAATCTTTGTCTACCAACGAGAGCGAAGATTTTTCGAAGAATTTTACTCCAAATCGACCAAGGATTTCATCATCCACTTTTGGTACGGTCCATGCTTCACCGAAGGACTGGGATGATAAGGGTTATCTAGAGGATCCCTTTAGTAGTTCAAATGAGGACTTCACAACTGAATTGCCTTCTTAGTCCGAATAAACCGCGCTTGGCAAGAGTTTTTCTTCGCTTAATTTCCGACGAGATGTTGTTGTCAGAGTTAATAGCTGAGACGAGGTAGACAAAGATCCGTACTGCCTGAAAGTTATATCTGTCAGTAATGACGTTCTGTACGATTCGTCAATTTTGTGTGTCCTTTCATGTTGATAGCACATACTTAGTCTTGACCTCATTTACGTCTCGTCTTGAGCCCATTTTTGCCGCTTCCTTCTTTATACTAGCAAACGTGGCTTTGACATCACGTTGAATCCGATCAATGATGTCAATATCGTCGGTCGGTGTATGCTAGTAGTTGCACCGATTTTTTGAAAATTGTGCCTCTGAAATTGGCTCTAGAATTTTACATAATCCTCTCAAAAATCAGATTAAAGAAGTCACATCGCAGTGCATCGCCTTGCCTAAATCTTTTTTGGTATCGAATGTGCTGGTGAGGTCGTTTCCGATCCTGATGGAGCACCGACAATTCTCCATCGTCAACCTACTCAGACGGACGAGTTTGGGTGGTATACCAGAACTAGACATGGCTTTGTATAGTTCGTCTCTATAAATGCTGTCGTATGCGGCTTTGAAATCGATGAATAGGTGTTGGGTATCGATTTGGAATTCTTGGGTTTTTTTCATGGGGTCTGCCGAAGTGTGAAAATTTGATCAGATGAGGACTTAACTGGCCTAAGACTACGTAAACGGTTTCAGGCGTTCACATCTTACGGCAGAAAGGATCTTGTAGGCGATGTTGAGGAGTCTTATGTCTCTGTAGTTGGCATAGTTCAGAGGGTCTCCTTTTTCGTGGATCAGAAAAACCATAACAAGGTTCCATTCTTCAGGCATACTTTCTTCCGACCAGATTTGGCTTTGGTGGATGTAACTTACCCAGTCATCTCCGCCGGCTTTATAAAGCTCAGTGGGAAGCCCGTCATTTTCGGCAGCTTGTTGAGCTTGAGTTTAGATATTGCTATCCTCACTTCCCTTAGGTCGGTTGGTTGGCTGTTTTTTCTGTCGTTGCCAATATTGAATGGTTAGTTCTGCCTGACAGCGGAATTTTGTTCTTCATCGCCGCTTAACATTCTGTAGATGTGGTTCTTCCATATTCTCAGCATCGACTGTGTCTCAACTACTCAACTAATTCCGATGGTATTCTGCTCTCGCCCCCCATCCCCAGCCTTGACGTTTTACATGTTATTAACACTTGCGAACATTATACCTGGAGGAGAAGCACCACTCTATATCCTTTATAGAGAGCTTTTGTAGCTCTTTTTTCTTCTTTCTGAAAAGCCTGTGTTTTTTCCTCCTTCGCTGTCTATAGAGTTCACTCAATGGCGGCTCTCGACTTTACCTGCAGCTTAGCCTTGTAGGCCTCGTTTTCGACTGCAAGTATCTATCGGCATACCTACCTCATCAAACCAAAGATTTTCGATGGTGGGTGCGAGAAACCTAGCACATTAGGTGAAGTTAAGGGATACGCGTCGCGCGAAGGCCTTGGCGGTATCTTGCGATCTAGTTGTATTAAATTCTTTTCACAGTTTTTCTGATTTGCTGTGATGCGATGTGATATCCCCATTGTTACCTTGTCTGCAACGGATATCCAAAATACTGGAGGCGTGCCTCTTGTCTATCGCTTTGTGATTAATTTGATTGAGACCACCATGTCCCCTTATGGATATCGCGGTGGGGAAACCGTGTTCCGGATAAAGTTGCATTTCTTTCCGAATAGTCGCTGTTTATGCTCACTATTACACGGTGCTAAGTAGATATCACAGTTTTTCATCTTCTTTTTATCCGGTCCATCCCATAAAACGGGCTCAGTTGCGCGATGGTTAGTGCATTGAACTGCCGCGCAGAAGGTCTGGGTTCGATTCCCAGCCGTAGCAACACCAAAAATGATTTTTCACTGGCCCTCCTCTCGTGATGATCTGACAAATCATCCGATTAGTATCAATTGTCAAGAAAAGCTTATCTCAAATTCGCCGTTCGGAGTCGGCATAAAACAGGAGGTCCCGCCATTGTGCAAAAAGTACACATGCACACATGAATGGTTGTGAGAAAGCTCGGCCCTGGGTAATAACGAGCCTGTTGCGCCAAAAAATTGTGTTTTTGTTTTCCATAAAATTTCGTGGATTGCAGTAATGTCTGGTTTGTAGCAGCTTAGGGCTTCCACTAGTTGTTCGCCTGCAACTTTTAGCGTTTCTATGACCCTAGAAAGTAGGAACGTGTGAGTGCAATTGTCCGGTAGTTGGCGAGAACAAGATTTTCCTGTTTTGGAAAGGGCTTGACAAATGCAGTTTTCCATCGCCTCGGAAAGTATCCTGATAAAAAGTGACGGAAGGAAAAGCTTCCGCAGTGGTTTTGCTAATGCTGAACTCTTCCGAATTATAGGCGATCTAGCATATGGACCAGGCGATTTTTGTATAACAAGATCAAACAATACTCTTCCGACTGTATACGAGCACGAAAGCGTTTGGGTGCCATAGTATGTTGGAGGAGGAAACTAAGCACAATCTGGCAACGCAGAACTGGCTGCAATATGAGCAGCGATCAGGTTGGCTTTGTCTAGAGCTGGAATGTCATTGGAAGATGAGGTCAAATTTTTAATATTTTTTCTTAGAAACGACCAGAAGTTTTTACTAATTTTGGGACAAAGTTGAATTTATTGCCCCAACTTTAAATCGTGTAAGAATTTCGACACGCTTAATGTGAGCATTGCAGTCGTTTCTGGCTCGTTTGAAATTCAATCGGTTTCCATCAGTAGAAATAGTTTTATATGACCAAAAACATAACTCTTTCAAGCTTACAGCTTCTTTACAGCTCGAGTCATACCCCTCATTTACCTAAGGTTTGATAATCTTTACACTGTAAGGCATAAAGTGTGTAATGTCCAGGAGAATGGTGTCTCATATGGCATCAGCAGTAGCATCCACCTCACCATCGAGGAACCCATCAATTACAATTCTTAAAAAAAATAGCGTTTAGAGCTTTCCAGTTGGTTTTCTCGTTATGCCAAACAATTTTTTTTTTTTTTTTTTGTGTATTTATATAGACTTAACAATTTTATATACGTTTCTGCGAAGCCTTGTGGCTTGTCTGCAGAAGGTTGTTTTTCTTTAGGTTTAAATTATATAAGTAAGCTTGAGAGTGAAAGATGTAAATATTTTCAAAAAAAAAAACTAAGATAGTACATACAAAAACTTTATGGATAAGTTAATGACTTGAGTTTAATAAGAAATGTTTAATGTTTTTTTTCTGGTCTTGTAATTCTCTATGCTCACTAGTTCTCGAGGTAATTCGTTGATTGATGCTGGAACGCTGTATTGAAGTTGTCGTCTACCATAAACATTATAATTTCTTGGCAATTGAAAAGCATACTTTGGGCACGTCTTCTGGTATTGATAACATGGTTTATTGGTCGAATAAAACGGTCATCGTCAAAGTACTCCAGTATTAGTGTCATCTTATAAATTTGCTCGACCTGAAGAACTCTGAACGTTCTTTCATCGTTGGGCGGATAGCTCGAGTTTATTTGTTTCAGCGCTGAGTTTTGAAGGCTTTGTAATTTGTTGATGTGGGTTGTTGCTGCGTTGCCCCAGGCAAGTATACCATACCGTAACTTGGACTCAACTAGGGAATAGTACACTTGTTTTAAGACAGGAACCGTGGCATGGTACCGCAAATGGGCCAATGCGTATAACGCCTTCTTCAGATCCATGCGAAGCTTGTCGATGTGTTTGCTCCATAGAAAATGAGAGTCAATGATAACTCCAAGATATTTGTAGCTTTCTACTAATTCAATAGTTTCGTTTGCAGTGTTCGGACAGGCATCATTTCTCAAGTATATTCTACTCTGTGTGGGCTTGAATTGTGGACTCCGGACATGTATCATCTTGGTTTTTGATGCGTTAATAACTAGACCGTTATCGTGGCACCATTTAACTGCAGCATTCAATTCCTCCTGCATAATTCTCGTCGCTGTGTCGAGAGACCTGTGGCGTACCACAATCGCCGTGTCGTCTGCAAAGGCAAAAGGAATGCTTTGTTTAAAAACACGAAGTAGTTCATTCGTGTATAGGATGAAGAGAATTGGACCAAGTTTTGATCCCTGAGGGACTCCATACTGCACGTCTCTTTTCTCACTCTTCACGTCCTTAATTTTTCCTGTTGTGTAAATAATCCTTGAGCCAATCAGCCATTACTCCTCGTATGCCAAGCCGTCTAAGCGCTTCTAGTAACTTTGAATGGTTAAGAGTGTCAAAAGCTTTACTGAAATCCATGAACAGGACTAGAACATGATGGCTTTTGTTTAAACTATCATTGATACAGTTTACGAATTCACCTAGCAGTTTGCCTGTATTTCTGTTTTTTTTTAAACCCGTATTGACTTTTATGAATAAGAGAGTGCTTGTCAATAAAACTCTGCAATCTTTGCGAAATTACGCCTTCCAGACACTTTTCAACTACTGGAAGTATTGATATTGGTCTATAATTGCTTAGTTGATTCTTAACTCCATTCTTATAGATCGGCCTCACGACAGCGGTTTTCAGTGTTGACGGGATTTTTGACTGTGTCAGGCTAAGGTTAAACAGTTTACATAGAATAGGAGCAAATATTTCGGCGTGTCTTCTGATATGGCTCTAATTCTATCAATTCCTGGCGATTTGTCTTCACCAAGGGAACTTATAATGGCACTCATTTCTTGGATATTTGTAGCATTAGCGAAAATAGAGTTCTCTACCCTTGCATTCCTATGATTCGATGTGATGGAGTTACAGTGATGAATAATTTGCGACGTCTGTGTAGAGAAAAGTTGTGCACAATTGTTGGATAATGTTTTGATTTCAATTGAAAAATGTTTAATCATCGTATCATCAATATTTGACCTTTTCCTTCCTAATATTTGGTTTATTAATCCCCAGGTTTTTCTAGGATCGGCCTTAAATTGGATGAATTGGTTCTTATAGAAGTTAGATTTTTGAGCTGCTATCATTTTATTTGTTTTGTTCCTGTAACTTTTATACTCTCTTTCATAGGATTTGTTGCCTCTATTATTTTTCCACCTTCTGTAGAGTTCATCCCTTTTTTTGCATTCAGTGACAAGGTTGTCCAGGGGCTATTTATTCGTTTGTTCTGCGTTGATTTTGTGTAAGTTGATCTTTTATAAATATCATTTAGTTTGCGGACAAGTTTATTATATAACTTCTCGGCATCTTCTTCGTTACTGACTTCTTTCCAGTCTGCTTCCAAAATGAGCTCATTTACTCTGCCGTTGCATATATATGAATTGTTCTTTAGCTGCATGGTTTCAGTACTAGAAATCAACTGAACGATACATAAGTGTTTAGGAAAATTAAGGAATTTATGTTGGATTGGCTTAGGTTCCAAGGATAACAAATTCTCTCTCCTCGACTAAAAAACATAAAATTCCGCATTATTATAGTTCTGGATTTTATCCTAGTTGAAGATCCATTTTAAAGTATTTGCAACTCCTCCATTACCACCTGACTTGCACCGTACCCTGTAAGCTGAAATAAAATCGCCAGCCCTTCTTATATAACAAAAAATAGTTTATTACATAATTTACATAAATGTACATACTACATATCTATGAGTAGAATATAATTTTGCTCACATTTTGTATATACACGTTCGTTTTCAAAAAATAAATTACAAAAGTACTAAAACTCGACTTAACATCTCTGCGCAGAAGAAATTCGCTTAATCTAACATGGCATGCGCGCTAGATACCTGTTTAGACAAATCTACTGTAGCTGTACCCTGTCGCTGGCAAATTATCAAGGAATGACTTCTCTGAAGGTCTTCTTGTCAATTTTGTTTGCAAGGCTTCACCCGGATTGAGAGGGGTGAATGGATTCCTAATCGTTTGTTGAATTAGACCGGCCGGTTGGTATCTAAATGGCTGACGGGTGGCAAGAGTTGTCGCAGCACTTGTGAAGTAGCTACCGGCTGTGGTCGTTCCGAAATTCGGTCGTTTATCTATGGTATTTGTCTGATAATATCCGAAACTTGTTGGCCTCACTGATGTGGTGAGTGCTGACTGGCCTCTATTAAGATCAAGCCGTAGGATGCGGTTATTGAACTCGTTGGGATTAAGATTTTTCAGATAGAATCTCTGGAATTTGGATGAAATCAGGTACAATACTCCCGGTTCGTAGGGAGTTGTTCCAAGATCGGCCACAAATTGAAGGCGTTGTTCATCTGATGCGAGAATGCTGAAAGAGGAGATCATTAAAAAAAAAACTCTGGATTTCTTGATTGGTAAAGTGTGCTTACTTCTGTCTGCCAGTTGATGGATTATATGATGCAATTGCGGTTTCTGTGAGTGGACAGATGATAAGACTGCTGTCAATTGGGGATACGCCCAAGGCGATGCCTTGGGATGACTTTTTGCCAACAAGTTTGACCGGTAAAAGTTGAGTACTAGCGATTGGTCCTGCACGGAGAACTTCCCGAGTGACGGAAAATACCCTGTAAGGATGTGCGGTAAGTGAGTTGCTATTTATTTTCTAAAAGCAAAACTTACCGATCGGTGGCTAGGGGTTGATAGTAAACAGTGCCAGACTTGGTGTCAAAACTCATGCCTACAATACCGTCCAAAAGAATAAAGCGATCTCCTAGAATTTCTGACTGGGCAAAGTCTGGATCCGGGAACATAGATGGGTGAGATAGCCTCCAGGTGACATCCTGCTGGCTATCGTAGACAATAATACCTGGAAAGGAAGTTTAAGGTGTGATTGGCTTGTGCAGATATTTTGAACAAAAAGTTTATAATAAAGCAAGACCTAGGGATAATTGAAACCAGATCAACATTAGTGCTCAACAGATTGGAAGACAATCAAAAGGATTCGTCAATAGTCCTCTGCATTTTAGGATGGTTTTATTGACTAAAGCAAATCTGCATTGGAGGCTTAAGATGGCTATGCTGAATGAATGAACGTCGGGTATTTCGTCAGTATTGAAGTTGCACGCACATGTAAAAACCGACCTCAATCAGCTTAAAGGGCGCAACTGAAGCCAGCTAGCTAAGGGCCGTGGTAATTGAGAGGCATGTTGGTTGAGGACTAGTTTGATCTGCATCCCGGAATCCGGAAGTAAGTATGTTAATAACTTATGACGGATAGAAATTTTTTTATAATTTGCACGCACTCAAGGGGTTATATTTTACCACAGTACTAGCGTTAGAGGAGGGAAGAAAGAGAGCTATAGGAAAGATTTTGGATGTAGTGGAGAATTACTCCATGGGTGGTGTCTGAACTAACTTCGGGAGTCACTGTTTTTGTATTCGTTGAATTCGCAAAACTTTGAAGGGGTGTATACTTCTACGAGTAACTACGACCGTTTTTTATTTATTCGAAAAAACATTTCATGGATTTTGGCTGCTCTTAAACGCGCAAACCTTCCAATCAATGGGCGAACATATTACCCACAGCGATAATAATTGAGTAAGCCTTGTTGAGGTGGGCGTGCAACATGCCTATGATGGTTCAAGATACCCAGAGATATGGAATAGGAGGTAAGGTAACAAAAATAATTGAGTAAGCCTTGTTGAGGTGGGCGTGCAACATGCCTATGATGGTTCAAGATACCCAGAGATATGGAATAGGGGGTAAGGTAACAAAAAGCCTCTGTCGACAGACAAAGGTTCAGTTCCAAGTTAAGACCAATTACCCATCAACAGTTGAATAACCAGACGACAGGCATTCAATCGACAATGACATCAGGGAGAAACAACTAGTTGGCACTCCATTGAACTCAATCAATGCCAATAGCGAATGCCTGAAAGACTGAAATCTTTAGTGAAAGGGTTTCGATAATGGGTATGTCTATCCTTAGGTTGGGGTAGCCCCTTAAGCTTTGTAACATGTATAAGTAGCTGCGTAGATACAAAGAACGGGTATTGCTGTGTTATTTTACTGCAACATAAGAGTGCGCTAAATTTTCTGAAAACGTATCTAACTTGCTACTACCATTGGAATTAGATAAAATAAATTGACTTGGACGAGTAATGTGAAGGAAGAGGATCCTTCGTGGTTCTTTGTCAAATAACTGTTCAATCAAACTGTCAAAATGGCGAAAGACCAAAGGCGAGTGTCTAATAACCTCTAAAATCTCGTCAGAGAATTCTCCGATTTCGAAAAAATCATCGAAAATTTCTCTCCGAAGGGATACCTTGATATGCCTCTGTATATTTCATAGAAGGTCCCGAAGATATGCTTGATGGTGAGTTCACTAGAATTCGTGGCACGGTGAGTATTACGGTTGAACTTTTGAATTTGTTTTTATAATAGCGGTAAGGGAGTTAAAGGTAGGTGTACGGTCAGTCAGTGAATTCAGTAAGGATCCCGATGATCCTTGAAGATGTCAAACCAACTATGAGCCTTCTGTTTCACGAGTCTATTAGATCGGAAGAGTGCAGTGTAATAACCCCCGCGGAATCAAGCCGTGCAGGGGGTTATTTCCTTTTTTTTTAGAAATAAAGCCCCGCAAGCCCTGTGGGTTATCAGAAGATGATCTACAGACGTCGAAACTTCACGACTGATGATTTTGGAGTAATGCCTTCAAAAGGGGAATTAGTCAGCTGGGAAGTTGCACGTGCTAAGCGAGTCGTGGATGATACTTTGAGGCAAGGAGATATGCTTGCTCTGGTTTTCTAATCGAGTTAGGCTTCCAGATAGCTACCATATGTCTCTCAATCGTCTTATAGGACTGGAGAAGTTTTTAAAGACGAAACTGCAGTTGCTCAGCTGGTTGACATTAAGGGTATGCCAGAATCGCTTCGGTACAGGAGTTGGAGAAGGGTTTGCCGTGGGTTTGGTATGCAACCACATTCATCGTGTAGAATCCCAATCAGAACCCCCCAAACCACGACCAGTTACTGACGTCGCAGCTAAAATTAAGGGTGCATCATTAAACGCCTGTTAGCTGAAGGTCCTCATAGTTTGGTCTCACTTTATGCTGGGCTCTATGAATTGCAAGAGCGGAAGGCCGCGGTATATGCGGTCAAGATCAAGGATGAGGATCAACTGTATCTATGGAGGAACGGAAACAGCTCTGTAGACCCACAGTGTATATCTTTCAGGTCATGATGTTTGGTTCTAGGTGCACAGTTTGTGAAGAACCAGCAAGCGAACCGTTTTCAATCTAAGTACCCCGACGTAGTTGATGGTTTGACGAAAATGATGTACTTAATGGCTACAACAACGACAACGGTATTAAGGACAAGCCAGTCGCGACGCCATTCAGATCTGCAAAACTATGGTTTTCAGTCTTATTGGCGTGCAATGAAACAATCGAGAGTTCTTAGCGAAGATGTCAGAGAGTAATGTTAACCCCATTAGGGAACCCAGCGATTTATCATTTTACATACCAGGTTTTGGATGACGGACAGTTTGGAAATAATGCTTCTCATTTAAAGGTGTCCAGGAGGAAGTTACTTATAGCGGTTATTGGAATTTCCAAAATTTTGGACTAATTTCTCCTTACGTCATCCGTGGTCGCATTGTTCTGCAAGGAGTCCGAAGAGAAGGTTTGGGTGGAACAGAATTTTGTCGGAGAATCGACGAGAACAGTGGATTCCATTCATGAAAGGGCTCAAAAGTATTGAAGAACCTCGAATTCCTTGAAGGTACGTTTGTTCAAAAATTATAAAGCCATACAGATGACGCATTAAAAAAAAACAGAAACTTTTGCTCACCAGCTTCATGGTACGGGCGGGTGATATGCACGTGCACACATGAGAAACGAGATCCAAATTTTATGGCGGGCTGTGCCAGTACGACCCGCCATAGAAGAATTTTTATTGTATGCAGTGCGTCATCTGTATGGCTTTATAATCTTTGGTTCGATGGAACCCGGATCACTCTATAAACTATTTAGTCGTCTTCGTTGATGCTTCGGAGAAAGCCTTTGCAGTGGTTGTTCGAACGAAACAAATAGGTGAAAGTCGCTAGGAAAGGCTGTTTCTCCTATGGAAAGACTGTCAGCGCCACGATTGGAGGTACAAGATGACGTTCTAGGTGTATGTCTGGTAACCACCGAAAGGAACTCTCGCATGATCCCGATCCACAATTAATGTTTCTTCCGGATTATAAAACGGTTCTGGTCTGGATCAGCTCAACTAATTATAAATTGCCGTCGTTAGTATCCACCAGAGTAGGTGAACTTTTGAGGTTTCGCCTCCTCGAGAATGGTTTTACTTCTGGGGACAGTCGAAAAAGAGTAGATGATGGGGCAAGATGAACCGATGAGTCTATCGGTAATCAGAAAGTGCGATGGTTTAAGGGTTCCGCCTTTCTTCGAAGGTCAGAATGGCCAATCACGCCTGGTAGAGCGGATGAGGTACTGAAGTTGGGTAGAGAGATAGTAATAAGGATTTTCGTTCATGAGCGGTGCAAGGTAGTGAGCTTTTTCGTTTTTGAATAGAGTAACAGTCTCGCCTTAGAAGAACGAGGGCATCGGCCGTTAGAGTTGAGGCTACGATTTAAGGAGATGTGTCAAAAGAAGGATATTGACAATGAGAAGATCGTAACTCCAAGAGAGTTCGATCGAGATGAGGGCATGCATTTTGTGACGAAGTACTATGATACTCTTAAAGAAGAACGTTGCTTAAGGGAGTACCATATATGATCTTCCGTTTATGGATGCAGAAGGGTTCCAGAGCGCAGAAGAAGGTAGGGTATATGACCTCCGTAATCCCAAACTTCTTACCAAAAAAAAAAAACCTGGTAGCAGACGTTTTCATTTGGCATCACCACGAACGAAATGTTCATCTCGGTTCAGCTCTTACCATCTCTGACATCAGAGAACTTGCTTGGATTGTGAGCATTCGGGCGGCGGTTGTATCAAGGTTGAGCATGTCAAGATGCAACATGTGCAAGAGGATGAGGGTCAAACCAGCCACTCGCTTATCATTCGGTTACAGACCGTTTGTCCACGTTGCTTTGGTCCTGTGATTATAAAGTTCGGAATAGAGACCGTTTACATCCCTTACATTTCGAGCAGTCCAAATCGAGTGGCTGAAAGATCTGCTGAAAGATCTAAGTATTGATCGATATACCATGGGACTTCACCGATTTCTGGTGGATCAGATTGTAACCCAATATTTGTATAGCGAACATGGGCGAACTTCATCACGTCGAAAAGTTCTCTAGACAGAGGCGTACAGGAAATGGATGTAGCCTTCAGTGAATACTCTGCGAAATACTAGGGCATCTCGTAGCGCATATTTTGTGGTGGTTTATCCTGGCAAATTCTCCCTGGATGTAAGTGAGCTTGGGAACGCCAAGTCCAGTCCATAAATTGCAGAATCGAGGAAATTCCTAGAGGTGTGGTTCAACGTGAAGATGTTCTCAATGACAAATCAATTGGGGGCTCTTACCCACATCCCTGTGAGGCACATTACGACTTTTGGTTTGTTTTCCGAAACCAAGGCATTTAGCAGACTTTATAGTCGCCGTTCGCAACATTTGATGACGCAATTCACGAGACGGTGTTATGCAGAGTAAATGCCCGAAAAAACACGAAGGTCGAAGTGCCATAATAAGATGAAGCCTGCAGCCATCGATGACATCGTTAATGAGAACACAATGAACACAATGAGATCCGTTCAGCTTGGCAACTTGGTCGCATCAACAAAGTTTATCCGGTTACAGATGGAGTCGTCTGATTACCAGGTAGGTCTATCAAATTTAAGAAGGCATTTGGAAGGCTCGCTTCTTAGATCCAGAGTCTTCATATTAGTTTCAGACGGCCCCCGAAGTATCATCGAGCCACTTAAGCTTACATTTTTATAATAAAGTTTGCATTGATGTTCGAGCGAGACTACGTAGTTTGCCATGGTTGAGTCTCCTATCAGTATTATAGCACGCTTTTGTACACTATCTAGTAGGTATAGTAAAGTTTTTTATATGCCCCTCTATTGCACTTATATCTAAATAAAAAAAAAACCACAACTTACCAGGTTCCACGGTGTCCGAAATGTAAACAAAGACATCATCACAGGTGCCCGACTTGGAAGTGGTTTCATCAATAACCAGATTCGTAAAAAGCGACTCTCCTCGAAGGACTTCAGGTGGGAAATCAATTCTAAAAGTAGACAAACAAATAAGTCAACGACCCGAAGACGTCATTCGAATCAAGTATGCACCTTCTGACAACCGTATTAGTATTCAGATCAATGACCAAAATCTTTGGCGGGCACGTCAATTCGTAGTCCTCCAGTGAACGTGATATTCCAGCATCCAAGGCCCACAACCGATTACACGAATCAATCTTCAGCCTGTAGACCGATATTAGCTTCAAATCACTGCAGTTAAAGTTATTTTGACCTCCAGTTGCAAACGACCAATCTGGGAAGACCTAGACAGCGATTTAACGTCAATTTTAGTAATTTAAAGCTGAACTGGATGGCCTCGCACATACCTCTAAAACTGGATTATCCGAAAGACCATTTTTCGGAATCGAGCTAATCGCCGCCGGAACACCGGAGAACAGTTGAGGTGTGGCGACAAAAATCCTATCATAGCCCACAGCCAGTCCCGTGATTAAGATATTCTCAGGATTGTAAAAGGTCCGATCGGTGGTACGCACATTCGCTGGGAAATTGTACGAAATTAACTTCCATTGCTTGGTGGTCTCCAATGAATCCGTGTCTAGTATTCCGCTGACCAAGTTCAAGACCGTCAATACCAGGCAAACCAGAGTTTCCAGGTATGCTGCCATTTTTGTGTGATTTGTGGTCGCTGCAGCTCACTGTGTAATACCTTTGCAACCTATAGAGCCGGATAGAGAAAAGATGCGGATAATTAAGTGTTTTGTCTGCGTACGCGCCGGTGCGCGCGCTGCGTTGAGTTGCACGAGTATCTAAAGCACCGTCTAGTTGTATATATGTGTATATATGCGGCTACCGGTTAACGCTGGAATTACATATGCAGTGCGGTACGTTTTCAAAGAAAAACAGCGTTGATTGCTTTTGTTGAACTAATGGCAGACATGTTGAGAGTGGTAATGGTCAGACGTCAGATTTTTTTTTTTGTATCTACGAATGGACAGTAGTCGCGGATTGGTGTGGCGTAATACAGAAACGTTATTTAATGTGTTTATGAGATTGCTTTCGAAGAGGAGGTGTGAGCGCCTACCATATTTGGAGGACGAGAAATACATGCTTGGCATGCGCAAGCAGTTCGACAATGGGAATTTCATGCCAATATGTCACCGGGAAGAGATGACAGATTACAAACGATAAAGACAGGATAATGATGACAGCTTTATAGCCAGTCAGTGTGTACCTTCAAATATTGTTTATATGGAGAAAGTGAAAGTATGGGATGATCGAATTTATGGGCTTATAACCTTTCTTCTGAGGTTATGTTTCAAATTATCTGTAATAAAAAGGAACAGGAGCTCGGTACATCGGTACTTTCTACATACTTGGGTGAAAAAAAGTATGTGGGTCGCAATAAATTCTAACAACGATTTCTTTTTAAAAACAAAACGATGAGTTACTTCACCAATCGATGCATCTTCGGGCAAATAAGGCAATTGATTCACAAAGTCCTTATTTCAAACAATAAAACGGTCTATCCTACTTAGTTATGCTGACCATATCAAAAGTAGACGAAGGACCCTCTTTTTCGGAAAGTCTTTCGTCTCATTTGGTGCCATGAAATAACGCCAAGCGAAATAAAGCCGAATTTCTAAATTTGGCGTTATTTCACTTTGTAAGCGAAATAACGTCGAATTTCGGATTTACTTGCATACGTAAGTAGCGCTGGGCCTCAACCAACATGCCTCTACAATTAGCACGGTTCTTAGCTAACTGCCTCCAGTTGCGCAATACAAGTTGGTTGTGATCGGTTTCTCCATTGTCATCCTACACAAGCGGACGAGTTTGGGCGGTATACCAAAACTAGACTAGTCGTATGCGGCTTTGAAATCGATGAATATGTGGTGGGTATCGATTTGGACTTCTTGGGTTTTTTCCAGGATCTGCCGAAGTGTGAAAATTTTATAGGTTGTGGACTTTCCTGGGCTAAAACCGGACTGATAAGGGCAGATCAGGTTGTTGGTAAACGGTTTCAGGCGTTCACATATTACGGCAGATAGGATCTTGTAGGCGATGTTGAGGAGACTTATGCCTCTGTAGTTGGCGCAGTTCAAAGGGTCTCCTTTTTTGTGGATCGGGCAAACGATGCTGAGGTTCCATTCTTCAGGCATACTTTCTTCCGGCCAGATTCGGCTTATGAGTTGGTGGATGTTACTTACCAGTTCCCCGGATTTATAAACTAAGAAGGAAGGCCTTGATTTCCGGCAGCCTTATTAAGACTGAATTTAGATGTTGCTATCCACACCTCACTCAGGTCGGATGGTTGGTAGTTTTCGCTGTCGTTGCTAATATTGAATGGTTCGTTCTGCCTGACAGCGGAATGTTGTTCGTCATCGCCGCTTAACAGTCTGCAGAAGTGGTTCTTCCATATCCTCAGCATCAACTGTGTCCCAACTACGATATTTGCTTATATATCTCGACGGGATTCTGTTCGAGCCTTGTATCCATGGCTCTGACGTTTTACACTTTGGTAAAACTTGCGAACATCCTTCCTGGAGTGGCACATCTCTATATCCTCGATCACGCGCTTTTCCTGCTCTTTTTTCTTCTTTCTGAAAAGCCGGTGTTCTTCCGTTCTTCTCTGCCCGTAGAGCTAAACTGCAGCTCTCGTCTTCACCTGCAGCTTAGCCTTGTATGACTCGTTCTTGGCTGCGAGCATCCCCTCGGCATTCCTCATCAAACCATAGGTTTCGTGCTACTGGGCTCGAGAAACCTGGCACATCAGTTGCGACTGATCTAATGGCTTCTTGGCATCGTTGCCATTGTTCTTCGACATTCGATGCTGGTGGTATGGTGTTAATCGAGAGGTTTAGGGAAACGCGTTGCGCGAAGGTCTTAGCGGTCTCTAGCGATTGCAGTCTTTCGACATTAAATTTTTTCACAGTATTTCTGGATTGTTGTGGCGTGGTGGATATCCGCATTCTAACCTTGGCTGCAACAAGGTAGTGGTCCGAGTCGATGTTAGCTTCTCGGAATGTTCGGACATCCAAAATACTGGATTCGTGCCTCTTGTCTATCGCTATGTGATCAATTTGATTGACCGTTCGTTGATCTGGAGACCGCCATGTCCCCTTATGGATATCGAGGTGAGGAAACCGTGTGCTGGCAATAGTGGCATTCCGTTCCGTAGCGAAGTCAATTAGTCTAAGTCCGTTACCAGACGTGTTGTCGTGTAGGCTATGTTTTCCGACAATACTGCTAAAGATGTCTTCTCTTTCTGCCTTTGCATTAAAATCTCCCAGCACGATTTTATCATCGTACTTCGGTAGACGCTCATAGGTTTTGACAAGGAGCAGGTAGAAGCAATCCTTAGCTATACCATTCTTTTCCTCCGTCGGGGCGTCAGCGCATGTATGGCTTATGTTGCCAAATTCAGCCTTGATGCCGATTTTTAAAATGCGTTCGCTAATGTCTTTCAAACATAAGACTTCTTGAGTAAGTCTGGCACTTATAACAAATCCGAATAGTCGCTGTTTCTGCTCACTATATCGCGGTCCGTAGATGTCACAGTTTTATATCCTCTTTTTTGCCAGGCCCATCACATCGTATTTCCTGGATGGCAGTAATATCTGCTTTGTAGCAATTTAGGGCTTCCGCTAGTTGTTCGTTTGCACCTTCTCCTGTTTAATGTTCTCACATTCCAGGTGCAGATACAAACGTCGTTGTCCTTTTTTCGTTTAGCCGTGTCGTCAACAATATATTCAGTCCTTTCCGAGGCTATTGGTTGCTTCGTAACCGTTAGTTTTTTCCATGGTTGGGTAGTTAGCCCAAGGCACAACCCCCAACCTGGAGGGCCAGTTCCAATTTATAAGATACCCCTAGGACACGGGGCCATCAGTACCCACTACTGGATTGAGAGCTGCCGTTGGCCTTTCGGTTCATCCGCCACCATCTATGTTCAAGGGGCCTGATTAACCCTTGAAATTCCTAGACAACCTGTTGTCCGAATAAGTCGAAGCAGCTCTTCTACGTTCGCCTGGGACACCAGGCCGGGTTTTCATTCCGTGCCATTCTGACCTGGCTGTTTTATAGTGTTGCTGTTTTTCGTCGTGTTTTCAACACTCGCGTTTAGCTTTTAGCAAGTCAAATCCGGTTGGATGAGACCAGTACCCAATGGTTACACACGGAGGTTAAAAATAAGCACTTGGTGTGTAGTCAGAGTTACAACTGGGCATTACCAAGTTAATGCCAATCAGAGTCTACCCTACAACACCCAACCACCAGGCAGCCACCATTATTAAACAACGCCCGTCTGTATAAGGGACAAATAAGGGTTTACCCGCTGGACCACATTTTTTTCAAGTTTTAAGCGTCGTTTTAGATGGTTTACACAGCTCTTCTGGTTTAAGCAGCTCTTCCAACCTAAGGTGTGATATGATGATAGCATGTTGCACTAAAACAAGTTCATCTACATGTAGGACTTGAAAGTAAATCTCTTTCGACTAAACCTGGTACTGGCTATTATCGATAAAGATATGAAATTCATTTAAAAATAAAGTTCACACATTTTTAAAAGACAACAAGATTGCCATGATAAGTCTTAAACTTTAATGATTGGTGAGGTGGATTTTCCTTAATCTGAATTATGTTACTATCAACCAGTCGCAATCTCCTATGAAGTTGACAATTTGTTGCCGTTTTCCAAAACAAACTTCACTGAACATTAACTATTCCGTCATGAGACTTCAGATTAAAGTATAAACATCACCATTGGATATTATGCATAGGCAATAGGCATGTCCAATTTATGGCATGCTGACTCGCATAAGCTGTCTTTTATCGATGTCACGATACAATGTGTGGTGTACAAGCAACACAAGCAACACAAGCAACTTGACCATAGCGAGTTACATAAAAACGCACCAGTTCAATAAAAATTAAATTGATATCTAACAAGTGCATAAAAATGTATCCACGAGATATCTGTCCCGTAAGTCATTTTTTTATTAAAATCGTCGGCAACTGTCTGTGGTTGTAATAGATTCCAATCACTTAATTGCCCCACTTAAGGTAGCAACTTTATTCAGCGTCAAGCTGCTACTTAAAATGTAGATTACCTGCCCTATAAAAAGAATGCCGCACATACTGTGAGCTGCTTATGTCGTAGGGCAGTCTCATAAAACTAACTCTGGACCGTTAATACCTATTAAAAGTATCTCACTGATAGTCATCACCAACTGAAACAATGCTTATAGCAGCTACAGCTTGGTATTACCAACAATTGTTAAAAAATCATGTAATAACCCCCTTTTCACAACATTCAATGACGGTGATTGTTAGCAACTTTCCCATATGGAGATTTTACAATAACATTGCCAACAGATAAATAATTAAGAAAAAAAAACCAAAGAAAAATATCTCTCGCAAATAGCTAAAAAGCGTACGTGTCAGATTGAAGTGCACTCTTGCCATTGACAGGCATACTAAATGTCTTCATGCTTACTGATGGTAGTCTGTGCAGGTGCACGCCATCACCATACCATCCGGAGTCTATTAAGATATGTCGATGATCTGTGTGATGGATATTGCTAAGTCTCTGAGATACTTTATCGGTTTTAGCGAAGCAGTCAAGGGGGGTGGGTAGTAGACGCACCTTCCGTCATCAACTTTTACATGAAAATCGCAGCCAGTAGAGTGGAGAATTATGAGTGTCTGGCACGAATTTGTTCAGGACAATTAAACAGTATTCACGCCTATCTAAGACATATGTAACAAGCTTTGATTAACGAAAGTGAAATGAAGACCTGCGGGTAAAATGTGTAACAACCTATTAGTGTCGCCCTGAAACAGATGCTAAACTTTGCAAAAGATATTATTAGGTGGGTGTTAATTAGTGGGTTTGCATGTCTGTTGGTCATGACTGCATAATGAATCAGTCTTATGCAAATATTTAAACAAAAAATCCATGCAAATCAAGATTTTTAATGAGTTGAGTGGGCTCTGTGGTTATTTTGTTGAATTATGAATGAGCTCATCAAAAGGTCAATGGATTGGACTATACCTAGGGTGGCTTTTACTGACGTCTGTATGGAGAATTGTCGATGCCCAAAATTTGATGAAAGAACACCTTTCTCGAGGGAGACAATCATGATCCGGAAGTCTAGACATTTGAATCGCTGATAAAAAGTCTCTCACAAGATTTAGATCAGAAATAGCAGTAGGCCGAATATGGTCCCTTTTATGGTACAGATGAATTCTTTCAATTCACCACCTTGGTTTACCAAAAAGTTACGATCACTTCGTGAGACAAGAAACAAACTCTGGCGAGCTTATCTTAAATCTTGTTCGGACTGTGATTTTTTTAAATTACTCCTTCGTATCTTCCCATTATAGGGACCTTTGCGAGTCTCTTTATCACCAATACAAAGAAAACATGCAATACAGCATAATCTCCAACCCCAACCTTTTTTTTTCAAATCATTAACTCAAAAAAGAAATCAGATAACTATATGTACATCTACTTTAATATCTGCTAATACAGGGTGTCCGCCGGAAAGGTATACTACTTTGCTTGCCGCCATTTTGGTAAACATAAGTCTTGACAGTTCATGTTTGGCAGTCGTGAAGGAGACACATGGCAAACGTATTATGGAAAAATATTCGATAAACCAACGTGTTTTAATCGGTAAAACATTTTATCAAAGTCAATCATCGATAACTGTGCCGATGAGAATACGTGAAATTTTTGGGAGAAACAACGTGCCAACCAAATGCAAAAGTGAATGATTTCGAAGAAAGAGGGTCTGTAGGTGATATTCCCAATACATGGAACACAACGTACTGCAAGATCGGCTGAAAATATTACTGCTGCTCAAGGAAGTGTTCAAAACAAGCTTGCTCTTCAAAGAACAACTTTGGCCAGAATGTTGCACAAGGTTTTGCATTTGCTTACATTTAAGATTCAGTTGACACAAGAGCTCCTTTCACAAGACCATTTACGCCGCCGTACATATGCCACTAGGATTTTACAGCTAGCCCATGACAACCCCGATTTTGATGAAAAAATCATAATATTTGACGAGGCACATTTTTATTTGAATGGATATGTGAACAAACAGAATAGTCGGTTCTGGACAATGGGAAACCCTCCAATTATTCATCAAACACCTTTGCATCCATTAAAAGTCACAGTCTGGTGTGTAATTTGGTCAGGAAGAATCATTGGACCTTACTTCTTTGAAAATGAAAACGGCGTAACGGTAACTGTGAATGGGGAGCGATATCGTGATATGATTGAAATCTTTTTAACGCCACAACTGCATGCTTTGGGCTTGATTAACATGTGGTATCAACAAGACGGTGCCACATCGCATACAGCAAGGATTACAATGAAATTACTGTGAGACCTTTTTCCACAACAAGTTATTTCAAGAAATGGTGATCTTGGAACCTGATTTGACTGCTGCGGACTGGGGATATCCGAAATGCTAGGTTTATGTAAAAACCAAAAACGCTTGAGCAACTCAAACAAAATATTCGCGATGAAATTAATGAAATACCGCGTAAAATGTTTGAGAATGTAATGAAAAATGTGCTCAAAAAAGCTCGCATTTGTAAGACTAACAGGGGAGGACATTTACTTGATATTGTATTCCATACATAATTGCCGACATTAAATAAAACATTTATCAATATAAGATCCATTCTCTTTCATTTAATCAAAAATTATAAAAAAAGGAAAAAGTAGTATACCTTCCCGTCGGACACCCTGTACATCCACAACCGATCCCAAAATCATTGCAAATTTATTTGCAAACTACTTCAGCCATTCGTTTACCAACGAAAAGCTTGAAATTGATTATTTTTTTTACATGAGAAATTGTCCACAAACTTCATTAAACTCATTTGTTGTATCCGTGTCTGTCGTAGAAGTAAAGAGCGAAACTAAAGAGCGAATATTCTCCCAGTCCCGACGGCATACCTTCTATAGTTCTGAAAAGTTGTATCAACTATTTAGCTAAACCCCTGCTTTTTTCCAACTCTCAATATCACAGGGAGTCTTTCCTTCTCTTTGGAAGAGCTCTTTCATAGTCCCATTACATAAAAATGGCCCTAAGAACGAAATTTCTAACTACCGACCAATCGCAAAACTCTCTTGCTTACCGGAAGCTATTTGGAAGCATCGTCTATGATTTTTTTTTTAAATTGATTTTATAAAGGTGGTCGACAAACACCAATCTAACAGAATTTGTATCTAACGCTCTGTGTGCTCTAAAGGATGGCAATGAAGTCAATGTTATTGCCACTGACTTTAGTAAAGCTTTCGATAAAATTTCACATGAAATCATTCTTTTAAAACTTAAAGCACTAGGTTTACAACCGAGCTTAAGTGCTTGGAATAAATACTATTTCCTTGATGCCAATACAAAGTTCTGTTCAGATGGTCTCTATCGGACCCCGTTTTAGCCACATCCGGAGTGCCGCAAGGTAGATATCTTGGTCCGTTGATATTTATTTTGTCTATCAATGACGTTGACAGTATCATTGAAACTTATATTTATCTGTATATGCCGATGACATGAAAATCTTTAGGCACAAAAAAAAAACTTCCTGCATCTCAATGTCATCAAACTCTTGTAAGCGTATCCCATCAGACGCGAGTTCCTATTTAATATTTGTTGAGCCCGTACCTAATGTGCTTTTCAAGCGTGATCTGTGTATTATCTGTGACAGAGACCTACACTTTCGCTTTCATATTGATAATATCATCAGCAAAGCCAGCTCCGTACTTGGGCTTGTAAAACGCTGGTCTAAGGAATTCTCGAACCCATATGTCACAAAATCTCTCTTTTTCACATTTGTTAGACCTATTCTCGAATATGATAGCCAAGTATGTTCTGTATCAGACCCCGTTTTAGCCACATCCGGAGGGCCTCAAGGTAGATATCTTGGTCCGTTGATACTTATTTTGTCTATCAATGACGTTGACAGTATCATTAAAACTCATATTTATCTGTATATGCCGATGACATGAAAATCTTTAGGCGCATTTCCTCCTCGACTGACTCTTACCCACTTGAAAGAGATTTTAAAAACTTTTCGACCTGGTGCCAAAAAAAACTTCCTGCATCTCAAACTCCTTTAAGCGTATCCCATCAGACGCGAGATCCTATTTAATATTTGTTGAGCCCGTATATGCTTCTCAAGCGTGATCTAGGTATTATCTGTGACAGAGACCTTAACTTTCGCTCTCATATTGATAATATCATCAGCAGAGCCAACTCCGCACTTGGGCTTGTAAAACGCTGGTCTAAGGAATTCTCGAAAACGCTTGTAAAACGCTGGTCTAAGGAATTCTCGAACCCATATGTCACAAAATCTCTCTTTTTCACATTTGTTAGACCTATTCTTGAATATGCTAGCCAAGTATGGTAAGGCGACCATAATACAATCACAATACCCATTCCCTCCGTATTGAGACTGTCCAAAGCTGATTTATCCGTTTTGCTCTACGCGTCTACCCTAGGTAGACAGTTTTTATTTACCCCCTACGAGGATCGTTTGAAATTTATAAACTTTCACTCACTACAAAAGCGTGGTGAAATAGCCGACAATCTTTTTGCACATCAGCTTCTAGCAGGTAATATTGATTGCCCCGCTCTGCTAGAAAAGATTTCCCTCAACGCCAACTCCAGAAATCTAAGATCTTATCTCCTCTTCCGACCCAAATTCCACCGAACCAACTGCGGTAACAACGAGCCGATGACTAGAATTCTACGCCTGGCTGATGGGCATAGCTCCTTTGATTTTCACCTTAAGCAAACTTGCTCTACGAAACTCCCTTATGTCCTCCTCATCTACCACTACTCGATCACCCTTCTTCTAGTAATTAAATTCAGTTATGTTGATTAAGTCTTAAGTTCAGCTTGTACTAAGCTTAAAAATAAATAAAAATGATCCGGTATCTCGAACATTCAAGGACCATAACAACAAATCATGTGCCAACATTTCTCCAAAGTAAAAAGACAGACCCTATCGGTTATTGATATAAGTTAAGAAAAATTCGACCCAAACAATAGTTTTGTCATGATTTTGAAGATCTTCAAAAGAAACTGAATTCGCCTTTTCGCCGTAATCGAATATTGGGGAAACCGCCCTTTTAAATCACTTTTACTAATAGGCACTCTGAACTGCTCAACTACAGAGACACAACCCAATTACCGTTTTTTTCTATAAGGCTTAGATTTTCAATTTCAAGAAGCAATTTCTTCTGTAAAGCTTTATTTGTACTTGTGCAGAGATGTCAGGCATGTATAATAACTGAACAAGCCTGTTCATTTGGCTTGATAGTTAGAATATTGACTGGTATAAGGCTTCTTAAAGGTTTCCGTGGATGTGTGTACATATGGCAGTTGAAAATATCTTTTGGTAGAGCTTCCGCCGAAGTACTATAGAAGTATTAAATGCATAGAGCTTGTGACTAAAAGCTTATATCAGCTTTGACTGAACTTTGCAATGAACTACCACGCAAAAGATTTGGGTTCGATTCCCAGTTGTGGCAACACCAACATGTATTTTTGTTTTTCATTTCCAAAAAAATTCAGACACACATTTCTTAGCATAAACGCATCAAATACAAATTGATCACGGGAAGCCTTCTTCGACGACGATTTCTATGTAATTAAAGATCCTCAGTAGAAAGTGGAGACAGTGGGGGCTGTTCTTCAGGAAGGGTTTAAGGTGAATGGGAAACAATCCCCTGCTCTATAATTTCTGTCTTCAGGAAGTGTTTAAGGTGAATGGGAAACAATCCCCTGCTCTATCATTTCTGTCTCCAAAACAACATAACGCAATGGCGATCTAAGAACCGTGGTTTCACCCGGTTCGCTGACGAAAACGAACCGGGCGAAGTGGGTCTACTCCCCCGTCAATATCAAAGATGGAACTCCAGATCATCTTGTATTCCATAAAGAAAAAGAAGTCAGCGGGAGTCGATGGCATATCCAACATTGAATAGCAACACTTACCCTCTGAAGCTGTGGACATTTACGCCACGCTGTTCAACAATGCGCTGAATAATTCATATTATCCAGAGCGGTGGAAGACGGCGGTGGTTCATCATCTCCCGAAAAATGAAAAGGACAACTCCAATCCAGCGAATTTCCGGTCAATAATCTCCTTCCGAGTATCAGTAAGGTTTGAGTACAATGATGTTATACCAGAGAACCAGTTTGGTTTCAAGTCGGGACATGCCTGTATTCATGCCGCCTCCAAACTAGTCTCTGATATACAGTGAAACAAAGCCAAAAAACAGTGCATGACTGGTTGATTTAGAGAAGGCTTTCGACACCGGATTTCGACAAGATCCAGAGTTATTGTGATGACTGGAAGTTGAAATCAACTTCAGGAATCGAAAAATATTCGGTTTTGGCAACCGTTATCTAGGGCCTCTATGGATACGAGAAAGAACTGGCGTTTGTAGGTGATTGTTGGGCCAAATAGACAGCCTCTGGCCAATTAAAGTGTAGTTAGGTACCTTGGCATCTGCGCGATTGCGCAACATGCTGTGAGTTTCAGTGTGCCTAATAAATAATTTATGTCATTCGAGTGAACTGCATTCATTTTCATTATACCGTGGTGAACAATATTATCTGTTCGACCAGTTTTTTCACGCTTTTTTTTATTTATAGCCGAAAAGTGAGTGAATAATCTCACCTGCACGCATGCGGAATCGGAACATTTTTTTCGTGTACACAGCAAAACTCAACGTTGCGGAATTCGCCCCCTGGTTAGATCAGTATCTATATTTGGGAAGACATGTAGATGCTGCTCTGGTTAGAGCTAGGGGAGCGTTTGCCCTGAAATGGCCTCGAGCAATAGTCTCACCTTTGAGGCTTTCTACCCCAATGATGAATATTTTGAAAATGCGCGTTTAAGCGGCTTCATTCTGCCTCAAGCTTTCATATATTTGGAAAGTCGATAGCTGATACATGATAGATCGGAAGTTCCGTTAATCTACCACGTCTTCCGAAGAACTGTGGACAGACGGATCCTGTACGTCCGAGATGTCGTTGTTCAAGGTGAAGGAGCGAGACATCGATTCACAGCCACCTTAACTGGCACGCACAAGAAGATGTTTTTTTGGAGAGGCTTGTTGGTTGACTCCCGGACTGTAGCACCACTTAGGTATATGGTTTATCAGACACAATTATAGAAACGTTGTCTTCGTACTCAGGCGATTAGTCGCTTGTAAATAGGTATGAAGGCAAGGGTCACACCAAACACAAATATAGAAACCTTGTCTGCATACTTAAAAAAAATAAGTCGCTTGTGAATAAGTATGAAGGCACGGGTCTTAGCACATCTACTTGAGGCTCACTCAATGTCCTAGCGGGCTATCATAATCCCTATTTTTCATAGGAATAGAGTATCTATAGGTTGAACGTAAAGAGCCGTTTCCACAGTTTTTTTTATTTTTTTGACGGATATGATAAGATTTAGAAAGACAGACGATTGCAATAGCATTTCGCAAAAAAAAAGTTGGGCTGTTCGACACGTGACAAAAGGTTTTATTTTTGTTTTAAACGGATTCAACGTCATATCCCTAACTTTAAAAAAATGTTCACATCGCCTTACATTCTTGGGCCATATAGTATTATGACAAATCGACCGAAATCTAGGTCCCCTAAAGAAGACCTAAAAAAATGAGAAAATTTTAAATGGCTGTAGGGGGCAAGTCAAGAGTGACGGTCCTCGCTTTCCTTTGTTCATTGATGGCAACAATTCCGGGCGGGGCATGAGCTACTGAATTTTAAGCCTCTAGCTATACAGACCAATGTAAACGACCAAAATCAGTTGCACTTTGGAGCATTTTAGCATTATCCTAAATAACTCATTTTTTAAAAGTTGACAGTACCTGGCCAATAATGAAATCTGACAAAACGCGCGCACTTCTTTAAGGGCTCTGAAAGTTTTTTTTTTTAAATTTTGTGTGCTTTGTTAAATCGCCCGAAATTTTGACCGAAGTGACTTTTTTTTGACACGGTTCCAGTATGTTGATGTGAGTCGAGATGAAGTTTGATATGAGGAAAGTTGTGATCCTCTAGAGTTCTCAGCATAATTTGCAAAACTTCATCGCCACCGTTTTGGACATTGCAGCCGAAACAGTGCAATAGTTAGAGATACAAGTTCAAAATGGATAAGTGATCAGCAAGCATGACAGGTATAATTATTTTGATGGACCTAAAATCTTTTATTCTAAGACTAAGTTGGACAATCTTTTACAACTTTTTTGCATCCACTTTTGAGGAAGTTTTCATTTCTGTTGTCTTTTTTTATATTTTTTTGTTAACAAAAAATTCGGAACATTTTTACTTTAGCTTCCAATCACTTTTTTTCACTTTTTTTTTGTTCCACTCACTAAATTAAGCTAAAAATTTAGCAATTTTTTTTTGTCGCTCTCAATTAGTTAAAAAGTTATTAAACAATGAAATTTCCAAAAATCCCTATAGAAATCAACCAACTTTTGACAGTTCACACATAGCTGAGTGATAAATATGAAGAAAAACATTCCAATGGAGCATTGCCAGATAGAAAAAAAATATTACATATTTCCCAAAATGTAAAGAAATGTAAAAAATGTAAAAAATTGTAAAAAAAATTATTAACAATGATTAATTAATAATAAAAAATGACTAAACGAAATATCTTTACCATTATTATTATTATTATATTATTATGTTATAATTTTTTTATTATACAGTAGTATTTCAGATTTCCAGGAGCATTATAAATTCCAGTATAATATAAAACTTATATTATAATACCTTTCATATAAAGGTAATAATTTAAACATGGTAACGATGTCATATATTTTCCATCAAAACACCGTTACAAGGTACGAATGGAATTCCGATGCCATTCGATTGCAGCTTGCTAAACTAAAAAGTGCGTTTTGGGTTAAGTTAAAAATTAAAAAAGTAAATAATAAATTAAAAAAACATGAATCGAATCAAAATCTATAAACTTTTTCATGCAAAAGAAGGAGCTGTTACGCAAGAAGCTTTAACTACGCTACAAAGCTGGGGCGTTATAGCTCAAAATGGCGAAGTTAAGTGCAAAAACAATCATACAAAACAAAAAAATTTTGTAGATGGATACGGTTGGAGTTGCGACTGCTACTTCAAAATCATGTATAAAAAAAGAGTGAGATGCAAATCGGTGAAGTCAATAAGACATAATACGTTTTTTCACAATTCGCATCTCACATTATATCAAAATATAATGTTTACGCATTTGTGGACAAAAAACATCAAGAGTTCATTCACAATTAGCGAAATAGAAATAACACCAAAGACTGCAAC
Source organism: Rhingia rostrata (assembly GCA_949824845.1). Lineage (NCBI taxonomy): Eukaryota > Metazoa > Arthropoda > Insecta > Diptera > Syrphidae > Rhingia > Rhingia rostrata. The sequence continues at coordinate 8,559,907 of OX463756.1, forward strand.
AGACTGGGCATCATTCCACAGAGAAGTGGTATACGATGCTATGATAAAATGCCATAGTACCATAGGTAAGAATGTTTTATAAGTATAATAAAAAGTTACTAATAGTATATATGTATTAACAGGTGGTATAGGAAAAATTGTGGAGATAGATGAATCGAAGTTTGGGAAAAGGAAGTACCATAGGGGGCACCACGTTGAAGGACAGTGGATCTTCGATGGAGTGGAAAGAGGTTCGGGTAAATGTTTCCTTGTCCCTGTTGAAAAACGGGACAAGGAAACACTGCTCAAAATTATAAAAGAGTGGATTGAACCTGGAACCACTATCATCAGTGATTGTTGGAAGGTATATTAATGCATTTATTTATATCAAATAAGAAAAACCATTTAAATATCATATTCCAGAGCTACGACTGCTTGACAGATGAAGGCTTTCAACATTTGACGGTGAACCACTCTGTTCACTTTAAAGATCCTGATACTGGTGCCCACATCAACAATGTCGAAAGTATGTGGCGAAATACAAAAGCCTCACTGTCCCAATACAGTCGGAAAAAAACATTCTTCGGGGGATACATGGCCAAATTTATGTTCTTAAAAAAATGCCGTAACGAAAATTTAGACCCCCTCGAAGAATTTTTTAAATGTGCCGGCAAACTATACAACGGGCAAGAAGCAATTCCAGAACAATGTTCTAATGATTCTGACGATTCATCATAAATTAGTATAACATAATAAATAAATTAAATCCTAAGTCAACAGTTTTTCTATTAACCGGTACTCTGCGTGGCCCGCTTCGCGGGAACAAAGGATTTCAACTCTCTTTCTGTGGACAGTCCACGCTCACGCAACTTCAATGCTCCGCTCAGGGTATTTAAAGTCGTCAGGCAGGCGCCTAAGTCAACAGTTTTTCTATTAACCGGTACTCTGCGTGGCCCGCTTCGCGGGAACAAAGGATTTCAACTCTCTTTCTGTGGACAGTCCACGCTCACGCAACTTCGTTGCTCCGCTCAGGGTATTTAAAGTCGTCAGGCAGGCGCCTAAGTCAACAGTTTTTCTATTAACCGGTACTCTGCGTCGCCCGCTTCGCGGGAACAAAGGATTTCAACTCTCTTTCTGTGGACAGTCCACGCTCACGCAACTTCGTTGCTCCGCTCAGGGTATTTAAAGTCGTCAGGCAGGCGCCTATGTCAAGAGTTTTTCTATTAACCGGTACTCTGCGTGGCCCGCTTCGCGGGAACAAAGGATTTCAACTCTCTTTCTGTGGACAGTCCACGCTCACGCAACTTCGTTGCTCCGCTCAGGGTATTTAAAGTCGTCAGGCAGGCGCCTAAGTCAACAGTTTTTCTATTAACCGGTACTCTGCGTGGCCCGCTTCGCGGGAACAAAGGATTTCAACTCTCTTTCTGTGGACAGTCCACGCTCACGCAACTTCGTTGCTCCGCTCAGGGTATTTAAAGTCGTCAGGCAGGCGCCTAAGTCAACAGTTTTTCTATTAACCGGTACTCTGCGTCGCCCGCTTCGCGGGAACAAAGGATTTCAACTCTCTTTCTGTGGACAGTCCACGCTCACGCAACTTCGTTGCTCCGCTCAGGGTATTTAAAGTCGTCAGGCAGGCGCCTAAGTCAACAGTTTTTCTATTAACCGGTACTCTGCGTGGCCCGCTTCGCGGGAACAAAGGATTTCAACTCTCTTTCTGTGGACAGTCCACGCTCACGCAACTTCGTTGCTCCGCTCAGGGTATTTAAAGTCGTCAGGCAGGCGCCTAAGTCAACAGTTTTTCTATTAACCGGTACTCTGCGTGGCCCGCTTCGCGGGAACAAAGGATTTCAACTCTCTTTCTGTGGACAGTCCACGCTCACGCAACTTCGTTGCTCCGCTCAGGGTATTTAAAGTCGTCAGGCAGGCACCTAAGTCAACAGTTTTTCTATTAACCGGTACTCTGCGTGGCCCGCTTCGCGGGAACAAAGGATTTCAACTCTCTTTCTGTGGACAGTCCACGCTCACGCAACTTCGTTGCTCCGCTCAGGGTATTTAAAGTCGTCAGGCAGGCGCCTAAGTCAACAGTTTTTCTATTAACCGGTACTCTGCGTGGCCCGCTTCGCGGGAACAAAGGATTTCAAATCTCTTTCTGTGGACAGTCCACGCTCACGCAACTTCGTTGCTCCGCTCAGGGTATTTAAAGTCGTCAGGCAGGCGCCTAAGTCAACAGTTTTTCTATTAACCGGTACTCTGCGTGGCCCGCTTCGCGGGAACAAAGGATTTCAACTCTCTTTCTGTGGACAGTCCACGCTCACGCAACTTCGTTGCTCCGCTCAGGGTATTTAAAGTCGTCAGGCAGGCGCCTAAGTCAACAGTTTTTCTATTAACCGGTACTCTGCGTGGCCCGCTTCGCGGGAACAAAGGATTTCAACTCTCTTTCTGTGGACAGTCCACGCTCACGCAACTTGGTTGCTCCGCTCAGGGTATTTAAAGTCGTCAGGCAGGCGCCTAAGTCAACAGTTTTTCTATTAACCGGTACTCTGCGTGGCCCGCTTCGCGGGAACAAAAGATTTCAACTCTCTTTCTGTGGACAGTCCACGCTCACGCAACTTCGTTGCACCGTTCAGGGTATTTAAAGTCGTCAGGCAGGCGCCTTAGTCAACATTTCTTTTTGTTAAAATATTTTTATTTGGTATGTTTTTTTTCAACATGGCAATGCTGCGTACACCGCAGCAGAAAAAAAAAATGAAGTGTCAAACTACAAACAATTTGTATGGGATTATAACCCAAAAAGTGCAATTTTATTTTATCAATAACTTTTAAACTAAATGTGAGCGACAATTTTTAAAAGCATATAAATGATCAGGGCGCAGAGACGAATCGATTAATAAACAAAAAAGTGCAAAAAGTGAAAGGCAGCTAAAGTATATTTATGCCAAAAATTCGATTAGAGAAACTGCATGGATCCTATATATTTGGAGTTTTCGAAATTTCAACCATAGTATTAGCAGTAGTGTATGGAATGCGAATAACTCTAAAAATTGGTTATGAACATTAGTGTAAGAGGTTTTCTAAAAAAAAAAAAAAACATTGCCAGCTCATGCAAACCATATCTGTAAGCGAGATCCCTGTAATGTCATTTTCAGAATCGTCTCAAATCTCCGGAAACCGATATTGATATAGAAAATTTAAGAAATTAATAGTAACGTGCAAAAAAAATTGTTTAATTCAGATGCTTTTTGTACTGCAAAATAAATTCGAATAAAGAGGTTCTTAGAGTATAAATAACAATACAAGTGCATTCAGTTTCTGATTCATATAACCACCAATTCCATTAAAAGCAACTGCATCCTACAGATACCTTAATGTAGTGACTGTCTTTGTCTACATTATACCGGCGACTTAGGCCAGTATGTCCTTCATTTAGCCGGCATCGAACAAGAACCTCTTGGCCGAATGCACAAATATTGCGTCCATATGGTTGGCATTGATCATAGTCGCATTGGTCAACAGAATAAAAGTCACGTTCGCAAATGTTGTAAATCATGACAGCATAACATACTGCCTACACTATGAACTAATTAAAATCTTGTATAAGTAGCCATCAAGATGCAGGTATTGAACTGCAGCCAATATAGACCTAGATAGTAGTTTACCAGTATATTGGTTAGACTCGTAAGTCAAAAGACTTCTTTTATCAGGTATGTCCATGCCAATGTGACATTTCAAATGTCATAGCGTGTTTGTAGGTTAGTGGACATAATTTCATGCCATTAATGCTTCAATATGATTTCGGGCATGTGGCAGCCGCGGCTGGATCGAATAAAGCCAAATCTAGAGGTCCAATTTTCAACCACTTTTTCGAGCATTTGGGACTGAATGCCGGCAATAACGCCACGAATGTTGGCTTCCAAGTCCCCCAACGTTTCTGGTTTGTTGGCTTCGACGAGAAACTTAACATATCCTCAAAGAAAAAAATCCAATGGTGTCAAGTCACACGATCTTGGTGGCCAATTGACAGGTCCATTCAGCGAAATTATTCGCTCATCGAATGATTCCTTCAATAAATCGATTGTGACGTGCGCTTTGTGGCATATAGCGCCATCTTGTTGGAACCACATCTCATCCACATTCATGCCATCCAGTTCGGGAACAAAATAGTCGGTTATCATGGATCTATGCCGGTCTTCATTAACGGTAACCGACTCTCCAACATCATTTCGGAAGAAATATAGCCCAATGACTCCACCAGCCCATAGAGCACACCAATCATTCAGATATTGTGGATGTAATGGCCTCCCAAGGGTCTCATGTGGATTCTCTTAACTCCAAATGCGGCAATTTTGCTTGTCATTCAACCAAAACTGAGCCTCATCACTGAACAAAATCGATATCAATCTCATTTGCCCATACACCAAAATCACGACGCATTGGATGGTCTCGCGGCTTTAATTCTTGCACAAGCCTGAATCTGGTAAAGTCGTAGGCCAAGATCTTTGCGCAAAATCTTCCATAAAGTTGATGGACAAAGCTCCAATTGCTATGCACGGTGGCAAATCGATTCATTCGGGTCCTCTTCCGGGGAAACCGGGGAAAAGTCCAAACGATAAGAAATCGTACAGACCCATTTCGCTCCTGCCGATAATATCTAAGGTTTTCGAGAAAATGATGCTAAAACGATTACAACCAATAATTGAAGAAAGACGCCTGATCCAAGATCATCAATTCGGCTTCCAGGTCAAACATTCCACAATCGATCAGGTTTATCGAATAACGAATGAAACTGAAAATACTCTAGAATGGAAAAAGATTTGCTCTGCCGCTTTTCTCGACGTTTGACAAGCTTTCGACAAGGTATGGCACGAAGGTCTAAGGTATAAATTAAGGACAACCCTACCGACAAAATTATACAAAATACTGGAATCCTACCTTGAAAACAGACTGTTTCGTGTTAGACATGATACTGAATACTCAGAATTCAAACAAATCCACGCCGGTGTTCCGCAGGGAAGTGTTCTCGGACCAATCCTATTCTTGCTCTACACAAGAGATATACCACAAGATGAAGGGACCATTGTAGCAACGTTCGCAGACGATACATGGTGTTTTTTTGTCGAACAATAAATGATTTTGATAAACAGTCTGAACAATATGTTATGACAGTGACATTTCCTATATTTCATCGCCATAAATCCGTCATTTTGGGGATATTTTTCATATTATGGATGAGATGGAATAGGGTATGTAACGATCCACACAGTAGATTGTAGGCTTGTCATATGTTTTTTTTTTTTAATTTCAAATTTCAAGCATAATGTCGCAAAAACTATTAAATGAAACGACTTGAATAAAAAAAAACTAAAATAAAATATAAGCTTTCAAAAAAGTTGTACCACAGTGTTTTACGTGTTGTTTTTGATTGTTAATATTTTTTTTTCTCCCGGCGAATCGGGAAAGGCACTTTGGTGGGTTTTGAGGGTTTTACTGTACAAAAAAATGTAAATTTTCCCTTACGAATAAGTTTTCTGTCATTTGGTACCCGCTTGATGTGGAAAATGTGCTCAAATATTTTTGCCCAGGTTTGAGAAGGAAAAACCGCACTGTTCGCTGGTTACTCAATTCGTGGAAAATATATTTCAGGTTTCAATTATCGCCCGCTGTTAATTTCCCACTCAATCTTCGTTCTCGATCGCTCTTTCATAGACTAAATCCAAGCCTAATGTTTCAAAAAATATTTACAAAAAAAAATCCATAGAATTCCTGATGATATTGTTTTCTTACCTCATAGAATTCTTCGCGGTCATTTTTTTTTAATGGTCACAAATATCCTTTCTAAACTCTACCCTCACAGCCGTACCTACGACAACGCAAACCGCTGCAATCTTGCTCATTTTAATTGGCTCACATTTCTGCGATACCAAGCCCCCGATAAAACGCCCGCACTAGTTCGTAACGTACAATCGCACAGTTAAATTATTCTTATTACGATAATGCCCCATTGTACGAGAATGTTTGTTTTAATCGGAACGAATAAAAAACTCTCAATAGACACCGCCTTCGGATAAACTATTGCAAGCCCATGTTTTTATTTGTATTTACCGTTAGTCAATTGATTTGAAAAGTATGTTAACAAACTTAGCCCCGCTCTAATATGATTGAGCATAAATGTGAAACAATTTATTGTATCTTTCGTTGTAACTTGTAAGAGCGCCTTAATACAACGAAAGAAACCAAAAAAAAAAAATAGTTTCACGCCAATTGTTTCGGACAAATGAATATCTATCTACCACATGACTCCAGTGACCTATGCCAGCTCCATTGCATTGGTAGATAAATTCTGATAGTTGCATATGGAGGCTACCACTTCCTCAGCAAGCAATTACTGAGTACGCGAGTAGCTGCGATACATAATCACGCTGCAGCGGATTAGGTTTCAAATCCGTGAAATATACGTTTTTATGAAGCAAATAAATTAACCGCAGATATTTTCTTCGAAGATGAAGAAATTGCATTCCGGGTAAGGAGATATCAAAGCGATTATAGAAAATGCAGTTAAATGTACAAAACCACTTAAAATGCGTATGAGTGCGACTTTGGCGGTTTTTCATATTCAGACAATTCAATTAGTAAAATCCGCTTTACTGAAATTTATTTTAAGTATGTTTGGCATTTCCTTTGTTAGCATGAGTATCTGATTACGAAAAGATTTTATCCGGAGATCGCAGAGAATATATGGCCGGAAGTACAGCGAATTGCGAACACAACTGCAACTTGATAGTACAGAGTGGACCAAAAATGTTATTATGATAAAATGTATCTCAATACTACCATATCTAGGATAATAGCATTTAGAAAACAAATAATCGTGCATGTCAATGCGAAAGAACCTCGGCACTGAATGGTATTAACTTTGAAGTAGTAAACGAGTTGAAATACTTTGAACAGCTCAGAAAAAATATGAGCATACATCCTTATACCAAAATTAATACAGCCGCAGCTAAAATTGCAATAAAAATCGCCTGGCATAAAGTATTTTCAAGAAATTAAGTCAATCCCGCCTCTAAGTCCAAGGTGTTCAATCCGAAGGTCAGTAGCTATATTTGCTATAAAAATGAAGCTTACGGCTGATTGCAGCAATTCAAAGATACTATTTAGAGTAAATCATAACCAGAATGATCGGGATCTCCTTTGAAGTTTTAGTGAGGGCTTTACTACTGAAACGCCTAGTCAGCCCGAAGAAACAGCAGTTGGCAAGAGTAATTCTTCGTCGTATTTCTGACGATGTTTTGTTGTCAGAGTGCTTTGGGTTAACTACCCAATCATTGAAAAATCTAACGGTTACGAAGCAACCAAAAGCCTCGGAAAGGACTGATTTTATTGTTGACAACACGGCTAAACGAAAAAAGGACAAGGACGTTCGTATCTGCACCTGGAAAGTGAGAACATTAAACAGGAGAGGTGCAAGCGAACAACTAGCGGAAGCCCTAAACAGCTACAAAGAAGACATTACTGCCATCCAGGAAATACGATGGGATGGGTCGGGCAAAAAGAGGAGGAAAAACTGTGACATCTTACTACGGACCGTGTTATAGTGAGCAGAAACAGCGACTATTCGGTCTATGCCTAGGATATGGAAGAACCACTTCTGCAGACTGTTAAACGGCGATGACGAACAACATTCCGCTGTCAGGCAGAACGAACCATTCAATATTGGCAACGACAGCGAAAGCTGCCAACCACCCGATATGAGTGAAGTGAGAATAGCAATATCTAAAATGAGGCTTAGTAAGGCTGCCGGAAATGACGGATTTCCCGCCGAGCTTTATAAAGCCGACGGAGATGACTTGGTAAGTAACATCGAGCAACTCATAAGCCGAATCTGGTCGGAAGAAAGTATGCCTGAAGAATAGAACCTGAGAATCGTTTGCCCGATCCACAAAAAGTAGACCCTCTAAACTGCGCCAACTACAGAGGCATAAGTCTCCTCAAAATTGCCTACAAAATTCTATCTGCCGTAATATGTGAACGCCTGAAACCGTTTACCAACAACCTGATCGGCCCTTATCAGTGTGGTTTTAGCCCAGGAAAGTCCACAACCTATAAAATTTTCACACTTCGGCAGATCCTGGAAAAACCCAAGTCCAAATCGATACCCACCACCTATTAATCGATTTCAAAGCCGCATACGACAGCATTTATAGAGACGAACTTTACAGAGCCATGTCCCAAACTCGTCCGCTTGTGTAGGATGACGATGGAGAATTCTCGCTGCTCCATCAGGGTCGGAAACGACCTCACTGATACATTCGATACCAAAAAAGGATTTAGGCAAGGCGATGGGCTTTCATGTGACTTCTTCAATCTGATTCTTGAGAGGATTGTGCAAAACTCACTAGCCAACACCAGAGGCGCAATTTTCCAAAAATCTGTAAAACTACTAGCATACGCCTACGATATTGGCATCATTGGTAGCACCCAACGTTATGTCATAGCCACGTTTGCTAGTACAGAGAAGGAAGCGGCAAAAGTGGGCTCAGCAGTAAATGAGGGCAAGACGAATTGTACAGAACGTCACCATTGACAGATATGAATTTGAGGTAGTACGGGACTTTATCTATCTCTGCTCCGCTATTACCTTTGACAACAACATCTCGTCAGAAATTAAACGAAGAATTACTCTTGTCAACCTAAGAAGGCAATTCAGTAGTAAAGCCCTCACTCGAACTGCTAAGGAGATATTATATAAGACCCTGATCATCCCAGTCCTGCTCAACGCGCTGAAGCATGGACCGTCTCAAAGGCGGATGAAGAAATCCTTGGTTGATTTGAGAGGAAAATTCTTCGAAAATCTTCGGTCCCGTTTGCGTTGACGGGCTATGCAGACGAAGATTCAACCAAGAACTATACGAGCTGTACACTGAAATGCCCCTTGTCTAAAAACTCCACACTGGACGTTTAAGATGGCTAGGACATGTAGAACGAATGGACACCAATACTCCGTCTCGCAGAGTCTTCGATTCCCAGCCAGACGTCGGACGCAGTAGAGGAAGACCTCGCCTTAAGTGGCGCGCACAAGTAGAAACCGACCTCAACCAACTTGGAGTGCGCAACTGGAGGCAGTTAGCTAAGGACCGGGCTAATTGGAGAGGCATGTTGGTTGAGCCCCAGGTTCATTCCGGACTGTAGCGCCACTTAAGTAAGTAAGTAAGTTGTTGTCAGAGTTAAAAGCGTAGCCGAGGTAGACAAAGTCCCGTACTACCTCAAAGTTAAATCTGTCAATGGCGACTTTATCTTGAATTCATCGGTGTTTTGTGTCCTTTCGTGCATATAATTAGTCTTACCCTCATTTACTGCTTAACCCATTTTCGCTGCATTCCTCTCTGTACTAGCAAACGTGGCTCTGACATCCGCCCAAAAGCTGCCATTATCGTCGGCATATGCTAGTATTTGCACCGATTTTTGGAAGATTGTGTCTCTGGTGTTGGCTCGGGAGTTTTGCACAATCCTCTCAAGAATCAAATTGAAGAAGTCATATGCTAGCGCATCGCCTTGCCTAAATCCTTTTTTGGTATCGAATGTTTCGATGAGGTCGTTTCCGATCCTGATAGAGCAGCGAGAATTCTCCATCGTCATCCTACACAAACGAACGATTTTGTGCAGTATACCAAAACTGGACATATGTAGCTCTGTATAGTTTGTCTCTATAAATGCTTTCGTATACGGCTTCGAAATCGGTGAATAGGCGGTAGGTATTGATTTGGATTTTTTGGGTTTTTTTTTCCAGGATCTGCCGATGTATAAAGATTTGTTCAGTTGTAGATTTTCCTAGCCTAAATCCACACTGATAAGGGCCGATCAGGTTGTTGGCAAACGATTCTAGGCGTTCACATATTATGGCAGATAGCCTCTGAGGTTGGCTTAGTTCAAAGGGTCTCCTGTTTTTTTGGAAACAGGCAATGAATGCAGAGGTTCCATTCTTCAGGCATACTTTCGTCCAACCACATTAAGCTCATGAGCTATCAAATCATATCAAGCGACTGTACAAAGATCTGTAGGAAGACCGTCATTTTCAGCACCCTTGTTAGCCCTAGGTTTAGACATAGCTATTGTCAATTCGCCTAGGTCGTTGGTAGTTTTCGCTATCATCTGCCTGACAGCAGAATGTTGATCGTCATCGCCGTTTAACAGTCTGCAGAAGTGGTTCTTCCATATCCCCAGCATCAACTGTGTCTCAACTACGATATTTCCTTGCTCATCTCGACAGAATTCGGTTCGAGCTTTGGCTTTGATGTTCCTGAAGTGGTACTTCTCTACACCAACGATCGCGAGCTTTCCTTACTCTTTTCTCTTCTTTCTTAAAAGCCGGTGTTCTTCCATTCTTCTTGGCCTATAGAGCTCATTGTTAGCTCTCAACTTTGCCCACAGCTTAGCCTTAAAGGCCTCGTTTTTGGCTGCGAGCATCTATCAGGATTTCTCATCAAACCACGGGTTTCTTGCTGGTGGGCGCGAGAATGTGCTAGTGATGTGCTAGGATTCAAGGTTGCGCCTGATCTAATGGCTGGCTGATGCTGGTGGTATAGTGTTGATCGAGATGTTAAGGGATCCGCGTTGCGCTAAGGTCATGGCGGTCTCTTGCGATTGCAGTCTTTTCACATTAATGGTGGATATCCGCATTCTTACCTTACCTTCACCAAGGTAGTGGTCCCCGTCGAGGTTAGCTCCTGGAAATGTTCTCACATCCAAAATAATGAAAGCGAACCTCTTGTCTATCGTGATGTGATCAATTTGGTTGACCGTTCATTGATATGGATACCGCCATGTCTCCTTATGCATATCGAGGTGATGAAACCGTTTACTGACTATAGTGGCATTTCGTTCCGCGGCGAAGTCAATTTGCGATAGCAATACCGACAATTAATTGGATGGTTGCGCAGACGTTGGTAAGATAGGTTTCAGGTTTGAGCTTTTTTTTAATCCTTGTTCAGATTTATTTCGTAAGATTTATCTTCCTGATGGCTGTTAATAGGACGTATTTTTACCAATCATTTTATATATTTTGATGTTCACACATGATTGCAAGTATCATTTCTCCTCTGTGACATCTGACAGTTGTGTTGAGTGATTTACTTTCCGATTACTCTATTCAAGTGCGACTAAGGGTTGACAAGTCATCAAGAAACCACTCGGTCGCTATCAGTGGGAGCTAAACTTGACTCTATTCTTGACGAAGCGACGCTCTTATCTGAGAAACAGTATTTTTACACTCAAATTCTGTGAGAAAGTGCTTAGTTTGCATCGCAGGTAGTGCTGCATGTGCTCAGCCACTAAAACGATAGCTGCCGCTATTTATACATCTGTGTCAATGATTTTTTTTTATGTTTTGTAGACCGGACTAGCTTAGGCTAATTTTAGACCTCGAATTTGAATAAAAACAAAACCTTAACACGATCAGGGTTCTATGGTGTAATGGTTAGCACTCTGGACTTTGAATCCAGCGATCCGAGTTCAAATCTCGGTAGAACCTGACAAAACTTAGATTTTTTTTTTGTCAATATAATTCATTTGTAACGTTATTTATAAAAATTATAATTTTGTATGTTCGTTGGTAGGTGCATAAAGACTTAATTTTAGTCTAATCAGATTGTACTAGGTACATTCTTCTAATTGTACTTCACAAGCACATGACTCTTCACCATATGTGCATGTCTGGAAAGCTATCTCTAGCAAACCGTTTTGCTTTTCCGATACCCTTAAATCGCTAGCAACCTAAACAAAATGGTGTTACGAATCGAGCTCTAAAGAGACTGTTAGGGTGAATAGGTTGTGTTTTTGGTCATATAAGACAAATTCTACTGCAGAAAACCAAATAAAATTTAAACGAACAAGAAATTATTTTAATGCCTACATTTAGCGTATCAAATTCTACAACGATCAACATTTGAGGCAACTAATTCTACTGTTACTTGAAGGCAGTCAAAAATGTTTCTTAGATTAGGTTAGTTTGGTGAATTGATGAGGTTGGCGGTGGACGTCTTCCCTCATCATACTCAGGTCAATATAGACCGGTTCCGGGTGGCTCCTTCATTTGTCTCGTTACTGTCCCGATTCGTAAATAATATCTTCCTTTTGTAACGTCTTACGAAGGACATCAGCGTCAGCGTATGGGACTATGTCGATTTTTCAAATCAAATTTATTGGTTTGCTGTGGTGCTTTACCCGTAAAGGTATCTGTATGTAGTGAAGTAAGGAGAATATAATCGCCGCCTTTGCCCTGCACTCATTGATTCCGCATGTGCATTCAAAGATTTGTTCGACGAACCTGGTCGACTTACTTGTTTGACAGATGCATGGTGGACACCTGTATCAAAGCGTGTGATACAAAACTTCCCTTTCTATACTAGAAAACGTGGCTATGACATCACGTAGAGCAATGATGTCAACATCGTATGTGTATGCTAAAAGTTGCAGCGATTTTGAAAGATTTGCTAAGAAGGCAATTCGGTAGTAAAGCCCTCATTCGAATTACTAAGGAGATCCTATATAAAAGCTTGATCATCCCAGTCCTGTCCTACGGCGCTGAAGCATGGACCTTCTCAAAAGCGGATGATTTCTTCGGTCTCGTTTGTTGCGTTGACGGGCTATGGAGACAAAGATTCAACCAGGAACTATACGAGCTGTACAGCGAAATGCCCCTTGTCTAAAAATTCCACATTGGACGTTTAAGATGGCTAGGACATGTAGAACGAATGGACACCAATACTCCGGCTCGCAGAGTCCTTGATTCCCGACCAGACTTCGGACGCAGTAGAGGAAGACCTCGTCTTAAGTGGCGCGCACAAGTAGAAACCGACCTCAACCAACTTGGAGTGCGCAACTAGAGGCAGTTAGCTAAGGACCGGGCTAATTGGAGAGGTATGTTGGTAGAGGTCCAGATTAATCCCGGATTGCAGCGCCACTTACGTAAGTTAAGCCTAAGCTTATTGTCACTTCAGTTAGGTCGTTGGTAGTTTTCGTTTTCATCGCCAATATTGAATGGTTCCTCAAGCGGGATGTTGTTCATCATCGCCGTATAACAGTCTGCAGAAGTGATTCTTCCATTTCCTCAGCATTAACTCCAATATTTCCTTATTCATCTCGACAAGATTCTGCTCGAACATTGTATGCTTTTGACGTTTTCCACTTTGGTAAAATTTGCGAAAATCGTTCCTGGAGTGCCACCTCATTGTATCCTGCATAGCAAGCTATACTTCTGCCTTTTTTCTATTTTCCGTAAAGCCGATCCAAAACGGAAGTATTTCTATGGGTGTCATATCAAAGGTCTAAAGAAGTATGATTTCGTTAAGACCATGTATGGTACTCTTTGAAGTTTTTGGGATTTTATCCCTCCTATCCCAGTAGTATGAGAAAAGTATTTCGACGTTCTTACCTACATTCCTCTTGTGCAGATATGAACGTCGAAAGTAAGAATGATAAACAGCGTTGGTGAAGTTATATAAAGCACACACAACTTTTAAATAAAAACTTGATGAACCAGTTTAAATGTTCAAAAATGTCTACAGACTAAATGCAGGTAAATGTTATGTCAAAAAAAAGGTGTTAAGATTTATTTTTGATTTCGAAAAAAATATTGAGATTTAATTTAAGGTGGATTTGACATTCTCAATTTCAATATAACGTGGTGGTTGAATTTGGAGGGCCGATGTTGAATGTGAACCACACCTAAACGCCAAGTTTTTTTCTGCATTTCATTTTTTATTTCTCAATTTAAGAACAACTCAACTTGAACTATGGAAAGATAGACAATCGAGCAACGGGTTGAAGTTATTCAGGCTTATTATGAAAATGAACGTTCAAATTAAAATGCATATCGTGCACTACGTGATATTTTCGGTCAATTTAATCGTTCAAATGTCCGTACAATCGGAATAATCGTGCAAAAATTTGAGCAAACCGGGTCTGCAGAAGATGTAAAAGCACTACTGAATGCTCGTACAGCTCTTATTGCAGAAAATATTGCTGCTGTTCACGATAGTGTGGCTGAAGTGCCGTCCACCTCAACTCGTCGTCGTGCCCAACAATTGCACCTCTCACGCTCGTCGTTGATGAACATTATGCATAAAGACTTGCATTTATACGTTTACAAGATGAAATTGACTCAAGAGCTAAAGCCTCTTGACCATTTCAAGCGTCGTCAATGGTCAGACAGAATGGTGGCAAGAAATGCGAACAGTGGGTGATAAATTTTCGAAGAAAATTGTTTTCAGTGATGAGGCACATTTTCACCTCAGTGGATTCGTCAATAAGCAGAATTGCCGCATTCGGGCGAATGATAATTCAAGAGTGATTGTCGAAAAACCAATGCGGTTTTTGGCGGCTGGCGGCATCATCGGGCCGTATTTTTTCCAAAATGAGGCCGGTCAGGCAGTTACTGTGAATGGTGTTCGCTATCGTGAGATGTTAACGAACTTTTTATGGTCCGAAGTAGAAGATATGGATGTGGACGATATGTGGTTTCAACAGAACGGTGCCACTTGCAACACAGCTAACGAAACAATGGCTCTTTTTCGCGACAAATTCAATGGCCGTGTTATCTCACGTGGTTTCGATGTCAATTGGCCGGCAGATCATGTGATATGACACGATTGGACTTCTTTCATTGAAGTTATTTGAAAGAAAAGGTAAACGTCGATAAACCAGCAACAATTCAAGAGCTAAAGGATCAGATAATTCGGCACATTAACGGCATAGAACCTCAATTATGCCTCAGCGTCATCAAAAATTTGGACCATTGGATGGAGGTGTGCCGCCAAGGTCGCGGCAGCCGTTTGGCCAATATTTTATTCCATTCATAATTGAACCATACAGATTATATCATAATAAAAAAAATGACAGTAATTTCCCAAATAATTTGTGTTTTATTCAAAATCAACATCGGCCCTTAAAATTTAACCACCCTTTACATGCGAAAAAGAACTAAGGCGTATATCTTATGTCAACTTATGTGTCAATATTTGCGTGTCTAGATCTATGAATTTTCAGTGACATAATGCCAAATGAAGCTCAAATCATATTGTATATTCACGTTTGAATACAGCAAATATAATATGCAATCGAAAGTGTTATAAAGCCAAATTGGTGTTTTGACGCTTCATCGAATTGCATTAATACCAAATGCTAGAATTTGGCCTTATGTCACTTTAAAAAAGCTTCATAAGATCAATTTTATAGATTTGGCCTTGTGATGGTTGGCCTTATGTCCCATCAATTGCTGAGCTGGAGGGAATTATTCAAGATATGTCCTTCCGTGTTAATACCTGCCCTACTCACAAAATTGAAGACAACGAATGACAGCACATGCGTTGTCGAAAATCATTACAAATATGGAAAAGTTAAGATAACCTGCTTTCAAACATTAAGTTGCATCACATGTAATCCAGCGTTAGGCGGATGAATTTGATTGGATTCCGAATTTGGTCAAAGCTGTATAGATCTCTATTCGTTGGATGATATCAGAAGTGTTCTAGTAGTGAAAACTGTGCAAGCTTTCATTCATCCAAGCATGGTTAATAGTTTGATACATCCTTCATAAGAACCTCATGTTTTATGATTTCCGTGCTGATATATGATAAGAGGATCATATTTTAAAAGATTTTTACAGAGTTAATAAATTATCATATAAAAGAGTTGATGTCAAAACTCCTTTAGCGCGGCATCAGAAAATTGCGATTTTGTTACCAACGAATAAGGTCATGAATTAGTAATCACAGAATCGTGTTAAACGGCAATTGCCTTAAGGTATCCCATTTATTTTTCAAATTTTAAGCCTCATCCTTGTTCAGAAGATTCGCAATTTAAATTTATGTCAACGTAATTATAACATCTATGAGCAATTTTAGTTACTTTGTCGACAGTAGAAACCAAAAAGAAATACTGAACTTAGCTGGAAAGATACAAAATTAAAAAAACCATCCAAAGAACGAGATAGTCTATACCAGAAATACAAAAAACAACAGAAAATTACAGAATCGAATCTTTAAAAAATTTCAAAACCGATTTCGAATACGACAACTAACGGGTGATCCAAGTAGAGATACTGTTTTCAATAGCCTTTTTTGACAGATCACGTGTGAGTCGTGTCATGCTGTCATGTTATTTTTGTTTAGTATTGTTTGGCATTTCATAATGGAAAGACTTACGCGTGAACAACGTTTACAAATTGTTCAACTTTATTATGAAAATTCACGTTCTGTGAGGAATGTGTTTCGTGCACTTCACTCAACTTATGGTCAACATAATCGGCCTACTGAGCGTACTATTCGCAACACCATCACCCATTTTGAGACCCAGCATTCATTATTGGATAATATTTGACCAAATAGACCACGTCCAGCACGCTGTGAAGAAAATATAGCGGTCGTAGCTGAGAGTGTACACGAAGACCGTAGAGAGTCGATTCGGCGCCGTTCGCAGCAACTCGGACTGACGTATGGAACGACTTGGCGCATTTTACGTCAAGATCTTAAATTGAAAGCGTACAAAATACAGCTTGTGCAACAACTGAAGCCGCTCGACCTTCCCAAGCGACATCGCTTCGCTCTATGGGCTCATGAAAAGTTCCAAGAAAATCCGACGTTTTCGAGGCAAGTTTTGTTTAGCGATGAGGCCCATTTCTGGCTCAATGGGTATGTAAAAAAACAAAATTGCCGCATTTGGGACTAAGAGCAACCTGAAGAGATTGAAGAACTGCCACTTCATCCAGAAAAAACAACGGTTTGGTGTGGTTTGTGGGCCGGTGGAATCATCGGTCCATATTTCTTTAAAAATTATGCCGGTGCGAACGTAACCGTCAATGGCGACCGTTATCGTGCCATGATAACCGACTATTTGATGCCTGAAATTGAAGCTCGTGATCTTGGCGACATTTGGTTTCAGCAAGACGGCGCCACTTCCCACACATCGCATCAATCAATGGACTTATTGAGAGAACATTTCGGTGAGCACATGATTTCACGTTTTGGGCCGGTCGATTGGCCACCAAGATCGTGTGATATCACACCGTTAGCTTTTTCCTGTGGGGATATGTAAAGTCAAAAGCTTATGCCGACAAACCCGCTTCGATTCAGGCCTTGGAGGAAAACATCACGCGTGTCATTCGCCAGTTACCAGTCGAAATGCTCGAACGAGTGATCGAAAATTGGACTCAACGGATGGATCATCTGCGACGTAGCAACGGCCAACATTTGATAGACATAATCTTCAAAAAATAAATGCCAAAGAATGTTCTTTCAAATGTGAACAAACATTCTCCATTAAATTTGAATTTTCTGTGTTTTTTTTTTTCTTTAAATAAGTAGGGAACCTCGAAATGGATCACTCTATATTATCAGTTTTCTGCAGACAAGCCATTCAGGCTTTGCAGAAACCACTTTTTAAATGCAAATAAATAAAATTGAATTAAATTGAAAAGCAAGCCTTTCACCATTACATTTCTTTGTGTGGAATGGCAAATGAATTTTGGATCAAAGTTCAATTGAATTATTTATTAGATACCAACTTACGCAACACCATACAATATAATTCAAGTTCGGAAAATCCAAAAACAAAAATTCAAATGGAAAATACAAAGAGATTGTTAGCTACCATAACCATCCATCTTAATAGACCAACTGCGGTGATTGCGGACCAATTAACGCCGGTGCGTGTTTCTAATTTAATTATGATCATCAAAGGCCACGCTTAAAACCCGACAATAGTCACCCCAAAGAAACAAATTTAGCAAAAATCTCAATTAAAAAGTGAAACTCTTTACCAAAACTGTATTCGACTATCATACAACTTGCAACTTTGTGGCAACTGGAAGAACTGGAAGGAAGCAACTGGAATGTCATATTGATTTAGTTGGTTTTATAATTTGTTCGGAATTAAAAATATCATTTGGACAGGTATGGCATGGAAAATATTTATTACATTCCATGTATGTTGCATTGCTGAAAATTTACGATGACAAGTGTCATACTATTTGCATACAAAAAAAATAAATATTTGCAACGCATTTATTCGCGTATCTCGTATTTAAAAAAAAATAGAAACACTTTTATCTACCATTTAGCGCAATTAAAACTCGCTTAAGTCAGGTCGTGGTCTGGCGGGGGCCTGTTTTAATATCAGATCGAAAGTTAACGTCTAAACTTTGCATATTGTTAGCAACCAGAGTCTATCCAGATAGTCCACTTAACTGCCATGCAGCCTGACACCGACCAATGGAGACACCAAAAGCAAAACAAAGCAAATAATGAATGAGTATAAAATATCGAAGCGTGGTTTTTTTTTACCTCGACCCGATAGGCACATTCAACTGCAATCCTTTGTCGGTTATAGGCTATAAGTCTGTGTAACTTTTGTTTTTTTTTTTGTTTTTTTTTTCTCACTAAAAGTGTAACACATGCAATCGCTGTGGAACGTTGGAATATAGTTCATGCAATCTATTACGCAATTTTTTATTCGTCTGTGTTGTGCTACCAGATTGAAGGTGCAGGCGGCCGGCGAGCTGGTCCAGAGAGGTCTTAATGGAATACCTTTTCATTTTTATTTTTATCATGGGTGTTCTTAAAATGGAATGTTTGTGGCGTTTTTTTTTTTTTTTTATTCGGCTGTTGAGCTGGAAACATTTTTTATTTCGATTTCAGGGAGACTCTTAAGAGTTGGATGCAACCTTATCTTGGTATGGCTTGGTGTATGTTACCAAATAGTTATGAGGTGGCGTTCAAAAGAAACTTGCTGAAGTATGTCCAGGTATTATGGCATTGTAAGTCAGTTCGAGATTACCCATGTTTTAGATTGTAATACCTTTACGCCTTAGTGGGGGCTAACAGCTAATGGGACAACTTTGTATGGGTAATATTTATATACACGTGTATCGCGCTTTAGGTGCCATATCAGGTGTTTTTAATTGGGAAAATGCAACTTTAGCGCCAGTACGTGTAAGTTTTTTAAGACCCAATGTTCACCTAGGCTCCAGCTGATTGACTATAACTTATCAGATGCGTTCATGTATGTACCAACACAGAATTTAGAGATCGTTTGGCAAAGCCATCTTTGACTTTTCGACAGTCTTGTCTTTTGAATTTTTTTCCTGTCAAAATTTGTATTAAATTGACAAGAATAAACGTGAGAATGATTTTAGTGGAAAAAAATTTAAAAATCCCGTAGGCGCCAAAATATAGGCGAAGCTTTTAGGATTTTTTTGAGTTCTGTTAATGGCAGACATCTTGTGAGTTGTAGAACGAGGGTAGACTCTGATTGACTTTAACTTGGCAAAGCACAATGGTTGTAACTGTGACTACACGTCAAGTGCTTATCCATCGGGTAATGGTGTCATCGATCCGGATTTGACTTTCTAAACGATAAGTGAGGGTGTTGACAACTCGACGAAAAACCGCAAACACTGTAAACAGCCATTTCAGAATGGCATGGAATGAATACCCGGCCTGCTATCCGTGGCAAATATATACAAGCTGCTTCGACTTATTCGGACAACAGGTTGTCGAGGAATTTCAAAGGTAAGATGGTGGCGGATGAACCGAAAGGTCAACAGCAGCGCTCAATCCCGTAGTGGATACTGATGGCCACGTGTCCTAAATTGGAACTGGCCTCCAGATCGGGGGTTGTGCCCTGGGTTAAATACCCACCCATGGAAAAAACTATGTGGTACGAAGTAACCAATAGCATGGGAAAGGACTGATTTTATTATTGACGACCCTGCTGAACGAAAAAAGGACAACGAAGTTCATATTAACACCTGGAATGTGAGAACATTAAACTTGGGATGTGCAAGCGAACAACTATCGGAAGCCCTAAACTGCTACAAAGCAGACATAACTACCATCCAGAAAATACAATGGGATGGGCCGGACAAAAAGAGGATGAAAAACTGTGAAATCTACTACGGAACTTATTATAGTGAGGAGAAACAGCGACTATTCAAATGCGGATTTTTTATAAGTGCCAGTCTTATGCGAGAAGTCTTCTGTCTTCAAGACATTAGACATCACTATAACGGATGGTGTTATAGCAAGCAGAAACAGCGAATATTCGGATACTGATTTGTTATAAGTGCCAGACCTAGGCAAGAAGTCTTATGTTTCCAAGACATAAACATACGCATTGTAACAATCAATACCAAGGCCAAAGTCGCCAACATAAGTCTTATATGCACTAATGACCCAATGAAGGAAAAGGATGATATAGCTAAGGATTGCTTCTATGAGCTCCTTGACAAAACCTATGAGCGACTACCAAAGTACGATGTTAAAATCGTGCTTGGAAATTTTAACGCAAAGGTATGAAGAGAAGACAACTTTGGCAGTATTGTTGGAAAACATAGCCTACACGATAACACGTCTGGCAACGGAATTAGGCTAATTGACTTCGCTACGGAACGAAATGCCAATTTAGCCAGCTCACGGTTTCCTCATATCGATATACATAAGGGAACATGGCGATCTCCAGATCAACGAACGGACAACCAAATTGATCACATTGCGATAGCCAAGAGATACGCGTCCAGTATTTTGGATGTCCGAACATTTCGAGGAGCTAACATCGACTCGGACCACTACCTTGTTACAACCAAGGTACGAATGCGGATATCCTCCACCCCACAATAATCCGGAATTACTGTGAAAAATTTAACATCGAAAGACTGCAACCGCCAAGGCCTTCGCGCAAGGAGTATCCCTTAACCTCTCGATTAACACAATACCACCAGCATAAAAGGTCGAAGAACAACGGCTACGATGCCAACAAGCCATTAGATCAGCCGCAACTAGTGTGCTAGGTTTCTCGCGCCCATTAGCAAGAAACCTCTGCTTTGACAAATGCTCGCAGCCAAGAACGTGGCCTACAAGGCTAAGCTGTAGCTGAATACGGGAGCTGCCATTGAGCTCAATAGCAAATGAGGAAGGGAAGAAGGGAAGAACACCAGAACAGGATATAGAGAGGTGCCATTCCGGGAACGATGTTCGCCAGTTTTACAAAAGTGCAAAACGTCAAAGCCAAGCACACAAAGCTCGAACAGAATCCTGTCGAGATAAACAAGAAAATATCGTAGTTGAGACAAAGTCGATGCTGAGGATATGGAAGGACCACTTCTGCAGACTGTTAAACGGTGATGACGAACAACATTCCGCTGTCAAGCAGAACGAACCATTCAATGTTGGCAACGATAGCAAAAACTGCCAACCACCCTACTTGAGTGAAGTGAGGATAGCAATATCCAAACTCAAGCTTAATAAGGCTGCTGAAATGACGGACTTCTCGCTGAGCTTTATCAAGACGGCGGAGATGGCTTGGTAAGTAAAATCCGCCTCAAGAATTGAGTCTCAGCATTGTTTGCCCGAACAACAATAAGGCAGACACTCTGAACTGAGCCAACTATAGGGGCGCAGTTCAGAGTCTCCTCAACATCGGCTACAATGTGAACGCCTGAAACGTTATTGGTATACCGTTTCAACCTCAGCGGCCTTTGTCAGTGTGGTTTTAGGCCAGGAAAGTCCACAAAATTTCACACTTTGGCAGATTCTGGAAAAAAAAACCAAGGAAGTCCCAATCGATACCCACCACCTATTCATCGATTTCAAAGCCGCATACGACAGAGTTTATAGAGACGAACTATACAGAGCCATGTCCAGTTTTGGTATACCGTCCAAACTCGTCCATCTGTGACGATGGAGAATTCTCGCTGCTCGGTCCGGGTCGGAAGCGACTTCACTAACACATTCGATACCAAAAAGGATAAAGGCCGGGCGATGTGCTGTCATGTGACTTTTTTTTTGATTATTGAGAGGATTGTGCAAAACTCCAGGGCCAACACCTGAAGCACATTCTTCTATAAATCGGTGCAACTGTTAGCATGCACTGACGATGTTGACATCATTGGTACGACTCAACGTAATTTCGTACGCACGATTGTGTGTTTGACCATGTTGTCATCACGAAAGGAGATACAACATCCGCGAATTGGTTGGTTAGGGTGTATGATACTGGCGTTGTAATTTATTCAAACTCATGTCCCCCAAAGGCCCAGCTGTGGGGGTTTATTTCCTTTTCATGCATCCAACCTCGCAGACATCCCAAATCCAACAGTAAGTCCACCCACTCACATTAAAACTTCGCATACACCAAACCAAGCCCCCCCTAAGTGGGCTTATTTCCGTGGGAGTTATTTCACTGCACCAAGGGCACTAGATGATGGTTAAACCATACGATAACACCATTCTGGACGGGTAATAATGCTTTTAGTAAAAAATGTATCACTGAATATGTTTTCAACATAAAAAATGGTCCCAATGTTGTATTTTATTAAATTTATACAGAATAGTTGCAGTTTCTAAGAGCCTTCAGTTTGATGTATGAGCCAAATTTATATGGCACTTTATATGCAAGTATATACACGTATTCCCGGAAGCTTAAATGAAACCGTAAAAATTTGCAATAAAACATAAATACAAACATATGTCTGCAAAATTGAAAAATGCAAATGAAATCACTTTCAAAATCGCTTTTGCTGTCATCAAACAGGTATATGGGTGGCATACACTAAATTCGTAAAATCGTAAAATATTATAAACGAAAATGCTGCTAACCATAACCTACAAATGAATATATCAATCGAATGGCATGCATAACTGGACAAGCATTCTACACATTGCCACAAGCATTTATCTCAAAATTTCATGCATTTTTTGACAGCTTGATTTTAAATGCGAATTATACCCTAACCCCCCCCCCCCCCAAAAAAAAACAGTTTAAGTCATAACTAGTGCAGAGTTGCATAACATTACCATCTCAAAGCATGATACATGACCCCAACCTCTGTTAATAAAAGCTCTTTGAGTGATGGTTGGTATCAGCAAGCCCAATCCACTCAGTCTTTGTTGAACAATATGCGTGGTGATTTGTGAATGTCAGGTGAAACAAATCCACCAAGCTCTCTCCACTGAGATACATTTCGCAAAAGAGCCGCTTCACAGGTCAAAAGGTAGAAAGTGAAACGCCTCTCTAGCCACAACAAGTTCCGTATGCGTTAAATCTATCAACAAGCAATGCGCGTCATCGCTTAATTCATCTGGAACAATGTACAGATATCATGCCAAAAAAAAACAACAACAACATTCATAACAAATGGCAAAAAAATTGCCTCTTCGTTGAGTGTATCTATTACTCGAATAATAATCGGTATATCGCATGGCACAGATACATTCATCTTTGGCCATATGAAGCAATTTGCAATCCCTAACTTATCTGATCGACGCAACAAAGTGGTGAATGAAAACAAGATCAAGCCCAAAGAAACCGTTTCTACAGAAGAGCATGCATAGACGATTCGAGCCAATAGGCCCCGAAGCAACTTATAGCTTTCGAGTAAATTTGATTTGGAATTTGGATACGGCAGCGATACGAGTACTTAGGTCGTGAACAATGTCGCCCCGCGCGGTCTCAGTTTCGTCCGAGAATTATGTTATCGGTTGGCATTCGTTGGAATCAG
Organism: Rhingia rostrata; assembly: GCA_949824845.1. Lineage (NCBI taxonomy): Eukaryota > Metazoa > Arthropoda > Insecta > Diptera > Syrphidae > Rhingia > Rhingia rostrata. The sequence continues at coordinate 8,583,431 of OX463756.1, forward strand.
TGGAATCGCTGGTATTTGTGGTATGGCGGCTTGATATGGTCGGCTGGTCTGTGCAATAAGGCTGTCAATTATCGCATTCAAAGAGGTGAGTCTTCATGATTAACTGTTTTGCTTTATTGTTGTTCTTGAGGAAAACAAAGAGTCAATCAATTTGTTGATATTTGCTGAAGTAGGCTTGAGGAATGGACAGTATCGTCAATTGTTCTTGGAACTTGAAGTAATGAGATGTTGAATTGGGTTAATGAGGCAGATGTCCATTTAAATTAGACTGAAGTGAAAGAGAAACTGAAAATATTTAAGCCACCAAAATACTGAGAGATATGGTTGAAGTTTGCCAATATAATGGTTAGGGAAACTTTTCGCCACAAACAATTTTACCAAATGCCTCAAGGGTGGCCGATGTCAACTAATATTCGGGGTTTGAAAAAAGAGAAGATAAAAATACGTAAGCCACAGAAATGGTGGAAGTTCATCAATACAATGGTTAGGGAAACTTTTCGCCACAAAGAGTTTACGAAATGCCGCAAGGGTCCCCTTTTCTTCTTTTCACCGGCGAGGTAGTGTTCTGGTTAGAGGTATCATAACAGTCCTACTTTATGGAGTTCTCAACCACCAGCACTCAATAATTATTATTCCAAGCTCGTCAAGCTTTAATGGGCTATCGATTCGATGAAACTTTTACTCTTGGGGGGGGAGAATCTTTTCAAAAGATTTATTGGATGCGGGACAGATTGATTCTCCTTAAAAACGTTGCTGGTGATAATTTGACATCGAACGATATAGATTGGGTAGGTAGAGGTGGCGGTTCAGCAGGAACCCAAGTAGCACGTAGCCTTTTGTTACCACGACTCGTGTGACCTTTATTATGATTGTAGTGTGTGTGATACAGGCGGTCTCTAGATCAACGCTGTGAGGTTTATAAAACAGATAAGATCTCTTGTATCCTTGTATCCGGGATGTCGCTTAGGTTGTCGCAGAATGGTTGGTCTAACGCACGCATTTTGGCTCTTGCTAGTGCCGAACATTTGCAGATGAAATGGGAGATGGTTTCTCTCTCATTTGTGTTCCCGCAACTGCAGCATTGGGGGTGGAATGGTATCCCTAGTTTGTCCGCATGGTCTCCAATTGACCAGTTCCCTGCGACTATCGCCGTAATTCTAGCCATATCTGGGCGGGCTCTATTAAATAGGTCGTTTGTTCTGTTCTTTTCGTAGGAAGGCCATATCTTCCTCGATATGACGCAATTTGTTAACCTTCTTCATTTGGAGTCGGCCTTCCTCAAGATGTATGAGTGGATTTATCCCTTAACCGCACCAAACGAGATACGGACCCTTGCCGCAAGTGAGCCGTATAGAGCTGAGCCTTGCCTGGCCAGATCGTCTCCAAACTCTTTTACTTCAATGTCACTGTGCCCTGGAACCCAGCGAACTGTGACCATTAAGCGTTCGCCAGACGGGCAAATTCGTTTCGGCATTCCTGTACCAGCTTGGAGTATATGGCTTTAATTGGAGCTTGACTATCTATGAGGATAGCAATATTTAGCTTTTTCATAGTTTCACGCCAAGTAGCGTGCAAGCATCTCGTATAGCCATTAGTTCCGCCTTGGGTTTTTTTATTTTCGAAAAGAATGGTCTTCGTCGATTTTATTTGGAAATGATACAACAGCGGACTGAGTGAGCTGCATTAAAATGTAAATGAAGTGCAAAACGTACAAAACTTGTCGACTATATTGACTTTGCCACATAGAACCAAAATAATCCTACATTCCCAGCCTTCAGATTCAAGGTGTAATGGAAGACTGAAACTCCAGTTCAAGGATCAAGCGATCACGGATGCCAGATCGTTTAGACTTATTGAAGCAACATCGAAGAGGATGAAAGGTTAGCTTTTACCAGGAAGAGAGCCTCTACGATTCGATAGCCCATCAAGTAAGTAAAGTAAAAGTAAATATTTATCGTTGTTATAGTTTAGTCGGTCGAAGTTATTCCTGAAAAATGGAACCTCAGCTTATTTTCCCCGACACAGAAAAAAAAAATAATCCACTCTGAGTTGTTCCATTCACACTCGGGTTAACATCGATCACAAGGTCGTTTTTATGAACGCCTATAAGTAAACTAATTGGCCCCATCATCCTAATCCAGGAAGGTCCACAACCGATCGAATATTTACATCTTCGGCTGATAATGAAAAAAAAAAAACCAAAGATGTCAAATTGATACTCATCGTCATCACCTATATCATCGACTTATAGAGACGAACAATACAGAGCCATGTGCATGTTACAGGCAGGTTTGCTTGTATACAGAAGCAAGCCACAAAAATGGTTTTAACAAGGCAAATGAGGGTAAAAAGTACATATATGCTTCCAACAAAACACATAACATCAACAAATTGGATAGAACGTCACCATAGATACAACTTTGAGGTCTCGTCAGAAGTCGAATAATTCTTGTCAAATGCTATTTCAAGAATCAAGCGCAAACCCAAAATACTAAGAGATTCTTTATAAGATCCTGTTCATTCCAGCCCTTCTCCGTCAAAGCACAGGCCCTAAAAACAGCGGACGAATACATTCTAGGTCTTCGCAGGCTTCGTTCCCGTATGGATATGAAGACGAAGATTCAAATAAAAACCCAACGAAGAGTACAGCGACATAGAGTTTCTCGAAAAACCCTACATTGGACGCTTATAACGGCTACGACATTTAGAGCAAATGGAAACCGTTAATCTGAGACCCTGCAGTCTTTTATTCCCAGTCGTTGAACACAGAAGAGAAAAACTTCGCCAGAACTACGGAGCACAAGTAGAAAGTTACCTCAACCAATTTAAAGTGCGGCACTTACTTACATACTTTAGTGGCGCTACATTCCGGAACTTTGACAGTTTCAAATCCTTACTTACTTACTTAAGTAGCGCTACAGTCCGGAATGAATATTGGCCTCAAGCAGCATGCCCCTCCAATTAGCCCGGTCCTTAGCTAACTGCATCCAGTTGCGCACTCCAAGATGGTTGAGGTCGGTTTCTACTTGTGCGCGCCACTTAAGGCAAGTCTTCCTCTACTGCGTCCGACGTCTGGCTGGGAATCGAAGACTCAGCGAGCCGGAGTATTGGTGTTCGTTCTACATGCCCTAGCCATCTTAAACGTCCAATGCGGAGTTTTTTGACCAGGGGCATGTCACTGTACAGCTCGTATAGTTCTTGGTTGAATATTCGTCTCCATAGCCCATCAACGCAAACGGGACCGAAGATTTTTCTAAGAATTTTCCTCTCAAATCGACCACGGATTTCTTCATCCGCTTTTGAGATGGTCCACGCTTCAGCGCCGTAGAGCAGTACTGGGATGATCAGGGTCTTATATAGGATCTCCTTAGTAGTTCGAGTTAGGGCTTAACTACTTAATAGCCTTCTTCGCCCGAAGAAACAGCGGTTGGCAAGAGTAATTCTTCGTTTAATTTCTGACGAGATCTTGTTGTCAGAGTTAATAGCAAAACCGAGGTTGACAAAGTCCCGTACTATCTCAAAGTTATATCTGCCAATAGTGGCGTTCTGTCCAATTCGTCGATGTTGTGTGTCCTTTCGTGTTGACAGATTTGATTTTTAATTTTTTGGATGTTACTTAGCGGGAAGACCGTCATCCCGAGCAGCCTTATTAAGCTTGAGTTTAGATATTGCTATCCTCACTTCACCCAGGTCGGGTGGTTGGCACCTTTCGCTGTCGTTGCCAATATTGAATGGTTCGATCTGCCTGACAGCGTTATTCAGAATATCTTCAGCATCGACTGGGTTTCAACTACGATATTACATTGTTCACCACGATTCTGCTAGAGCCTTGTATCATTGGCTTTGACGTTTTACACTTTGGTAAAACTTGCGAACATCGTTCCAAGAGTGGCACCTCTCTATATCCTTGATAGCACACATTTCTTGTTCTTTATTCTTCATTCTGAAAAGCCGGTGTTCTTCTCTTCTTCTTTGACTATACAGCTAAACGGCAGCTATCGTCTTCACCTGCAGCTTAGCCTTGTATGCTGCGAGCATCTCTCGGCATTCCTTGTCAAACCAGGGGTTCCTCGCTGGCGCGAGAAACCTAGCACATTAGTTGCGGCTGATCTTGGCATGGCTTGTTGGCATCATTGCCATTGTTCTTCGACATTCGATGCAGGTGGTATGGTGTTAATTGAGAGGTTAAAGGATATGCGTTGCGCGAAGGTCTTGGCGGTCTCTTGCGATTATAGTCTTTCGACATTAAATTTGTTCACAGTATTTCTGGATCGTTGTGGCGTGGGGGATATCCGCATTCTTCCCTTGGCTGTAACTATAACACGGCCCGTAGTTTTTCATCCTCTTTTTGCTTGGCCATCCCATCGTATTTCCTGGATGGCAGTAATGTTTGCTTTATAGCAGTTTAGGGCATCCGCTAGTTGTTCGCTTGCACTGTTTGATGTTCTCACATTCCACGATTAGCAGGGTCGGCAGTAATTAAATCAGTGCTTTCCGATGCTTTTGGTTTCTTTGTATCATAAAGTTTCTTAAATGGGTGGGTAGTTAACCCAAAGCACAATCCCCGACATTGAGGACCAGTTCGAATTCATTAGATACCCGGAGGATACGGGTATGGGATTGAGCGCTGCCGTTGAGCGCTGCCATTGGCCTTTCGGTTCATCCGCCACCATCTCTGTTTAAGTGGCCTGATTTATCGTTGATACTTCTAGACAACCTGTTGTCCGAATATGTCGAAGCAATGTCGAAGCAGCTTGTCTAGGTTCGCCTGGTACAGCAGGGCGAGTATTCATTCCGTGCCGTTCTGTCTGACGAACATATGTAGAAAATAGACATCTGCAATGAATGTCTTGAAACTAGTTCCAACACATTCACTATTTTTTCGTGTTCCTTATGCACTGTACTCAAATTTCAAAATATAAAATGAATGAATCACTTCTGATTTGATTAATGAGTGAGTAGTTCACCCAATTAAAGGGTTTTTCAATAAATGCGCTACAATAGTTTTTTTTTTAATAAAACAAAACGGTTTTGGATATCACTGAAGTTCTTTATTCCTGTGAAAGTACGTTCGATGCCATTATGTATGGAACTCGATTTTTTTTGCATGGCCACCACGGGCACGCTTGCAGAAGTCCAGACGCTGAACCCAATTTTCGACGGTTTTCAAGCATAAATCGGCCGATACTACTGCAATTTCAAGTTCGATATTCGTACGAAGTTCATCAATCGTCGCTGGCTTGTTGGCATAGACCATAGACTTGACGTAGCCCCACAGCAAATAGTCTAACGGCGTCAAATCGCACGACCGAGGGGGCCAAGCTTGAGATAACACGTTCTCCAAACTTGGTTTCCAATAAATTGATTGTGGCATTCGCTGTGTGGCTTGTGGCGCCGTCCTGTTGAAACCACATGTCCTCCAAGTCCATATCATCCAATTGGAGCCAAAAATATTCGGTTATCATTGAACGGTAGCGATTCCCATTCACAGTAACGTGTCGGTCTTGATCATCACGGACGATGTACGGCCCAATGACACCGCCGGCCCATAAACCACAGCAAACCATCATTTTTTCGGGATACATTGATGACTCATGGAGTACGTGTGGATTGCTGCCTGACCAATACCGCATATTTTGTTTATTGACGAAGCCATTCAGTCGGAAATGAGCCCTATCGCTGAAGATGATTTTTCGATGAAAATCCGAATCATTTTCTAGTTGTTGCTCATCCCAATTCACGAACATACTACGCTTCTGGTGGTCAAGCGGCTTCAGTTCTTGCGTCAATTAAATCTTGTAAGGATGTAGGCCAAGATCTTTTCGTAAAATTCGCCACAACGACGTCACAGAGATGCCCAACGCTTGAGAACGACGTATGAGAGACACATTTGGGCTTTCTTCAACAGAAGCCTCAGCGGCAACAATATTCTCGACACTTCGGGCACTTCTTTGTCTCACTGGCACGGAAACATTTTGTACTGTGCCTGTGGATTCAAATTTTTCCACTAGACGCTCAATTGTTGATCTGCTAGGACGATTATGACGACCATAAATTGGACGTAGCGCTCTTAACGTTGAGGCCACTGACTCCGAATTTCGGTTGTAAATTTTAATAATTTTGACTCGTTGTTGGATCGTATATCTTTCCATCATGAAATGGCAAAACTTACTGAAGAGAAATTTTAATAGAGCGGCAAGAAATACGGCGTCTTTTGCTGTCCCTGTCGCTCAACTTTTGTAGCGTCCCTGTTGAAAAACCCGATAATTAAACATTTAGTTCAGTGTATTCACATAGAATGGGTGACCTGCACTGAGTACACTGAATACATTGAATTCACTCACTTCCTTGAGTTATGGTTGTTGCAGAATTCATTCAAAGTAACAGTGTTGGAGGAGGAAGTGGACAGGGATGTTGCTCTTATTAATAAAATTAACAAGTGGTGAGTGCGCGACTCGGTCGTGCTCAACTTTCCCTTTCGCTGTGAGGTAAGCGTAAATCAAATACCAAGTTGATTTTTATAGTTAAGTTACTGAAGGAGAAGGAGCAATATTATAAGAACTTCAGTTCTATAATTCAAATGAAATCAGTGTCCATGTGAATAATAATAATTTTGCGTTAAATATCCGACGGACGGACAAAAAACACTTTTTTGAGTTCCCCTATCATCTTAATCAACCAAAATTTCGATTTGAGGGTGGGATGGGATTAAGTAATGAACGATCCGCATAGCGGATTCTAGCCTCCTCTTTTTTTTTGTCTTCCACTGTTGTGCAGACACTAGATATGGTATAAAGTGAGGTTCGTCTCCAGAATTGATGGAGTAGGCTAGTTTTTAGTGCGCTACACACTAAGCGCGTGATCTCTGGTTTTACTTCCGCAGGTGACACCACCTTATTTTGTTCGCTAACCCAGTTCTTGCAAAAGTCTCACAAATATCCAAGAGTCTAAAATTGTCATCAGAAGCTTATCAAATTTGTTTCATGTTTGACGTCATTTGAAGTGGGCTTATGAGAAATATAACACCCAATTTCAATTTACCCATTTTTTTCATCAGAATGACTTCTTAGTCAAGCTCCAATATTTCTCATAAATTGCGGTGGCATGATAAATTCACATTCATACATTTCACGCTCTGAATCATATGATGTTTCTGGTGCTAACGAGGTGATACATAATTTATGCAAAACATTATTTCCCTCTTTCGAAAAATACTCTCAGGAAACCGAAAAATTGCGCACCAATTTAATTGCGGCTTAAACTCCCACCGCGAGATACAAAGCACAAGCCAACACACAGATAATACACCATCATTACAGGCTAGTTATAGTTCATTAAAATTGTTTTCAAAAACACACTAGTCAAGCCAGCTAGTCAGCCAGCAATAAATTGCCAAAAACCAGAAACCATGTTTTGTTATTATTTTTTCGAAATTAAAAAGACAAGAAATTCGCAAACCGAAATTGATAAAACAAAATTATTTATTGTATCCCCCGAGACTGACATGTATCCCAATTCAAGGTTGTCAGGTTTATGACTTTCAGAAATCATATTTTCATTGCACTTAGAGTTCATCATGCAAGTGCAATTTGCGCTCAGTCATTGGCCTTAATAAATGGCAAAACGTCTTTTGATCAATTTCCTCTTGATTGAACCCCGCTCGCTCTGTACTGACCAGTGGTCATTGGGTACCAATTATTCACTGTCGATGAGATTAATTGAAAACTCTTTACAATCGCAGTGGGACCCACTTTCACTTGATTGCCAGAGCATGCAAAGGATGTGGGTTAGAGACTTTGAAGGAAAATCGAAACGAAAAAACCCCTCACGTCAATATATTGATTGCAAGAGAGTTTGTAGACAGCAATTTTATGGGGTCTTTGGCACCAAAAACAAGTTCATAAAAATTATAAAATCAGATGTGTGCAGGTTGTCCTGTTGCGGTTACATGAGGTGTGTCTACGTGAAGTTGCTGACCTGTCCTGAGATTGGTCTTATTTACGTGTTGGTTATGTAAGGAGTGTCGTTGGGTTACGCATGTTGTAAAGAAATATTGATTGGACAAGTGGAAATATGTGTCAAGGAGGTAGCAGATAGGGGTACTCGAAGATTTTAAAAATAAAACTGAAAAGCAACTTTAGGTTGAGCTAATGTGTTGTTAAGGATTGACTGACCCATCCATCAGTTCACCGTGTAGCTTGTTTTTGTTTTTTTTTGTCAACCCACAATATTGTCTTGGATTTTATGCCGACTTACCGCCATTTAGAAATATCCTTTCGCCTTTTCGCAGTGTCCAATGATATAAGCAAGAACTAAACAAAAGAGTTGACCTACGAACTGATGACATTTCATTTTATACGGTGACACATAGTGCCCATTAAAAGTCTTCGGATTTCATCAATTCAACAGCTTTTAAAAATGTTTCTCAAACAAGTAACCAATCAAAGAAGTATAAGTCACACCTTTATCTAAGGTCAACCATTGCAGGGCTTGAAAACAAAGATTTCGCATTTAATCTTTGATGAAACTTTTTTTTTCTGGTCAAATTGGTCGAATAATTTTAATTTCATCTAAGCTATCCCCATACACCAGTACTCTCAAAGATGCTAAATGCCTTCGCCAAAGCATTCAACTGATCTAGTAGTAATGGCGTCACGTTCAAAGTCAACGACACATAATTGATTCAAAATCCAGTTAACAAAATTGTTTGCGATTAAACAAGTTGACCAATTAAAAAACGATAAAGCAGTTAAAAATCTGACTGCATATCTGCATAAATCTAATTCTTAATTTTATTGTTAAATTTTATTCAGTAAACAGCAAGCAAAATTTTTGCAAAACTAGATAGAACCCAGATGACATCACTGAATAATCATTTATTGAGATCCTCGATAGAACCTTTGGATTATTACGGGCTTGAACATATGAAAATGACGTTGCAAACATGCTTATAATTTTGAGTAAGAAGAGATCAGTCTTTAGTAGTAGACGATACGTAACATATAGAGACAGATAATTGCTTGTGAAAATTGGCATTGAAATTCTTAGTCATAAGGACTCGGAAAAGCCGTTAGTCCCATTGTCCAAGAAGTACAGAAGTATGCTCATGAATAGTTATAAGCAAAGGTTGATCATTACGACCATGTTGCGCCAGGAGTTTTTTTTTAAAACGAGCTGACCAGGCAACCTTTGTTTTGCCTCCAATAAACGGGAACAGGCAACATACAATTAACCATGCAAAAAGCATGGTCAATTGCAATTTTGTTATTCGGTAAGCTGACAGAAAGCGACGTGAAATTAAATGCAGCTATCGTAAATGAGAAACAGTTGATACTGAGGATATGGAAGAACCACTTCTGCAGACTGTTAAACGGCGATGACGAATAACATTCCGCTGTCAGGCAGAACAAACCATTCAATATTGGCAACGACAGCGAAAACTGCCAACCACCTGCCCATAGTGAAATGAGGAAAGCAATATCTAAACTTAAGCTTAACAAGGATGCCGGATGTGACGGCCTTTCCGCCGATGTAACAAAAAACGGCGGAGATGACTTGGTAAATAATATCCACCAACTCATAAGCTAAATCTAGTCGGATGAAAGTATGCTTGAAGAATGGAACCTCAGCATCGTTGCCCAATCCACAAAAAGGAGACTGACCTTAGCCTGACTTAGCCATACCCTCATTATATGCTATCAACACGATAAGGCACACAACATCGACGAATTGGACAGAACGTCACCATTGACAGATATAACATTGAGATAGTATGGGACTTTGTCTACCTCGGCGCCGCTATTAAATCTGACAACAACATCTCGTCAGAAATTAAACGAAGAATTACTTTTGCCAACTGCTGTTTCTTCGGGCTAAGAAGGCGATTCAGTATTACAGCCCTCACTCGAAGTACAAAGGTGATCCTATATACATATAAGACCCTGATCATCTAAGTCCCGCTCTACGGCGCTGAAGCATGGACCCTATCAAAAGTTTATTAAGAAATCCTTAATCGATTCGAGAGGAAAATTCTTCAAAAAAATTTTCGGTCCCGTTTGCATTGTCGGGCCTATGGAAACGTAGATTCAACCAAGCACTATACAAGCTGTACAGCAGCATGCCCCAGTTCAAAAAACTCCGCTCCGCCTTCGATTCACAGCCAGATGTCGGATGCAGTACAGGAAGACCTCGCCTTAAGTGGCGCACATAAATAGAAACCGACCACAACCGACTTGGAGTGCGCAACTATAGGCATTCAGCTAAGAACCGGACATGCTGGTTGAGGCCCAGGTTTATTCCGGACTGTAGAGCCACTTAAGAAAGTAAGTCCGACAGAAAAAAGTAGTAAATTCTAGAGCCTTCTCGACCTTATATCCCAAAAATAATTGCCATTAATCCCTATTGTTCTGAAAAAAGCAAGACCTGCACAAGTACAACATTTTGCGCTACAAGCTCTTTCGAACCCAAGGCTTAGCGTTTTATCACAACCGATCTTATACGACCTTGCAAGTTTTATGCCAAATTCATTCGATTGAGTTACTTTCTTTGGACAGTTGCGACTACTCATCGCGACAGGACCGCTAGTGAACTTGTTTTTTCTGTTGCTATAACTGGGTGCCGAAATCAGACTCTTTGGACGGCAGATCTTCGCACCAAGCATCGATTGCACAAATCAGCCAGTGACCGATAAAATTGGTGTATAAGTACAACTGACCAAATTATGCTTTTTGGAAACCCATCATAGTCTGTTGAATATTCCTATAGATGTAATAAAAAAAAATGCTGGCCTTTACAGCCCTAAAAATGCATTCGTTCATTTCTTTGTGCAAAATTATACTTTCGCCACAACGAACAAAAAAAAGATGCATAGAACTAAAACTAGATATAAAGTTCCAAAATAAACCAATCAAACATTTCACAAAGAAATGACAACTTCGCAAAACATAAAAAAAAGTTTAATTAGTGCGAACCCGTCCTTTGTCTCTAGACAAAGTAACCTACTCGTACTAAATGGAAACACCTTTTAAGTCTCTCTAAGCGACTTTTTAATGGTAAAATGGATTCGATAAACCAAAAAGAGGTATGACGGCTGTGCACTGCAAAACCCATAAAATAGACAATAATACTCAATTAATGTATCTGAGGTGCGCCCAACTAAATACATTTGTCGGAACACATTTAAAAGTTTTATCAAACTTATTCATCAAATTAAAGCCAATCCTCTGGATTTTAAACCTTTAAATTTGCCATGACCTTCTCCATATGGAGTAGAATGGAAGGAATTGTTTTAAAAGCCGGTTCCCGAATTCACATTTGTGAGATACAGTGTTGGACTAAAAACAAATGTTTGACAGTGTTTACCGCATTTTCAATGTTGAACGAAATTTCCAAAGTAATAAATATTTGGCTTCCGCAGTTAGCGAATTTCATGCAAAATATGGAGAGAATAAGTAATTGAAAAATTTAGGGAGCTTGGCTTAATCTTACAAATGGAATTAAAAACCTGTAGCAGTATTTAGTAGTTTTTTTTTAAGATGTATCTCAGAGGTTGTTTAGAAGTGGGCTTAAGCAATCTTTCAACTTTTTAAAATCTAATTTTTCATCTCTGAATTCACATTTTTTATCCATAGATTGGAATAATGAATTAAACACTTCTGATTTAAATCTCCTGTTTGTCCGTTTTATACAGGGTGCCGCCATTTTTGTAAACATTGACAGTTCATATTTGGCAGTCGTGAAGTAGTCACGTGGCAAATTTATTATGGAAAAATATTCGATAAACCAACGTGTTTTAATCGTTAAAAGATTTTATCACAATCAATCATCGATTACTGTGACGATGAGAAAGTTACGTGAAATTTTTGGGAGAAACAACGTGCCAACAAACGCACCATTTACCGTGTAGTGAATTATTTCGAAGAAAGAGGGTCTTTAGGTGATAGGACCACAACGTACTGAAAGACGGGCCGAAAACATTACTGCTGCTCAAGGATGTGTTCTAAACAATCCATCAATCTCAACTCGACGCCGTGCTCAGGAGCTTGGTCTTCAAAGAACAACGTTGGCCACAATTTTGCACAAGGATTTGCATTTGTTTGCATTTAAGATTCAGTTGACACAAGAGCTCCTTCCACAAGACCATTTACGCCGCCGTACATATGATGTAACAGCTAGCCCATGACAACCCCGATTTTCATGAAAAAAAATCATAATGAGTGACGAGACACATTTTCATTCGAATGGATATGTGAATAAACAGAAAAGTCGGTTCTGGGCCATGGAAAACCCTCAAATTATTTATCAGCCACCTATGCATTCATTAAAAGTTACAATCTGGTGTGCAGCTTGGTCAGGAGGAATCATTGGACTTTACTTCTTTGAAAATGAAAACGGCGTAACGGTAATTGTGAATGGGGAGCGTAATCGTGATATGATTGAAAACTTTTTTACGCCACAACTGCATGCTTTCGGCTTGATTACCATGTGGTATCAACAAGAAAGTGCCACATCGCACACAGCCAGGATTACAATGGAATTGCTGCGAGACCTCTTTCCACAGCAAGTTATTTCAAGAAATGGTAATCTTGGAACCTGATTTGACTGCTGCGGACTGGGGATATCCGAAAAGCAAGGTTTATTTATAAACCTAAAACGCTTGAGCAACTCAAACAAAATATTCGTGATGAAATTAATGAAATACCGCGTGAAATGTGTGGGAATGTAATGAAAAATGTGCTCAAAAGGGCTCCCATTTGTGAGACTAACAGAGGCGGACATTTACCTGATATTGTATTCAATACATAATTCATCGCATTTATCAATATAAGATCCGTTCTCTTTCATTTAATCAAACATTTTTAACGAACAAAGTTGTATGCCTTCCCGGCGGACTATGTATATTAAAAAAAATAACTAATTTACCAGGTCTGTTCCAGTTCGAGTAAATACTCATAAGAAAAATACTTGGTATAATAAAAGACTAACCAACTTTAAAAAAAATGTGAAAAATAGCGCCTACAAAACATTTAAAAAGAGTAAAAATTTTGGGCGACCGTGATATTTCATTCCTCTGCGAAAATAGCTCCCATATTTAAAGCTGGATCTCGACAAAAAGTTGAAAATTATCGTGGAATTTCTAAACTTTCAGCTGTTCCTAAACTGTTTGAGTCTATTGTTACAAAAAAACTTTACTTTTCAATAAAGGAACAAATATCATTGCAGCAACATGGATTTGTTCTTTACAAAATATCTCTTTGACTCTGTGGAGTCAGGATATCAAGTGGATGTTATTTTCACCGACTTCACAAAAGCTTTTGACACAATATGTCATAATATCCTCATTACAAAATTAAAATCGTTTGGCATACACTCGATGCTTCTTAAATGGATTTCGAGTTATCTTTCCAATAGGAAGCAGTACGTAAAAATTGGTTTTTCTCAATCTAGGCTCATTGAGGTCTTATCTGGTGTCCCCCAAGGCAGCCATTTAGGGCCTATGCTCTTCAATGTTTTTATTAATGAAATCCCCCTATTGCTAAGTCCCCCAAGGCAGCCATTTAGGGCCTATGCTCTTCAATGTTTTTATTAATGAAATCCCCCTATTGCTAAGTCATGCTAACTGCCTAATGTATGCCTAATGTATGCATATCTCGAAAAACTGAAATAAAAGATCTTGGTGTGATCTTTGACACGAAACTTTCTTTTTCACTTCACATCGATTACGTTGTTGCTAAAGCAAATTCAATGCTTGGTTTCCTGAAACGAACATGTGCTGAGTTCTCTAACCCATATGCCCTTAAGTCTGTTTATATGTCTATAGTACGTCCTTTCCTTGAATATTGTTCTATGGTCTGGTATCCAATCTACGCGAATTGTCAAATGCGACTAGAAAGAGTGCAAAAGTCTTTTACAAGATTTGTTGTAAGACAAATGAAATGGAACCTTGACAGAATGCCGTCTTATTTAACAAGATGTGCGTTAATTGGTTTAGATTCCTTAGAAAAAAGACGAAATGTTCATTGTATACTATTTATTTATGATGTTTTTTCTTATCGTATAATTTGTCCCGATATCCTTGAACAATTTAAGTTATATGCACCAGAAAGAATTCTTCGAACCAGAAATTTGTTATTGAATGCTAGGCATTTTTACAATTATGGTATTCATGAACCAATAACAAAATGCATAAAACTTTTTAATTCTGTTTGTACTGGAATAGATTTGTGATAGAATAAAATTTAAACTGTCAATTTTAAATATAAATATATCCTAAAAGATAAATTTTGAAGTTTAATAAATCCGCGGATCGCTAATAATGTAATTTTTATGAATTAATTTAATTATTTATGTAAATATGATAAAAGGAAATATTACTTAAATCCAAATCTGTTAGAGTTAAGCTCGGTAGATAAAAAAAATAAATAAAAAAAATAAAAAAATAAATAAATAAAATAATATGATTTTTTGCACCGATTTTTATACAAGCAAAATACTTTATCTGTTGAGTCAAACATAATGCACAACAGCCGAAGGTGTTGTTACTTTATAAATTCTAAACGAAGAGATAGTGGAATTCCAACCACTATGAAATTTATGGGGCTAATTCAACAGATGAAATATCCACATGCTTGTTATTCGCAGCGTATTTTAAACTCGTCTTTGTAGAAAGAAATGAGTCTTTCCATCAATAACTATTCCGATATCGATCCGATTGCTGACATTGGATCAATTCAGTTAACATAATTGAACCTGATAAACGGAATGAAAAAAACCTCAAAATAAATGCAGTTGTGGGGTTGATGGTGTTCCTATCATTACTAAAAAAAACCGTACTGCATTAGTAAGTCCATTACTTAAGATATTTAATCTCTCTTTCTCAAGTCGGGCATTTTTCTCGATGAGTGGAAGATTGATTATACAGCTCCAATTTTTAAATCTGGTTCTCGAAACAATGTAGCAAATTATATACCAATTTCAAAGATTTTAGTTATACCAAAGCTTTTGGGAAAATTAGTTAACGACACAATTTATTTTCACGTCCAAATGACATTAATAATCTTCAACACGGGTTTGCTACTGGAAGATCAACGACCACTAATATTACACTGTTTACTAGATATACCCTTGAGAGTATTGAGGCCGAAACATAAAAAGATACTGATTTCTCTACAGCATTCGATAAGTTAGATCACAAAAAACTTGTGAATAAATTTAATGCTTAAGGTATCCACTCAAGACTCAACAAGTTTTTGTCCACTTATTTGGCAAGTCGAAAACAAATTGCCAAAATGGTCAATTCAACATCTTTGCTCTTCAGTGTTAACAGTGGTGTACCTCAAGGAAGTCATTTGGGTCCCCTTCTATTTATTTTGTTCACTTTCCTTCTTTCATTAATACTTACTTACTTACTTACAATGTGGAGTTTTTTGACCAGAGGCATGTCGCTGTATAGTTGAATCTTCGTCACCATAGTCCGTCATCGCAAAACGGGACCGAAGATTTTTCAAAGAAATTCTTTCTTTCAAATGCTTGGGATATGCCGACAATTGGAAGCTTTGCACTCAAATAAAATCTGTTAGCAGCTGTGAAAATTTTCAATCTGATTTTCAAAATCTATTTCGCTGGTGTGATCAAAATTCTCTAACTTTGAACGTAGAGAAGTGCAAATCTATTGCTGCTTCGCGGCAGAAAGATGATATTACATTCACTTACTCAGGCAATGACACTTCCTTAGATCGAGTTAATAAAATATCTGGTCTCGGCATTCGATTTGATAAAAAAAATTTACAATCACCTAGCATTTTCATGTAGCGATATCAAGGGTGAATTCGTTACTAGGTTTCTTGAAAAGAAATTCCTTTTGATTTCAAAGACCCTTATGCATTAAAGCCAATTGATTGTTCTCTAGTAATATCTAGAATTTGTCGGTAAAGAGACCAAACAATCTAAGCATATTCCATTGCTTAGATTGTTTGGTCTATCTAAAGGGTTTTTCAATAAGAGCGCTACAAAAGTTTTTTTTTAAATAAAACAAAAACAGTTTTGGATATCAATGAAATTCTTTATTCCTGTGAAAGTATGTTCAATGCCATTATGTATGGAACTCGACTTCTTTTGCATGGCCACCACGGGCACGTTTGCAGAAGTCCAGACGCTGAACCCAATTTTCGACGGTTTTCCAGCATAAATCGGCCGATACTGCTGCAATTTCAAGTTCGATATTCGTACGAAGTTCATCAATCGTCGCTGGCTTGTTGGCACGGACCATAGACTTGACGTAGCCCCACAGGAAATAGTCTAACGGCGTCAAATCGCACGACCGAGGCGGCCAAGCGACTGGACCATTTCGTGAGATAACATGATCTCCCAACTTGGTTTCCAATAAATTGATTGTGGCATTCGCTGTGTGGCTTGTGGCGCCGTCCTGTTGGAACCTCATGTCCTCCAAGTCCATATCATCCAATTGGGGCCAAAAATATTCGGTGATCATCGATCGGTAGCGATTCCCATTCACAGTAATGTGCCGGTCTTAATCATCACGGAAGAAGTACGGCCCAATGACGCCGCCGTTCCATAAACCACACCAAACCGTATTTTTTTCAGGATGCAATGATGACTAATGGAGTACGTGTGGATTGCTGCCTGACCAATACCGCATATTTTGTTTATTGACGAAGCCATTCAGCCAGAAATGAGCCTCATCGTTGAAGATGATTTTTCGATGAAAATCCGAATCATTTTTAAGTTGTTGCTCAGCCCAATTCATGAACATACGACGCTTCTGGAGGTCAAGCAGCTTCAGTTGCCAATTTAATCTTGTTAGGATGCAGGCCAAGACCTTTTCGCAAAATTCGCCACAACGACGTCACAGAGGTGCCCAACGCTTGAGAACTACGTGTGAGAGGCACATTTGGGCTTTCTTCAACTGAAGCCTCAGCGGCAGCAATATTCTCGACACTACGGGCACTTCTTTGTCTCACTGGTGCGGTAACATTTTGTACTGTGCCTGTGGATTCAAAGTTCTCCACTAGACGCTCAATTGTTGATCTGCTAGGACGATTATGACGACCATAAATTGGACGTAGCGCTTTTAACGTTGAGGCCACTGACTCCGAATTTCGGTTGTAAATTTAAATAATTTCGACTCGTTGTTGAATCGTATAACTTTCCATCATGAAATGGCAAACCTTACTGAAGAGAAATGTCGAAAGAGCGGCAAGAATATGGCGTCGTTTGCTGTCCCTGTCGCTCAACTTTTGTAGCGTCCCTGTTGAAAAACCCGATACAAACGCATATAGACAGAATCGAGCGGGTTCAGAAAAAGTCTCTACCAGGTATGCAATAATCATTAGAAGTGTCTGTAAGCAATGTTGCTTAAATTCTTATCTATAATTGATTTTTAACTGCTGCTTAACTAAACGATGATTTTCGCAAAAAACGAAAAAAGATTTACAAATCTAGTACAAAACAGTGAAATTTTATACAAGTTTTTGCCTCATTTATTTATTTTATTTGCTCAGACACTGTTGTTGGCAGTTTTTTATATTGCGATGCGATCTCTTTGAGGCAAATACACAGCGCAGATTAACTATATCCGTGACTAACAGCTCCGTCACCTTGCATCTAAAAAGGATATAATGGAATGTTTTAAGAACAAAATACATCATTCCGACCCTAATATCTTATATACAGCCATCACTTGGTGATCAGCAGAAATGTGACCCCTATTCGATCCTTCGAGATCGGATCGCACAAGGTTGATAAGCCCAATACAGATTGAGCTTTGAAAATCGATACATTTGCGGAAAATATTTATCTTGAAGTTCCATTGGGTTCGGTTTGTACAATTTTAGTCTCGTAGTAGTTGGCCGTTTTTAACTTTCTCTTATAAAGAGAAAAATATTGCTTTCGTGAAAATTTTCGATCTCGAGATTTTGATTGATTTTAATATTATGATGAGAGCGGAACTCAAAAAAGTGGTTTTTGGAATTCCGTCCGTCGGTTCGTCGGTCCGTCTGTCCGTACACGTCTCTCCAGCCTAAGCGACTTGACCGATTTTCTTTAAACATCGTACCCAGCTTTTTTTTGGTCAAAATTCAAGGCCACTATGAGCATATTAGTTTCAACAAAATTGCATACCCAGATTTTTCGAGCGAATCCATATAACGGATTTTCGCATGCTTTATTTGAATATAAGTTTTGGTCGAAATGAAGCACCCACCGCGCCTGCTGCGGAAAAAGTTCTTATGCTAGTGGACAACACTCATGATCCTCGTCGTCGTAGGTAGAGCTTTGACGAAAGTGTGGCTGCTGTAGCCGAGAGTATGAGACCCAGTTTACGAACATCAACTCGCCATCGACCTCAACAGCTCAACATTTCCCGAGAAGAATTCTCCAAACAAATCTCGGATTATTCGCGTATAAGGTCCAATTGAATTAGCAATTGGAGGCGCATGAATACCCGCTTCGTAAGCGGTTCGCAGTTTGGGTCTCAGGTTGAATTGGACAACGATTTTGGGCGAAAAATCATCTTTTCTGACGAGGTGCATTTTCGTCTCAGCAGCAATACCCAGGAAAGCAATATCCTTGTCGTAAGGAAACAAGCGAAAGTTGCTGAGATTCTTTAACCAAGTTCGTACAGTTGAAGATGGTTGAAAACTAATCAAAACAGGAAGTTTGACACAGTGTGCTGTTACTTCTTTAGCAAAAATGGGTTG
The DNA here is from genome assembly GCA_949824845.1 of Rhingia rostrata. Lineage (NCBI taxonomy): Eukaryota > Metazoa > Arthropoda > Insecta > Diptera > Syrphidae > Rhingia > Rhingia rostrata. The sequence goes on from OX463756.1 coordinate 8,602,147, forward strand.
AACAGTACCGTAGGGTAAGACAATGTGTGGCGGTTTAACTACTTATACCAAACGCAGTTTCTTTGTGTTAGCTCTCACTCGAACAATTTAGGGGATTCTGATCCTGAGGCCCTTATCAATCCCCTCCAACTCCACCACGCTGAAGCATGGATCTTATAAGGAAAGTGTCAACAAATACTTGATCTTCTTGAGCGAAAATTCTTCGGTTCAATTGATTGACAGGCTAGGAAAGACGAAGAATTGCCCACCAACTTTACGACCTGTAGGTTAGGTTAGTTAAGAGTGGCTACTAGCGAGTTCACCAGAACACTTCGACCATTTTTTGGTCCATTGTGATACCACGTGGATATTGCCCATTCAACTTACTATCCGTGAGAAACCCATTCTGTACATTTAATGAAACAAAGGAGACTTTTCGCTTCTGTTTTTGTCGCTGAGATTTTGAAAGTATTAAGCTCTAAGATGGAGCTTCCATTTGTTTGATAGGGTTGGGCAGTTACAAAGGAGATGAAGTATTGTTTCTTCCTTCTCTTTGTCCATGCAACTCGTACAGGGGTCATTCCAGTGGAGGCCTAGCCTTTCTGCGTGTCTGTCTATTAAACAGAGTCCAGTGATGACACCTATAGTTGCGCTAATGTACGATCTATCAAGCGAAATCAGTCCCTTGGATCTTCTCCAAGCCAGCTTTGGTAAAATTTGTTCGGTTATTTGAAACGTCGGTCATGATAGGACTCCATCTGAGATTTGATTTGCTGTTAGCATGTTGCGCAATTTATGTGTGCGTGTGTACTTCTTGCACGATGGTGGAACCTCCTGTTTTATGCTGAATCTGAAGGGCTTAGTTGAGTTAAGCTATTCTTGACAATTGATGTTACTCGGATGATTTGTCAGATCATCACGAGAGGAGAGCCAGTGAAAAATCATTTTAGGTGTTGCTACGGCAGGGAATCAAACCCAGACCTTCTGTGCGGCAGTTCATCGCTCTAACCATCGCGCCACTGAGTCCCGCATGTTAAGCTACTAAGCTTTGCCATATAGCGATAAGAATACCTAGTGCACCCGTGTCGGGCACAACTGGTAATGTAGTTCCATGTCTGGCGAGATAATCAGCCTTACAGTTTCCCGGAACATCAAAATGCCCAGGCACCCAGCATAGGTGAATGTTAAAAAGTTTTGAAAATTCTTGCAGAGATGAGCTGCAATCTAGGGCTATCATTGAATTTGTTGACAACGATTCCAGGGATTTGATGACCGCTTGGCTGTCTGAGAAAATGTCAATATTCTTGCCAGATATAACATTCTCTTTCAGCCAGGATATGGCTTCATTGATCGAAATGAGTTCCACCTGGAACGCGCTGCAGTGATCAGGAAGACGGAAATATAGGCTGAGATTCAGCCTATATCGGAGAAGACACCAGCACCCACTCCGTCATTTGTTTAGGAGCCATTGGTATAGAAATTTTGCACAGATTCGATATTTTCCCATGACAATCTCTCTGCGTTTGTGACCAGGAAACTCTTATCAAAGTTTAACCTTGTAAGGGTGTAATCGTTGTTATAAGGAATTTTTGTATGCTCGTTTAGAATTTTCGAATGGCCAGTTTGACGAAACTATTCAGGATTAGTAGGTGAAAAAAATGTCTATTGCTGCTGACGGTGTTGTACAGACACGCTGTTCTTTGTACCGCAGCTAGTTTTTCCTGGTTATAGCTATCTGTAGCGCTGTCTACCATACTATTAGTACCATAAAGAACAATCGGTCATATAACCGAGATATAGAGACAATGCGTGAAGTTTCATTCCCCACTTCAAGCCTATGGCTTTCTTGCAGGAATGAAGTCCGACTGTCACTTCTTTATTCTCTCTGTTTTGTCCAGCTTCCAGTTCAGCTTCCCATCCAAGCGACATAAGATGGGTCAACAAAAAACGCACATTGGAGGTTTAATATGGCTAGGACATGTAGAGTAAATGGATGGTACTCCGGCACGTAGATTCTTCGATTGCTCGCCTTAAGTGGCGCCCAACAGAAGAAACTAACCCTACTCAACTTAAAGTCTGAAACATTATTGTTAACTAGTGATCAGACTAATTGAAGAGACATGTTGGCTGAGCCTCGCGTTTTTTTCCGGTATGTAGCGCCGCTTAAGAATAGATCACGAATCAGCATAAGGCTTGGCTCTGCTATTAAGACCTTTCACTCTAAAGCGGTCGTAATAAAAACCTATCAAAATGCCTTAAAGAGTAATCGTTAATCAGCTAGTATTTCTAGACCAGGATTGCCCAGCTTGACCAGCTAGCTAATTAAATTAAGACAAGTTTGCATTGTTATCTCGGATCTAACAAATTAACAACTCGCTCGTACAGGTTAGAGCAAACGCTAATTATTTCATATCACATAAACCATGTCTCGACTGTTACCATTCCTCTTTAACACCAAAACCATAGTCATGTCAGCCATTCTTAATACTCATGACATGATTGCCACTTTGTGTATCGGACAATTAAATTGTAAATATAATTGTTTCGGGTTGTTTTCGAGATATGGATGTATACAGTAAAAGGCATAAATTAGAGCAGAAATCGCTCCACCTTGAACACCAACGATATGAAAACCAGACTTGGCAGGCGATAAAAGTCAAGATTTGCATGACTAAGGAAATCGAAAATTGCATTTAATTTTTTTTTTTGCTTTACCTGATGAATTTATTTATGTTTAGTGGTCACGCAACAATTTAATTGATTTATTTTCAAGATTAAGATTTATTTCGGCGCGGTTGAATTTATGAAACGAGTTTTTATATAGGAAGTTGGTATTTTCTGAATACTTAACAATCCCTAGAGATCACATTACTAAAAAGTTTTTATTTATCACGAAAAGCCTATCAAGACGTGAGATAAAAATATAAAAAAAAATCAATTAATTCACTCACTTGATGAAAAAAAAAATTCAGCAATTCACTCTTATCTGACGAATGTCTGCCTTTCGAATTTATACGTTCTTCGCGTATCCAAAATCGAAAAATCTTCACTTCACTGTAATCCTCGAAAGTCCATCCAAGTCGAATGTATCCAATAGATTGAAATTGTCATGCAAAATCGGTAACCGAACCGAGCCAAACTACGCAAAGACCACGAACCAACTGGTCGGCAACAATATCCGGATCAGTGCTTTATAGTATCGGTTGATCTGAATGTGCCAAAACCTCTATACTCCAGATACAAGAGTCTGACTGGATTGTTGTTGTTGATGATGCATCCGTCCGTACCGTAACACTTGTTTCAACTTTCTGTTTAATTTCAATGCCGGTGTAAGAGAGCTAAAAGCTCTGCACACCTACCTGTTACTCCATAGCCCTCACTCTCTTAAGTTGAGGTTTGTTTTTGTTTAGAGATACAAAACAAAAATTCAATTGTCATGCTATGCTGGCGGTTGGCTCAAATACCATTCAGCTGGAGTACTTCTGAGATGGTTATCTGTCTTGGAAATGTCGTTCGATTCAAGACCGTGTGGTGCAATTTTCGCGATTCGTCGGAAGAGCAGGAGGAGATGTTCGGTGACATTTACCTAGTGCTCTATAAAACCTGTTTCGGCGGTATCTTTGACACAATAGGTTATTTGTATCTTATTTACATTTATCGAACCTCAGGCGTGACGCATATAACCTACAGTTGAGGTCCTCGAAAAGATATTTGCACATGCGCATCGAAAACCAAGTCAAGGCGGATTGCTTGCGTTCTAATTGTGATTCATGGGCGTGTGTGACCAAAAAACCATGACAACATCATTGGTTATGAAATTATATTACTTGGGTCGATAGGATCTAGCCATTGTCAAGTGCAGATCAATACATATTGGTACATCGTATGTGGGCAGGAACCAATATTTGTCGTATCCCCGGGCCTAATCCGACTTTGGTATCATTTGTTTTTTTTTTTTTTTTGTAATGAGAAGTTGCTCAGAGAAAGTGAAAGTACTCACTTGTGCCGAACTACCGGAGCAAGTCTTGTGCACACCTGGTCTGCAGTAATGTCAAGCCTATGACTACCGAAGGGTGTCTCTTTGCAATGAGTTAATGACTTGTCAACCTTGGTGCAAGAGCTGAAAGTAATTTATATTTTATTGTCCTGGTAGTATGACAGCGTAATATGACCGTCCTTTTCTTGAGCGAATAGGACATGTCGCGACAAGTACGAACGCAACTGACTAGATAGTGGGAAACGTGATTTGACTGGTGGAAGGGGGATTTTCAGGGGTTATCGTTCACAGTGCGGCCAGGGTGATAGCAATCGGTTGTCTATGTGATGGTATTCATTACCAATAATAATCAGACAAGTCTCCAAGATTTAACGAACTTTTACCGGTGAGGGGTAAAAAGAACAGCACGGTAGCGGTTGGGATTATATTGTTAGGGTGATGTGGCATGCGTCACACATTACAGTATAGTCGAAGCAAGTTCTTCTTTTTATGGCTTAGCTTCCTGATATGTTCCATGTTTTCCCACCGGAAGTGGTCTAAGTTCATGTGCGTTTTTTTTTTATTTCCTTATGTTATCCCATAATTTTTAGTCCATCTCCAGTCTGCCTTTTTATCTCTTTTCATTGGCACGAACAAATATTTCCAGAACATGTGTTGTATGGTGAGCGGAACAGAACTATCTCATCCAACTAGCTTAGCTGAACAGCCACAAGTATGACGTGCCGTCCTCACCTCCATCAAAGATGACACTATTGCAAGACCCTGACTCACAGGAATTACTTATGAATTAACCGCAGGAAGACCGAACTTGTGCTTTTCGGAAATAAACGAAGCTTAACACATCTCGAAACTGAAAGTAAATGAAAGAGTGTAGCCAGCAATTACCCTCTATGAATGTAATCGCATGTTCCGCGAAAATTGGGGACCTAACCCTAAAATAATCCTGTGGATGTGTACTGATTTATGCGAACGATGTTGGCATGTTAGATCGGGGGACAAGCCACCAATAGAGCTACTAATCTGAAGTCATAGCAAAAAGTATACCAAAGCTAATATCTATTGGTGATTGTTGGATGTTGCAGAACCAAATCGAACTGTCTGCGGTGTTAACTTGGCACTTTGGGAATGCCCAGTCTTTGTAATTTTGACTGCACATCAATTGTTCTTGTGTCACCTTCCAGTAGTAAAATTCTGTTACTGGTCACATCCAACCGGAGTTGACTTGCTTGATTTATAATTCCGCCGTGTTCATAGTTCCTTGGCCATAAATGGAGTTTTAGTCCCTCGGTATCGCACTGGATGCAGTAGATGAGGGGGCGGGGTAGATTATTCTTAAGCTAAGACACATAGTCAGTGTCGCAGCTTAACATGCCAACACGGCAGCGGAAGAAAATGGAATCAACGGTGTCTTATACAGTTCCAGTCAGGATGGACAACCTAAATGAGCTGCTTCGACATATTCGCACAACAGATCATTAAGAATTCTTAAGGGTTGATCCAGCTCCTTGAACATGTATGGTGGCGGAAGGGCTAAAAGTCAAACGGCAGATCTCAAGCCCGTAGTAGACCATCTTCATATTCCCAGACGCTGTACGCAGAAGAGGCAGATCATGCCTTAAGTGACGCTGACAAGTAGAAACCAACCTCAACCAACTTGAAGCGCGCAACTAGAGGTAGTAAGCTAAGGACAGTTTTATTGCAAAAGCTTTTTGGTTGAGGAATAGGTTCATTCCGGAAGTAAGGTGGAGAACGTACGACTCTGAGTGGCTTTAACTTGGCAATGCCCAGTGGTTGTAACTCTGACTGCACATCAAATGTTCTTATTGTAAGCCTTCAAGTGGTAACCATCAGGTACTGATCTCAAAAGTGCGAGTGTTGATACCAAGACCAAAAACAGCAACACTATAAACAGATACCCAGTATGCTGTCCCAGGTATTTAAAACAAGCTGCTTCGACATAATCGGACAACATGTTTTCTAGTAATTTAAAGGGTTAGTCATGCCACTTGAACAGAGATGGTGGCGGATGAATCGAAAGGCCAACGGCAGCGCTCAATCCCGTAGTGGATACTGATGGCCCCGTGTCCTAGGGGTATCTCATAAATTGCAATTGGCCTCTAGGTCGGAGGTTGTGCTTTGGGCTAACAACCCAAGCATGGAAAAAACTAACGGTTACGAAGCAACCAATAGCCTCGGAAAGGATTCATTTTATTGTTTACGACCCTGGTAGACAAAAAAAAAGTAAAACGACGTTCGTATCTGCAACTGGATTGTGAGAACATTAAACAGCAGAGGTGCAAGCGAACCACTAGCGGAAGCCCTAAACTGCTACAAAGCAGACATTACTGCCATCCAGGAAATACGATGGGATGGGCCGGGCAAAAAGAGGATGAAAAACTGTGACATCTACTACGGACCGTGTTATAGTGAACAGAAACAGCGACTATTTGGATGCGGTTTTGTTATAATTGCCAGACTTAGGCAAAAAGTCTTATGTATCCAAGACATTAGCGAGCGCATTGTAATAATCCGCATCAAGGCCGATTTGGCCAACATAAAACTTATATCCGCTCACCACCCGATGGAGGAATAAGATGAGATAGCTAAGGATGGCTATTAGAGCTCCTTGCCAAAACCTATGAACAACTACCGAAGTACGATGTTAAAATCGTGCTGGGAGATTTTAACGCAAAAGTAGGAACAGAAGACATCTTTAGCAGTTTTGTCGGAAAACATAGCCTACACGACAAAACGTCTGGTAACGGACTTAGGCTAAATGATTCCCTACGGAACGAAATGCCACTATAGCCCGAACACGGTTTCCTCACCTCGATATCCTTAAGGGGACACGGCGGTCTCCAGATCAACGAACGGTCAACCAAATTGATCACACAGCGATAGATAAGAGGCACGCATCCAGTATTTTTGATGTCCGGAAATTCCGAGGAGCTAACATCGACTCGGACCACTACCTTGTTGCAGCCAAGGTTAGAATGCGGATACCCACCACGCCACAGCACAATCCAGGAAGACTGTGAACAAATTTAGTGTCAACACGAAAGGGCACACAACATCGACAATAAAAAAAATATATGGATACATAAAAGCTTTCTTAAACAATAGAAGGTTTTACACAAAAATAAACAACCGCTATTCAAAACAATACCCTTTATAAAATGGTATCCCGCAAGGATCACCCTTGTCGGTGGTCCTCTTTATTATAGCCTATGATGATATATGCACAATTCTTAAAAAATACAAGCTTTTGGATTATTGTCTCTATGCAGACGACATCTACATACTGTCTAAGATCACCGATTTAAACATTTGTCCAAATCTCTTTAAAAACGCTTTAAGTGACATTCTTGATTGGTCAAGACTCTCTGGCGCAAAACTGTCAATAAATAAATCTAAATTACTTCATGTATGCCGAAAACGTAACTGTCCACAACTAACTTTAAGTATTAATAATATACAAATTGTAAGCGTTGATAGTTTAAATATACTAGGTCTTGTATTTAATAAAAAATATAACTGGAAACAACATTGTCAAGACCTTAAGAAGTCCCTAGCTGCGAGAACTAACATAATTAAGTATTTAGGTAGTAAAAAAAGTAGTGTACTGTACACATAAACACCCTAACATCAATCACAAAAACGCTAGTTTTAAGTAAAATCGACTTCGGTTTATTTATATACGGTAACTGCCCAAAGACTACTTTAAATATCATCAAACCAACCTATCACCAAGCAGCTAGAAGAAGCATAAATGCCTTCCCTACAACCCCCATAAAAAACATCTTGGCAGAGGCAGGACTTCCAACAGTCGAAGAAAGAAGAGACATAATCATGTTGAAGCTAACCGCCAAAGCTGGCTTTTTCCAAAAATTCTGTAATCGATAAGGACATCTTACAATGCAAAACCCCCAAAATAAAGAAACGAATTCCATCCGCAATAAGCAACATCATCTACAAAGCCACCAAGATGGATCTACCAATCAAACGGCCACACAACGTGACAACAACTTATCCCCCTTGGTTCATTAAACCTGAATCTACTATATTGTCACTAGCTGATTACAAAAAAGCCAACACTAGCAATGCAACGTACCGTACACTGTTCTCCAGTATCTCTTCCGACCTTAAATCGGATGGATGGAAGCTAATATTCAGCGACGGATCAAAAACAACAGAAAACACCTCATTTGCTGTCACTCTTGAAGAGGGCTCCATCCTGTGTGTTGGAATTCTACCCGAATTTGCATCCATTTTCACAGCCAAAGCATTCGCTATTTTACAAGCTATAAAAGAAGCCATGAAACGCCGAGGAAAACATATTATATGTTCCGACAGTCGTTCTGTTCTCAAAGCTGTAAACAATGCGAACAACAACACCGACCTTGTTACCGAAATCCGAAACAGCCTGATAAAATCACCAAACAAGCTGAAGTTAATATGGACCCCAGGTCATGCTTGTATCCAGAGTAATGAATATGCCGACCTTGCTGCTAACTCAGCTCAAAATTTTCCAGTATTCATGGACCGTCTCAAAAGCGGATGAAGAAATTCTTTGTCGATTTGGGATGAAAAATCTTCGAAAAATCTTCGTTCCCTTTTGCGTTGACGGACTATGGAGACGAAGATTTAGTCAAGAACTATACTAGCTGTACAGCGATATGCCACAGTAAAAAAAAACTCAGCATTGGATGCTTAAGATGGCTCGGACACTTAGAACGAATGGACACCAATACTCCGGCTCGCAGAGTCTTTGATTCCCAGCCAGACGTCGCCGTCAGTCGCAGTAGACGAAGAGCTCGCCTTAAGTGGCGCGCACAAGTAGAAACCAACCTAAACCAACTTGGAGTGCGCAACTGGACGCAGTTAGCTAAGGACCGGGCTAGTTGGAGTGGTAAGTTGGTTGAGGCCCAGGTTCATTCCGGACTATAGCCCCACTTAAGTAAGTAAGTATTTGGTGCGGAGTATCATATCCTGATGTCGCAAACACATAAGACTTCTTCGTCGATAGTCCGCATACTTAAATCTGCAAATTCTAGTAAAATTGCTGTAAATTTTAATTTTAGTAATCCTAATTGGCAGTCATCTGTGTCTGTGTCTGCAGCTAGGTCCACTCATTAGTTAGGTGTTTACCTGCATTCTTCAATTATAGGATCACATTTGGTCTTTTTGATTGATGAATAATCAGGTCCTCATTGGTCAGTGATCCGACAAATTTCAATTAGCTTCAAGTAGTTCGATGAAACTGGAACTGTTGACATCGTGCTTGATTTCATCTGACAAATTATTTTCTGCCGTCAGGTTCTCAAAGAGCACATTGGTATGGGTAATTCATCTTGCTGCCGAGTAATTGGGTTCATCAACTTCGACCACTTGACCATGAGAACTTTTCGAAAAAAATGATTCCCTGACCATTTAGTTTAGAAGATACATCAGCCATCTGGTCATGACAAGACTCATTAATATTGTTAAGTACATTCTTCAGTTGAAGTGTAATTGGGTATAACTTTAAAGTCTGTTTCGATCTTTTAACTACGATCTACCGCTTTGACAACAAAAAATGCGACCGATTATCGTAGGAAATGCCGTCTAATCACTCCAAGTCTTATTTAACTAGGTTTCCTAGGTCCTTAAAACTTCTAATGCACTCAAAAACGTCTTTTGATCTAATCGTGTGTCAAAAATACAAAAAAAAATTCAAACTTATCCTACACCAACCCACAAATAAGAAATCAGAACTTCCACAATTTATATGTGTATTTCATGCACAGGAACTATTTTTTTAGGTCATTTCAACAAAATCTCCAAAATCCTCTTTGCTGAAATATCCCAAGATAGCAAATTGAAAGAGAACCGTCAAAAAAGTGACAAGAAATGACAGAAAACTAAGCGCAAGTTGATTGCTCAACTGACATAATCCACAGATGCTAAGTTTCAAATGCCGAAACTGTAGAGCCCTTAAGAACCTGCAATTACAAAAAAAAAACTCCTTAATCGGTTCTAGGAACAAAGAATTTTTGTATTTCACTTACAGCTCGATCCCACCGCTTATCCACATCCGGGTAAAGATTATCCCAATTCAAGAGCCTGGGCATCTGCGATTGAATCACTACGCCATCCAACAAAACCAATACCAACATAACATCGAATATCCTATTTCCTATCATTGCGACGACTATTCGATTTATTTTACCGCTAGTCAAATACATCCACATACTCAAATGTAGCAGGATGACAATACAGGCCGTGTCCAAGAAGAAAATGTTCGCCATGTTCCACTGGAACAATTTGTGGAAATCCATGACGATATTGTATGTTTCGGAATATATTCGCGTGCATTCCTGCAGGTGCTCACAAAATACCCGAAAAGTCCTTTTTTGCTGCAAGTCATCCATGACTTCAAGATTCTCTTGTTCCAATTGCTTCTCAAGTTCAACTAAATAGCTTGCGATGTTTCTGTACAAATTGGCCAGGACCACATAGCCCACGTAACATCCATCGGCGACAATAAGAGTTCCAAAGAAAAGGTATGTCTCACATAACATCAGCAGGACATGCAAATGTGATTCATTGCCTGCTTTGCTGCAAATCGTTATGGTGACCACATAAACGGTGAGGGCCAACCTGAGCAGGAGCATTACGACCATATCGCTTGTGAAAAATCGATTATTTTTCGATAACTTCGTCAGCCGTATTGAAACTGCGATAATCCTGTTGAGAACAGCGACAAAATCCCGATACAGGACTGTTATGAAAACCAACGAGAATATCTCAAACGTCACATATGAGATGAACTGCATGACAAAGAAGATGATTGCAAAATTTTTCATTGGCGATTGCTCTGACATTGGAACCCTTAGAAGTAGCTCGACTTGGGGTATCAGATGTATCGCATACACAATTATACACAGAATTTGACAACCGATTGAGAGATTTCTCATTCGAACCGAGAACTGGAGATGAGGAGTATCGCCACACATTTTGATGGAAAACAAAGCCAAGCCGAAGATTTTCGCACACAAATAGATTGTTTTCAGGAGGAATAAGGATATTCTATCCGTGAGATTCAACTTCGCTGCCATAATGAGGCGGAATGTGATAAACGATTGGGGACACTGTTGAGGTGGTGTCTGGAAAGAACAATTCCTGGGCGCAGCCATGCGGTTTGCTTACATTCAATTAGTTAAAAGCTAGAAGTTGCTTAGGTACACACTAGAGTTGGGAATTATTTATTCATCTGGATTGGTGCTTGCGCTTTGAGTTATTTGAGTTTGTATCACCTAGCCTTAGCTGTAATTTGAATTTGGTGAGGATTTTGTATTTGACCATAAGCGTATGAGCATGAGCATGAGCAAGTCCTGTAGATACGTCTAATGATTGTGGAACGGTATACTTCCAATGCAGGTAGCTACATTGTAAGAAATACACTAGGGCCAAGTTCCTCCGATATTTGGATTCGTGAATAAAATAAGGTTTTTGTTGGACTGTGTGTGCGTTTGACCTTTGACGAATGTCTTTTGAGTTTGTGGCATGTCAATACATATTCAGTGACGCTTCAGTACGGAATGAACCTGGGCCTCAACCAACATGCCTCTCCAATTAGCCCGGTCCTTAGCTAACCACCTCCAGTTGCGCACTCCACATTGGTTGAGGTTGGTTTCTACTTGTGCGCTCCACTTAAGGCCCTCGCCTTCCTCTACTGCGTCCGACGTCTGGCTGGGAACCGAAGACTCTGCGATCCGAAGTATTGGTGTCCATTCGTTCTACATGTCCTAGCCACCTTAAACGTCAAATGTGGAGTTCTTTGACCAGGGGTATGTCGCTGTACAGCTCGTATAGTTCTTGGTTTAATCTTCGTCTCCATAGCCCGTCAACGCAAACGGGACCGAAGATTTTTCGAAGAATTTTCCTCTCAAATCGACCAAGGATTTCTTCACCCGTTTTTGAGACGGTCCATGCTTCAGCGCCGTAGAGCATAACTGTGATGATCAGGGTCCTATATAGGATCTCCTTAGTAGTTCGAGTGAGGGCTTTACTACTGAATTGCAAACGTGGCTACGACATCACGTTGATGACGACGCTATTGGCATCATCAGCGGTAAGACATCACGTTGATGATGTCAATATCGTCGGCGTATGCTAGTGGTTGCACCAATTTTTGGAAAATTGCGCCTTTGGTGTTGGCCTAGGAGTTTTGCACAATCCTCTCAAGAATCAAATTGAAGAAGTTACACGCATCGCCTTGCCTTAGTTCTTTTTTGGTATCGAATGTATCGGTGAGGTCGTTTTCGACATTCTCCATTGTCATCCTACACAAACGGATAAGTTTGGGGCGCTATACCAAAACTAGACATGGCTCTGTATAGTTCGTCTCTATAAATGCAGTCCTATGCGACTTTGAAATCGGTGAATAGGTGGTGGGTATCGATTTGGACTTCTTCGGTTTTTTCCAGGTTCTGCCGAAGTGTGAAAATTTGATCGGTTGTGGACCTTCTCTAGCCTAAAATCACACTAGTAAGGACCGACCAGGTTGTTGGTAAAAGGTTTCAGGCGTTCACATATTACGGCAGATACGATCTTTTAGGTAATGTCGAGGAGACTTTTGCCTCTGTGGTTGGCGCAGTTCAGATGGTCACCTTTTTTGTCGATCGGGGAAACGGTGCTGAGGTTCCGTTCTTCAGGCATACTTTCATCCGAACAGAATTGGCTTATGAGTTGGTGGATATTAATTACCAAGTCATCTGCGCCGACCTTAAAAAGCTCGGCGGGAAGGCCATCAATTCCGGCAGCCTTAATAAGCTTTAGTTTAGTTATTGCTATCCGCACTTCACTCAGGTCGGGTGGTTGGCAGTTTTCGCTGAACGGTTCGTTCTGCCTGACAGCGGAATGTTGTTCATCATCGCCTTGTCTGCAGAAGTGGTTCTTCCATATCCCCAGCATCGATTGTGTCTCAACTACGTTATATCTTTGTTCATCTCGACAGGATTCTTTTCGAGCCTTGTATCCTTAGCTTTGACGTTTTACACTTTGGTAAAACTTGCGAAAATCGTTCCCGGAGTGGCACCTCTCTATATCCTCGATCGCGTGCTTTTCTTGCTCGTTTTTCTTCTTTCTGAAAAGCCGGTGTTCTTCCCTTCTTCTCAGCCTATAGAGCGCAATGGCAGCTCTTGTCTTCACTTGCAGCTTAGCCTGGTGGGCCTCGTTTTGGCTGCGAGCATCTGTGGGCATTCTTCATCAAACCAGAGGTTTCTTGCTGGTGGTCGCAAGAAACCTAGCACATAAGTTGCGGCTGATCTGATGGCTTGTTCGCATCGTTGCCGTCGATCTTCGACATTCGATGCTGGTGGAATGGTGTTAATCGAGAGGTTAAGGGATACGCTTTTCGCGAAGGTCTTGGCGGTCCCTTGCGATTACAGTACTTCAACATTAAATTTTTTTACATTATTTCTGGATTGTTGTGGCGTGGTAGATTTCCGCATTCTTACCTTGGTCGTGGTCCAAGTCGATGTTGGCCCCTCAAAATTTCCGGACATCCTAAACACTGAGTGTGTGCCCCTAGTCTACAGCATGTGATCAGTTTGATTGGCCATACGTTTATCTGGAGATAGCCAAGTCCCCTTATTCTCGTAGAAGCAGTCGTTAACAAATGATATTTTTCCTCAGTTGGGGCTAAAGCGCAAACAAAGTTTATGTTGGTTAACTTTTCCTTAGTCTTGCGCTTTTAACTAATCCACGTCCTATCGCTGGAAACGGGGCCATCAGTATACAAAACTGGATTAAGCGCTGACCTGTTGTCCGAATATGCCGGAGCAGCTCGAATCGGTTGTTTACTTTGTCCATCCGAAATGGAACTTTAGCCGCCAACGTTGACCCCATCTTCCGCTGCATTCGAAGTAAATTTATTTTGATAGGGGACCTCGCCCCTAGCCTTTTTTGATTCACTTGTGGTGTTTTATTTCCCACCTACCAATCATATCTTCGGATGATTTCCCTATCCGACACCTTAGAAAGCGTCCGCTTTGTAGACTAGCAACTTCATACGGGATATATAATTCAAGACCTGCAAAAGGTCATAAAATGTGGAAAGGAAAATCTAGTTCCATTTATCTAAAAGAAAACACAGTTTAGAACATTTGCAAGAAAAAACAAATCCACAGTTCCGCGCAAACCGAAAAGGATAATACAATCCTTAAATCTGAAAAATCCATGAATCTGCTAGGCATCACAACTGGGTCTGATGTGTCATGCCTACAACATGTAACCTCTCTTGCCAAATCAACGGCGTCCAAACTAAGTTACAAAGTTCTGCCCCGAACATAAACTGAACTAACTGGACTATATAACCCGGTGAATCAACAATTCGAGCTGTTATCACCAAATTTCGCACCAAATTTACTTTGTTGGATATTAAACCATCGACACGCATGCTTACAGTGCGTACCGAAGAGAATATTGCAGTCAAAGCGTCCAATGTAAGTGAAGATCTTGAAATGTCAATTCGTCGCCGTTCTCAGCAATTGGACAAGTGTTACTCAACCACACAGAAAATTTTACGTGTCGATTTGGGCTTGGCCTATAAAGTTCAACTTGTGCAAGAACTGAAGCCGAGTGACCTACCACAACATCTAATTTTTGGTGAATGGACCTTTGAACAGCTCCATGAAAACCTGCTGTTTTATCGAAAAATTATGTTCAGCGATGGGGCTTATTTCTGGCTCAACGGATACGTAAATAAACAAAACTGTCGCATCCGGAGTGGTGAACAGCCAGACGCCATACAAGAACTACGATGCATCCCGAAAAAACGACATTTTGGTGTGGTTTATGGGCTGGTGGCATCATTGTTCCATTTTTCTTCAAAGACGACCGTGGAAGAAACTTTACCGTCAACGGCGAACGATATCGACCCATGATACGCAACTCTTTTTTGCCGCAGTTGGCTGTGGTTTCATCAAGACGGTCCTACATGCAACATAGCTCGTGAAACATTGGAAATGTTGAAGGATGAATTTGGTAAGCAGCTTATCTCTCGAAATGGCCCTGTGATATCGCCGGCAAGATCATGCGATTTAAAGTCTTTTGATCGTTTCTTGTGGGGTTATGTAAATTCGTTAGTCTTCGTGGACAAACCGAACACGATCGAAGCCTTACAGGAGAACCTAGCACGCGTAATTCGTGAAATACAGGCCGAAATGCTCGAAAAAGTGACGCAGGATTGGACCTTCCGAATGGACCATTTGAAACGGAGGCACGGACAACATTTACATGAAGTTGTCCTTAAAACGTAAAGGCCTATTTATCGATTACAATTACAATTTTGAATATTTGATGCAAATTTGAGGGTTTTTTGTCGATTTTGAAAAAAAAACTACACTTGCAATCCGGTGCAACATTTTTCACAGCGAACACTTGCAGGGGAAACATCTCTTTAATAGGGATACTCAGATATTCAGAAGAACTTCCTAGACGACCTTTTCTAGCAAATTCTCTCTTCCAGTCTTTTCAGATTTGCAACAGCATTCGGATGGATAGAATGAGACTAATGAGATGCGGATTTACGAACAATATCCACACGATCAACCCGCCAATCTAACCTCACATTATGCTGCTGAGCTCACACGGATGGTGAAATGGTCTTGATGTGATTTTTTGCCTCAGTTCAGTACAATTTTTGTTAAGGTCTCTCCAAAAGTCAATTAAAAAAATTCGCAAAAACAGCGTCCACCTTCAAGCCATCACTTTGATTCCAGATCATTACACAATCAATTTCTTTGGTAGGCGTAGATACATATTCGAAGTCCAAACTTTTACTTCCATACATATATATAGAATGCGCCAACATTTGAGTCGGACCTGTGTTACACCACCACAACTGACAACAGGTACACCGTTATTGCCTGATCAATAAATTTTACTGATGCCGATATTTGGTGATGTGATTGATAGAAATCCAACTCAG
The DNA here is from genome assembly GCA_949824845.1 of Rhingia rostrata. Taxonomy (NCBI): domain Eukaryota; kingdom Metazoa; phylum Arthropoda; class Insecta; order Diptera; family Syrphidae; genus Rhingia; species Rhingia rostrata. The sequence continues at coordinate 8,618,097 of OX463756.1, forward strand.
CTCTAGTTTATGTCCGTAAATGTGAGCACGTAATGTGCCCCCTGGCCATGTGATTGCCCAAGTTTTTAACCCAATTGACTGACGAAGAATTACGCAACCATAAAGAAAACTTCAGGAACCTCATGTCACCGGTATTGGTCGGTCTTCGCATAAATTTTTGCCACACTCAAATGGAAAATATTTAAATCTTTGTACCAATGTTTGGGTGACATGGATAAGCTATTCATTTACTTGTCAGCTTATCATGCATGAAATTAAGTAATGACTGCAACACGACCCTGTCGCTTGCTGAATTTATGGATCATTAGTGGGATAATAAATTGGAGTTGAGCTTTATCTTAATCATGGGTGATTTAGCTAAGTGTGACTTAGTTAATTCAGTGATCCATCTGACGTTTGTCATCACATCATTATAGGTTTTGTTAGTCACTTCAGTAATTCCTTCAGGTAGCTAACAACGAAACATCTAAAAGCAAAACTTCTGCTATTTATGAGATATTCAGGGTAGATGATGAATCGTACTGCGTCATTGTTTGTCAACTCAATTTTTTTTTAATTTCTGGATCATTACTTACAATGGTGGCATTGAGGAGGAGCGAAGAACATCGGGTTCTGAGAGAGAAGAAAACAGCAGGAAAAGCATGCTATCGAGGATTCAGAGAGGTGCAAACTACCAACTACCCGACTTAAGTTAGTTGAGGATAGAAAAACGCAAACAAGGTTACCAGAAGTGACGGACTTCCCGCCGAGCTTTATAAAGCCAGTCTAACCTCACCAATCTAACCTCACATTTTGCTTCTGAGCTCACATGGATGGTGAAATGGTCTTGATGTGATTTTTTGCCTCAGTTCATTACAATTTTTGTTAAGGTCTCTCCAAAAGTCAATTAAAAAAGCTCTCAAAAACAGTGTCCACCTTCAAACCATCACTTTGATTCCAAAAATTATGTGGGCTTAGTGGGGCGATGGTTAACACTATGATATGCAACGGAGAAGGTCTGGGTTCTAGGCCCTCCTTTCGTGATGATCTGACAAATCATCCGAGAAGTATCAATTATCAAGAAAAGCTTATCTCACTTAGCCTTTCGAAATCGGCATAAAACAGGAGGTCCCGGCCACGTACATGAAGTACACACGCACACATGAATAGTTGTGAGAAAGCTAGGTCCTGGGTACTAACGAGGCTGTTGCGCCAAATGTTTTGATTTGTTTTGGAGTTGATTGAATAATTAAAGTTCATCAACTCATAAGCAAAATTTTGTTGGAACCTCACCATCGTGGAACGTTTGTCCGATCCACAAAAAAGGAAACTCGCTGAACTGCGCCAATTACAGAGGCGTAATCCTCCTCAACATCGCCCACAAGATCATATCTGCCGTAATATGTGAACGCCTGAAACCGTTTATCAACAACCTGAAATTTATCGGTGTGAGTTTAGGCCAGGAAAGTCAACAACAGGTCAAATTTTCACGCTTCTGCTGATCCTGGAAAAAACCCAAGAAGTCAAAATCGATACCCAACACCTATCAATCGATTTCAAAGCCGCAAACGACATCATTTATAGAGACGAACTATACAAAGTCATTTCAGTGGATGACGTTGGAAGTCATCCTGCAGGGACCTATGAGTTTGGCTGGTATTCCAAAACTAGACATTCGATACCAAAAAAAGATTTAGGCAAGGCGATGCACCACCATGTCATATTTTTAATTCTTGAGAAGATTGTGCAAAACTTCCGAGCAACAACTAGCATACGCCACCGATATTGACATCATTGGTTTTACTCCAACTGATGTCATAGCCACGTTTGACAGTACAGAAAAGGAAGCGGCCAAATAGGTTTAGCTGTAAATGAGGGCAAGGCGATGCACCACCATGTCATATTTTTAATTCTTTAGAAGATTGTGCAAAACTTCCGAGCAACTACTAGCATACGCCACCGATATTGACATCATTGGTTTTACTCCAACTGATGTCATAGCCACGTTTGACAGTACAGAAAAGGGAGCGGCCAAATAGGTTTAGCTGTAAATGAGGGCAAGGCGATGCACCACCATGTCATATTTTTAATTCTTGAGAAGATTGTGCAAAACTTATGAGCAACTACTAGCATACGCCACCGATATTGACATCATTGGTTTTACTCCAACTGATGTCATAGCCACGTTTGACAGTACAGAAAAGGAAGCGGCCAAATAGGTTTAGCTGTAAATGAGGGCAAGGCGATGCACCACCATGTCATATTCTTAATTCTTGAGAAGATTGTGCAAAACTTCCGAGCAACTACTAGCATACGTCACCGATATTGACATCATTGGTTTTACTCCAACTGATGTCATAGCCACGTTTGACAGTACAGAAAAGGGAGCGGCCAAATAGGTTTAGCTGTAAATGAGGGCAAGGCGATGCACCACCATGTCATATTTTTAATTCTTGAGAAGATTGTGCAAAACTTCCGAGCAACTACTAGCATACGCCACCAATATTGACATCATTGGTTTTACTCCAACTGATGTCATAGCCACGTTTGACAGTACAGAAAAGGAAGCGGCCAAATAGGTTTAGCTGTATATGAGGGTAAGACCAAGTTTAGGGTTTTTTAGAGGTATACAAATTTAAGTTGACAACACTAGTTTAACTGACGGCCATTTTGACAGCTGTCAAGTGATTTATTTTTAGTTTGCATTGCAACATGAGTAGACTGACGCCTGAACAACGCTTCCAAATTGTGCAAACTTATTTTGAAAATCATGGTTCTGTTCGAAATTTGTATCGCGCGTCCAATTTACAGTCAACATAATCTGCGATCAGAGCAATTGATTCGATTAAGTGTGGAAGGTTTTCGCACCACGTTTACTCTAAATGATAGCAGGCATCCACAGAGATGTCGTACCAGAAAGAAGAAGTCATTGCTGCCGTAGAGCGTAGTGTAGAGGAACACCCGAATCAGTCTATCTGCCATAGTGCACAGGAATTGGATATGGGTCCGTCCACTTTATGGATGATTTTGCCGAAAAAGCTTGGTTTGCGTGCTTACAAAATGGGTTGGTAGAATAATTGGTCCATCATACTTTAAAAACGAAGCATGTAGACTGACTATAAGGCCAGAACGTTAGAGTCAATGAATTTTAATTGAACAACCATGATGTACTGGAGCTGTGGTTTTAACAAGACGGTTTAACATGTCATACAGCTCGTGCTATAATTGATTTGTTGAAAGAAACGTTCGGTGCGCGCATAATTTCGCGTTTTGGTCCGGTGACTATTTTCTGTGGGGATATGTGAAATCCAGCCGTGGCGATCTTAAGACAGAAATCATATTGAAATTATATTGCCAGAAGATGATATTTCGAATAAGTAAATTTCATGTCAATTTAAAGAAATCGTTTTTTGTTTTAATCCACTTCAAAGTTCAATACCTCTAAAAAAAAAAACATATATGTTGACGAAAGGACACACAACATCGACGAATTAGACAGTCACCATTGACAGATATAACTTTGAGGTAGTACGGGGCTTTATCTATCTCGGATCCGCTATTAACTCTGAAAACAACATCTCGTCAGAAATTAAACGAAGAATTACTCTTGCCAACTGCTGTTTCTTCGGGCTAAGAAGGCGATTCAGTATTACAGCCCTCACTCGAACTACTAAGGTGATCCTATATATAAGACCCTGATCATCCCAGTCCTGCTCTACAGCGCTGAAGCATGGAACGTATCAAAAGCGTATGAAGAAATCCTAGGTGGTGGTTTTGAGAGAAAACTACTCCGAAAAATCTTTGGTCCCGTGAGCATTGATAGGCTATGGTGACTAAAATTCAACCAATGAGCTAAACAGAGACATAACCCTAGCTAAAAACCTATGAGAAGGCTACAATCCTTAGATATAATATCCCCATATCCCCATCCTTAAATATAATATCCCCAAAATTTGAGTTTTTTTCGTTTATTTTACAATTTGACCGAAAAACATTTTTTTAAGAAAACGCCCTCAAAAAGTGGGCGTTGGATTGACTACATATTATGTTGTTCAGTCACTTTTTCATAATTCCTAACCATTTCGCCAAAATGAAACTTTTTCTTAAAAGTGGACGTGGCCGTGGGCGGATTTCGAAAATACACTTAAACTTGTTTTGCTCCATCAAGCATAAAATTTAAGGCCCAAAACCGGTGACAAACAGACTGACGGACGGTTGGACGGACAGACATGGCTAGATTGACTCAGCTAGCGATTCTGCGTCGATCCATATACTTTGAGGTATACCTAGCTACTTAATGTCAAAACCAGGATACTAAATGATACTTAATGTTAAAACCAATATACCCCTATAGGATAGGGTATACAAAAACTCAGTATTGGACCTTTTTTGATGGCTAGGACATGTAGGGCGAAAGGACACCAATATCGAATCCCTTTCCGACGTCCGACGCAGTAGAGTGGTGGAAGTGAAACTTCTTTTGGGACCGTGTGTTACTAAAATGTGGGTTTTATGGCAAAGACATATGAAAATTGACATTGTCGCAACATATTGTTTAGACAGTTTCTCAAAATCTTGTATGGTTCGACAAAAAACAACGTTTTTCGTTTGGTTAAGGGTAGAGTGTACCATTGGTTTTTGTAAGAAAACGCCTCCAAAAAGTGGGCGTGGGTTTGAGTGATATATAGACGAAATCATTTTATCAAACCCAATGATTTTGCATCATATTGCTTCTTCGGATTTATTAAATTTTACCGAAAAACCATTTTTTACTGAAAACGCACTCAAATTTTTCAAAATTCCCTACCCTTTGGCCAAAAATAACGTTTTTTTCTAAAAAGGGTGCGTGGCAGTGGACGGATTTTGAAAATTGTTACACTTGTACTAAATTTCATTATACTAGCTCAAAATTTAAGGCCCAAAAACCGGTGACCTACTTACGGACGGACGGACGGACAGACAGAGATGGCTTAATACTTTCTCTATGTTACAAAATATGAATATCAAAACTAATACACCCCTATGGGGAGGGTATAATAACCACTACCGACGCTTCTTGATGTCGGCGATCGAGTGTTGTAACTAAGACAACACGTACGTTAGTATGCAAACAAAGGGATGCTTTCGTTTTGGCATGTTGGTGACGATGGTGCACCGGGAAGCATAAAAAGAGTGTGGTGTCTGTCAATAAGTAAATTTGGGTACGTGGTATTGTGTGTCAGCATGATCAAATTATGAAACTTACTGGTGAGTCCGATTGTTGTAAGGAATCAAATGAAAATTTCTAGATACATGGATTCGACATTTTGTAACATGCAGGTGGCTAATTTAAAATTTTTCAAAATTCCCCACCCTTTGGCCAAAAATAACGTTTTTTTTTTCTAAAAAGTGGGCGTGGCAGTCGACGGATTTTGAAAATTATTACACTTGTACAAAATTTCATTATACTAGCCCAAAATTTAAGGCCCAAAAACCGGTGACCTACAGACGGACATTCTCTCTGAATGTTGAAATGGTAGCTAATCGTTGGTACTGCCTTTCTTTTGGTGTCATAAATATGTTTTAGCAAAGGTGCGTGTCTGAAGTCTGCAGTCTGTATTTGAAGCGTGATTTCAAACAGGTAGGTTTGATTGAGTTTCCGAAGTGTGTGTGACTAGTGATAATGAAGATGTATGTTTGGAATTGAAGTGTTGCCTTCACGAAGGACAGCGATTTTCATATGAAGATTTTAAATGAGATGCTAGATATCGGGAACGCCTCTAACGTTTGTGGATGTAAATTCAAATTGCGATTCTTTGCAAAGGATAGATTGGACGAGAGAGGCTGCAAGTTGAAGATGAATGTCGGATTCGGGTAGGATGACGTGTTCAGATTTGATGATGTAGGTATTCAGTTGTATAACGTTTTTTTTTGGCAAAGATTGTCTTTTGAATGGTTGACGGTTTTATCGATATTTGCGAGCGTTTACGAAAGGTGGAGCGTGTAGCTTTGGATTTTGTGAGGCTCTCACAATGAAGAGATCTCACACTAGAGATCTTGCGGAAGGGACTAATGATATTTGTATGATTGCCTTTTTGAAGTGAAAGATATTTTAGGACGTTGTGAATTGGATTTAATGACACGAAAAATTGTAACGAAAAAGAGATAAACAAAATGTTGGTTGTCGTCTGATAAATGTCGGTTATCGTCTGATCACCAAAACCTAGCAGCGTCGGTCACGGTTAGTACCTACTTTGGTATGAGAACGCTTGGGAACTCCTAGTTTTGTTGGTTATTGGTTGAAATGACCGAGTTTGTAGGCTTAGGAACTGAGGTTCGGGGAAAGAAATAGTTGAAATTCTTCAACCTAGTTTGTGCGTTATAGTGCTTACACACCGAATCGAAAACTGAGTTTTCGAATAAAAATTTTCGACAACCACTTGTGCTTTCAGACCGAACTTCGACCAGGTTTTGTTTGCCATTTCAATTAGCTCAGCTGTGATACCAGCTGCAAAATTTGTGTGTGAAATTATATTAATTGAATAAAATCCTCGGAGTTCGTCATTTCTGTCTGCCTATAGCTCCACCAGGTACTCTTCGTCTTCCACACACCAAATCTTCTCCAATTTGTTTCTTGCAATTTCCGTTAGATTATAGTTTTACAAGCCAGAGCCACAATTGAAATGAAATGAAAAAATACATTTGTTTTGACAGCGAGTTCATCAGCTGTTTTGTGGGACGTGTTGAACACGTATAGAACGGATGAAAAGGTGTGTTCGTTCCAGCAACCCTCAAAGAGATGTCGCCTGCGAAGTGTTTTCGAGATGGTTTTCGAATTTTGAACACGTATAGAACGGATGAAAAGGTGTGTTCGTTCCAACAACCCTCAACGAGATGTCGCCTGCGAAGTGTTTTCGATATGGTTTTCGAATTTTGAACACGTATAGAACGGATGAAAAGGTGTGTTCGTTCCAACAACCTTTAATGAGATGTCGCCTGCGAAGTGTTTTCGAGATGGTTACGGCGTAATCTATTAGTTTTTGCATTCTGAACACGTATAGAACGGATGAAAAGGTGTGTTCGTTCCAACAACCTTCAACGAGATGTCGCCTGCGAAGTGTTTTCGAGATGGTTACGGCGTAATCTATTAGTTTTTGAAAATTGCAAATGTATGGGAAAACTGCGGTTTTCGATGAAGTTTTTAAGTATTATTGCAAAAACTCAGTTTTTGGTGCGGTGTGAAAGAAATTTTTTGAACAAGGTTGGAAGCTAATCAAAACATTTTTTTCACTAATTTAAGTCTGAACAAAATTGTATGCCATTTTCATAACCGTTTTGTCATTCGAACAGTCCACATCAATTTAGTTACACATAATTCTCACATAAACCGACCTTGCGAACTGTCAAAAAGTACACAAGGCAATTGTCAAAATTTCAGTACAATTCATCTCGAATGTTTGTCTCATTCAAGATGAATTATACTGTGCCACTATAGAGGTGGTAAACAGAGAGAGAGAATGAGAACTTAAGCAGACTACAGTTTCACTTCTACCGCGTGTGAACGCAGACAAATTTTTTTTTAATTTCAAATTGAGAAGTAACTCCTGCAACAAACTATAGATTGCAATATACTTTTATTTCATTTTCGTAATTTAACCTCCAGTGCTGTCTGTTTAAGGGTAGAATACATCCAGCCAAGGCCGTTGTACGCTTCATCAATCAATTGCTGTTCTAAATATCTTGAATCGTATTTCCTTGCGAGTTGACCTCGTTCTTATTTCCTTGCCAAACAATGTTCGTTTTGTACTTTCAAAATTGCAATTAAGCAATCGCAAGTAAATTTTCTAAAAGCATATTTAGTCAGCTGTGTCCTGCTATCTCGCCCGCATAATAATACCATTTTGACAGCTATGAATATTTTTGCATATATTACTCCATATTTCCATCGATTTGTTGAGTAACCCAATTCATCATTCATTCCGAAATTCGGAACAAAACAACAAATTCAGAGAAGAAGGCGTTCATATTCATCAAAGCATTGCGAACAATTTGCACAACATATTGCTGCCCAATGACACAAATTAATCGTAGCAAAAAAAAGTTTTTTTAATGAAGACACATGACCATAAATCACTTCCCGATATGAATTATTAAAAAAAGATTAATGATTCCAAAGCTGAAGTCTTTTTAGTGAAATGTTCGTAACAAGCCGTTCATTTCCAATATCTGCAACATCTGCAGCAGAAACAGAAGTCGTTGCGAATTGTATGCGAACAGTTTTGTATCTGAATTTGGCAATTGAGAAAGCTCAGAAGCCGCCGACTGGAACATTGTTACCTACCCATAGCAACGCATGCATGGCTTGAAGACTCTGACACATGCGTCTACATCAAGATATCATGAAGAGTAAGGTGCTCTTGTAAGTCAGGGACGCTTTGGTTGTGTAAACACACAATTGGATTGGTAAGTCGGTGCTTTTTACCCTTTGCGCTCACTGAATGCTGTAAGTTCGAAAAATAAAGCACGCAATGTAAATTAAGTAATAAAATAGAAAATCTCTAGCTGTAATTAGGGTGGACCCATTGTTCAACTTTCTTGGGTATACGTACTAGTAGTCAACCTTGAAAAAAAAAGTAATTTCTTACGCTTTATTGCCTTGTTGCGTTCCTTTGCAGTGCTCAAGGCCTTCATTCCACCATCATTATGAGAACCACCAATTTATACTTGCACGATATATTTGCTTCTATTTATAAGTCCCCAGTTGTTAAGGTGGGCTGCGACAGTGGCAATTGTGTTGTAAATAGCCCCAACACACAGGGGCCGAATGTGAGCTCGTCAGATACTTGTTTCCTTTATTGCGGAATGGCCACAGTGGTCAAGCAATGTACATTTGAAGTGCATTCACGAGATGTTGGCTTGGATTAATGGGGGTGTGGTTAATGGCCTGTAAAGTGCAGCTATAGGTGAACATAAACTTCACCTTCCCACACCGTTGCGTATTTGTTATTTCCATGGTGGCAATGGAAGGTTCGATAAATACTTCAAAGGTATACTTGTATCTTGTAAGATTATAGAAAGTACTATTACGATGTTGCCGCAGAGAAATAGAACCCTGGGGACAACCAACAATTAAAGACCTGCGTTTCACATCGACAGGCTCAACGGCGTGATAGTTAGTGCGATAAACTACCGCGCAGAAGGTCTGTGTTCGATTTCGAGCTGGTATCTCAAATTAGCTTATCTCAACTCAAAAGTTCGGATTCGGCATTAAACAGGAAGTTCCGAAAAATCGTAAGAAGTACAAACGTACACAATAATGGTTGGCTAGGCCTTAGGTAATAACGAGTCTGTTGCGCCAATAATTTGTTATTTTGCTCCAAAATCGTTAAAAAAAAAGTTTCGATTCTTGTGTACTATTTAAAATGTTTCTTAAGTCTGAAATTAAAGTTTTAAAAATTAAGGCATAAGCCCAAATCTTCCAAGTTGTCCCTACTTGAAACATACTGTAAACGGTGTTCCACTAAGCCCACCTTATGTTAAAAAGATTAGCGGTTTAGTATTAGTTTATTGAAGAGATTCGTAGATGCGATTTTGAAGAACGGGGATAGTCACTAGAACGGCGGCGCTTAGAGCCCTTTTTTTTTGTTTTTTTTTTTTTTTGTTTGGCTATTCATTTTTATTTTTATTTTTCTTAAAACTAACTTACATGCTAGACAAAAATTCATGAAAAAACTAGCCTACCTATCAACTAACAGGTGATCCAAGTAGAGATACTTTTTTCAATAGCATTTTTTGACAGATCACGTGTGCGTCGTGTCATGCTGTCATGTTATTTTTGTTTAGTATTGTTTGGCATTTCATAATGGAAAGACTTACGCGTGAACAACGTTTACAAATTTTTCAACTTTATTATGAAAATTCACGTTCTGTGAGGAATGTGTTTCGTGCACTTCGCTCAACTTATGGTCAACATAATCGGCCTACTGAGCGTACTATTCGCAACACCATCACCCATTTTGAGACCCAGCATTCATTATTGGAAATTATTCGACCGAATAGACCACGTCCAGCACGCTGTCAAGAAAATAAAGCGGCCGTAGCTGAGAGTGTACACGAAGACCGTAGAGAGTCGATTCGGCGCCGTTCGCAGCAACTCGGACTGACGTATGGAACGACTTGGCGCATTTTACGTCAAGGTCTTAAATTGAAAGCGTACAAAATACAGCTTGTGCAACAACTGAAGCCGCTCGACCTTCCCAAGCGACATCGCTTCGCTCTTTGGGCTCTTGAAAAGTTCCAAGAAGATCCGACGTTTTCGAGGCAAATTTTGCAAATTTTTTTGAAATTGCCGCATTTGGGACGAAGAGCAACCTTAAGAGATTGAAGAACTGCCACTTCATCCAGAAAAAACAACGGTTTGGTGTGGTTTGTGGGCCGGTGGAATCATCGGTCCATATTTCTTTAAAAATTATGCCGGTGCGAACGTAACCGTCAATGGCGACCGTTATAGTGCCATGATAACCGACTATTTGATGCCTGAAATTGAAGCTCGTGATCTCGGCGACATTTGGTTTCAGCAAGACGGCACCACTTCCCACACATCGCATCAATCAATGGACTTATTGAGAGAACATTTCGGTGAGCACATAATTTCACATTTTGGGCCGGTCGATTGGCCACCAAGATCGTGTGATATCACACCGTTAGACTTTTTCCTGTGGGGATATATAAAGTCAAAAGGTTATGCCGACAAACCCGCTTCGATTCAGGCCTTGGAGGAAAACATCACGCGTGTCATTCGCCAGTTACCAGTCGAAATGCTCGAACGAGTGATCGAAAATTGGACTCAACGGATGGACCATCTGCGACGTAGCAACGGCCAACATTTGATAGACATAATCTTCAAAAAATAAATGCCAAAGAATGTTCTTTCAAATGATAATAAACATTCTCCGTTAAATTTGAATTTTCTGTGTTTTTTTCTTTAAAAAAGTAGGGAACCTCGAAATGTATCACCCTTTACTAAACTAACTTACTGGTTACTGGTTACTTGGTTCCTTGTCTTTTTTTTATTTTATTTAAACTTACTTGCTAATTTAAAACTACTTATCGACTGACTTAAACTACTTAAAACTACTTAAAACTACCTAAAACTAACTGAAAAACTAGAACACCTAAACCTTAAGACTAAAACTACGTAAGTCGGCCATAAAATTACAATTTTAAGTCAACTATCCTTAACTAATTTAACCACCACAACAGGTTCTCCTGTTGTAACCTACTCCGATGGTCCTAAACGGTTACACTCCTGCTGAGCCGCAGGCGCTCTCCTCCGCCCTGAGCGACGACGTCTCGGTCGTATAGGAGCCGCCTGTCCACAGTTCGTCGGAAGACGTGGTAGGTTAGCGGAACCGCTGATCTATCCTGCATCAGCCCTCGACTATTCAAATATAGGAAAGCTTCGGACGAAATAAAGCCGCTTAAACGCACACTCTCAAAATATTCATCATTGGGGTAGAAGGCCCCAAAGATGAGATTATTGTTCGAAGCCATCACTCTTGCAGCGTGAAACCGAATTAGTTTCACCAAAAAATGGTCTATTCGGTATATGTTGACCCCGTTGTATAGGACCTGGTTGGTGTAGTCAGATACTGGTGTTCTGTGAGGTGCAAGACAGCTCCTCAGACACTGCCTCTCAAATATTCGCATCATTTCCATTTGAGATGGGGCAACGTTGAACCACACCGGGCACCCATAGGCAATCATTTTCCTAATGAGGGCCATGTAGCAAATGATCTTTACCCTGCTGTCAAGACGACTGCTATAAAACAATCGTCTTGTCAGGCCAATGCTCATTTAGTTCTCGCCAGAGCAGCATCTACATGTGTTCCGAAGTATAGATACTGATCTAACCAGATGCCAAGGTACTTTACTACACTTTTACTCGCCAGTGGCTGTCCGTTTGGTCCAAGGATCACCAGCTTTCGCCAGTTATTTCTTTCTTGCAGACCATTCTTATCCTAGAGGCCATAGACAGCGGTGTTTAGGGCCTCTAGGATCAGAAACGGATAGTTTATGGTTTCTGAAAGTTGATTTTCAACTTCCAGTCATCACAATATCTCTGCATCTTGTCGAAGTCCCGTAGGGGCTGTTCTGTACGCGATAAGATAGTCCGCATACGCAAATGGCTGAGTAAGACTACCTATCACATCGCTGGTGTAAATGCTGAAGAGAATCGGCGAGCTTACCGCTCCCTGTTGCAGACCATTCTTAATGAAAAATTCGGTGGTAGAAGTTACATTGCCACTTTAGACAACAAACGTTCTACCCAGTCAGCATGTCATGAAGCATATATAGCAGTGGTTTACATATGCCAAGTCTGGTCAGCTTTAGATAGAGGCCCTCTAACCATACGGTGTCGAAAGGCTTCTCTAAATCAACCAGACATGCACCCGTGCACTTTTTTTTGGCTTTGTTACATTGTATGTCAGAGACGAGTTTGGAGGCGGCATGAATACAGTCATGTCCTGCCTTGAAACCAAACTGGTTCGCTGGTATAACATCATTGTACTCAGACCACTTGAACAGAGATCGATTGAGAATCTTTTCGAAAACCTTGCTGATACTCGGAAGGAGACTTATCGACCGGAAATTCGCCGGATTGGAGTTGTCCTTTCCCTTTTCGGAATAGGATGAACCGCCGCTGTCTTCCAACGCACTGGAAAATGTGCATTATCCAGTACAATGTTGAATATACCATCGACTCCCGCTGACTTCTTTTTCTTTATGGAATCGAAGATGATCTGGATTGCACGAACGTTTGATCCGAACTCATGAAAACAGTAACAGTAACAGTAAATTTCATTCAATTTGGCAAAATAGTTTGCGAGAAATTGACAATTTTCTTCATATGGCCTAAATGCAAATCTCCGTTATATGGATTTTCTCCAAAGAAAACTGGGTATGCAATTTTGTTGGAACTAATATGCTTGTAGTATATATAAAGTTTTATCAAAATCGTTTACGATCAATTGAGGTTATTTATGATTTTTTATGGCAGGTACCGGTAATAACATGGCTAAAAGCAAACAAAACAAAATGGCCTAGAAGTATGACCGAAAAAATGCTGTATACGAAGTTTGAAATCGGTCAAGTCTTGTAGGCTGGAGAGACCTGTACTGGCAGACGGACGGAAGAACCAACGAACCAAGAACCACTTTTTTTGGTTCCGCTATCGTCGTAATGTTAGAATCAATCAAAATCTCGAGGTCGAAAATTCTCAACAAAACAATATTTTTCTCTCTGTAAGAGAAATGTAAGAACGATTTTCTCCTGCATATGGTATGGCGTAGGGTATACAAATGATTTTTGTAGGAAAACGCCTCTAAAAGGTGGGCGTTTTTTTGAATGACTTATGAACGAAATGTTTTTTTTATCAAACGCTATCATTTTGCATCAAAAGGTTCTTCGAATATTTTAAAATTTTAACGAAATATGTTTTTTTTTTACTGAAAATACATTCAAAAAGTGGGCGTGGCAAAAAACCTTGTATCAATAAAATATAGATATTCAGATTGACTATATATGTTGTTTAGACACTTTTTCCAAATCGCCTACCGTTTGGCCAAAAATAAGAGTTTTCGAAAAAGCGGGCGTGGCAGTGGGCGGAAAAAGCTTACACTTGTTCGAAAAGCACATAAAAGGAACTTATGTACCGAATTTGATTATCCTAGCTCAAAACTTAAGGCCCAAAAACCGGTTACCTACAGATGGACGGAAAGACGAATAGACGGACAGACAGACATGGACATGGGCCTGGTCGTCAAGGTTGGGTCAACTACTTAATCACGGAAAAACCTAAATCATTGTTATACGCATCATGGTCAAATTTCCCAACATAAGGCTTATATTGTGTTCACAATCCGACGGAGGAGAATGGTGGCATTGCTTCGGACTGTTTCTATAAGCTCCTAGACATAGCATAGATGGGACTGTAGTTTTTGACCAGGGGCATGTCGCTGTACAGCTCATATAGTTTCCGGTTCAATCCTCGTCTCCATATCTCGTCAACGCAATCGGGAACAAAGATTTTTCCAAGAATTTTCCTCTCGAATCGACCAAGGATTTCTTCATCCGCTTTTGATATGGTCCATGCTTCAGCGCAAGACTGCTTCTAGAGCAGGACTGGGATGGTCAGGGTCTTATGTATGAGCTCATTAGTATAGTTTGATGGAGGGCTACAACTAAATTGAATTCTTAGGCGAAGAAACAGCGGTTGGCAAGAGCAATTTTTCGTTTAATTTCTGACGAGATGTTGTTTTGTCAGAGTTAATAGCGGAGCCGAGGTAGACAAGTCCCGTACTACCACAATGTTATATCTGTCAATGGTGACGTTCTGTCCAATTCTTCGATGTTGTGTGTCGTGTCCTTTCGTGTTGACACAATAAGGTCAGTCTTACCCTCGTTGAGTGCTTAACCCTTTTTTTGCCGCTTCCTTCTCTATACAAGCAAACGTGGCTATGACATCACGTTGAGTCCTACCAATGATGACGATATCGTCCTTAGTAGCTGCACCGATTTTTGGAAAATTGTGCCTTTTGTGTTGGTTCGGGAGTTTTTCACAATCCTCTCAAGAATCACAATTAAGAAGGCACATGAGAGTGCATCGCCTTGCCTAAATCCGTTTTATGAATGGATTGTGTTGCTGAGGTCATTTCAGACCCTGATGGAGCAGCGAACTAGATACGGCACTGCATAGTTCGTCTCTATAAATGCTGTCGTTTGCGGCTTTGAAATCGATGAATAGGTGGTATGTATTGATTCGGACGTGTTGGGTTTTTTCCAGGATCTGCCGAAGTGTGAAGATTTAATCAGCTGTGGACTTTGCTTGCCTAAATCCACACTGATAAGGGACGATTGGTGCGTCTTCAACTTAGTATAACACGTTCTGTAGTATAAGTCACGATTTCCCCCCTCCTTTACCCATCCCATCGTATTTACTGGTTGGCAGTCATGTGTAATGTCTGCATTTAGGCTTCCGCTAGGTGTTCGCCTGTACCTGTTTAGAGTTCTCACATTCTAGGTGCAGATACAAATTTCGTTGTCAGTTTTTCGTTAAGCATGTTTGTTAACATTAAAATCAGTACTTTCGAAGGCTCCTGATATGAAAAAAAAACGGTTTTGTCCTTGAGTGGGTAGTTAACCCAAAGCACAACCCGAAACCTGGAGAGCTAGATCCAATTTATTAGATAAACCTAGGACATGGAGTCATCAGTATCCATAACGAGATTGAGCGCTGCCGTTGGTCTCTCAGCTCTTCCGCCACCATCTCAGTTCAATGGGGCTGACTAACCCTTGATTTTCCTTTTGTTCGAGTATGTAGGAGTAGCTCAAAAAGGTTGTTTACTTTGTACATCCTAATTGGTACTGTAAGAGTCACCATTGCCTACATCTCGGAAATTATTCACTTCCGTCTGGCGATGTTATTTTTATTTTTTTTTTTTTGTCCACGAGTGGTATTTTATTTCCCACTTTTCCCGCATATCTGCAGAGGATTCCTTTATCCACCACCCGAGGAATATGTCAGCGCAGCTCATGTTGACTTCATCCATTCATCCATTCGTACTGGGACTGTATACGGAAATCCAGATGTTAACTCCGTCTTACGCCCAGTGGTTAACACAACAAGTCTGAAGAGTCGAAGTTCATAGGCATCAGCCGGGTGATAAATTTTTTTTGTTTTCATGCAATCGCATTGCTTACCACTTGTTGGTTTCATAAAATGTTAGTCCAGTTCAGGGATACGGAGAAATCAGTTTTGAATGGAAAGCGTGATTCCAATTCTAGCGAAGTACATATGTTTTTTCATTCAAAATTTGGACGAAGGCGACTTTGTTTCTTTCCATCGGCTTAGTCAAATCAAGCCTGGAAACGTACTTCATATTGAGATTGAGTGCATTTCCAATACAACAAAAACCACTCATCACGATCGACCTACACAAAGACAATAGTATTTCTCTGTCAACCAACTGACAGGCAACAAACGTGATGTAAAATAAATTTATCATTAGAAACTCCGTCGTGCAATTATTACCTCAAATTGGAAACAATAGAAAATCGAGACAAGAGTTGAGTTCCCTGAAGAGCCATCGTCGGTATCCACCACCATCGGGAGTCGTCATAGGGTGGAGGTGTGTCTATCTCTGGCATTTTAGCCTAAATGCTCAATTTGCCTAATACCGATAGCTAAAATGTGCACCAGACATCCGTTCAAGGGGGCCCAGCCTTTTGTGCCCCTAGTGCATTTAACCCACCGGACGACTTTTTTTCGCTGGGACCAGCTAGCATTGCCGTTGTAACACTTATAGACAACGTGTTTCCTCTGACAGGGTCGCAGCTTGCAGCTATAGACACTCCAATCTACATTTCGTCGTCACTCCTTTCCATTTGTACGGTTCGGTCTAATTGAAAAGCATACCGTATATCTATGTGACCATTACCATGTGAACAAAAAAGTATCTACGACTCATTGACCATTGTGCAGTCAGAGTTGTGGACTTTAAATTGCAAAGTACCTCGAGGTCGTCACAGTGTTGGGACGGGAGAGAGGAATGCTGTTGTTGTTGACATATCCTTTGTAACAATGATTGACAACTTGCTGCTACCCATAGGAGTATGTGTTTGTAATTTAGGGTTACACTAAACGTAGCCTGTTTCCTCGGCTAAATGTGTAAAAACCGAAACAATCAAATGCAATTAGACTCGGACATGGCATGGAGAGAGAATCGAGGCTTGACAATTGCTCTAGTCATAACAGATCACAATGGGCCACATCGATCTCCGCAGGGAATACCACGGTTGGTGGTTGCACGGTTCAAACGTCACTTCATCGTTGGGGTGATATAAATCGTGCATTTATGGGTAACGTATCGAATGTATGCTGTCATGTGGAAAAGACTGCAATGGACGCCTGCGCAGAGTTTTTTTTTTTTTTTTTTGCTGTAAAGAGCATGAACAACTGAGATTAATTAAAATGATCAATTCTTCGTAAGAGATAAAAAGTGCATGACTTTAGAATTTTGTAAATGTCCGGCCTTAGGCGGACCTCTCACCATGCTGACAACTGGAAAAAAGACAAACATGGTTCCTAAAATGGAACTTATAGAGTAGGGAGAACGGCCATTAACATGCACCGGAGTTCCGCAATCCGCTGTGTCATAATACTTGCTATGGATTTGTTGCATAAATACAACCCGATAGCCTTGAGATATTACGGATGAGACGGAAAACGACAACTATGCCAAATGCTACCGATTAAATAAAGGACTGGCTGACATACAATGCTACGACGTGACGTAATATCGGGTTTTTCAACAGGGACGCTACAAAAGTTGAGCGACAGGGACAGCAAGCGACGCCATATTTCTTGCTGCTCTTTCGACATTTCTCTTCAGTAAGGTCTGCCATTTTATGATGGAAAGATATACGATCCAACAACGAGTCGAAATTATTAAAATTTCCAACCGAAATTCGGAGTCAGTGGCCTCAACGTTATGAGCGCTACGCCCAATTTATGGTCGTCATAATCGTCCAAGCAGATCAACAATTGAGCGCCTAGTGGAAAAATTTGAATCCACAGGCACAGTATAATATCCCGTGCCAGTGAGACAAAGAAGTTCCCGTAGTGTCGAGAATTTTGCTGCCGCTGAGGCTTCAGTAGAAGAAAGCCCAAATGTGTCTCTCACACGTCGTTCTCAAGCGTTGGTCATCTCTGTGACGTCGTTGTGGCGAATTTTACGAGAAAATCTTGGCCTACATCCTAACAAGATTAAATTGACGCAAGAACTGAAGCCGTTTGACCACCAGAAGCGTCGTATATTCGTGAATTGGGCTGAGCAACAACTTGAAAATGATTCGGATTTTCATCGAAAAATCATATTCAGCGACGAGGCTCATTTCTGGCTGAATGGCTTCGTCAATAAACAAAATAGCGGTATTGGTCAGGCAGCAGTCCACACGTACTCCATGAGTCCTCATTGCATCCCGGTCGTGCGATTTGACGCCGTTAGACTATTTCCTGTGGGGCTACGTCAAGTCTATGGTCTATGCTATGCCAATAAGCCAGCGACGATTGATGAACTTCATACGAATATCGAACATGAAATTGCAGCAATATCGGCCGATTTATGCTTGAAAACCGACGAAAATTGGGTTCAGCATCTGGACTTCTGCCATGCAGAAGAAATCGAGTTCCATACATAATGGCATCGAACGTCCTTTCACAGGAATAAAGAATTTCATTGATATCCAAACACGTTTTTGTTTTATTTAAAAAAAAACTTTTGTAGCGCTCTTATTGAAAAACCCTTTAGTATGAGGAAAATATAAATGAAATTTGGATGCAGACATGCCAACAGTTACGACAATTAAATACTCGAGTCAAGATTTAAACGTCCAGAAGAGCAATGAAATAAGTTGCAAGGTCTTAACATCAGTTAGGGGTCAGAATGTACCCTAGGTAAGTCTTTCTTGTTGTAGAATGCGACGACTAAAATCCACTCCTCGTATATTGAGTTTAGAGTGTGAAGAAAAAAAACAGAAAATGCAATGAGCTAGAGCTCAAAATATCGTTAATATGTTATGTTGAAAAAATACAAAAAAGAGGTGAGGTTTCGAGCTCAGGATATTCATCCTGGAAAAAAACTAAGATGTCCAAATCGATACCTACCACCTATTCATCGACTTCAAAGCCGCGAACGACAGCATTTATAGAGACGAACTATACAGAGCCATGTCTAGTTTTGTCAAACCGCCCAAACTCGTCCGTTTGTGTAGGATGACGATGGTGAATTCTCGCTGGTCTATCAGGGTCGGAAACGACCTAACCGACACATTCGATACCAAAAAAGGAATTAGGCAAGGCGATGCGCTGTCATATGAATTCTTCAATTGTGCAAAACTCACGAGCCAACACCAGAGGTACAATTTTCCGAATTCGGTATAACTACTAGCATACGCCGACGATATTGACATCATTGGTATGACCCAACGTCATGTCATAGCCACGTTTGCTAGTATAAAGAAGGAAGCGGCAAAAATGGTTTTAGCAGTAAATGAGAGCAAGACGAAGAGCGACATGCCCCTGGAAAAAAAAACTCTGTATTGGACGTTTAAGATGCCATGACATGTAGAACGAATGGACACCAATACCCCGGCTCGCAGAGACTTCGATTCCCAGCCAGACGTCGGACGCAGTAGAGGAAGACCTCGCCTTAAGTGGCGCGCACAAGTAGAAACCGACCTTAACCATCGCTAATTGGGGAGGCATGTTGGGTGAGCCCCAGGTTCATTCCGGACTGTAGCGCCACTTAAGTAAGTAAGTAAGTAAAATGGAGTATCAACTCCAAAATGATGAGGGAACACTCATGGCGTTTTCCCTTTGTAATCTCGATTTCGATCTGAAATATACCCCATAGGGGTATATTAGTTTTGATACAAAGTTTGTAACAAATAGAAATAATTTTGCTAGATATACATAAATGGTTTTTCAATAAGAGCACTACAAAAGTTTTTTTTAAATAAAACAAAAACGTCTTTGGATATCAATGAAATTCTTTGTTCCTGTGAAAGTACGTTCGATGCCATTATATATGGAACTCGATTTCTTTTGCATGGCCACCACGGGCACGCTTGCAGAAGTCCAGACGCTGAACCCAATTTTCGACGGTTTTCAAGCATAAATCGGCCGATACTGCTGCAATTTCACGTTCGATATTCGTACGAAGTTCATCAATCGTCACTGGCTTGTTGGCATAGACCATAGACTTGACGTAGCCCCACAGGAAATAGTCTAACGGCGTCAAATCGCACGACCGAGGCGGGCAAGCGACTGGACCATTTCGTGAGATAACACGTTCTCCAAACTTGGTTTCCAATAAATTGATTGTGGCATTCGCTGTGTGGCTTGTGGCGCCGTCCTGTTGAAACCACATGTCCTCCAAGTCCATATCAACCAATTGGGGCCAAAAATATTCGGTTTTCATTGAACGGTAGCGATTCCCATTCACAGTAACGTGCAGATCTTGATCATCACGGAAGAAGTACGGCCCAATGACGCCGCCGTCCCATAAACCACATAAAACCGTAGTTTTATCGGGATGCAATGATGACTCATGGAGTACGTGTGGATACCTGCCTGCCTGCCTACCCCATATTTTGCTTAGTGACGAAGCCATTCAGCAAGAAATGAGCATCATCGCTGAAGATGATTTTTCGATGAAAATCCGAAACATTTGGGCTTTCTTCAACTGAAGCCTCAGCGGCAGCAATATTCTAGAAACTACGCGCACTTTTTTGCCTCATTGGCACGGGAACATTTCGTACTGTGCCTGTGGATTCAAATTGTTCTACTAGACCTTCAATTTTTGATCTGCTAGGACGATTATGACGACCATAATTTGGACGTAGCGCTTTTAACGTTGAGGCCACTGACTCCGAATTTCGGTTGTAAATTTTAATAATTTCGACTCGTTGTTGGATCGTATATCTTTCCATCATGAAATGGCAAACCTTACTGAAGAGAAATGTCAAAAGAGCGGCAAGAAATATGGCGCCGTTTGCTGTCCCTGTCGCTCAAATTTTGTAGCGTCCCCGTTGAAAAACCCGATACCCCAAACAATATGGATCGAGTCAGAATCGATAGCTATTTTTGGGCATTCAATTTTGAGCTAGAACGATGAAATTCGTTGTTGCTCCCATCTGAATAAGTGAACAATTTTTTTTAAATCCGCCCACTGACACTCCCCTTATTTAGAAAAATGTTGTTTTTGGCCAAACAGTCAAAAATTATTGAAAAAGTGTCTAAACAGTGTCTATATTTCGTCCATACAAAATGGTTTGCCACGCCTACTTTTTGGGGGCTTTTTCAGTCAAAAATCTTTTTCGGTAAATTTTAATGTCGTTTCTGGCCAAACCGTTAAAATTTTTATAAGTAGTATCTGAACAGTGTCTATATTTCGTCCATACAAAATGGTTTGCCACGCCTACTTTTTGGGGGCTTTTTCAGTCAAAAATCTTTTTCGGTAAAATTTTAATGTCGTTTTTGGCCAAACCGTTAAATTTTTTTAAATAGTATCTGAACAGTGTTTATATTTCGTCCATACAAAATGGTTTGCCACGCCTACTTTTTAAGGGCATTTTCAGTCACTTTTCGTCACTGGATGAAAAACATTTGGTCCATATATCATTTCAACCCACTCCCACTTTTTGGAGGCGTTTACTTACAAAAACCATTTGTATACCCTACCCCATAGCATAGCTTGGCGAAAAACGTTGTTTTTTGTCGAACCATAAGAGATTATGATAAACATATCTAAGGCCCACATTTTGGGGATATTTATTTTAAGGATAGAATGGGTACTAATCGATCCACACAGCGGATTGTAGCCTTCTCATATGCATTTTTAGCCTTTTGATGGCTGCGCTGACTTCTTCTGACTAGAGGTGGTTTTATTTCCAATCACTGCCCATTAAGTAACTGCTGGACATTCTACCCGAATACATCTTTTCGGGGATCGATATGCATACATCTTTAACGGTGATGCGATATTTCATGCACTAGGAGTTGGTAGTGGCGGAGGGTAAGGGCACAGTATTATCTGTTTCGTGGAGTCTGAACTTGTCCAAAATTAATGTTTCTGTACTCTCGCGAACTGCTCCGATGTTTTCTGTTGAACGACTTGTGAAAGATCACCAATTGATCCACACTCCCTCAATTTTTCAATTCTTCGCTTCATAGTTGATGGTTTTAAGTCCCTACGACGCACGGCCATATTTTTAGCGAAAATTGCGGACTGTAGCTGACAAACCTTTATTTTTAGAGAACGTATTGATAAACAATTAAAATGCGTTTTTCTCTTGTATAGCGCTCCATTTTTACTAGGCCCGAACATCCATGTGTCACTTTGTTGTTTTCTTCCGTTGGCAACACTGTCTTATTAAATGGCGCAAAACCAAATTGTTTGTTCGTGAATTGGACAAACAATTTAATCAGATGAAGACTTCATTTAAATTGAAAACCAGCTTGCTGTCTTTTGCATAAGCTTGTCTTATAGATTAATCGGATTCTACAAATCATTTTCAAAATCACAAAAAATATTCAAAATCGCCTAATTGTTCATTGACTTAAGTTCAAAGTGACTTGTGTTATGAAAAATAACTCAAAAAAACACACAGTAGATATATGTTGATTCGGTCAAATTCAAAGTTTAAACGATTTGACCAAAAGTCATTTGTCATCAAACAAACAAAAATCAATGGAACACAACAACTGTCAAAATCGGTCTTTCGACAGATCTGGATCAGACAAAAAATTGATTTTTTTATCAATGGAAGACGCCATCAGACTCAATTTTTATGCACACCACCCAATGTGAAAGTTTGACGAATGTTTGACAGATAGAAACTGCTCATCAGATTGTATTCATAAACAAATACCCAAATGCGTACTCAACTCGTTCTATTCCGACTGTTGACATCTCCAAATGTTTATAGTTCACACAAAGACATTAATTAAGTCCAAAGACCGCTGTTGACATTTTCACAACAAAAAAAAAAAAAAACACAATAAGTCGATAAAAGCGAATTTGAATATGAATTAGTAATCGAGAAAGTGCGGCATCGTATTACGATTGAATGGATGTCATTCGTGCCTCATTATGTATCTAAATATATTCAGTAAAATTAAACCTTGAATTTGAAACTTTTTTATAAAAAGGACAACAGCCGCAGACATTTTATTAACTGCAAATAATTCATTTTATTTATTTTTTTTACGATAAACCGATAGATCAATTATCGATTGAAAATAATAATCCATTCGTCTAGGTGAGAGGAAACAGGTTCTCCTTTCCAACTAAATGGTTGGCGGTAAATTTACGGTGCTGCCTAATAGTCTTTGTGTGACTTAAATGCCAAGACCTACATCTTATTCTGTTCTGCCATTCAGCATTTGAATTCTCTGCAAGAAATCAAATTCGCGATCATGTGTATACGCCTTCATATGTAATGTGTAGGTGTGGCGAAAACACAAGCCCCTTTTAACTGTTATTACCCAAAGGTTTGACATTAGACGAGACAAGAAGGTAGATTTCATACCAGAGTTGCCGCTGGAGTTTTTTTAATTTATACAATTTATGGAGTTCAATATGCCTTCAACAATATTACAAAATATTAAGCGATCTTGTAAAAAGAGGCAGGTGGCCATGGCAGAGATAAGGGAAGTAAAGAGATACCAATCTTCGCGGTTTGCCTACAAGCTAAATTCACCCATAATTACGTATCTTACGCATGCTATCACATTTTTAAACAAGTATGCGTAAGATAAGTTATTCCCCACATTTTTTGCTCAAAATTTTTCGATTTTCCCCCGCTACCTCACCGACCTTACACAGAACCATCACAGAAAGGGGTGAAAATTTACATCGGAGTTAAAACAGCTGTAGCATTGCCACCACCAATGAGCGCATCCAAGAAAAAATTAAGAAATAAGCATCGCGTTCAGTTTTGAATAATCAACGTAATCAAATCTTGTATTTATTTATTTTTTATGTTATGGTTGGAAAAATGTTAGTACAAAAAAAAAAACCTACTGAGAACAATGAAATAGAATTCTAATTTTTCGTGTGCGTTGAATTCATTAATACTTCCTTAATTTTGTATTTGTGTTGTTACTTCATTTGTAACTAAGTCCACATGTTTGCGATAAATCATTCCAATTGTCCTATTTATCTGCCTAACTCATTCTGTGATATTTTGATATATTATCTGTGAAAAAAAACGGATAAGGGTTTTATTACATTTACCTTGTTATACTTTTCCGCGGGGGGGGGGGGGGGGGGACGAGTCTAATGCAAAGGGTCGGAAGCAAATTCTGCAGTCGCCACTGCACCGAAGGTTGAAAGTCGAATGAAGAAATTTCCCCCGTGAGAGTATAACACGCAGCTGGTTAGATGCTGCCGGCTCGACCGCTCAGCTGAGGGTGGGTTCGCGGGTATTCAACTAGATTGAATTAAAAAGGGCGCCACACAATCTTTTTTTTTTTGAGGAATTGTGAAACCTGGATAATTATCTGACGGTGTTTCTGAAAAAGCAAGAAGGTTCCGAACGAAATTATACACGGGGCTAGGTGACGTTATAAGAAACTAATTTATTGCTGCACAAAAGCAAACAGATAAACATAAAAAAAAATTATTTGAGAGATATTTGGAAGATGGAAAATCTGGAATATAAAATGGCCCACTATCGCGTCTATTCCCGGAATTTACCAAAATGGCGTCGGACAAGGGGGTCGCGTGTCCTGTATATTTGATTTCCGGGATTTTCGTAACGGAATGCCAACGGATCTATTTCAACAGTTCTCAATTCGGGTTCACTAACTTTAATAACTTTGTCACAAGCACTATACTTATCTTCTCTTCCTTTCCGCTATATCTCCTACGCCCTTCCTATCGTTCTCCAATTTCTTCTAGTCACTCAGGGAGCCTAGCCTGCCGCTAACTCCTTATGACTCTGCCTGTCTGTTCGTCCTTTTTCCCCCTTTTCTGTTTTCCCGACAACTACGGGAATCCACACTTCTAATCAAAACTACAAAAAAAACTCCTCGATCCAACTTTTTTTTGATTAAACCTTTCGTACACTCCGCTCCGTTCGTTTCGCTGGTCAACCAAGAAGTCGTTTTTCTTTGACCACCTTCTTTGTTTCCAACAAAACGGTCACACTCTCTCTCATTCAGCCAATAGCGGGCCCAACTTACGGCTTAATTTCTACCCCGCTCCGCTACTTTGCTGGAGTGGGTTGCCGTTTCCCGCTATTCTCTCTTTCTCAGTCTGGCGTTCATTTGTGAATTCGCTTGTAACCTGGGAAATTTCCTCGGGCCAAACGTCCCACTGAATGCATTCAGACCACACACACAATTTCCCTCGTTTGTTCGTTGCACCCTGCAACAATCAACGAGAGCGCAGACACAATATTTATTTATTAAAATTCGATCGAGGATCTGTTTCGCGGCATTTGTCCCCACGAATCTAACAAGGAAATTAAATCGAACCCCAAGGTTGGAAAAAGGAACCTGCAGACATGGATAAGTGCTTAGGATTTCCGCTTAGGGCAATTACCGCCTAAGTGCCCATTGTGGAAGGAAGGAAGAGGTATAATAATATCGCGGATAATTACCGTCCGTTGGTATTTCGTGCAGATTTGGGGGTTGGGGAAATTTCGATAGTGTGCCATTTTTTTTTTTTTTTATTTCATGATTATTTAGGGTGGGCTCTTGGCCATAGATCTCGTTAACTCCAATCGTCGGGGTGTTTATTGTACCCATTGTTGGCTGCTAGGGTTCTCGTTTGCAGCTTGAGACCGCCTGTCTCTTTCGCGTCCCTCAGACCGTCCGTCTGGCTCCATACCTGCTTTGTTGCCTTCAAGAATGGGTGGTCGAGCAAGAGCGCTGGGTCGTAAACAACCCAGTACACTATTCCTTAACCGTTCTCCAAGAAGGGCAACGGGAGGAAGAAACGTGAAGGGGTTGGATATGGGGTGTGGCGGGGAAATCTTTTTGCCGCGTTATTTTAACGCGACAAGGGTGATCCATTTCGAGGTTCCCAACTTTTTTAAAGAAAAAAGCACAGAAAATTCAAATTTCATGGAGAATGTTCATTATCATTTGAAAGAACATTCTTTGGCATTTATTTTTTGCAGATTATGTCTATCAAATGTTGGCCGTTGCTACGTCGCAGATGGTCCATCCGTTGAGTCCAATTTTCGATCACTCGTTCGAGCATTTCGACTGGTAACTGGCGAAAGACACGCGTGATGCTTTCCTCCAAGGCCTGAATCGAAGCGGGTTTGTCGGCATAAGCTTTGACTTTACATATCTCCACAGGAAAAAGTCTAACGGTGTGATATCACACGATCTTGGTGGCCAATCGACCGGCCCAAAACGTGAAATTATGTGCTCACCGAAATGTTCTCTCAATAAGTCCATTGATTGATGCGATGTGTGGGAAGTGGCGCCGTCTTGCTGAAACCAAATGTCGCCGAGATCACGAGCTTCAATTTCAGGCATCAAATAGTCGGTTATCATGGCACGATAACGATCGCCATTGACGGTTACGTTCGCACCGGCATAATTTTTAAAGAAATATGGACCGATGATTCCACCGGCCCACAAACCACACAAACCGTTGTTTTTTCTGGATGAAGTGGCAGTTCTTCAATCTCTTCAGGTTTCTCTTCGTCCCAAATGCGGCAATTTTGTTTGTTTACATACCCATTGAGCCAGAAATGGGGTACGCAGATGATTTAGTGGCGTACAGATCAGGTCCGAAAATCGAGGTCATCAACACACTTTTGCAACGTGACTTCGATCACATTAAGGGATATTGCGATGATTGGAAATTGAGGATCAATTTCCAAAAAACCGAAACAATTCTGTTCAGGACCCCAGTGCAGAGGGCTTCTTACGATACCAGAAAAAACTGGAAAAAATTTTGTATCATGGGACAGCATGGACGGCCGTTGGCGGTGAGAAATGAAGTCAAATACCTTGGCATCTGGCTTGACAAGTTTCTATATTTTAATAAAAATGTGGATGCTTGTCTGGCCAGGGCTAGGGGGGCTTATGCTCTGACAAGAAGATTGTTTCATAGCAGTCAACTTAATTCAAGGGTGAAAGTCATTTGCTACATGGCCCTCATAAGGCCGATCATCGCTTACGGTTATCCCGTGTGGTTCAATGTATCACCATCCTACATGGAAAGGATACGGCTATTCGAGAGGCGTTGTCTCCGATCCTGCTTAGGGTTGTACCGAACACCAGACTCCGAGTACATAAAATACTATCGGAACGAGGTTCTATACAATGGGGCCCAGTTGAACAGAATTGACAATTTCCTAATTAAGGTGAATCGAAGGCACGCTGCAAGGGCGATGGCTAGCGACAACAGCCTGATCTTCGGGGCTTATTACCCCAATGAAACATATATAGAGAGTGCGCTCATGTCTGGCTTTATTCCACCAGAGGCATTTGTTTATATCGATTCGTTAGGGTTGGTACAAGACAGGAACGGTATCCCGGTTTTATACCACCGCTACCGTGACGCGCGTGACAAACGGCTAATCCGCGACGGGTACGTTGACAATGCTCCGGAGCTCCTCCGCTTTAGCACGGCGGTATCGGATCGCGATAGGACCGAGGCCGAAAGGCAGCGCACCGAATTCTGGTGGCTACACGAGGGAAGTGATTCAGCACTTCCTCTAGACTTTGCGGACTTTTAGTCCAATAAATAGTTCAAAAAATTATTCTAGTACTAGGTCTGTGGCGGGGATTGTGCTCCATATTGGCGTACAATATGGGTGGTTGCATGCTGCCTGTGGACCAAAAGACTCGATCAGGATGGCGACCCCTCGGGGCATATGCAGCGAGGGCTCGCCACCCAGATTATAATTAAGTTTAAGTAGTTAAGTAATCTTAAGTAGTTAAGTAGTCTTAAGTAGTTAAGTAGTATTAAGTATTTAAGTAGTATTAAGTAGTCTTAAGTAGATTAAGTTTTTTTTATATAAAATTGTCGGTAATCAAAGTTTTTTAAATTTTTCTTTGAAATATAAATTTATTTTAAAATAAAAAAAAAAGAAACTTGAAGCCGAAAGGCAAAATAAAAACTGTTAGATGTAAGCTAACAGCGCCCGCTAAGGGCCATAATTTAGTTTAAGTAAATATGTTATTGATAAGTTAGATTTAAGCATTTTTGTCTAGTATTAAGTTAATATTTTAAGGAAATAAAAAATGAATTTAAAAGTAAAAGTAAAAAAGCCAGAAATGGGCCTCATCGCAAAACAAAATTTGCCTCGAAAACGTCGGATGTTCTTGGAACTTTTCAAGAGCCCATAGAGCGAAGCGATGTCGCTTGGGGAGGTCGATCGGCTTCAGTTGTTGCACAAGCTGTATTTTGTACGCTTTCAATTTGAGATCTTGACGTAAAATGCGCCAAGTCGTTCCATACGTTAGTCCGAGTTGCTGCGAACGGCGCCGAATCGACTCTCTACGGTCTTCGTGTACACTCTCAGCTACGGCCGCTATATTTTCTTCACAGCGTGCTGGACGTGGTCTATTCGGTCGAATATTATCCAATAATGAATGCTGGGTCTCAAAATGGGTGATGGTGTTGCGAATAGTACGCTCAGTAGGCCGATTATGTTGACCATAAGTTGAGCAAAGTGCACGAAACACATTCCTCACAGAACGTGAATTTTCATAATAAAGTTGAACAATTTGTAAACGTTGTTCACGCGTAAGTCTTTCCATTATGAAATGCCAAACAATACTAAACAAAAATAACATGACGGCATGACACGACTCACACGTGATCTGTCAAAAAGGCTATTGAAAAAAGTATCTCTACTTGGATCACCCTTTATTAATGTCTTGCTCTGTCCCAGCCGATGGCCTCAGGTGCCAGTGATGTTATGTGTCTGTAGTTCGTTGCATTATATTGCATGTGCGAAGTACTGTGATGTCAATGTCAATGTAAAAAGAAATCCGTTATTTGCATACTCGGATAAGGACCTGTTTATAATCGCATTGCTTTTATTAACTGACAATCATAATTTTTCTCGATCTTTGTAAATGTTCACATCTGGACGTTAATTTCCAATTACATGAGTTAAAACAACTTTGACAAACAAAAATTCTCCCCAAACCATTTTTTTAGTTCGAAATACGAGAAACGATTAAGCGACGCTTTAATGTGTTCGATTAATAAATTTCAATGAATAAAAGTGTTTAAGGTATTTGACACCTTTATGTTTTATCTATTGTCGATTGGAATATTAATTTAAATACTTGCTTCGTTCAGGCATTCTAGTAAGTACCATACCAGTTCGCTTTGTTTAGAATGACAAACTTGACAAACCTGTCAAACATTTACATTTTTTACTCGTTATATTGCAAATTGCTAAAACACGTAAGCAATATTTAAAGGCAATTTTCACTTTGCTTTATTCGGTTGTATAACGTTGTAAATGTTTAACCTTCTCGCCAGTGCAAGATATACCGAATAAGTATTTTAGATTTTTTTATTGGTAGGGCAAATGCCAAGCGATTACCTTGCACATTGAAGTCAGTGTCTAATCTTTAGATGTCATTCAACTTAAAAAAAAAATGAAATTAATAAATTGGTATAGAAAAAAACACATATACGGGACAGTTACTGGTGGGGTTCTCAATTGCCTTACTTTTAGAAGAACGCCAATCTTTTCCAACGCTTTGTGGAACTTTATATAATGTGAATTGACAGCCATTTTGTTTTTGCCGAGAGGTTCATTTAAGGTTGGAAAAATGTTACCTATCGGTCAAATGCCCACCTCCTGAGTTGATGCACATTTGTGGAATTTTTTAATAGTTCTTACCAAAAACAGATTATTGGATGTTGTAGAACGAGGATAGACTCTGATTGGCTTTACCTTGGCAACTCTGACTTTGTGCTTTTGCGCTTTTTTTACCTCCAAGTGGTTACCATCGGATATTTGTCTCATTCAACCGAATTTGACTGTCTAACCAATAAGTGCGAGTGTTAATAACAAGACAAGAAACACTACAAACAGCCTGGTCAGAATGGCACGGAATACCCAGCCTGCTGTCCCAGCCGAACAGAGATGAACTGCTTCGACTTATTCGGACCACAGGTTATTTAGAAATTTCAAGGGTAAGTCAGGCCCCTTGAACAGAGACGGTGGCGGATGAACTGAAAGGCCAATGGCAGTGCTTCATCCCGTAGTAGATACTGACAGCCCCGTGTCCTAAGGGTATATAATAAATTGGAACTGGCCCTCCAGGCGAGGGATTGTGCTTTGGGTTAACTGGTGCAGTGAAATAACCTCCACGGAAATAATCCCCATGGAGCTTATTTCCTTTTCGAAATGGCAATAAGCCCCGCTACGAAAAAGCATTAACCCAGATGGGTGCTATTGTCATTTGAAATTGGAATTATATTCAAGTTTGGTGTATGCAAAGTTTGAATGTGAGTGGGGACCATGATGCCCCTTGCAACACCCCTGCTTGCTTCCAACACCCCTGGATTTGGGATGTGTGCGAGTTTGGGTGCATGAAAAGAAAATAAACCCTGCAAGCAAAATTCATTAACAGCCGTGGGAATTATTTCCGCTGGGGTTATTTTACTGCACCTGACGAATGACGACCCTGCTAAAAGACGACGTTCATATCTGCACCTGGAAAGTGAAAACATTAAACCGGAAAGGTGCACGCGAACAACTAAAGGAAGCCCTAAGCTACCTAATCAACCATTACTGACATCAAAGAAATACGATGGGATGATCCGGGCATAAGGAGTATAAAAAACTGTGACATCTACTACGTACCGTGTTATAGTGAGCAGAAACAGCGACTGTTCGGATTTGTTCTGAGTGTCAGACTTAGGCATGAAGTATTAGCGACAAGACATTAGCGAACGCATTATAACAATTCGCATCATGGCCAAATTCGCCATAATAAGCCTTATATGCGCTCACGCCCCTACGGAGGAAAAAATTAATACTGCCCCTACGAGCTATTTGACAAAACGTATGAGCGACTATGATGACTTAGGCTAATTGACTTCCCTGCGGAACGAAATGCCACATGGTTTCCTCATCACAATATCCATAAGGGGATTGGCGGTCTACAGATCAACGAACGATATACAAGAGACACGCATCCAATATTTTGGAACTCCAAACACTCCGAGGAGCTAACATCTCATCGGACCACTACCTTGTTGTAGCCAAGGTAAAAAATACTATGAATAAAATTTAATCTCGAAAGACTGCAATCGCGTGGCCGTAAGTGGCCGCGGTGTAGTGGTAATGTGTTCGTCTGTTGAGTGGAAGGTTGCGCGTTCAATCCCAACCAAAATCCATTTCACTTTTATTTAAAAGAAATAAAAAGGTCGGTGTAATACCTAAAAGTATGCACACCATCTTGAATTTATTCAAATTTAACGAACACAAGAAAAAGTGACTCCCCGAAGCTAGTTCGGACACCACCCATGGAGTTTAAGTCTCCACTACATCCAAAATCTTTCTAATCCTCTCTTTCTTCCCCCTCTCTTACGATCGTACTATGGTAACATATAAAGTGTATTCATAACCCCTTGAGTACGTGTAAATTATAAAAAAAAAAAAGACCGCAAGAGACCGTCAAGACCTTATCGATTAACACCATACCACCACTATCGAATGTCGAAGAACAATGGCAACGATGACAACAAACCATTAGATCAGCCACATGATATGCTGGGTTTCTCGCAGCCACCAGCAAGAAACTCCTGGTTTGATGTGGAATGCCGACAGTTGCTCGCAGCCAAGAACGAGGCCTACAAGGCTAAGCTGCAGGTGAAGACGAGGGCTGCCATTGAGCTCTATAGGCACAGAAGAAGGGAAGATTACAGGCCTTTCCGAAAAAAAAAATGAGAGGAAGAAAAGAGCGCGATCAAGGATATATAGAGGTACCACTCCAGGAACGATGTTCGCAAGTTTTACCAAAGTGTAAAACGTCAAAGCCAAGGATACAAGTCTCGAACAGAATCCTGTCGAGATGAACAAGGAAAAATCGTAGGTGAGGACGAACCAATTCTGAAGATTGTAAAACGGCGATGACGAACAACATTCCGCTGTCAGGCAGCATAAACCATTCAATACTGGCAACAACAGCGAAAACTGCCAAGCACCCAACCTGAGTGAAGTGACGATAGTACTATCTAAACTCAAGCTTAATAAAGCTGCCAAATATGACTGCCTGTCCCCGAGAGATTTATATCCCCGACGGAGATGACTTGGTAAGTAACATCCACAAACTCATAAGCCAAATCTGTTCGGATGAAAGTATATGCCTGCAGAAAAGAACCTCAGTATCGGTTGCCCGATTCACAAAAAAGTAGACCCTCTGAACTGCGCCAACTACAGGTCTCCTCAACATCGCCTGCAAGATCGTATCTGCCGTAATATGTGAACGCCTGAAACCGTTTACCAACAACATGGTCAGGAAAGTCCCCAACTGATGAAATCATCACACTTCGACAGGTCCTGATAAAAACCCAAGAAGTCCTAATCGATTCCCACCACCTATTCATAGATTTCAAAGCCGCATACGACAGCGTTAATAGAGACGAACTATACAGAGCCATGCCTAGTTTTGGTATACAGCCCAAGATGTGTCCTATCCATGTTGAGCTAATTTACTCGAACAATCTGGCTCGCATAGTTCTCGATTCCCAGCCAGGCGTCGGATGCAGTTCCGCTCACAAGTAGAAATCGACTTCAACCAACTTAGAGTGCGAAACTGGGGGGCAGTAAGCCAAGAACCTGGCTAATTGGGGAGACATGTTGGTAGAGGCCCAAGTAACAGCGGTTGGCCAGAGTAATTCTTCGTTGGTTTTCGGGCGAGATGCTGTTGTCAGTGTTAAAAGCGATGCCGAGGCAGACAAAATCCCGTACTACCTCAAAGTTATGTCTCTCAATGGTGACGTTCTGTCCAATTCGTGTGTGCTTTTTCCTGTTGACGGTAAGTTCTTGGTCTTACCCATTTTAGCCGCTTCCTACTTCTAAACTAGCAAACGTGGCTATGATATCACGCTGAGTCCGACCAATGATTTCAATGTCTTCGGCATATGTTAGTATTTGCACCGATTTATGGAAGATTGTGTCTCCGGTGGTGGCTAAGGCGTTTTTCACAATCTTCTCAAAAATTATGTCAAAAAGTCACATGACAGTGCAACGCCTTGCCCCAAAACCTTTTATGGTATTGAATGTGTCGTTTCCGACCCTGATGGCGCAATGCGAATCATCCTACACAGAAGGACGAATTTGGGTGGTATGCCAGAGCAAGACATGGTTCTGTATAGTTCGTATCTTTTACCGCTGATGTCAATGACCACATTGTGGGTACAGAGTTGTACTTCTTCAACCTCTGCATGAGAATCATTAACACAGATTTGAAGGAAACACTACATCTTTGTCCGATCTTCTGAACCAAATAGAACTTCATCTTGAAGCCTCTATTTTATTCAAAGCACAGAATGTTATAAATAATTTTTTAGATAAAAACCTCCGAAGGCCCCGTGATAACTCAATGAACCGATTATAGTTAAACCAGACAGACGAACCGCTGGCAATCAAACGAACCTAACATGACCTAACAATTATCTTCAAGCATCTCAGATCGTTGCTTGTTCGCCGCTTTACCCCGGAACCTCCGGCCCCACTCTCCAGTATATTAATTCAAAGTTTAGTTGTTGAACTAATCGTTGTTTCCTAATGACAGCTACACACATCAAAAAAAAACGTAATCCATCCATCCGTCACCTCCAATTGGCGGATATCTTATATCTATTACAGTCTAGACAACTATGATTAATTTATTAGTTTACGCTTTGAATGGCACAACTACAATTTTTTAAGTTTCCCACCTGTAATCAAGCCTCGAAGCGGCCCACCATTAACAACCAACTCTGGTTGTAAACGCATAACTTGTTCAAATGAAAAACAAATCGCACTTGTAGCACGCACATGAATATCTATCTTTAGCAACTGCCATTAGCAAGTATCAACATCAAAATCAATTAAGACTCTGCAAACCTGCACCAACCGCAGCCTAAAGGTCGGTCTAACGAAGTCATTACCCTCCTCCCTGGGCAATGGTAATACCACCGCAAATATAATTGAATAATCA
Source organism: Rhingia rostrata (assembly GCA_949824845.1). Taxonomy (NCBI): domain Eukaryota; kingdom Metazoa; phylum Arthropoda; class Insecta; order Diptera; family Syrphidae; genus Rhingia; species Rhingia rostrata. The sequence goes on from OX463756.1 coordinate 8,651,830, forward strand.
CAACCCTTGATGTCCTACTGATTGTCTTCTAATTGGACGATTGGCATTTGTTTTGGGGAACTTGTCAAATCCCTGAGGATACTACCAGGTACCTCAGACAAATGCATAAAAGGATCCGCTTCATTGGTTCAGCTCAGTCACTCTCGACATGGTCGGGTTTCGTTTATTTATTTGGTTCACTCAGCTCTCTATGATATTTCTGCAAGGTGCAAGCTTCGGCGTAAACATGATGACCGTTGGCCACACCGATGGCTTAGTCGTTCAGTGCACGTACAACCTCATCAAGAAGTACTTCAGGTCGGGTGAATCCCTCTCCGGATCGGTATTGGTAGTCAGTCTCACCTTAGCCGCACCAGTTTTACAAACTCACATGATAGAGGCATTTCACATGGATCCCGACTTATCATGGTCTCTGGTTGTTCGTTATCCTCGACAACCAAGTGCGTCGAAAGTCAAAGATGAATCCTCGCTTGTACAGGAGAAACCGCAGACTTACTTTGTGGTTCTGGAGAATTTGGATGACGAAGACATGGATGACGTTTTCGAGGATTGGAAGCTGAGAACGAATTGGAACCCTCTAGCCCAGTTCGTTGTATACTTCTCAACCACCGAAGAGACAGAGGAGGAGATATCCGAACTAATGGTGGAGATTCTGCTCATGTTCATGACCAGGAAAATATTCAACATCAATGTTATCGCCCAGACGGAGGAAAGTGGGCACATCTACTCAAAAACAGTGTTCCCATATGAGCCGGAAAACAATTGTGGTAGTCGAGTGATTGCCTTTCAAACGCTAGATATTTGTGACATCGATGAGGACGACGAAGAAGGCGGCATCTATGTCGAAGAGCTTTCTCGAGGATTATTTTTGGATAAGATTCCGAAAGATTTGGGCGGATGTTCATTGACTGCGTATTCGAGAACTTGGGAGCCATACATTTTTGTGCAGGACGCCCAGATGAAGGGTATTGAGTGGATGCTGGTCCAGACTCTAGCAGAGAGTTTACACATTGGCATTGAGATTTTAATTCAAAACAGGACGTTGTTTCACATCTTGCAGGGACTCATTGACGGGTGAGATTGAGTGTTGTGTTTTGTTGAAGGTGTCGGGCTCGGGGATTTTGTTTTTAACTGACATTCTGGACCAAAAAAACCAACTTGCTTGATGAATGTTAAAAAAAAAACGATGGGTTGAGGTCAAATGTCGTTGAGGGGTTTGTCCGTTTTTTCTAAATTCACTGGGCAGTAAGTTAATCAAGAAGCGGTTTAGTTCTGATTGATCTACATGCCTACATGGCAGTAACTTAATCAAGAAGCGGTTTAGTTCTGATTGGATCTACATGCCTATTTAAGCTAGCTGCCTCCAGTTGTACACTTCAAGTAGGTTGACTTCTGTTTCTTTATCGGCTATTGTTACGTGCTTACATACTTTTACTGAACGGACTCCTGATCCGTTGATAGTCTCTGAATCAGAAGAAAAGCAGCTATGCATCCTTTTCGACTATGTGCAGATTGCTTTCAGTTATTCAGTCCAAACGCCATGGGATTAGAGACTGATTGACCCTTATGCCGCTAATCTCCAGCCGTTAATCTGTCATCTTCGCTGGAGCATTACTTTTCTTTCGCTTTTCTTTCGGTCAATGCAGCCAGGCCAATGAAGTCCACTTGCTGTTATTATTTGTAATCCATTCATATCTTGGAAGATATATCTCGGAGTCCCAGCTTACTGGACCAAAACGTCTGACTAAACAACTGGTAGGAAGCTTTACCTCTTCGTTGACTGGAGGTGAGTGTGTTTCTTGCCCTGTCACACTCTCGACATTTTACACATTAAATTCGTCCTTGTTATGCTGCCTGAATACATCTGTAATTTCCTGCATATGCCATTGATAATGATTTCATGGGCCAGCCATCTTAATTTTGAGGCACCTTCCAGTTGTTTGGCATTTCGAAGAATTGACGGTTGTTTTTCTTGTCGCCCTACTCTTTCATTTCCTTGAGCTGAGACCTACTAGGGTGCATGTTCTCCCTACAAAAGATATTTTCTCCTCCCTTTTCCTGGGTTGAAATACCTTTCCCACTAGTCCTGGGCTTTTTTTTTTTATTGTAGTGGCCTTGTATCTCAACTGTTTTTAGTCCTTGCAAATGCCATCATACCGCGGGCATCTTTTCGGTGGTAGCTGGTAGCCTAACGGGGATTCAGGAGTTGGCTATTTCTGGATCTTTAAGGCGACCAAGTATTTTTTGATGTACCTTTGCAAGCTTCTTATGTTAGACTGCATAGGTCTGACTTTTCCTGCGACTTAAAAAAGTTTGTCCCTATGAATATTATTTACATCCAGGACGTTTGGCTACCTCACACCTATGATTAAATGGACGGTTAAGTTTGGCGGTTTGATCATACGGAGACCTTGTGCTGTGGTAAAGTCGAAACAATTACCAATTGTCATTCCATGAAAGCTATGCTCTCCAACGAAGCCGCAAAAAGATGTTTTCCTTACAGAATTTCGCATTGAACTGAGAATTTCACATCCAATTCCGGACAGTCTCCGTAAAGTGCGTTCAGGTCGTCGTCAAACTCCTCCATGATAGGGTCTTCGGACTAATCCGTAGAAGGTCGTTTAAATACACGGCTGATATTCCAAGAAGTTACTGCTTAAAGTCGTCGATTACACTGGACCTAAGTCAGCTCCCACAACTAATCCACATCCTAATATGTCCATTGTCCAGTCATTGGTGGCAGCTGTACTACATGCTTGCATTCCTGATCCTATCGATTGTATTTCTTGAAAGGCATATATTAGCCTTGTACACCGCGAGAAAAGATTGATGTTGTTGAATCTAAGTAGATACTAGTCAGCCGTTATCTGTGGTCGTATTCGGGGTTTGGGTGGTATTTGAGGGGATCCGTTATCCCAAGCTGTTGTCTCTGACATATCAGTCTGGCTTTTAAGTGGTAAGTCAGATATCCTGACAGTACAACCACCCATCTGGAGGACCAACAATTTACTAGCTAAACACTAGGACATGTGTCCTTCAATATCCAGTACGAAATTGAGCGCTGCCATTTACCTTTCGACTCATCTGCTACCAGCTCTGTTCAGGGTCCCTCACTAATCTTTGAAATCCTAAATGACCTGTAGTTCGAAAAATGTCGGAGCATCTCATGTAGGTTGTTCACTTCACCCATCCTTACTGGGACCTTAAACGCCACTGTCGACTCAATCTTGGGAATTCTTATGATGCCGTTTTTGAAAAGAAATATGTTCACATCTGGACAAGTCTTCTCACAAGTTCTCATCTGTCACGACTTTATACAGAACATAACACAATATCACCCGTCAAGGTAGTAGGCACCCAGTGTTCGCCCGGATTAGACTGAAAGTCGGAGTTGATAAGCATGGGGTAGATGAAAACATATGACTTCTGTGGATCTGATAAGCGATGCTCTTTTTCAGGAATAGTTTCACCCGACAAAATTTTGTTGATGAATGTTTATTGCCAAAACATCTACACCGCCTTCATATATTTTGGCTCGAGTGTAGCAATTCCGGCTACCTTGCTAAGCTTAGGCTTGGATACAGATATCCTCACTTTATTTAGGTCGGAGTGCTGGTAGTTTTCGCTATCGTCACCCATGTTGAACGGTTCGATCTATCTGACAGCGAAAGTTCGTTCATAATTGCCGTCATAAAGTCTGTAGAAGTAGTCCTTCCATATTCTACGTTTCGAATGTAACTCAACTACGAGTTGTCCTTGTTCATATCAGCTGGACTTTATCAGCTTTTTGTATCTCAGACTTTGACGTTTTCCAATAGCCTACTACAAAGCGCTAGGCCACGGTTTCTGGAAAATGAAAACTGCTACATTTTGTTGACTGCCTCAGCTCTTCAGAACGGGCTCAGTGGAACGACGTTAAGTGCGATGAACTGCCGCGCAGAAGGTCTGGTTTCGATTCCCAGCCAAAGCAGCATCTGAATGATTTTTCACTGGCCCTGCTCTGGTGATGAACTGGGAAATCTTTCGAGTACTATCGATTGTCAAGAAGAGCTTTGGAATCGGCATGATGAATGAATGGTTGTGAAAAATCTAGGCCCTGGGTACTAACGAGCCAAAAATATGTATTTGTATTATTTTGCTCTTGAGAAAGTCTGGCAAACATCCAAGAGTAAAACAGTCAGAGGAGCTTCAAAAATTTGCAGCTCGGATTCGGCGTTAAACAAGAACTCCTTTTTCTTGTGGCAGAAGTAATAACTTTTCACTCAAGAGGGAAGGTAGGTGTAAGGGCCTGCATGGGCCGTTAATTCCAAATATTTCTTTTTCCAAAGCATACGAACATCATTCCTGGAGCGACACCTCCGAGCGCTTTTTTTTATCTCTCTTTCTTTCTTGGCCCATTGGCAGCTGTCGTCTTCACCAGCAGCTTTGACTTGCAGGACTCATTATTAGCTGCGAACATCTTTTGACATTCATCGTCGCAGGAGTCGCAGGAGTTTCTTGTTGGTGGGCTGAGCTCCTGAAATTTTATTTATCTACAAAGGCTTTGGCGTTCTCTTGTGTTCGTAGTCTTTCAACGTTAAATTTTCTCAAAGTATTTCGCCCTTGTTATGGAGTGCGAAATATCCGAATTCATACCTTGGCTGCAACAAGGAATTGTTCAGAGTCGATATTAAGTGCTCAAAATGTACGGACATCCAAAATATAGAGGCTAGAACTTTGTCTATCGCAGACTTATAGTGATTGACGTTTTGTTAAGCTTTAGACCGTCTTACCCTGTCGAAGCGATGGAACAGTGTGCTATCAAAGGCGTCCTCTTTTCCTACTTTGGTGCGAAAGACACGTGGAACGGTTTTAAGATCTAACTTCGACAGTTGCTCAAAAGTTTTGTCAAGCTGTTGAAAAATTAGTCCTGAGTGATGTTTTCTTTTTCCTCCGTCGGAGGACATATAAGTCTTATGTTTGCCAGTTTCGCCTTTATGCGGATTTTCAATGCGTTCGCTTAAGTCATCGAAGACATACTTCCTATAGATACGCCTGACGTCAATTAAAAATCCACACTCGAATATCCCCTGATTTTGCCCACTTTAACATGGTCCCGTAGCATTGTATTTCTTGGGTGGATGAAATGTCTAATATGTAGCAGCTTAGTGCTTCCCTTAACAGTTCAGCTAATGACCAACTTCCAACCTATAGACACATGTTTCTACCCGAGTACACGACGGGTATTCTGTAATTTTATAGGGTTGCTTACAATTTTTGGAAGTCAGATCCGGGTATCATTTTAGCATTGTCAATATCGGCATAAAACAGGAGGTCCCACCATCGTGCAAGAAGCGCACATATGAATGGTTGTGGGTAAGCTCGGCCCTGGGTACTAGCGAGCTTGTTGCGCCAAAAATTTATATTTTTGTATATATCCAACTAACCAGTGATTAGCTCATCTATCCAGACATTTTCATGCAGTTAACCCTTACCTCAACATTTGAATTAATTTTATTTCACAGAGAAATCGACATAGTCATTGGAGGAATCGATGAAGACCCTAATCTAAGCCATCTTGTTTCATCCAGTGTGCCCTATCTACAAGACGATCTAACATGGTGTGTGACCAGAGCAAAAAAGGTTTTCAATTGGCTTAATTTCTTGCGAGTCTTCAGCGAGGACACCTACATTACATACATCGGTTTCATCCTACTGAATGTACTCGTGATTTACATGATTCAGATCCAGCCGTCTACAAAGCAAAAGCTATCTAAAGACATCGTCGGCATTATGATGGTGGTGGTAGGGTTTGCCTTAAATCAGCCCGGTCGTTCGGCTCATCTTCAGTCTAGCATTCGAATATGCGTGCTAATGTCGCTGATCACAGCTTTACTTTTGGGAAGCGTCTACAATTCGTTTCTTATCAGTTCGCTGACGAATCCTTTAAGTTTGCCGCAGGTTAAGACGGCAGAACAGCTTATGGAATACAAAATGGCAGTCACCGGAAGTGTAGAGATTATACGCCATTTGAACAAGGAAGGGGATGTGAGAGATCCAAAGATGTGCATATTTACAATTTTATAAAATAATTTTTGTTTTTTTTTTAAGATCTTTAGGTATATTCGGCGCGAGTTCAGTATGTGTTACAACATTGAGGAATGCCTACAAAAGGCTGCGTACAATCAGCAACTGGCAGTGGCAGTATCCCGGCAGTATTCCCTTCATAATCCCCGAATTCCAAGGGATAATCTTTACTGTTTCGATCGTGATGAGAACATCTATACCTACTTGGTGACAATGCTGATGCCGAACAAGTTCCATTTATTCCACCAGATAAATCCAATTATTCAGTACATCATTGAATCGGGACATTTGCTAAAGTGGACACGAGAGGTGGAACTGGAACGTGTTCTTAAAGCGGCACAAAACACAGATGACAAGCGGATCCAGACCCTGAACTTAAATCAGATTTCGGGAGCGTTTTTATTGACAGGGATTATCTTTTCATTTGCATGTGCTGCATTCGTTATGGAAATGGTTGTGCATCGTTTGCACAAGAGAGGGACAAAGGTGATATTTGTCAATCGGCTACATAACTATTTTGCTGAGTTGAAATAGTGAACAACGGCACACCATCTGATAAGTATTTTCACAAAAAATAATGAAAACAAAAATGTTAGCAACTCACTTTGTTGTCAAGTGTATCGGTAAAGTAGTGCACTATTACACATATTGTGCGGTAATATATTGCATACTCTTAGGAGGTATACTTGATGTTATTGATGTCGCACAGAGTCACAGCAGGCGCATAATTGTGAACGAGCCACATTTAATTCACTCAAGAGTTCAAGACTCAGAAATTATTTCACAGGTCGCTTATAACTAACTGTGTACTGAGTCGTTATATCGTTACATAATAAAACGTCATTACATGCAAATGGTATTTTATTTTATTTTTCAATCAATTAGAGTAAAATTTGTATTTTCAGGTGTTTTTTCATTATACAAAATGACGTTTTGTATGTCAATTCAGCTATTCCCACTTGTAACGGAAATTCATAATGAAGTCCAAAGTTTTTCCAAATTGGGTTAAATAAGATTTTGTGTTATGTCCTCCTATTGAAAAAACACTTAATGCCTACAAAAGAATTATGTTTTGTGCTTAAAAAAAATCGGGTGTGCGTTCACACTCAGTAGAAGTGAAACTGTAATCTGCTTAATTTCTCTCTCTCAATCTGTTTGCCACCTCCATATTGGCCAGTGGCGTAGCGTGGAATGGAGCCGCCCGGGGCAGACCCCATTTATGCCGCTCCAAGGAATTGATGGTTGGGTGTTGTAGAACGAGGGTAGACTCTGATTGGCTATAACTTGGCATTGCCCAGTGTTGTAACTCTAACTACACATCAAGTGCTTATTTTTTAACTCGCAAGTGGTAACCATCGGGTACTGGTCTCATCCAACCCGATTTGACTTGCTAAACGATAAGCGCGAGTGTTGAAAACACGACGAAAAACAGCAACACTATAAACAGCCAGGTCAGAACGGGACGGAATGAATACCCGGCCTGCTGTCTCAGGCGAAACTAGACAAGCTGCTTCGACATATTCGGACAACAGGTTGTCTAGGAATTTCAAGGGTTAGTCAGGCCCCTTGAACAGAGCTGGTGGCGGATGAACCGAAAGGCCAACGGCAGCGCTAAGTCCCGTAGTGGATACTGATGGCCCCGTGTCCTAGGGGTATCTAATAAATTGGAACTGGCCCTCCAGGTTGGGGGTTGTGCTTTGGGTTAACTACCCAACCATGGAAAAATCTAACGGTTACGAAGCAACCAATAGCCTCGGAAAGGACTGATTTTATTGTTGACGACACGGCTAAACGAAAAAAGGACAGCGACGTTCGTATCTGCACCTGGAATGTGAGAACATTAAACAGGGGAGGTGCAAGCGAAGAACTAGCGGAAGCCCTAAACTGCTACAAAGTTGTCATAACTTTCATCCAGGAAATACGATGGGATGGGCCGGGAAAAAAGAGGATGAAAAACTGTGACATCTACTACGGACCGTGTTATAGTGAGCAGAAACAGCGACTATTCGGTTGCGGATTTGTTATAAGTGCCAGACTTAGGCAAGAAGTCTTATGTTTTTCAAGACATTAGCGAACGCATTGTAACGATCCGCATCAAGGTTAAATTCGCCAAAATTAGCCTTATATGCGCTCACGCCCCAACGGAGGAAAAAGATGATTTAGCTAAGGACTGCTTCTATGAGCTCCTTGACAAAACCTATAAGCGACTACCGAAGTACGATGTTTAAATCGTGCTGGGAGAATTTAACGCAAAGGTAGGAAGAAAAGACATCTTTAGCAGTATTGTCGGAAACCATAGCCTACACGACAACACGTCTGGTAACGGACTTAGGCTAATTGACTTCGCTACGGAACCCAGCACGGAATCCAGCACACGGTTTCCTCAACCTCGATATCCATAAGGGCACATGGCAGTCTCCAGATCAACGATCAATCAAATTGATCACATAGCGATAGACAAGAGGCACGCATCCAGTATTTTGGATGTTCGAACATTCCCTGGAGCTAACATCGACTCGGACCACTACCTTGTTGCAGCCAAGGTTAGAATGCGAATATCCACTACGCCACAACAATCCAGAAATACTGTAAAAAAATTTAATGTCGAAAGACTGCAATCGCAAGAGACCGCCAAGACCTTCGCGCAACGCGTATCCCTAAACCTCTCGATTAACACCATACCACCAGCATCGAATGTCGAAGAACTATGGCAACGATGCCAACAAGCCATTAGATCAGCCGCAACTGATGTGCGAGGCCTACAAGGCTAAGCTGCAGGTGAAGACGAGAGCTGCCGTTGAGCTTTATATGCAGAGAAGAAGGGAAGAACACCGGCTTTTAGAAAGAAGAAAAAGGACAAGAAAAGCGCGTGATCGAGGATATAGAGAGGTGCCACTCCAGGAACGATTTTCGGAAGTCTTACCAAAGTATAAAACGTCAAAGCCAAGGATACAAGGCTCGAACAGAATCCTGTCGAGATGAACAAGGAAATATCGTAGTTGAGACACAGTCTATGCTGAGGATATGGAAGAAACACTACTGCAGACTGTTAAACGGCGATGACGAACAATATTCCGCTGTCAGGAAGAACGAACCAACGACAGCGAAAGCTGACAACCACCCGACCTGAGTGATGTGAGGATAGCAATATCTAAACTGAAGCTTAATGAGGCTGCCGTAAATGACGGCCTTCCCGCCGAGCTTTATAAAGCCGGCGGAGATGACTTGGTAAGTAACATCCACCAACTCATAAGCCGAATCTGGTCGGAAGAAAGTATATGCCTGAAGAATGGAACCTCAGCATCGTTTGCCCGATCCACAAAAAAGTAGACCCTCTCCTCAACATTGCCTACAAAATTCTATCTGCCGTAATATGTGAACGCCTGAAACCGTTTACCAACAACCTGATCAGCCCTTATCATTGTGGTTTTAGGACAGGAAAGTCCACAACCGATCAAATCTTCACACTTCGGCAGATCCTGGAAAAAACCCAAGAAGTCCAAATCGATTCCCAACACATATTCATCGATTTCAAAGCCGCATACGACAGCATTTATAGGGACGAACTATACAGAGCCAGAGCACCCATACTCCGGCTCGCAGTCTTCGATTCCTAGCCAGAAGTCGGACGCAGTAGAGGAAGACCTCGCCTTAAGTGGCGCGCACAAGTAGCAACCGGCCTCAACCAACTTGGAGTGCGCAACTGGAGGCAGTTAGCTAAGGACCGTAATAATTGGATAGGCATGTTGGTTGAGGCCCAGGTTCACACCGGACTGTAGCGCCACTAAAGGAAGGAAGGAAATGCAAAAATCCGTTATATGGGTTTTCTCTAAAAAAAAAAATTGGGTATGCAGTTTTGTTACAAGTTTTATACAAGGTGGGCCAAAAGTGTTCACCATATTGAAAGATGGTCTTATTTTTGCAAATGGCCGCCAATGTCAAATCGGTTTTGACGTTTATGGACTAAACAGATGTATAATACAAGTGCACAAGCCATGGACGAATACACTCCCCAAGAACGCGGAATAATTGTGTCTATTTTTCTGCATTTATTTTTACAATTCGTCTGTAGTGTTGCCGGAGCGCGAATTCCGTCGCCGATTCCCCGGCCGTCCGACACCGACTGCGCAAACAGTGTTGCCGAGAGAGTGGTCGTCCCGGAGCACCCGATATGCCGAGAATATCGCTGCAGTTGCCGAGGATGTCGAGCTGCCGCCGAAAACATTGACCAGACGTCGTGCCTCACAATTAGCCATTAGCCGGTCTTCACTAAGGCGAATTTTGGTCAAAGACTTGCGCATGTTCCCGTACAAAGTCCAGTCCGTACATTACCTGCTGTCTATCGACCGCCAAACGCGTGTAACTGAGACTACTCCAGTCTCACGCTGGAGTAGTCATCGGGCCATTTATTTTTTTCGAGAACGCCGCTGGTTCTCAGTGGACGGTGCGCGTTATAGGGCCATGTTAACCGAGTTTTTTCTGCCGCAATCGGACGAATTAGGACTAGAGGACATGTGGTTCAAACAGGACGGAGCAACGGCACGCACTGCGCGAGCCACAACCAATATTAATGAGAGCCAAACGACATCGGATGGCTTCGTTTGGCCCACCTTGTAGTTTTTATTGTAATTGCTCATATGGTTTTTTTTTTTTTGTTTTCTTAAACCCTTTTTCTCTCATTGAGACCATATGTCCCAAGCAAAGTTCGAAGAATCCCAGACAGTCATATTTGAAGGAAAGACACCTATATGTGTCTTATTGGTAATTCCGGGTATGGTTATGCTCTTTAACCGTTATTTTTACCGTTTGCACAATCGATTTTCTATACCAGGTGTCAAAATAAATAAGTGGACGTTCGATTTTTGCAGAGTGCAGTCAATTTTCTTGGACAAAGTTGTTATTTAACTGTAAATCAGTAGTTTTTTCTAAAGATAAGAGCGCTACAAAAGTTTTTTTAAATGAAACATAAATGGTTTTGGATATCAATAAGATTCTTTATTCCTGTGAAAGTACGTTCGATGCCATTATGTATGGAACTTGATTTCTTTTGCACGGCCACCACGGGCATGCTTGCAGAAATCCAGATGCTGAACCCAATTTTCGTCGGTTTTCAAGCATAAATCGGCCGATACTGCTGCAATTTGATGTTCGATATTCGTACGAAGTTCATCAATCGTCGCTGGCTTGTTGGATGGACCATCTGCGACGTAGCAACGGCCAACATTTGATAGACATAATCTTCAAAAAATAAATGCCAAAGAATGTTCTTTCAAATGATAACAAACATTCTCCATTAAATTTGAATTTTCTGTGTTTTTTTCTTTAAAAAAGTTGGGAACCTCGAAGTGGATCACCCTTTATATGCTGGAAAAGAGAATGAATTCTTAGAAGGAACTCTTGGGGAGAGAGTTGTGAAAAAACTTTGCAGCACGATTCGGGAACCTGATTTTATGATTGCAATGGATCGTTTTTTCACCAGCACTCTGTTAATGCAAAATCTTGACTATGCTGCAGTTTCAACCGTTATAAAATCGAGAAGAAAAAACCTTCCCATCTTTGCTAACTATGGAAAAAATGTGACGTAGACTTCGGAGTCAGCAATGGTGGAGTACTAGCTGCAAAGTGGGTCGATTCAAAGGAATTAATAATATTTTATGCAACTGCCACCCACCCACAATTACTAAAGGTCCACACAAAATGAAAGACGGTAAGAAAATTAAAGTCACTATACAAAGTTTTTTATTTTTTCTTTGTTAATTAAAATTAAATATAAAAAAAAACCCAACAAATTCAAGCCCAAAAGCAAAATAAAACAGCTAAATATAAGCTTGCAGCGCCCACTAAGGGCCGATAGATAAGTTAGATTTAAGCATTTTTGTCTAGTAGTAAGTTAATATTTTAAGTAAATAAAAAATTAATTTAAAAGTAAAAAGTAAAAAAACGGTAAGAAAATCGAAGTTCCTATGCCAGTTGCAATTGAAAGCTATAACGAGATAATGGGAGGAGTGGATTTGGCTGATCGAAAATTTCTACTTATGATTTGGATCGAAGATCTGCTAAATGGTGGAAAAAAGTTTTTTTTTTTCAAGATATTGAACATGGCGGTAGTAAACGCATCTACAATCTACTCTGAATTGCATCACAAAAAGCTGGATCTGCTCAAGTTTCTCGTTCAATTTGGCCGAGCAGATGATAGGTACCGGAAAGGCGAATTCAGGAAATAATGTATAAAATAAAAAGCAAAAACATATGTTAAATGTCGGGGACCATATGCCAGAAGTTACAACACAAAGACGTCGTTTTGTTCCACGCTCCGCAAACAAGATTGAAAAACGCACTAAAAGCATTTGCGCTAGCTGCAAGGTTGCTTTGTGCATAACATGTTTTGCTTTTTACCATAATTAATACATTTCCTACATCGGGCTATAAAAACCAGTAGCCCGAATATGTTCCCGCAAATAAATAAAATTTTCAGGCGAAAGGATCATAACGACATTCCATGTGTCCGAATTTCCCAAACGACAGAAAACAGACAGACACTCACGGCTGTTGGTATAAGTCCGGAAAGTGTTGACTCTAACGACGGTTTTTTCACGATCGAAGATCCTCAGGAGAAGGCGAATTCGAAAGGCGCTGTCTTCGAGACCGTGTATACAGTGAACAATCCTGTTCGCCCAAATCACGATATTGAGGAGAGAGCCTTTCTGAATCACTTTTATCTGCGTACCGAACTTCAAGCTTGGCGATCTGAGAATAACGGTTTTACCGTATTCAATGACGAAAACCCTTCAAATGGCATAGTCGCCAATAGCCTGATGCTGTTCGTGCAAAAAGATGAACTCCTGGACATCTTTGTATCACTGAAGAATAAAAAGTCGGCGGGAGAGGACGAGGTCCCAAACGTCGTGTTGAGACACCTGCCAATAGAGGCAGTCGATATTTTCACCACGCTGTTTAACAATGCACTGAATAATGCACATTATCCGGTGCACTGGAAAACGGCGGTGGTACATCCTATCCCCAAAAAGGACAAGGACAAAACAAACCCTGCAAATCTTCGGTCAATAAGCCTTCTGCCGAATGTAAGCAAGGTATTCGAGAAGATAGTCAATAGAGCTCTGCTTAAGCGGGTTGAGGAAAACAAAATTATTCCGGATAATCAGTTTGGTTTTCGAGCGAGGCATGATACCATTCATGCCGCGTCGAAACTAGTGTCCGACATCCAATGGAATAAGTCAAAAAAACAATGCACAGGGGCCTGTCTGGTTGACTTTGAGAAGGCCTTCGACACCGTATGGTTAGAGGGGCTTTTCTACAAGCTGACTAGACTGGGCATGCGTAAACCCATGCTATATATGATTTATGAAATGCTTATGGGAAAGAAGTTCGTTGTCAAATGTGGCAACGTAACTTCGAGTAAAGTCTTTGAAATTAAAAACGGTTTACAACAGGGGGCGGTGAACTCCCCGATATTGTTTAACATTTATACAAGTGATCTTGAGGTTCCCTTAGTCACGCTATAGCGTATGCAGATGATCTGGTGGCGTACAGATCAGGTCCGAAAATCGGAGTCATCAACAAACTTTTGCAACGTGACTTCGATCACATTAAGGGATATTGCGACGATTGGAAATTGAGGATCAATTTCCAAAAAACCGAAACAATTCTGTTCAGGACCCCAGTGCAGAAGGCATCTTACGATACCAGAAAAAACTGGAATAAATTGTGCATCATTGGACAGCATGGACGGCCGTTGGCGCTGAGAACTGAAGTCAAACACCTTGGCGTCTGGCTTGACAAGTTTCTGTATTTTAATAAAAATGTGGATGCTTGTCTGGCTAGGGCTAGGGGGGCTTATGCTCTGACAAGAAGATTGTTTCAAAGCAGTCAACTTGATTCAAGGGTGAAAGTCATTTGCTACATGGCCCTCATAAGGCCGATCATCGCCTACGGTTGTCCTGTGTGGTTCAATATTTCACCATCCTACATGGAAAGGATACGGCTGTTTGAGAGGCGTTGTCTCCGATCCTGCTTAGGATTGTACCGAACGCCGGACTCCGAGTACATAAAATATTATCGCAACGAGGTTCTTTACAATGGGGCCCAGCTGAACAGAATCGACAATTTCCTTATTAAGGTGATTCGAAGGCACGCTGCAAGGGCGATGGCTAGCGACAACAGCCTGATCTTTGGGGCTTATTACCCCAATGAAACATATATGGAGAGTACGCTCGTGTCGGGCTTTATTCCACCAGAGGCGTTTATTTATATCGATTCGTTAGGGTTGGTACAGGACAGGAACGGTATCCCGGTTTTATACCACCGCTACCGTGACGCGCGTGACAAGCGGCTAATGCTCCGGAGCTCCTCCGCTTTAGCACTTCGGTATCGGATCGCGAAAGGACCGATGCTGAAAGGCAGAGTATGGAATTTTGGTGGCTACATGAGGGAAGTGGTTCTGCACTTCCTCCTGACTTTGCGGACTTTTAGTCCACTCCTTAATTGTAAGATAAATAAAATTTAGAAACGAGGTCTGGGGCGGGGCATGCGCACCATATTGGCGTACAATATGGTGGAATACATGCAGCCTGGGGGCCAAAAGTCTCGATCGGGATGGTGAACCCTCGGGGCATTTGCAACGAGTGCTCGCCACCCCGATTATAATTAAGTTAGGTGTAAGTAGTTTTAAGTAGTTTTAAGTAGTATTAAGTAGTCTTAAGTAGTATTAAGTAGTCTTAAGTAAGTTTTAATCTAGTTTAAGCTTTTTTTATATAAAACAAAAAATGTTACTGATCAAAGTTTTTTTTAATTTTCTTTGAACAAAAAAAAATGATCTACATAATAAAAATAAAATAAAAACGACTAAAGCTGAAAAGCAAATAAAAAAGTTAATTTAAGCTTAGAGCGCCCACTTAGGACCGATAAGTTAGTATAAGAAAAAATGTTAATTATAAGTTAGATTTAGTCATTTTTGTCTAGTTTTAAGTTAGTATTTTAAGATAATAAAAAATGAATTTAAAAAGTAAAAAAAAACATTTCCTACATAAGATTATTATAATTAAGTTATTTTTAAACTAAATAAATACAACTTGAGTTCTTGAACAAGGATAGGTATTTTTCTTGAGTCCCATTGGGACTTCTATTTTTTTTTTTTTTAATTCATTTTTATTTTGTTTTTCTTAAAAACTAATTGGGACTTCTATATCCCACATAAAATTACCAATGGGACAATACATCCCGGCTTAGAATTCTCAAAACCGGCCTTGAATTTAAAAAAAAATTCTATTACGGTTAGCAAAGACTTACACAAAAAATTGCGAGCGAAACGGTTTAAGACAACTTACGAATGTCATTATTAAAAGCACAAGTTTTTCCCTTAGGGTAATTTATTAATTTTTTTCTTACACATTAGGTTGAAGTTTTTTTTTTGTGATTGTTATTATTTTTTTTAAGAATTTAATTATTTTTTTTATTTTTTTTTTAATATTTTTACAGGACTTTTTTTTTTAAATTTATTATTTTAACAGATATATTGAAAAATATTTTTTTTCTTTTACTTGAGGAGTTTTTTTTGTATATAGTTATATAGTCTGTAAGTTGTAATAATACTGGTAGACTTTAATTATTAAACAAACCAATTTTGTGAATAAAAAACAATTAAAGTTAAGTGTATATAAATACGACATTAAAAGTGTCTAATATCATATTTAAGTACTACATATTATAATAATTTCATATTATTTTCAATTCCCAATTTTTTATGGCGTATACATAACATGTGTCACATGTTAATTATAAAAATGAAATCATAGCTCCAGCTGTTATCGATACAATGAACAATAAAAAGTTAATCTGACGTCGCGAATATTTATTTTTAACATCAAAAAGCAACCCGAAGTGAAGTGAAATAAAATACAATTATTATTTTTTATTAGATGACTTTATTTGTATCTTAAATATTTTGTTTACAGATACTTTTCTGATGATTACTAAATGTTGTTTGTTTTTTTTATTATTTTATTTTCACTGATTGTAGTTTTATATTAATTTATTAATCTTAATCAATTATATTATTTAAAATTAAGTGCATAAATATCACATTTCATGGTTTATTATTATACACAATTGTTGGCGCTATTCAATTTTATTAAACAAGTTCGACGAACAAAAAATTATAATTATTCCACTATAATATTTTGTTGATATCTTTTTTTTTTGTTTTTCTAAACAACCACTTTCAATAACACCAAAATACACACTCATTTGGTAATAAATTAAAAATAGAGTATTGTTCAATTATGTTGTTGTTTTTTTTTTTTTATTTGATATCTAAACTATACAACCACTGTCTGAAATACACACCAAGCTTTTTATGGTTAGAACGAAGGCACGCCAAACAAAATACAATTTAAAGACATGAAAATTATCTTGTTAGAGATTAAAAACTAAGGAACCGAAAAATCTCAAGCCAATTATACTGGGTTAACATTTTTTTTTAATTTTTGCTTTTAAAATGAAACAACAGGTGTGCCCCTTGCAGGCATATGAGTGCAAGCAAATGACGAACTAAAAAAAAACAAATATTTGCAAGAGGAAAATAATTAGTTTTAAAAAATTTGCAATTAATTAAAATTGGGATTAATTAGAATTTCAACAAAAAAAAAACAAATAATTAGTTTATATGAGTCTTGGGGGTTTATCTCAAACCAACGGTCAACAATCAAATGAGCAAACCATCGAGCTAACAGCCCCCAGGTTAACAACACTCCCCAACACGGGGGTGTGTGCATACAGAACACAAATAAAAACGCCAAAAGTTGATATGGTATATCAGAAAAATCGTTTAAAAAAAAACACACACATTTCCACTCGATAATACATTCCAAAAAGATTTTTTTCTAAAAATACAAAAAAACGACGACGCAAGCTATGATGTATAAAATTGTGTAACTATGCGCCTTGTGAAGGTGTTGGAGGCACATTCCTTAGACGCCAATTCATTCCAAAATTGAGTGCGCATGCCCAGCCGATAACACATCGTGGTAGCCTGAAATGGTTTCGATGGATATTTGGATCGCTTAGAATGAGAGCAGTGGAGAAATCTCAAAAGAGTTCTAAAAATATTTTTATAAATTTTTTTTTCAATTTTTTTTTCTGTTAATTATGAATACGTATAGAGAATATATATCTCATCTCTTGGATAATTTTTTGTTTTATTATTTTTATACTTCTGACTAGTAGGAGTTTGTTTCCTTCTGTGCATGGATTTACGTTCATTTATGGTCAGCATAGTGCCAAAAATGCGCTGAATGAACTCACGACATCAACATTCGAGTGTGTTGGAATTTCGCAAATGAATCCACCACGCTCACATGGAGGAGCAAGAGGCTGGCAATATGTGGAACATAAATAGACACCGGGGAGAATGAGGGAATAAATAAATATGACTAACAAATTGGATGCACTTATTTTTATACCGTCAGTTTTGATCGTCTTTGGGTCTTCTTGATGTTTTGTTGGCAGAGCTCATGAAAGGTGAATGCATCCTTAAAAGGTGTGCGCATCAAAACGCACCACCAACAGGCGGACTTTAAAAATAAAAATTTTACTTTTTTTTTTTTTTAATAATTTTATGATGGCCTGAACAATCATAACTATACCCGGACATCTTAATTTTTTCATATGCATCCTGATTAAAATGACAGACCGCACCTATCCCATTGCAGTGTAATGCCAGTGGGAAAAGTGCCAAAACAAAAACTATTGGCGCAGATACTCGTATCTGCATTTGGATGCATGAGTTCTGCACTTAATAAACAATTAAACCTAATGGGATAATTTTATGTTGGGATATTTATCTTTTTGACAGGGTAAGACAGCGCCGACAACAATTGATACCTTACGGGAGATTTTTGTAGTACAAACGAAATGAGAAGTATCTCACTCATATGGTCGGTGGTTTAGATTGGATCGAGGTCAACATTGATTTTGTATGCTGGACAGATGAAAGCTAATGAATTCTGCTATATAGTTTCGATGCCAGATCTATTTCGGTAGTCGAAATCGGGGGGTGTAAGTGGGTGGTGATGATGTATCTATATCTGTTTAGTGGAGGAGGGAGAAAATTTGATAGTGCGCTATACTCTCGAATGGCGAAGAGGAATAAAAAAAAAACGTGTTTCTAGGAGTATTTCCAGATCGATTGGATCGACTGTATGATGTAAAATACACCGAAACGATGATGATGCCTATTTCAGTTAGATCGTCGCCTTGAAGTCTTATTTCAATGGTGTAGTTGTTTATTATAGGGATAAAAAGGCTTTGCTCCTAAATATAATTTTTGTTTAATGCAAGCTATAACGTCATGCAGTAGGAAATGTTTTGACATTTTATTAGATTGAATTATTAACGAATTGGATTCTATTTACGGATGACGATTGATGTATACTTGTAGATAGATTTTAAGAGTATTCATTACACACCTCAAACTTGTTGATTTCTTTCAACGTCGCTATTTATTTTAGTACTATCAACAATTTTTAGGATTCTGAAATGTAGATCCTGCATTACAAATAAATGTTACCCTATCCCAGAAGGATATATTGATATAGACATATCATCAATAATATGAATCGAATCGACAGATAGGCTGATTTAGCCAGGCCTTACCAACAGCCTTACTCCTGCCTTAGCTTTTGAATTATACTGACAAAATTGAACATATTTACAAAATCTTTGTTGAAGCTAGCGGAAGATGTTGCTTTCAAAAATAACTACCTACACCACAACAGTACTTAAGGATTTTTCTAAGCAACATATTTAGACAGTGACGTTGTCTACATTTCTTCAATAGATACTTTTGTCCCACGCCCAATTTTTCAGACGTTTTCTTAAAAAAAAACAATTTTTGGTAAAATTTTAAGGAAACTAAATATTTTGAAAAAAAAACTTTTTAATTTGACAATAACGTTTTGAACCACGCCCTCTTTTTTGGAAACCTTTGAAAAATATTAAAGAAATTCGAAATATTTGAACAACATATTTTGACAAATCTGTTGTCCGCTATATTTCCTATAAAAAAATATGTAAGACACTGCTGCTTCTTAGGAACTTATTTAAGACTCGGTAAAAGTCGGTCAAAAATATAAAAAAAAGTTCGGTCTCATCATCAGTTCCGACGCTCATCCACAATGACATTCCAGCTGTCAGCTCTTTAGACAAAGCCAATCTGCTTGCAGCGCATTTCGCAGCCAGTTCTACATTGCCTGATTGTGCCCAGTCTCCTCATGTACTTGAGAACGTTAATCATTCTATGGGACAAGTTCACTTTCGTTCTCGTACAGTTGCAAGAGTTTTATTTGATCTTGACATTCACAAGTCCGCTGGTCCAGATGGTATTTCCCCCATTGTTCTGAAGAGGTGTTATTCTACGCTAGCAAAACCACTGCGTAAACTTTTCTATCTGTCCTACTCATCAGGTCTCTTTCCGAGTAGATGGAAAACTGCAATTGTCCAGCCTGTACCAAAAAATGGCGAATCTTCTTCTCTCTCCAACTACCGACCAATATTGCACTTACGTCCCTTCTTTCCAAGGTCATGGAAACGCTGATAAATCGTCAGCTTATGAAATATCTCGAAACACGAAAACTTCTTAATGACCGGCAATATGATTTTCGCAGCAAATCCACTGGGGATTTGATGAAATATCTCACCAAAAAATTGGAACCAATCAATCCACCATGGTGGAGAAAGTAAGATTGTTACAGTGGATACTTCAAAGCCATTTGACAGGGTTTGGCATCAAGCCATTTTGTCGAAAATGCGTGCATTTAGAATCGATGAAAAACTTCTTCTATGGATTAGAAATTATCTTTCAAAATGTTGAATTCAAGTTGTTTTGAACGGATTCAAGTCTGAAACTCACCTAATAAATGCTGGTGTCCCTCATTTTCTAATTTTCATGAATGATCACCTGTCTGCAACTTCTAATCCAATTCACTCCTTCGCTGATGGTAGTAGTCTCAGCTTCTCATATTCGTTTTCAGGTCCACGTCCCTCATCTTCGAACGTGGAATCTAAACGATAACATATGTTAAGCTCATTCAATTCCGACCTTGACAGCATCAATTAATTGGATAAATCTAACAGAGTACAATTCAGTGCTTCCAAAACACAATGCTGTCTTCTGTCGTTAACTTACTTACTTACTTAAGTGGCGCTACAGTCCGGAATGAACCTGAGCCTCAACCAACATGCCTCTCCAATTAGCCCGGTCCTTAGCTAACTGCCTCCAGTTGAGCACTCCAAGTTGGTTAAGGTCGGTTTCTACTTGTGCGCGCCACTTAAGGCGAGGTCTTCCTCTACTGCGTCCAACGTCTGGCTGGGAATCGAAGACTCTGGAAGCTGGAGTATTGGTGTCCATTCGTTCTGCATGTCCTAGCCATCTTAAACGTCCAATGCGGAGTTTTTTGACCAGCAGCATGTCGCTGTACAGCTCGTATAGTTCTTGGTTGAATCGTCGTCTCCATAGCCCGTCAACGCAAACGGGACCGAAGAATTTTCGAAGAATTTTCCTCTCAAATCGACCAAGGATTTCTTCATCCGCTTTTGAGACGGTCCATGCTTCAGCGCCGTACACTCAGAGAAAAATACTATGAAAATAATGGGATTTATGATTAGATCAATCGTTTTTTACTATTAAAATTAATCAATGGGATGCGTACTTTTGAAATAATAATTTGTAAATTATAACAATAATGGTACGATCTTACTATAAATTCAACAGTGTTAGAATTTTGTTTCAATAGTCTGTCTTATTAACAGGTTAATAGTTTGTACCATTGTATTAATGTGATGCAACTATCTTCAATAGGATTAAAAACATATTTTATGTAAAGGTATACCATGAATCAACAACAAAATACTACTTTTTAAATCGTATTCAACAATTCACACTATTGATTCAATAAGACTCCTATTAATTCAAAACTGTGCATCCTATTGAGATGTATATTATTTACTAATACATAATAGGATCAAACTTTTAAATCGATTAGATCATCCTATTGTTTTAATAGCATTACCGGCTTAAAACAAAAGTACTTACTATTAAAAAATAACCAATTAAACCATTGTTTTAATAAGATAACTATTGATTTAAAGTGAGTGGTCCCATTGAAAGTTATAGTATTTCCTATTAAAATAATTGCGACGTATTACAGATTTAAAACAAAAGTACGTATTATTAAACAATAAGCAAATAAACCATTGTTTCAATGGTATCACTATTGATTCAAATAGGATGTTCCTATTGAAGTTTATAGTATTGACTAAAATAATAATAGGACAAACTATAAAAACTATTCGATCGTTATAGTCTTAATAGTATTACCGAGTTTAAACAAAGGTATATACAATTAAAAAATAACCAACTAAACCATTGTTCCAATGAGATAACTACTGATCCAAGTGGTTCGCCGTGTTGAAACTTATAGTACTTCCTTTTAAAATAATAGGACAGTACTATTAATGCTTGTATCATACTATTATATTAATGGTTTTTTTTATACAACTGATAGCTTAAATATATCAATTATCAATCAATGCTATCGAAGATCAATCTGAAAATCCATCATTAGAAAACAAACAAAATAACGAATTTAGAACAACAAATATATTTTTATTTAAAAATTTATATTTGTTTTACATTCAAGCAAATATTATGATAAAACGAAATAACATAAATTACATGGTTGCAATACTATTTCAAAAATACATTTGGAAAAATAGTTCTAGTAATAACAAACATTAATTAACAAATTAACAAAAAATTATTTAAATAAAATTAAAATTTGTGTGCTATCCATAAAAAGGCCTTTAATTGTTTGTAGGATTGTTAGACATTCTGTAGACATTCTTACCAATAACTTTTTTGCAAACAAATTCATTAAACCCAAAGCGGTTGCATATAAGATCTTTAATTTTACATTCTTCATCATCATTTCCAAGAAAGAAAGCTACTGACCCACTGATATTATCTGCAGACAGAATTATATTTCCATCTGTGGTTTCGCTTTCTGTCAATTGTATAATTTGACCAAGTTGACTATCCATCTATTGTTGGAAAAAATATTGCGATTGTCAATGAATGAAATAGTATTTAGATTATAGGGTATGGGCTATAAATAATGGTGATATCACCATAATAGCGAAAACTCTTAAGTTGGTCTTAATAGTTAGGATGTAAGGATTTTATAGAAAATTTTCATTTTCGAATTTACATGCAATCAAATCCAGATAAATATGACATAAAATCTTAACAATGTGCAATTGTCGCAATATTATTTTGCTCTTGGCAGCTTTAATTAGAAATCTAATCGAATTCAAGCGATGTGTACCATTAAAGGAAATTATTACGGTTAATGGTACATACTATTAAAACAATGGGACTCTTATTAAAAGTAACGCATTTTTATGGGATGTACTATAAAAACAATTTGGAATCAGATTAGATTCAAAGGATGTGTACCATTAATGGAAATGTTTACAGATAACCAAACATTTTTTTTAAGAATTGAAAAAAAAATATCTGTATGGTACTCACCTCGATGTTTTGGAAATCAACGTTTTTTACAGTTTCTTCTAAAAAGTCTTATTGGATTTTGAAGTACTTCTGATGCACTGTAATTTGGAATTGAATTTAAAAATTGGTTACTTTAACTATATCAGCACATTTTCGCCAATGAAATTTGTTGATACCCTTATTAAAGTTATTTTCATGAAATGTAATTTTTATCGAAGTATCTTGTGACACACTGTGGGTAAACTAGGGATTGTGGGATAGGCAATTTCTTATTAAAAAAAAAATATTATTTTCATGCTCCAATACTCCACCTAATTTATTGAACGTTATTTTAATTTATTTCTCTAATTAATTAAGAAAAAATATAATATATTTATATACATACCCTCCATAGCTGTTTTCTTTTTTATGTTAACTTTATGCACATCACTTTACTTTGTCAAATGTAAACTTAAATATTATTTCAATTACATACGAGTATCGTTCTTCAGGAGAAAAACAATAAAATCCATAATTTAAGATTAAACAATCACCAAAATTTGTTAAATTGACCGGAACGGTAGGTATGCGTGATTTTAAGGACTAACATATTATCAGAAGACTGAATTCGGATTAAAAAAAAAAAAAACTTAATTCAATACTTATTTGAATTATTTATGCTGCATTTGCCTTACTCGCACAAGTTGCCAAAATTATAAAACAAAATGTTAAATTATAATCAGATATTGGCGGAAAATGGAAGAAATGTTGGCAACTGGGAAGTTGTGGAAATTTTTTTTATTTATTTGTTTTGAATGCTGGCTTCTTCTTTCATGTGCAAATTCTGAATTACGAATTAGTTTGAACGGTTTCATCTGATTTGCTACTTATTTTCCTCGAAATTGGGTAGAATGATAGGCAAATTTAATTGAATTCCTTTATATGCACATAATGTGTGAGAAAAATAAAATAAAATTAGAATCAAATTTGAAAATTTTCAAAGAAATTAGGTTGTTTGTCCTAATAAAATCAGTAGCGATTTTCCATAGCTTTTTAATGTAAGAAGTAATTAAAGAGAAATAATGAATTTACTAAACAAGACTATTGTTTTTTAACTTTATTTCTTATATTAAAAAAATTGTTCACATAACACATAACATACTGTCTATTTTGCAAAAATTAAACAAAAAGGAAAATTTCATTATTGTTTAACATGACTTTACTAAAAGAAACCATAAAAACAACTGTCCGTTTTATTGATATTGAAATGTTGTCAAATGAGTATTGCTTATAAATGTAATAGTGCATATAATATTTTAAATAATTGTAAAAAATACTATTGTAATAAAGAACTGTCACATTGATTTGATGGGATACACTATTAAATTTTATATATTTTTGGTATCGAAGATGTTTAACTACATGGAACTATTAAAGCTATAGTCCGTATTATTAACAATGAAAAGTAAAAATATTGCCAAATTAATAGTATTGCATAAGAAATTAATGGTGTGTTTAATATGTACAACAATAGTACCAAATACTATTATCCTAAGGAACTGTCACATTAATTATATGGTATATCCTATTAAATTAATATTTTTGTTAGAATGAAATATGTTTAAGTACATGCAACTATTAAAACAATAGTCTGCTTTATTAATATTGAATAGTCAAATCCTATTAAATCTATAGTTTCATCTGGTTAAATAACTTCTGAATGCCTCATTTTAAACAATAGTATCAATGTTATTAATTTAATATCAAAAACTATTTAACTAATGGTCCGTCATATTGAACTAATGAGACGCACTATTGATGCGATATTTTTTTAATGGTATCAGTACTATTAAGCAGTCAATAGTATTTTTTAATAGGACAATAGTATTCGTTTAAAAATATTGATAGTGAAGAACTATTAAATAAATAGGATTTCCTATTAAATTAATAGCGTGTACCCTATTAATAATAATAGTTTCAAAACCATTGTATTAATAACCCATATACCTTTGATTTCATTAGAAAACTATTATTTTAATAGTAAAATCTTATTAAAACACGTATTATTAAACCAATGGTCGTACCATTGACGATTTAATGGGATAGTTTTTTCCGAGTGTAGAGCAGGACTGGGATGATCAGGGTCCTTATATAGGCTCTCCGTAGTAGTTCGAGTGAGGGCGTTATTACTGAATTGCCTTCTTAGCCCGAAGGAAGAGCGGTTGCAAGAGTAATTCTTCGTTTAATTTGTTACAAGATGCTGCTGTCAGAGTCAATAGCGGAGCTGAGCTAGAAAAAGCCACGTACTACCTCAAAGTTATATCTGTCAATGGTGACGTTCTGTCTAATTCGTCGGTGGTGTGTGTCCTTTCGTATTGACAGCAAAATCTTGATCTGCTGCGTAACCCATTTTTGCCGCTTCATTCTTGAATAGGACCAATGATGTCCATCTCGTCGGCGTATGCTAGAAGTTGCACCGATTCATGGAAGATTGTGCCTCTAATGTTGACTCAGGAGTCTTGTACAATACTCTCAAGAATGAGATTAAAGAAATCACATGGCAATGAGTCGCCTTACCTAAATAATTTTTTTGGTATTGAATATTCGGTGAGGTCGTTTCCTATCCTTATGGAGTAGCGAGAATTTTCCATAGTAATCCTGCATAGATGACGATTGGCGTGGCATGGCTTTGCATAGCCAAGCATGTAGCATGCGGATTTGAAATCGATGAATAAATGGTGCATCGATACTTCTTGGTTTTTTTTTTCAAGGACCTACAGAAGAGTGTACATGTTATCAAATGTGGACTTTCCTGGCTTAAGACCACACTGATAAGGGCCTCCTTTTTTGTGGATAGAGCAAATGAAGATGCGATCAAGAAAGCAAATTGCAGATGGATAAGCGGCACAACATGTCAAGTATCAAGCAACTATGGCCTAACTATAACCAGAGACGTTCCATCTGCTTGACAATGCTGAACAAATCTAACATAAGCACCGTAATAGATGTCATTACAGGACACTGACCTATAGGCCTACACGCAAAAATACTAGACATCATTAGCAATGACTTTTGTAGAAGCTGCTTGGACGAAGAAGAGGAGGAAAGTAGAAAGTAAATATCACCTTCTCTGCCCTTGTCCAGCTCTCACCGAAAAAAATAAAATTCCACCTTGAAAACTTCTTCTTTGATAATCTAGGTGAGATGGCTAATTTCATTGTCAGAAACCTCCTCCTCAGCTCATAATGGTTCAATTAGGTGTACGAATATATGGAAATTTGACAGATCCATGTAGTAGCACGATGGACCTTGATGGTCTTAGTATGCACGCGCATCGCGTGCAGCCACTACAACCTAACCTAACCTAACCTAAATGATGATAAGGTTCTTCTGTTCTTCTGACAGCGGGAGATTGTTCATCATCGCCGTATAACAGCATGCGGAGTTGGTTCTTCCATATCGTCACCATTGGCTGTGTCTCAGCTACGATATTACACTATTCATCTCGACAAGATTTCGTCTGCGCCTTGTATCTCTGGCCTTCCACTTGCACTTTGGTAAAACTTCCAAATATAATTCGTGGAGTGGCACCTCTCGATATCATCAATCGCACGCTTTTCTTGCTCTCATTTCTTCATTCGGAGAAGCCTGTTTTTTCCTCATTCTTTGCCTATACAGCTCAATGGCAGCTCTCGTCTTTACCTGCAGAATAGCCTTTTAGGTATCGGTCCTGCCTGCGAGCATCTGTCGGCTTTCTTAAGGAATTCTTGTTGGTGGGCGCGGATAACCTAGCGCAACAATTGATTGCGGCTAATCTAAGGGCATGTTGGCATCCTTGACATTGTTCTTTGCCATTAAAAGCTGGTGGTATGGAGCTAATGTAGGGGTTAAGGGCGAAGGACTTGGCGGTCTCTTGCGATAGCAGTTTTTCAGCAGTTCATTTCTCACTTGCTGTGGCGTTGTGGATACCCGCATTTTTACCTTGCATGCAACAAGTAGTCCAAATCGATGTTCTTATGTCCATTTGTCTTCCAGCAAATGCATCCAGTAAGGATGCATTTGCTGGAAAACAAATGGGAGAGAAACAATCTCCCATTTCATCTGCAAATTTCCGGCACTAGCAAGAACCAGATTGCTTGCGTTACACCAACAATTTTTCGACAACCTTAGCGACATCTCGGATAAAAGGACACAAGATCTTATCCGCTTTCTTTCACAGGCTGGATCTAGAGGCCGCCTATATCACATCCACAATGACAATCATAATATAGGCACCAGAGTCGTGGTAACAAAAAGGCACCTAAGTGCTACTTGGATTCATGCTGAACCGCCAATTCTACCTACCTACCTGCCAAGTATCGGGTTTTTCAACAGGAACAGCAAACGACGCCATATTTCATGCCGCTCTTTTGACATTTCTCTTCAGTAAGGTTTGCCATTTCATGATGGAAAGATATACGATCCAACAACGAGTCGATATTATAAAAATGTTCAACCGAAATTCGGAGTCAGTGGCCTCAACGTTAAGAGCGCTACGTCCAATTTATGGTCGTCATAATCGTCCTAGCAGATCAACAATTGAGCGTCTAGTGAAAAAATTTGAATCCGAAGGCACATTACAAAATGTTCCCGTGCCAGTGAGACAAAAAAGTGCCCGCAGTGCTGCCGCTGAGGCTTCAGTTGAAGAAAGCCCAAATGTGTCTCTCACACGTCGTTCTCAAGCGTTGAGCATCTCTGTGACGTCGTTTTGGCGAATTTCGCGAAAAGATCTTGGCCTACATCCTTACAAGATTAAATTGACGCAAGAACTGCTGTTTAAAACAGCACAAATTGGTATAAGTTGAAATGTGCTACAACAAGTGTTTTATCGTAACACCCTATGTCCATCATTAAAATTCCGCTAACCCTAATACATTTCCTAATATATTTGTTCAATTGTTCTAACTGCATTACTGTAATGTCATTCTCTTTTGGTTTGTCAGCGCTTTAATATTATTAGACCGGTTAACCACCGACTACCGAGTTACCGTACCACACCCATGCACTGAGAGGGAATTCACCACAGCAGCAGCCGCAGTAGAAGAATGGACAAGACATTTCAGTCTATTAAAAACCATCACAGCAGTCACATCATCAATACATTTTGTAGTGCACTTTAATTAAGAATAAATTAATTTTTCCTATTATAACGTTGATGAATAGATGTCTTTTTTTTTGCGACTTCACAAGGCGCTGCTAGCACCTTGTTCATGGTGACCCCGACGTGATATTTCACGCTCAACATAAATTAAAAAATTATATTAACAATTTCTGATTGTCATCAAAATTATTTTCAATTGTTTCATATAATCATCACGCTTTCGGCTCGAGATTCCTGGTAAACACGTGCGGAGAATAGCATGAGTACACAATCAAGATAGACCAGGATCCATACACATATTCTTTGTCAAGGTCATAGGAGGATCACGCAGCACACATTCGTTGAGGCGATAGGAAGGCACACATTATACACCATATTTACACACATTCACTAATCCACATACACACACACACACAGAATATTTAAATCAGTTGGTGAGATTCGTTACACAAATTACACATTTATTCATACACATAACACAAAGTTTCATATATAATACATTTTACACATTGGAAAATTCGACCTAATTGATACTAGTAGTGCGGTAAAACCCAAACCTATATATTAATCTATTGGCGCGTAATATCGGTCGACTAAACAGTTTCATAAATTGACTACAATATAGCTGTATAAATCGCTTTGACACTTAACGGGTATCTATACAGTTTGAACATTCATTACCGTTTCTATGCATGTGATTTAACGGGCTAAACCAATTTTATGAACTATTTTATCCATATTAAAAACATATAAAGTTCGTTATGTCGGAACAAAAGTTAGGCAAGGCAAGGGCAAAACGGTCGGTGCTGGTTGGACAAATCACACGGGTGAAGGCCTTTGTCGATACAAAATTAACAA
This sequence comes from Rhingia rostrata, assembly GCA_949824845.1. Classification (NCBI taxonomy): domain Eukaryota; kingdom Metazoa; phylum Arthropoda; class Insecta; order Diptera; family Syrphidae; genus Rhingia; species Rhingia rostrata. The sequence goes on from OX463756.1 coordinate 8,680,455, forward strand.
CTGCTAATGCTGAAGATATAGAAGGGCGACTTGATTCGTTACAAGGCTACTTCGAATCCTTTGATGCTGTCCAATCTGTTATCGAACAACTCGACATTGATGAATTCAAAAACGACGACAGAGCAACATTTGAAGAGCTTTATTTCGAAATAAAACCATTATTGGTAATGTCGTTAAATAAATTGAGAAAGCCTTCCGCCAACCTAGATACCTCCCTTAAGATGGCAACCGATACTCCAATCTCAAACTTTATGCTTCCGAAACAGCCATTGCCTTTGTTCTCTGGAAATTACTTACAGTGGACATCCTTTTACGAAACCTTTGAAAATTTGGTCAACAAAAATAGTGCGTTAGATAATATTACAAGGTTTCATTACCTTCGGTCCGCGTTAAGCGATGGCGCGTTAAAACAAATCGAATCTCTCGAAATATCATCTGCCAATTACGAGGTAGCTGTAAAACTTTTAATCGATCGTTATGACAAAAAGCCAATTATCATTCAAGAACATATTAGGAAACTCTTTGAATTAAAAACGATTACGAAACCTACTTCTAATAATATTCGAGAATTAGTAGATACAGTTAACTCTCACACAAGGGCTTTATCCACACTCGGTCGTCCAGTTGCTCATTGGGATGATCTTCTCAATCATTTAATTCTATCGAAATTGGATTTTCAAACACTCGAAAGGTGGAATGATGAATGTACTCATCAAAGACTGGCCACTCTAAGTGAATTGTTACGGTTCTTAGACAAACGGTGTCGTATATTAGAGGGAAGTCCAACCGCTATCAAGCAACTCATAGTGAGATCGCCTAGACATTCATCACAACCTTCATCATTCACTGCTACAGTAAGTGGTACTAACGAGTGTTCTTTCTGCAAAAGGGGAGTTCATTATATTCATAAGTGTTCTCAGTTCTTATCACTGTCTATAAACGAACGCGTCTCTACTGCTAAACATCATGGTTTATGTACAAACTGCCTGAGACCTGGTCATATGAATAGGAACTGCGCGTCCAAGGGCACCTGTCGCAATTGTGGTAAACGGCACCACACTATTCTACACATTGGTGCTGCACAGGATACAAGGTCCCCTGAACCGGTGGAACAACTACCTCCGTCAAGATCAAACACATCCTTTGCAGCCACATCCACTGCTAGAAACGGCAATGCACCTAGTCTGTCTGCTACGATAAGACCTACACATTCGACGGTTTTGCTGTCGACAGCGTTAGCTCGGGTCGTTAACAGTAGGGGCCAGTTCATGGCATGTAGAATTCTGCTAGACTCCGGGTCTCAGCTTAATTTTATATCTGAGGAATTCGCATGTCAGCTCGGTCTAAAACGTTCAGTATCTCATATGCCTATAGGCGGAATAGGTGAAATAGATGTTCTTTCTAAATACAAGATGACAATATCTCTGCATTCGAACATAAATACTTTTTATACTGAGGTCGAAGTACAATCTTTACCTAAAATCAGCCAAAACCTACCTGAAACATTCATTGAGATAGGTAGCTGGCAAATACCTCCAGGGATCCAACTAGCTGATCCAAACTTCAACTATCCAGGCAAAATTGACCTTCTCTTAGGTGCACAGTTGTATTGTAAGCTTCTTCACCAGGGGTTGATCCAACTAGCTTCAAACTTACCTTCGCTGCAAAATACGGTGTTTGGTTGGGTGCTTCTTGGAGAAGCAATCAGTTCAAAGGCCAATAAATATGTGTGCAATATTGCTACAACGAAACCAACACTAACATCGTTAGAAAGGATTCTCAACAAATTTTGGGAAATCGACTCACATGATACTCCAGTTCGAACGCTAACTAATGAAGAACGTATCTGTGAGTTACACTTTGGAGACAATTTTCAAAGAGATGAATCGGGTCGATTTATGGTTCGTTTACCATTTAAAAATGACCCATATAAAAACTTAGGATTATCACTCGAGATGTCCAAGCGCAGATTTCTTGCCATAGAAAGAAAGCTCAACAAAAACGAAGAAATCAAAAACCAATATCGTCATTTCATGGACGAATACATAAACTTAGATCATATGACGAAGGTGTCTTACATTCCAAAACACAACTATTTCTTACCACATCACTTTGTTCTCAAGCCGGACAGTTCAACGACCAAATTACGAGTCGTGTTTGACGGCTCCGCGAAATCGTCTTCGGGAAAGTCACTGAACGACATTCTTCTAACAGGCCCGACTGTGCAAGCGGATCTTTTTTCGATCATCATTCAGTTTCGAGCCCTAAAATATGTCTTCACAGCTGACATCAGCAAAATGTACCGCCAAATACTCATCGATCCTAGAGATAGAGGATTTCAGATGATTCTTTGGCGCAACTCAGCTGAAAATGACCTCAGTTACTACAAACTTAACACAGTTACATACGGCCTATCATCGGCTCCATACTTAGCCACACGTTGTCTACAACAATTAGCCATCGAGTCTTCCCAGTCATTCCCACAAGCAGCTGCGGCACTTGAACGTAATACCTATGTAGACGATATAATGACAGGTACAAACGACCTGAGTACTGCCATATCATTGCAAAAGGAAATGATAACCCTGTTATCAACTGCAAAATTCGAACTTCGAAAATTCTGCGCAAATCATCCAAAGTTGCTGGAACACATTCCAATCGAAGATAGGGAATCATTTTTATCCATAAACGAAAATGAGTTTGTTAAAACTCTTGGTCTTATTTGGCAACCAGTTTCAGATACTTTCCACTACAAATTTGAAATTCCTGAGCACTCTAACATAACCAAGAGAACGGTTGTATCTGATCTTGGAAAAATATTTGACCCTCTTGGAATACTAGGTCCAGTAGTGGTTCTAGGAAAGATCTTTGTACAACAGCTTTGGAAAATGAAAGAGCTGGCATGGGATGATCCACTTCCGACACCATTAAGTGCCAAATGGAAAACCTACGTTGAAGGAATGACTGGTCTAATGTCATTCCATATTCCGCGACACGTATCATCAAGCAATCAAAACGAAGTAGTGGAATTGCATTCATTTTCTGACAGTAGCGAAGTTGCATATGGTGCGTGTTGCTACATACGGATAATAGATGAAGATGGTAACATCACTACGCGACTTCTATGTGGAAAATCTAGAGTAGCTCCGTTAAAAAACATATCGATTCCAAAATTGGAACTATGTGCGGCACTTCTTATGGCAGAACTAGTCGATAGGGTGAAGAATACGTTGAGAATTCAGTTTAATAAAACGGTGTTCTACACGGATTCACAAATAGTTTTACAATGGCTTCAGTGCGCGTCATATAATTGGACAACGTTTGTAGCAAACAGAGTCACGAAAATTAAAGATCTTACCGCTGACGGAGTGTGGAATCATGTGCCGACCAAGGCTAATCCAGCGGATTTAATTTCTCGTGGGCTATTACCACTCGCACTAAAAGATTCGTCCATATGGTTTGACGGGCCAGAGTTCCTTCAAACAACCTTTATTGACTACGCGGAACAGGAAATCCAGATTCCCATGGAATCAATGCCAGAAAAAAGGCAAATTAAGATGGTATTACTAGCTTCGCATCACAGTGATTTATTGGAAGGAATTCGCCACAATAACTCACTATTGAAATTGGAACGAATATTTGCGTACGTCTACAGATTTGTCCAGAACTGCAAAACGTCGAGTGGCAGAATCACAGGACCATTAAAAACAGCCGAACTTCAAATCGCCATCAAAGGAGTAATTCGAAATGTTCAAAGCATTACCTTTCGCAAATTCTTGGAAGGTCATCTAGGAGAAACTGACAACCTTAAATCGCTTTCACCATTCATCGATGAAAACGACAACCTTATCAGAGTGGGCGGCCGTATTCAGAACTCTAACCAACCATATAACACTAAACACCAAATTCTGTTACCAAAAACTCACATATTTACTAATATTTTGTTTCTCTACTTTCATAATAAAAATATGCATGCAGGTCCACAAGCGCTTCTCGCATCCATAAGGCAGATGTACTGGCCGCTATCTGGCAGATTATTGGCCCGTAGAACCGTCAACAAATGCATCAAATGCTTCAGATGTAAGCCGCGTGGAGTAAAACATCTTATGGGAAACCTTCCTTCTGAACGCGTTAATCCGGGACGTCCCTTTCAAACGACAGGTGTTGATTTTTGTGGCCCATTTCGAATTTACATCAGAGTTCGAGGCAAAACACCAGTAAAGGCCTACGTCTGCATCTTCGTCTGTTTTGCTACAAAGGCTGTACACATGGAACTAGTCGGAGACCTTTCCACAGAGGCGTTTATTGGTGCGTTAAGACGGTTCATATCAAGGCGAGGGCTTTGCAGCACGATATTTTGTGACAACGCTACCAATTTCACTGGCGCCAGGAACGAGTTGTCAGTATTGGCCAAATTATTCACGTCTGAAACTCACAAAGGTATTATCAACGAATTCTGTCTAAAGGAAAAAATTGATTGGCGACCTATTCCACCCCGATCACCACATTTTGGAGGGCTTTGGGAAGCTGCCGTTAAAGTGGCAAAACACCACTTAACTAGAGTCATCTCAGATGCATCGCTAACGTATGAAGAACTAGAAACGGTAATTGTTCAAGTTGAAGGAATATTGAATTCGCGCCCGCTGACTCCATTGTCTTCAGACCCCAATGATCTGGAAGCCCTGACCCCGGGTCACTTCCTCATCGGGCAACCTATTTCTTCCTTTCCTGAACCGAATATCACTACAAAGAGTTTTAGTTCCTTATCACGGTTTCGTCGCCTCCAGTACATGCAGCAATTATTTTGGCAGCGCTGGTCCACGGAATATCTGCACTTACTACAACAAAGAAACAAATGGCATGGATCCCGACAGAACCTGACATGCGGTGCATTAGTTGTCATCAAGGAAGATAATCTTCCCCCACTGAAATGGTTACTAGGTCGAATAACAAAAACATTCCCTGGAAGAGACGGCGTGGTGAGAGTTGCAGAGGTAAAAACGGGTATCGGCTTATATAAGAGGGCAGTAGCCAACCTGTTTCCTTTACCAATTGAAAATGAACACCCAGTGGACGTTCATGGCGGCCGGGATGTTTAAAACAGCACAAATTGGTATAAGTTGAAATGTGCTACAACAAGTGTTTTATCGTAACACCCTATGTCCATCATTAAAATTCCGCTAACCCTAATACATTTCCTAATATATTTGTTCAATTGTTCTAACTGCATTACTGTAATGTCATTCTCTTTTGGTTTGTCAGCGCTTTAATATTATTAGACCGGTTAACCACCGACTACCGAGTTACCGTACCACACCCATGCACTGAGAGGGAATTCACCACAGCAGCAGCCGCAGTAGAAGAATGGACAAGACATTTCAGTCTATTAAAAACCATCACAGCAGTCACATCATCAATACATTTTGTAGTGCACTTTAATTAAGAATAAATTAATTTTTCCTATTATAACGTTGATGAATAGATGTCTTTTTTTTTGCGACTTCACAAGGCGCTGCTAGCACCTTGTTCAGACCACCAGAAGCATCGTATGTTCGTGAATTGGGCTGAGCAACAACTTGAAAATGATTCGGATTTTCATCGAAAAATCATCTTCAGCGATGAGGCTCATTTCTGGCTGAATGGCTTCGTCAATAAACAAAATATGCGGTATTGGTCAGGCAGCAATCCACACGTACTCCATGAGTCATCATTGCATCCCGAAAAAATTATTGTTTGGTGTGGTTTATGGGCCGGCGGCGTCATTGGGCCGTACTTCTTCCGTGATGATCAAGACCGGCACGTTTCAGTGAATGGGAATCGCTACCGTTCAATGATAACCGAATATTTTTGGCCCCAATGGGATGATATGGACTTGGAGGACATGTGGTTCCAACAGGATGGCGCCACAAGCCACACAGCGAATGCCACAAGCAATTTATTGGAAACCAAGTTTGGAGAACGTGTTATCTCACGAAATGGTCCAGTCGCTTGGCCGTCTCGGTCGTGCGATTTGACGCCGTTAGACTATTTGCTGTGGGGCTACGTCAAGTCTATGGTCTATGCCAACAAGCCAGCGACGATTGATGAACTTCGTACGAATATCGAACGTGAAATTGCAGCAGTATCGGCCGATTTATGCTTGAAAACCGTCGAAAATTGGGTTCAGCGTCTGGACTTCTGCAAACGTGCTCGTGGTGGCCATGCAAAAGAAGTCGAGTTCCATGCATAATGGCGTCGAACGTACTTTCACAGGAATAAAGAAAATCTCATTGATATCCAAAACCGTTTTTGTTTTATTTAAAAAAAAACGTTTGTAGCGCTCTTATTGAAAAATCCTTTAGCTTACAAAAATAAATTACAATCACCAGTAAATCGTGAATACCAACTTCGTCATTGCATTAAATACCGTCATATGCACTTTTATCCAGAAACTGAGTGTACATAATTTTTTTTATAATATTTTTAAACCCCAACAGTTTATTTAAGTTTTACATTTATCAATCCATTTAAAAAATTTTCTATTTCACAATTCGAAAACTGATTTTTCCACAAAAAAATTTTGAAAATTACTTGATGCTTTCACACCGAAATAGGATTTGTTTGACGTTTCAAAAAAAATGTCTCGCAATTTGAGTAAAATAAATAAAATAAAAGTAAACCTGTGAACATGACATTATGTGCTTTTTTCTTGAGAAGGGTTCTCCATGTCAAATCTCCTGTTATTTAGTTGTCATAATGTTTGTAAAGGGTAAATATGGGTAATGTATGAGCGCATTCACATAAGAAATGTAGATATCTAGCAAGTGAAATTTTAAACCATCTAAATAACGGTCACATATTGAACTAGTTACTTAGGGCCACTTGTATACCAACATATTTATTTTATTAGCATTAAGGTGTCAAATTCCACCAAAAAGGCAAGAAAGTTAGTAAATAAGTTGGTCGAAATCACCCTTTACAATTTCAAGATTAAGGACAGTTATTACAGATCAGCGAGCGGTCAACCACATTGCGATAGACAAGAGGCACGAGGAGCTTATTAGCACTCGAACGTCGGACAACTACCTTGTTGCAGCCAAAGTAAGAATGCGGATATCCCGCAACAAACCAGAAATACTGTGTAAAAATTTAATGTGGAGGGACTGCAATCGCAAGAGACCGCCAATGCCTTCGCGCAATGCGTGTTCCTTAACCTCTCGATTAACACCACACGACCAGCATCGAATATCGGAGAAACAAGGTCAACGATGGTAACAAGCCATTAGATCAACCGCAACTGATGTGATAGGTTTCTCGCACCTACCAGCAAGAAACCCCTGGTTTGATGAGGAATGCCAACAGATGCTTGCAGCCAAGAACGAGGCCTACAAGGCTAAGCTGCAGGTGAAGACGAGAGCTGCCGTTGAACTCTATAGGCAGAGAAGAAGGGAAGAACACCGGCTTTTTCGAAAGAAGAAAAAAGAGGAAGAAAAGCGCGTGATCGAGGATATAGAAAGGTGCCACTCCAGGAACGATTTTCGCAGGTTACAAGGCTCGAACAGAATCCTGTCGAGATGAACAAGGAAACATCGTAGTTGTGATACAGTCGATACTGAGGATATGGAAGAACCACTTCTGCAGACTGTAAAACGGCGATGACGAACAACATTCCGCTGTCAGGCAGAACGAACTACCGACAGCGAAAGCTACCAACCACCCGAACTGAGTGAAGTTAGGATAGCAATATCTAAACTGAAGCTTAATAAGGCTGCCGTAAATGACGGCCTTCCCGCGAGCTTTATAAAGCTGGCGGAGATGACTTGGTAAATAACATCCACCAACTCATAAGCCAAATCTGGTCGGATGAAAGTATGCCTGAAGATAGAAACCTCAGCATCGTTTGCCCGAACCACAAACAACTGCGCCAACTACGGAGGCATAAGTCTCCTCAACATCGTCTACAAGTTCTCATCTGTCGTAATATGTGAAACCGTTTACCAACAACCTGATCAAACCGATCCAATTTTCGATCAACTTCGGCAGATTCTGGAAAAAAACCAAAAATTCCAAATCGATACACACCATCTATCCACCGAAGGCCGCATACGACAGCATTTATAGAGACGAACTATACAGAGCCATGTCTAGTTTTGGTATACCGTCCAAACTCGTCCATTAATGTAGGAAGCCGATGCATGGAGAATTATCGAATTGCGCAGTTACCTAATGTTGCTTATGGCCCAGGTTCATTCCGGAGTGTAGCGCAACTTCGTCAGGACTTTGTGGATTTTTATTCCGCTCCTTGGTCCTATAAGTAAATTGACCTTATGGCCCAGGTTCATTCCGGAGTGTAGCGCAACTTCGTCAAGACTTTGTGGATTTTTATTCCGCTCCTTGGTCCTATAAGTAAATTGACCTTATGGCCCAGGTTCATTCCGGAGTGTAGCGCAACTTCGTCAGGACTTTGTGGATTTTTATTCCGCTCCTTGGTCCTATAAGTAAATTGACCTTATGGCCCAGGTTCATTCCAGAGTGTAGCGCAACTTCGTCAGGACTTTGTGGATTTTTATTCCGCTCCTTGGTCCTATAAGTAAATTGACCTTATGGCCCAGGTTCATTCCGGAGTGTAGCGCAACTTCGTCAGGACTTTGTGGATTTTTATTCCGCTCCTTGGTCCTATAAGTAAATTGACCTTATGGCCCAGGTTCATTCCGGAGTGTAGCGCAACTTCGTCAGGACTTTGTGGATTTTTATTCCGCTCCTTGGTCCTATAAGTAAATTGACCTTATGGCCCAGGTTCATTCCGGAGTGTAGCGCAACTTCGTCAGGACTTTGTGGATTTTTATTCCGCTCCTTGGTCCTATAAGTAAATTGACCTTATTTACAAATTATCGTCTGTGTAGTGACTGCTAAACACTGATGATATTGACACCATTGGTGGCTTTCATCGAGTAATTGTAGATGCAATCAATGCTGAGGCGGAACGGGTTGGTCTTGTAGCTAACGAGGATAAGACACAGTATATGCTTTCACCAAACGACCCACAACCTTGGTCAAAATTTACCTATTGACAGCATCAACCTTGATGTAGTTAAGGAGTTCATCTACATCTAAGTCAAGATTTATCAGTCTATCACACGAATGTCAGACACGATGAAGATAGACGTTTGGAAACCAATGCTTCTTTGATTTTTCGTTTTTCGAAACCGATAAGATCAAATTTTTAAACTCAAAGCTCTGGGCTCAGTGGAACGATGGTTAGTGCGATGAACTGCTGCGTAGCTGTGCGTTCGATTCCCAGCCGTAGCAACACCATCCACTAGCGCTGCTCTCGTGATGATCGAATTAATTATCTGAGTATTATCAATAGTCTACAAAAGCTGATCTCAATTTAGCCACTCGGAGTCGGAATAAAGCAGGAAGTCCCACTATCGTGCAAGAAGTACACACGCACTCATGAATGGTTGTGAAAAAAGGCTAGGCGCTGGGCACTAACGAACATGTTGCGCCGAAAATGTGTATCTAAATGCTTGCTCTAAAAGTCCGTACCTAATTTTACCAACTCTACAGCTCTGCGAACATGTGTTTGACAATAAGCAAGAAACCGCGTTGACACTTTCAAACGAAAATTTCTTCATAGAATATTTGGTCCTGTATGCTAGAATGTCGAATCGGGAAGAAGTTACAATTTCCAGCATTGGCTCGACCACATTGACAGAATGAACGTACATCAATGCTTCATCCAAGAGAATACTCAAATCCCAAATCAGACGACAAGGAAGATCGAACTTCTGGTTTAAGTATAAAAGAATAGGTGATGCTTTGGGGGCTTGGACAAAACGACTGGAAGCAACATGCTCAGAATAGAAAAGGATAAAAGTCTGCCATGTCTCGTGTACAGACTCCCAACTGCTCTGAACCTCGTTAAGTAAAATAATTAAGTACAAATCGTAATAATCCCAGTCCTGCTCTACGGCGATGAAGCATGAATCATCTCAAAAGCAGATGAAGAAATCCTTGGTGAATTCAAGAGGAAAATTCTTCGAAAAATCTTCGGTCCCGATTGCGTTGACGGGCTATCGAGACGAAGATTCAACCATACGAGCTGTACAGCGACATGCCCCTGGTCAAAAAAAAACTCCGCATCGGACGTTTAAGTTGGCTAGGACATGTAGAATGAATGGACACCAATACTCCGGCTCGCAGAGTCTTCGATTCAAATCCAGACATCGGACGCAGTAGAGGAAGACCTCGTCTTTAGTGGCGCGAAAAACTAGAAACCGACCCTAACCAACTGGGAGTGCGCAACTGGAGGCAAAATAAGCTAAGGTACAGGCTAATTGAAAGGCGTCTTGGTTGAGTCCCAGGTTCATTCCGGAATGTAGCACCACTTAAGTAAGTAAAGTAAAAATTGTTCAATCAAGTTTGCCTTTTCGTTGGTATCCAAGAACGAGTTTGCTAAATTTCATTTAGTCCCTAATTGTCTACGAAGTCAAATTTACAGTTTAATGTAAGCCAAACATATTCCAAATGTTTAGGAATACCTCCATAATTCAAAACACTCCTCCTTCCGGTATTTACAATCCCACAAACAATTGCAATTATTGAAGGTGTTTCAGTACATCCAGCCTTCACATTGCCTCATCGAACCCTATCACTCATTGCCACAATCATTCGAATTCAATTGCATTTCGAGTGCACACTCTAAACACTTAATAATACACCGATTTACAATTATATAATTTACTACTGCCTACGTCAGCTGTATCCATAAACAAATCCAAATAAAGTGCAACATTGCTCTCTGAGCCACCCCTGAACGCCATCAAAAAAGCACTTGTTTTCCCAAAAACGCACACACGCTCAAAAATGGAAATAATTCGAAAAAAAAATCAATTTCTCTCCCAAAAAAGAAATGCCCTACCAAAAACGGCTTAACACCAAATTAAGACATCATTTTCTACCTCTTCTTGTAAAAATAGTTCTACGAAAAGTTGCCTTGAAATCCATCCATGCCATTAAAAAAAAATATTAAATTAAATATATTTAAAATTATTTTTTTATTTTTTTTGTAATTCTATTGAGAAATAAAATAACAATCTATAAAGTGGTAGAAATATCTAAATTTAATTTTTTGTGTACATTTTCTAAATTATCTTTGTTTTTGTATTTTTCGCTCAGAGATGGCCAGAGGGACGAAGAAACCCGCTATAACAACAAAAAAAAAAAAACATTTTGTATATTTTTCGTTTGCTTTTCCACCCGATCCATGTATGGGATGCTGAAAAATTAATTTTCCCCGCTACTTGAATCCTACGGATACGAAATCTGTATCCGCCGTAATATTAATTTTATGTCAGTGTATACAGAGGATTTTTTTTTATATCTCGTTTTTTTCTATTTCAGATACACAATGCGCGCGCAGACTATCCATTTGGTAGTGAATAACAGAAAATATACGCAGCCGTACGGAAGTTTGATGGTATGTGTGTGAATCAGTGTGCGTTTGCTTAGAAAATCTAGCCCGTGGAGGAGTTTTCCGTCGGGGTATAAATATTAGAACACGGGTGTCCAGTAATCACTCGCAGTTCTACAGCGAAAGTGTCGATTAGTCTTCTAATTTTTCTTTTTGTGAAAACGGTTAGTATCTAAAAGATTACAATTTATACAATACAAAGAGCAAAAATTGTTTTAAAATTAAAATTTTATAACGTAAAATTGTGCAAACAGCGATACAAATTCGAAAACTCATACAAAAATTACTTTGGAAATCGGATACAAAAACTTACAACACAAGGGATTATCAGTGGATACACCTTCTGTGGATTAACAATCGGATTTTTTTTATCAACTTTTCAATATACACAGCTTTTGTGATATTAATACGCGGTTTTTTTGTTTTTTTTTTTAATTACTTCAACTCAAAAAAAACGTGATCAGTGATCTTATAAATTTTTTCAAAAAAAAAATATACACGTGAGACAAAATTATTAAATTTCTAAAAAAAAAAAAAACGAGAAAACGATCACACCCGTTTCTAAAAATACCTCCCACTTCAAATGGATACATTTCGAATATCTCATAGATACTTCCACATTTTTTTTGATATCCATGATATTTTCTAAATACCTGCCGCGTATATAAACACAAAAATTTTCTTCCACAACGGATTCACAGTAAAACTCTGCACGAGATCAGTCGCGATCAGTATCCTACTCGATACATTTGTTACGCAATTTTATCTGACTTGAGACGATTTTTTTCTTTTTTGTATGACACAATACAACACTTTCCTACGCGACACATAAATTTCTAACCCGAAACCATTTTTTTGTTTGTTTCCTCCAACAGTACCAACACAAAATCTATACAAAATGTGTGACGATGAGGTTGCTGCATTAGTCGTTGATAACGGTTCCGGTATGTGCAAGGCCGGTTTCGCTGGTGATGATGCACCACGTGCCGTCTTCCCATCCATTGTCGGTCGCCCAAGGCATCAAGGTGTCATGGTCGGTATGGGACAAAAGGATTCCTATGTCGGCGATGAAGCCCAATCCAAGAGAGGTATCTTGACCCTCAAGTACCCAATTGAGCACGGTATCATCACCAACTGGGATGATATGGAGAAGATCTGGCATCACACTTTCTACAATGAATTGCGTGTCGCCCCAGAGGAGCACCCAGTTCTCTTGACTGAGGCCCCATTGAACCCAAAGGCTAACCGTGAGAAGATGACCCAAATCATGTTTGAAACCTTCAACGCCCCAGCTATGTATGTTGCCATCCAAGCTGTCCTCTCCTTGTACGCTTCCGGTCGTACCACCGGTATCGTTTTGGATTCCGGAGATGGTGTCTCCCACACCGTCCCAATCTATGAAGGTTATGCCCTTCCCCATGCCATCCTTCGTTTGGATTTGGCTGGTCGCGATTTGACCGATTACCTCATGAAGATCTTGACTGAACGTGGTTACTCATTCACCACCACCGCTGAGCGTGAAATCGTTCGCGATATCAAGGAAAAATTGTGCTATGTCGCTTTGGACTTTGAACAAGAAATGGCCACCGCTGCTGCATCCACCTCATTGGAGAAGTCCTATGAACTTCCCGATGGTCAAGTGATCACCATTGGCAATGAACGTTTCCGTTGCCCAGAATCCCTCTTCCAACCCTCATTCTTGGGAATGGAATCTTGCGGTATCCACGAAACCGTCTACAACTCCATCATGAAGTGCGACGTAGATATCAGGAAGGACTTGTACGCTAACATCGTCATGTCCGGTGGTACCACCATGTACCCAGGTATTGCTGATCGTATGCAAAAGGAAATCACCGCCTTGGCTCCATCCACCATCAAGATCAAGATCATTGCCCCACCAGAGCGTAAATACTCCGTATGGATCGGTGGTTCCATCTTGGCTTCCTTGTCCACCTTCCAACAGATGTGGATCTCCAAGCAGGAATACGACGAATCCGGCCCAGGCATTGTCCACCGCAAGTGCTTCTAAGCATTCAATTGCCTATTCTAATAATATTTTATTTTTAATAATTATTATTTTAATTTTTCTATTAAATAATAATATATAAAAGAATTTATGTAATTTCACAACAACACAAAGTAATTTTTTATTTTTGTTTATTTTATTAATTTTTAATTTTTAAAAAAACATAAAAAGAGAAATGAAAACCAAACAACATCTGAAGAAAAAAAAAAAACAATATCTTTGAAGAGCTAATGAGAATAAAAACAATCAACATCTTTAAATAAAAAACAAAAAAAAAGTTTTTATTATTTTAACATAACACCCTGTATTCTGCTTGAGTGAACCAAATTAACACACCATTAACTAGGAAAGAAAATTTGACTTTTAAAAAATATATTTGCCAATCATTAAACAGAAATCGAACACAAAAACACAATTCAAATGCATTTATCAATTCTCATTTCATTGGTCCATCATTTACACATGTACAGGGAAGAATTTCAATACAAAATTTCAAAATTTGATCTTTCAAAAACCCATTTATTAGGTCAGAAACGCCATTTTCTAATGAAGCAACAAAAAAAAAGGAATTATTTTTGAAATTGGAATTTCACTACAAGGAATTGGGCTGAAATATTTCACATCTCCGAAATTTTTTCAAAAATTAGGCCAAGAAAAGTATTTCGAAAAAAAAAACTGACAAGATTTGAATTAGAAAAGTTGTGGGAGGCGTGATATGCGAGTACCAAATTTCACATCGCCGTTGAACAACAGAATTTGCCTAAAAATAGTTTTTGTTTTTTTTTTTTTTTTTGGAACAAGATTGAGTTTCAGAAAAACGGTTGATGATGCCACTGGGTGTGCCGACACGACGTATAGAAGGAGATTTCCAAAATTAGAATTTTTTTTTTTCTTCTGTTGTTTTGGTTGTTTTTTTCCAAAATTAGCTGCTGCACACAGTTTGTTGGTCCCTTGGAGTGCGTCCATATACGGATACACGGTAGCATGTGCGTTTATGGATATTTGCGGCACATGGATGGACTCAGCTGGTTGTTGATGACGGATACAGATATACATTTTTCAAATTGAGCAATCGTATGGTGTCTGGGTAACGGAGAACGCACATTTTGTAATGCGTTTGTACCTGTTCGGAAGATATGCTGATTAAGCAATTGAATACAGGAGCCGTTGGTCTCTTTTTCTGTTTGTGGGGGGGGTCATGTAGTGATTGTTGTATATGATACTTAAGAATGTTTTCACATCATCAAATGGATCGCATTTCGCTGACTGTGTGGAAATGTATACACTGAATCATCATTTAGTCTTTGCGTCGCGTCGGGTCGATTATGAAATTTCAAAGTGAATTTATTTGTTTAGAGCTATTTAAGCTATTAGGTTTCGCAATACCCTGTGAACTACTATTCTCATTCATTGCTTATCCGCAGGATTAAGTTATGCTTGTGTGTCATTATGATTTTGGATCACAGTCCATATATGATATTTTAGAATTCGTCAGGATGACCATGGATATATGTTTTCTGTAGTCGAAAAATTCCTGTCGTTTATTCCTTGTATCGCAGGTATTGTCTCGTAATGCTTTTACCCCCGTATTATTAAACGTATTAGTGACAAACTTTTGACATTTTCGAGAGTATTTCTTCTGCGAAAAGCTGGCATGTTAGTCATTGACTAGCTAATAAGCGTTTATAAAAACAGGGGTTAGGTACCCTTTTGGTTAACCAGCAACATTATCAGCTCCCGGCTGAAATGCGTGGCTTTCCATAAAGTGAATACAGCTTGGTTGTAATTCTTATTAGCACTGCACCTCTCTATGGCCGTGACATATTGGTAAAAAGTGGATCGATGTAGTGCGTTCAATCCCAGACTCAAACCACAATCCCGTGAATAAAATTCTTCCTTCTGATTTTTACTGCAGATATTTATTTGCACAAGAAACCAGTCTACGAGAACGGTTTTAAGCACAAAAAAATTTGATGAATAAAAAATAGATTGTACAGAAGCAGACCTAATATCAACTTTGGAAAAAGATTCAGCCGATCATAGTCATAGAAGAACACAAGAAATATTTTTCATTAATTTTTATTCCGTGGAAGAGCTCGGATTTTAGGAGAGCGGCATTTGATTTAATGCGGTATAGTTTTCTATGACAACATCTGAGCGCTTGGTAATTTAGAGAATAGTGAAGATCTGGTTTTGATGTTTAATTTTTCCTAGGCTTAGGTATACGATTAGGTGCTTTCATGCCATTAAGTACATGTATACCATGTTCCTGGTTGCTTTGACTGTAATTATCCCACAAGACCGTCATTACAAAGAGACTATTCAGAGTGCCCATTGCCTTTGACGACTGTCCGAAATAAACTATGGCCTCAACCAACGTGCTTCTTCGATGGCTCTGTGAGCCGGAGTTTTGTCCATTGCATAGTTGTTTTACCAGGCTCATAATGTTCTTGGTTAAATGTTTGTCTTCATAAGCCTTCATCAACGCAAAAGGGACCGCAAATTTTCCCATCAGCGAAAGATTCGCTCAAAACGACCTACGATTTATGCGACCACTTTTTATACAACGGTTGGCAAGAGTTATTCTTCGTTTAATTTTTACAGAAGTTGTTGTCAGTATTAAAAGCGGATTCTAGGTAGACAAAGTCATCAATGGCGGTCCAACGAAAACACACTGGTAATTGTAATTGTGGCACCATCCTGTTGGAAGCACAAATCGTCCAGGTCCATATCCTCAGTTTCTGGCCACAAGAAGTAGGTTATCATCTCGCGACAGCGAACATCATTCACGGTTACTGCATGGCCGACCTCGTTTTCGAGGAAGTAAGGCCCGATGACGTCGCCAGCCAGAATCAAACGAGAATAAGCTAGTGCAAATGGTCCAAATAGAGCCTTCACCTCGGACGCCTTCAGACGCAGATCGCCAGAGTCTACAAACAAAAACTAAATGAGAGACTCCCCGCTGTGCACTCATCATCCACCAAAGTCAACTACCAGTGGAAACAATATCGAAATCTCATCAAAAAAAAAACACCTTAACCTTATAGCCACCCCCGAAAAGATATCCGATGTATGAAGACAATTGCAAGTAAATACCAAAAAGAGAAGACGGGAGAGACACAATATCAAGGAGCTTCAATGTAAAATACGCCACTCATGGGATGAGTACCGAACAAGGACAAGGGAAGAGAAGACAATCCTGCATATGAAAAAAGGGCACATCCACCAAGCTTAGGGAAATCGAAGAATCGTGGAGAAATTCCTTCAATTCATCAAGAAACCCAGGCAGCTGGCATCAAAGTAGGAACACAGGCTCTACTAACTAACAATGGCAACCTAAAAATTGACGCGCTGTGAATTGTATATATATTCAGGCAGTATTTCCAGCAGCTGCTTAGTGGGAGTAATGACGGGAAAGTTATAGAGCAAGAAAACAGATAACCTTCAGTCAGCAAAGAGCGGTGCTGAAGCATTAACCGTCTCAAAAGCGGATGAAGAAATCCTTGGTCTATTTGAGAGGAAAATTCTTCGAAAAATCTTCGCTTCCGTTCACGTTGACGGGCTATGGAGACGAAGATTCAACCAAGAACTATACGAGCTGTACAGCGATATCAAAAAGCTCCGCATTGGAAGTTAAAGATGGCTAGGACATGGACATCAATACTACGGCTGGCAGAGTCTCGATTCCCAGCCAGACATCGGACGCAGTAAAGGAAGACCTCGCCCTTAGTAACGCGCACAAGCAGAAACCGACCTCAACCAACTTGGATTGCGCAACTTTAAGCAGTTATCTATGGAGCGGCTAATTGGAAAGGCATGTTGGTTGAAGCCCAGGCTCAAACAGTCACTGTTTGTGGATGCATCGGCTTTCAAACAATCACTCGTGGATTCTCATTTGCTCAAATGCGGAGTCTGTAGAAGTGCTTCGCCATATCCTTAGACTGTGTCTCAACTATATACTTCCTTGTTCGTCTCAATAGTCCTGTTCGAGCCCTGCATCCCTGCTTTGACGTTTTACACTTTGGTAAAACTAGCGAACATCTTTCCTGGAGTGGCACCTCTCTATATACTCGATTTTGATTTTTTTTTTGTTCTTTTTGTCTTCTTTCTGTTAATCGAGAGATTAAGAGATACGCGTTGCGTGAAGGCCTTGGCGATCTCCCGCGATGGCAATCGTCGACATTAAAATTTTCACAGTATTTCTGTTTGGTTGTGGTGTGGTAGATAATGGTAGATTCATACCTTGGCTGCAACAAGGCAGTGGTCCGAATCGATGTTAGCCCATCGGAATGTTCGGACATCCGAATACTGGGGCCATATTTTATATGAAATCACTTTGTTCTCGTTGAAATTCGATTACGTAAGACGAATATCTTTCTAGTTTTAACGATACTCGTAATTTCTTACGACTGCCATTTGGAGCAATCTTTTTACACAATCGCACATTGTCGTGAATGTCGTTTACTTCTGTATCGTTTATTTGCCACTCGTTTTGTTTTACGTAATAGAGCCCCTGGATGCGTGTCTCCTGTCTATCGCAATGTGATCAATTTGGCTGACCGTTAGTTAATCTTGAGACCACCAAGTCCCATCTCGAGGTGATGAGGTGGTGATGCAGGCTATAGTGGCAAATCGCAGCGAAGTCAATTAGCCTAAGTCCGTTGCCAGACATGTTGTCGTGTAGGCTGTATTTTCTGCCAATGCTGCTAAACATGTCTTCTCTTCCTACCTTTGCGGTTAAGTCTGCAAGCGCGATTTTAACATCGAAGTCGCTCATAGGTTTTGTCAAGGAGCTCGTAGGAGCAGTCTTTCGTTGTATTATATTTTACTTCCGCGGGGCGTGACATCAAATAAGGCTTATGTTGTCGAATTTGGCCTTGATGCGGATTGTTACAATGCGTTCGCTAATTTCTTGAAAACACAACACTTCTTGCCTTAGACTGGCAACTATAACAAATCAGCATCCGAATAGTCGCTGTTTCTACTCACTATCACACCATCCGTAGTAGATACTACCGTTTTCATTATCTTGTTATCCGACACATCCCATCGTATTTTCTGGATCGCAGTCTGCTTTGTAGCAGTTTAGGACTTCCGATAGTTGTTGCAGATACGAACGAAGTGACAGCAGGCCGGGTATAAATCCGGTTGTATGAGACCAGTATCCAAATGTTATCAAAAAAAAAAAAATACAAATTTTTGGCGCAAAAGGCTCGTTAGTACCCACGGCCAAGGTTTTTCACAACAATTCATGTATGCGTGTGTGTACATGCGCAATGGCGGGACCTCCTGTTCTATGCTGACTCCGAACGGCGAATTTGAGATAACAATTGATTCTACTCGGATGAGAAGATTCAATCCTCACGAGAGGAGGGCCAGTGGAAAACCATTTAGGTGTTGCTACGGCTGGAAATCGAACCCAGACCTTCTGCGCGGCAATTTATTGCACTAACCATCGCACCACTGATCCCGTCCGATGGTTACCACTTGAAGGTAAAAGTAAGCACAATTGATGTGAATTCAGAGTTGCAACAACTGGGCATTGCTAACTTGAAGCCAATCAGAGTCTTCCCTTGTTCAACAACAGCCAACCATCGTTAGAGCATTTTACCTTGGCTAATTTTGGTCCACGAGGTGTTTATTATTTCCCACCTACCCAGCATATCTACAGAGGATTCCACTATCCGACACACGAGAACGCGTCCAATGTGAGACTAGCAACAAATCAGTAGAAAAGCGGAGCAAATACTAGGCGAAAGAAAAAGTCTTCGACGTTTTTTTTTACCAAGATAATCTTTGAAACCCACCCTTTTCAATGTTGACGCAACAAAAAGGCCGAACCTCCGGTTTAAGGATCAAGCGATCGCGGGTGACATTGAGCTTGGACTAAATAACTAGCAGCAACGCGCACAGGTTCGAAGCAGAAGGAAAACTGCTTTGTCTCAGGCAGAGACGTACACGTGACCAGGGTTCGAGGCAGAAGGAAGGCTGCTTTGTCTCAGGCAGAGACTTACAACGGGTCGGGACCGGGAGCCCTTTAAGAAAAGTAGGTAACAAATTAGAATATATATCTTCAACCTGCCCATCATTTAAAACCGCTTCTGTAAAAAGAAATACTGCGATCGCAGAGCTCCAAATGGCGATATTAGTCACCACGTAGTGACAAGACCATTGTTTAAGCAGCTCGAAGATGCTGTTAGAATATTAACATGAAAAAAAATAACAGAAAAACGTAAGCATTTTTAAAATATTTGTATATTTCAATAAGGCATCGTATTGGTAATCATAAATTTCTTTATCTAAGTACATGGTAATAATAACTTTTACTTAAGTAAATAATAATTTCCTTTAAAAATTAAAATAACATTTATTTCATAGTAGAGAAAATACAAAGTTTTTATGTTTCTTTTCCTTTCCTTAAATATAAAAAAAAAAACTTTATTACAAAACAGAGAAAGAGAAATAAAATAAGTACTTAGAGAACACAGTGTTGTTGGTTTTCTTTTTATTTGCAAAAATACAAAATATTAAATATTTTGTAAAAGAAAAAAGTAATGTACGACTTAAATTAAGTGCATACTTATGTAAGTAAATATTTTGTTCCCCCTTGTTCCTTGTAGTTTATGGAAATGTTGCATGTAAATATGTATAAAATATTTATAATTGTTAATAATTGTTAATGGCACTACCGAGATGTGTGTGTGCTAAAATAAATTGTTTCCATTTAATTGTTGGTAAGTTATATTTTATTAGTTAGATTTTTATTTAAAAATATTATTGACTCATCTAGAATGTATTTATCGTTTTAAAGGAACGTATATTGTTATTCGGCTATAATTTGTTTAAAAAAACTTTTTTTTTTTAATTAAAATCTACCAAGTCTTACAATTTAGTTTACATTGCAATGCGTCCTTAAAAGAACCCCCAAAAAAATACATTTAGAGAGAGAGGGAGACCCACCAACGACAGTCATTGTTTATTGTCAATAAATTTTTTTTTGTCATCTTCAAATAGACGACTCTGGAATATATCACAACAAAATCTGGAAGGCTTTCTAAATTTAGAGGACTTTTTGCGAGAAGATCCACATGGTTTGTCGTTTTTTTCGAATTTTTTTTTGCAGGCAATTTTCTTTATCCTCGATTTATATTTTTTTTTTGTTAAATCATTCCTTCTGGTGGATTTTGCTCTCCATACCATCATCTCTGTAGACGCATGCATTTAGAATGAATTAAAGTTAAAAATAGCTTGGTGGACGGAATGCTGCTTCAATGCATTTCCGATGCCATACGCGTTCGCCTATTTGGGAGCATGTGATGTGCACGTCTTGTCGAATGCAATATCGTAGTTTTGTACTTTGAAGAATGTTTGGAGTGCACTAAGAGTTCGAGTAGTTTAACCTCAGTATGTTTGAGGTCCAATTCCACTTTTGAACTTTTCAACGTGCAACCTCATCAAATTCACTTGGTGTTTCTGTTTTGAATGGAACACACATTCCAGTTGTTGATCTGTAGTAGTTAAGGAGGTTTATGTGTGTGTGATTTATTTGGAAATTAATTGTGTTTTGAAGAGGAAAAGGGAGTTTGAGGAGCAGATAAATTGGAAGGTGTTTTTAAGAGTTTTTGTAGTTTGGGTGTGGCCTTCAATTGATAGCCAAATCTACTTTGAATAGATGTTCATGGTTCCCTGAAGTCCATCGATCGTTGATTAAGGAATTTATTATGGAAGTGTGGTGAAAACGATTTCAAAATAAATGAAGCGCTTAGAAGATGAAGGAGTAAAGCCATTTTTTTTTTAAATTGCCTGCACACACTGAAAATATTTCGTACATCTTGTCTTTTCAATAAAAAAAATACAAACATCATAAAACACTGTTTACGTCAAAATTTCTTAATCATTTTTACTGTTCTTATCAAAAGAGTTATAGACAAATAAAAAAATAACAAATTTTCGAAAATGTCGCTTATAGGTCCCATACACAACGCAGACACGTCGTTGCAGACCTTAAGTCTGTGCAAACATGCCTTTGCCACACACAGTGCAGACAATCTGCACTGGCATCAGTTTGTATCAATTCGTCGTGGTTGGCGGGTTGGAAGTATGACGGATACTGCTTGAAAAATTTATCGTTCCTTGAATTTTCTTACTCGTTTGTGCAAAGTTCACCATTAACCACACAGACATGTCGTTGCGTACCAAGCAAAATTCAAAAAGTTTTGAATTCACGCAGATCGTCGCTGAAAACAGTCGACAAGGAAACACAAGAAACAGATGGTTTGCGCAGACATGTGCACAATTCACCTTACATACACCATATACTGGTCTGCAACGACGTGTCTGCGTAGTATATGCGACCTATTAGCCCCTTCATCTTCTAAGCGCTTCAAATATATATTTGAAGACGGCCCAAACAGGGTCTTAAACCTTGCTCCTAATGAAGAAATTTTGCCCACACTTTTTGAACACAAGGAGGGGTGGGATTCAAAAACGATTCAAATGGCTGTTTGTACCCCATCCATAATGCATATGGATGCCAACTTAACGTGATATGCTTCAAAGAATCTAGCTTTTGAATTTGGGATAAAAGGGTGTTAAATAAACGTATGCCCGTTTAACTTTCCTCAAGGATCTCTTCCAATTCTTAAAATTGCTAGAGTTGTTGTGCCTCCAGTGCAGTGAGTTTGAAGAATTCTTATAGCGTTCGTTATTGGTTCCGTAATGGTCCAGCCAAACTTTGTTATTTGTGTAATATAAGATGCCTTTTGACTTATCATTGAACACCTCCAACATTATAAACGCATTAACGTCGATGCCTATCAGTTAATCAATTTTTCCGCGGTAGTTATACATATGCTGGATCTGCAAGAGGTAACTCTGATAGATGTCTGCAAATAGATGCTTGTATTTGGTTTGAGAGTAACAATGACATTAAGTAAGAAAAGCCCAACGCCCTAACATTAAGACAGAATTTGGGATTGGTAATGGATTTTTAATTCGACCTGGCATTTGTAAGTAACAGTCGGCGTTTGACCTTAACCAACCGAGCAATACATTTAAACCCTGGAAAGATAAAACTTTCTTGCATTCCTAAGTTATTCGAACATATTATTTGTGATAGATTGGTCTTTCTTTGTCGGAACATCATATGTGAAGAACAACATGGTTTTGTAAAACAAGGATCCACTGTCACAAATCTCTTGATTTTTATGCATCATTGTTCCAATAGTTTGGAAAATAAAAAAGAATTCGATACACACAGGCTTCTCAAAAGCCTTTGACCAGTTATCAAATAACACCATACTTTTTAAGCTTAGGCATATGGATTTCCTCCAGGATTTCTAAATTGGGTTAACTCATATCTATCATTGAGAACGTATCAGGTAAAATTTAGAGATTCCCAATCCAAACCTTTCGTCGCTCAATCTGGAGTATCTCAAGGAAGCCATTTAGGGCCAATTTTATTTATACTTGCAATTAACGATGTAAGAGCTTGTATTCGAGATAGCAAACTATTGATATATGCTGATGACATGAAACTTTTCATATGTGTACAAGATCTAAACGATTCGCTTTTACTACAAACCGATCTAAATAGTTTTACCGTTTGGTGTCTTAAAAACGGTTTGATTTTGAACAGCATGAGACATTTTCACGAAAACGTGTTCCATACAATTTTAATTACAATTTGTCCGGACACACTTTCTGTCATGTGAACAATTTTCAAGATCTAGGTGTTTATTTTGATCCTAAAATGGAGTTTAATTAACACATTAACATTATCGTCAATAAATCCAACTCTATGATGGGATTTATAGAAAGATGGTCAAAAGAGTTTAATGACCCTTATGTCACTCTCTTCTTATATAATTGTTTAGTTCGCCCTTGGACTATGCCTCCCAAGTTTGGACGCCATTCTATGTAGTTCCTTCAAAAAGAATTGATGCAGTCCAACGTTAATTCATATGATTTGCTTTGAGAGGACTACCATGGGATGATCTACACAACTTGACTCCGTATAGGTGTAGAATTAAACTACTACAGCTGTTGCCTCTGTCTCAACGCAGACTTAACAGCGACATGGTTTTCTTTCACCAATTAAAATCAAGACAACTTTATGCCCCTGATCTTTTAACTGCTATTGGCTTTAATACCCGGGGAGATTCTTACAACCTACGTAGAGTAAATATTTTACATATACCCAATCATAAACAGAAGAAGAAAAAAGAGCAAGAAAAGCGCGCAATCGAGGATATAGAGAGGTGCCACTCCAGGAAAGATGTTCGCAAGTTTTGCCAAAGTGTAAAACGTCAAAGCCAAGGATACAAGGCTCGAACAGAATCCTGTCGAGATGAACAAGGAAATATCGTAGTTGAGACACAGTCGATGCTGAGAATATGGAAGAACCACTTCTGCAGACTGTTAAACGGCGATGACGATTCCGCTGTCAGTCATTCAATATTGGCAACGACAGCGAAAGCTGCCAACCACCCGACCTGACAGGACAGCAACATCTAAACTGAAGCTTAATAAGGCTGCCGGAAATGCCGGCCTTCCCGCCGACCTTTATAAGCCAGCGGAGATGACTTGGTAAGTAACATCCACCAACTCATAAGCCGAATCTGGTCGGAAGAAAGTATGCCTGAAGAATGGAACCTCAGCATCGTTTGCCCGATCCACAAAAAAGGAGGCCCTCTAAACTGCGCCAACTACAGAGGCATAAGTCTCCTCAACATCGCCTACAAAATTCTATCTGCCGTAATATGTGAACGCCTGAAACCGTTTACCAACAAGTTGATCGGCCCTTATCAGTGTGGTTTTAGGCCAGGAAAATGCACAACCGATCAAATCTTCACACTTCGGCAGATCCTAGAAAAAATCCAAGAAGTCCAAATCGATACCCACCACCTATTCATCGATTTCAAAGCCGCATACGACCGCATTTATAGAGACGAACTATACAGAGCCATGTCTAGTTTTGGTATACCGCCCAAACTCGTCCGTTTGTGCAGGATGATGATGGAGAATTCTCGCTGCTCTATCAGGTTCGGAAACGACCTCACTGACACATTCGATACCAGAAAAGGATTTAGGCAAGGCGATGCGCTGTCATGTGACTTCTTCAATCTGATTCTTGAGAGGATTGTGCAAAACTCACGAGCCAACACCAGAGGCACAATTTTTCAAAAATCTGTACAACTACTAGCATACGCCGAAGATATTGGCATCATTGGTAGGACCCAACGTGATGTCATAGCCACGTTTGCTAGTATAGAGAAGGAAGCGACAAAAATGGGTCAAGCAGTAAATGAGGGCAAGACGAAGTATATGCTGTCAACACGAAAGGACAACATCGACGAATTGGACAGAACGTCACCATTGACAGATATAACTTTGAGGTAGTACGGACTTTCTCCATCTCGGCTCCGCTATTAACTCTGACAATAACATCTCGTCAGAAATTAAACGAAGAATTACTCTTGCCAACCGCTGTTTCTTCGGGCTAAGAAGGCAATTCAGTAGTAAAGCCCTCACTCGAACTACTAAGGAGAACTAATATAAGACCCTGATCATCCCAGTCCTGCTCTACGGCGCTGAAGCATGGACCGTCTCAAAAGCGGATGAAGAAATCCTTTGTCGATTTGAGAGGAAGATTCTTCGAAAATTTTTCGGTCCCGTTTGCGTTGACGGGCTATGGAGACGAAGATTCAACCAAGAACTATACGAGCTGTACAGCGACATGCTGCTGGTCAAAAAACTCCGCATTGGACGTTTAAGATGGCTAGGACATGCAGAACGAATGGACACCAATACTCCGGCTCGCAGAGTCTTCGATTCCCAGCCAGACATTGGACGCAGTACAGGAAGACCTCGCCTGTTTTGACATTTGACATTTGACATAATCCATGAATTATGCAGTTTGCAATGTGCAACCTTTCTTCGAACCTGATTTTTTATACTTGCAAGACTTTGAATACCTCCTAAAGACAATTGGAAGCCCTGGATTTTCTTCAGAAGGAAAAAGGAATGCTATATGGGTACCTACTCCTCACTTTAGCAACTATAAGATGTCATACAAAACGATTGAAAGCGATAACGCACTTAATGTTTAACCATATGAAGTTGTTAAAACAAATCTAAGAGTCGTTAGTCTGACGATTTCATTCACATTTTTTTTTAACACGTGAAGTGGAAGGTCCAATCCAATTGCTTCAGTGCTATGTCCATTGGCAAAACTTGAGTGGATTCCAGCACTAGATTCTTCGTACAATGACTCTAAAATAGCCGAAATGAGTTCATTGGTTAAGAGAAAAATTGTTTTGGAAAATAACCTAAGCAAACAAATCGAAAATACAGCTACAAGTTAACCCTAAAGATCATATTTTAATTTCGGTACTTCAGGTACAAAAAAAAGTCTTCAATTGCTTCACTTTTCAGATCATCTAATAACAACTGTTAGTCTGCAAAGACCGAATATTTTGCATACCTTGCACATACATCAACATCTATTGAAGTACTTTATCAATATCCAGGTCTAAAGAAGGCTTTTCTTAGATATAATACACCTCTACCTGCTTCAGCAGCTGTGGAAAGACTTTTTTCATTTGCTGGTCTGTTAAGCACATTTCGGCGTGGAGCAATTTCTGATTCAAATTTTGAGAAATTGTTGCTCCTAAAGGTCAACAATTTGGAGAAATTAAATACTTATACGTGATTTTGAACTGAACTGAAATAAAATGAATAAATTTTCTTTGTTTTTCTTAATTTGTTTGTATGAATATTAATTGGCATTGCTCAACGCTCACACAACATTTGGTTATGTTTAAATAATTTTTTTTACAATTTTTTAGGAGTTATATATTGCAGACTGTTCTGTTTCATCGCTACATACCTACGAAAGTCACGATTAATGAGTACTAACACATTTTCTAAAGGATAGTTGGGTAAGAACTTCAGAAAAAAAAAACGACTGAAATCCCAAAAACTTCATCGAACATTTTTGAAGTCCCAGAGACTTTAAATGAATGCGGGTGACATGAAGTGAATGGTAAAGACTGCAATGTGACTCCAGAGAACGCAATGTAATTCAAAAGATTTGCATATAATTGACTTCAATCTAAAGACTGCGCCAAAAGACTATTCCAGTCAAGACTTCAAAAAGAATGGCAGATTTCATTGCTGAAGTCGAAACTACAAAGTGAAATCAAGAATAAAAAAAAAACAGAAGCATGAAGTCAATTGATTTCTTAAATCAAAAGATTTAATTACTTTACAACGCTGGTACCCAGGGCCTAGCTTTTTTTTCTCACAACCATTCATGTGTGTGTGGGTACTTCTTTGCAGGATGGCGGGATCTCATGTTTTATGCCGAAACCGAACGGCTAAGTTGAGATAAGCTATTCATGACAATTGATACTACTCGGCTGATTTGTCAGATCATCACGAGAGGAGGGCCAGTGAAAAATCATTTAGGTGTTGAAAATTATTTCTGCGCGGCATTTCATCGCACTAACCATCGAGCTTGTCATTTTGTTAGTGAAGTTGAACCTAATAACGTCTATGTTCTGTTATGTGTCACAAACAAATGCACTAAACGATGAGCCTGTGAATGGATATTTTATGCTGTGGCACATCTCTCTGTTCGTAGATGCTGCTTGTATTAAGCGCGCTACGACACAGGTCTGATAGTGTTTAGTATAAGCTTTGCAATATTGGCCCACGAGAGATGGTATAAAGACGTCGTTTACAATCCACCCCCTTGGAATGTCGGTAATACTGATGAAGGAACTCACGAACTACCTGCAATTGAGTAGTCTGCAAATCATTGGCTTTATTTTTGACACATGAATTTGTTCACAATTTTGTTTATGATTTTTTTGTTTTAATTTTATAAAATGTGTCTCTCGAATAAGATTATTTTTTATATTTATTTTCTTAATAAACTGCACATTGTTACATCCACCACTATAATACAACTTTTTATAGATTTCTCGTTTTTTTTTTTACAATTTCTTGTCTAAGGCACGTTCTTTTTTATTTCTTTAACGATTTCATTATATAATTCATTTACAATCGAGTTTTATCGTTTTTACCTTTCGCTGCAACACATTCGATGTAGTTTCTAAGTTTTATCGTTAAATTAAAGTATTACACCTAGAGTTATGATTTTAATTTAATACTATTCACCTAAAACTAAACTCGTTTTCTCAGTTTTTTTTATATAAACAGCTTAAATAAAATAAATATTTTTTGTATAAGTATAAGATAAATGTAAATATTCATTTTTTTAATTATAATGTTCTATAATCGATTATTAGTATTGCGAATATTTATTTTTGTTTGATTGTATCTCATTTTGTGTATTAGATAAAATAATACCTCAAGTAGCTGCTAAGAGAAATTAATTGGATACCTACCCTATGCGATCGTTACAATTGCGTTGTAATGACCGACTTGCGGATGATTGTCGGCTCTTTGCTTTTTGGAGCCGACACTATTTCGGAGGATACCAACCACGGGGAAACCATTTCATTGGGTGGGTTTATGTGGTTAATGGAATTCTGAAAGTAAATCGAATGATGTGCCTATCAGATGAAAAGAAAACAGGATTGGAATGAAAACAAAACCAGTGATGAGAAAATATAAAATGGTGGTCCACAAGAAGCAAAAATATATAACAGGTGCAACCTACCTTCTTCTCCCGATGGTGGTTGTCATTGAGTTCTCTATTCTCCTTGTTCTCGTGATTTCGGTGTTCTTCGTTCGTGATTGCATTGAATGCGTTTGTTTGCGGTACAGTAGGTGGTACGATTACGTCCTTGTGCTCGTCGACGACATTGCTGATGTTATTAATGAAGATCTCATTAATAAGGGACTCGGTCGTCGAGACAAGGGTCGGTGTTGGCGGTGGACTACTGGGCGTTGTAACAATTGTTGTAAGCGTTGTGGTGGCGAAAGCGTTTATGGGACTGCTGGGCGGTGTCAATGACGATGTGGTAGCTGTGACAGGCGATGTTGATGGTTTTTGCTCGACTATGCTAAGTGTGAGTTTGTCACCGCCCTTGTTTAATTAACAAACACACACACAAGCGAAATTTCAACGAAAATAAAATGCAAGTTTGCAGGTGGGACAAACAAAAATAAAAAAAAGCAAAAGGGTGATAAAATAAGTATACGTGACGGGTGAAACGAGAACAAATCTAGCATTTGATTTATTTTCTGAATAATTCTGAGTCTGTTAGCTAATTTGGGTATTAAGGGTTGAAAACTTACCACTGATATGTAGGTGGCGTTGAGCGAGTCTGGCCCATCGCTATGATGCAGACTATTGTTCATGGATGAGGCGGCGGGAACGAACATCTGGTTTGTAAGCTTTGCATTAGTTGCAACTCCCATTTCTTCTTCGACGCGGGCTGAAAGAAAATAAGGTTTAGAAATTGTCATTGTAGTGGAAATGGTCAAGAAGGTAATAGTCGGGGGTATGTTGTGGTGAGGATATAACACAGGATCTCCAAGTAGGCTCAACTTTATTACTCATGTGGGTACTTATTTCTATAATCTGACGAGGTTTGGTTTGTAGAATTGATAGCGGAGACGATACAAACTTAGATAAGGTTGCGATAGGAGGGCTGCATTTGTACACACATTTTTACTCGGAATCCAAAAAGACTCATTGGGAATGCATTGAATTATACATTGTTGGACATGTTTGAAACATAAGCACTTAGATCTTGGATCAATTTTTGGCGCAACAGGATTGTTAATACCCAGGGCCTAGCTTTCTCACAACCATTCATGTGTGCGTGTGTACTTGTTGCGCGATGGCGAGACCTCCTGTTTTATGCCAACTCCGAACCTCGAATCTGAGTTAAGCTTTTCTTGATAAGCGATACTACTCAGATGATTTATCAGATCATCACGAGAGGAGGGCCAGTAAAAAATTATTTAGGTGTTCCTACGACTGGAAATCGATGCCAGACCTCCTGCACGGCCGTTCATCGCACAAACCATCGCGCCACTGAGCCCGGATCAATTAAAATCAAATAAAAGTATCTGAAGTCAGTCAAGTTGTCGAAGAACCGTGGTCTCAAGCTGGATAGGTGTAGATTTTAACGATGACACCGGGGATAGTCCTCATCTCTTCAGCTTTTGCCAATGTCATCTGGAAGACTCCTAACCTTTAAGTAATGGTTGTTATGGTTGTTGTGACTAAGTGGCGTTAAAGTCCGGAATGAACGCGGACCTCTCCAATTAACCCGTCCTTAGCTAACTGCATTTATTTGCGCACTCCAAGTTGGCTGGGGTCGGTTTCTACTTGTGCGCGCCAATCAAGGCGAGATCTTCCTCTACTGCGTCCGACGTCTGACGGGGATCCAAGACTCTGCAGGCCGGAGTATTGGGAATTCTTCGTTTAATTTCTGACGAGATGTTTTAATCAGAGGTAATATCGGAGCCTATGTAGACAAAGTCCAGTACTACCTCAAAGTTATATCTGTCAATGGTGACGTTCTGTCCAATTCGTCGATGTTGTGTGTCCCTATATACTTAGTCTTACCCTCATTTACTGCTAAACCCGTTTTCGCCGCTTCCCTCTCTATACTAACAAATGTGGCTATGACAACCCGTTGAGTCCTGCGATTGATGTCAATATCGTCGGCGTATGCTAGCAGTTGCACCGATTTTTGGAAAATCTTGCTTCTGGTGTTGGCTTGGGGTGCTTTGCACAATCCTGTCACGAGTAAAGTTAAGAAATTCACATGACAGCACATCGCCTTGCCTAAATCCTTTTTTTTTTGGTATCGAATGTGCCGGTGAGGTCGTTTCTGACCCTGATGGAGCAGCGAGAATTCTCAATTGTCATCCTACACACGGATAAGTTTGGGCGGTACACCAAAGCTAGACTCTGGTCTGTATAGTTCGTTTCAATAACGTCGTATGCGGCTTTGAAATCGATGAATAGTTGTTGGTCATCGATTTGAACTTTTTGTTTTTTTTTTTTTTTTGTATGCCGAAGTTTGAAAATATGATCGGTTGTGGACTTTCCTGGCCTAAAACCACACTGATAAGGACCGTCCAGGATGTTGGAAAAACGAGTTTCAGGCGTCACATATTACGACAGATAGGATCTTATAAGCGATGTTGAAGAGAATTATGCCTCTGTAGTTGGCGTAGTTCAGAGGGTCTCCTTTTTTGTGGATCGGGCAAACGATGCTGAGGTTCCATTCTTCAGGCATACTTGCTTCCGACCAGGTTTGCCTTATGAGTTGGTGGATGTTACTTACCAAGTCATCTTCGCCGGCTTTATAAAGCTCAGGGGAAGGCCGTCATTTCGGACAGCCTTATAAAGCTTGAGTTAAGATATTGCTATCCTCACCTCAGGTCGGGTGGTTGGTAGTTTTAGCTGGCAGTTCGTTCTGCCTGACAGCGAAATGTTGTCGTCGTCGCCGTTTCACCGTGTACAGAAGTTGTTCTTCAATATCAATGTATCATCATCGACTGTGTCTCAACAGAACAGAATCCTGGTTCGAGCCTTGTATCCTTGGCTTTGACGTTCTACACTTGGGTAAAACTTTCGACCATCGTTCCTGGAGTGGCACCTCTCTATATCCTCGAAGCGCGCTTTTCTTGCTTTTTTATTTTCTTTGTGTTCCGGTGTTCTTCCCTTCTTCTCTGCTAATAAATGGCAGCTCTCGTCTTTACCTGCAGCTTAGCCTTGTAGGCCTCGTTCTTGGCTGCGAGCATCGGCATTCCTCACCAAACCAGGAGTTTATTTCTGGTAGACGCGAGAAACCTGGCACACCAGGTGTTGATGCTGGTGTTATGGTGTTAATCGAGAGGTTAAGGGATACGCGTTGCGCGGAGGCCTTCGCAGTCTCTTGCGATTGCATTGTTTCGACAATAAATGATTTCACAGTATTCTGGTTTGTTGTGGTGTGGTGGATACCCGCATTCTTACCTTGATTGCAACAAGGTAGTGGTCCTAGTCGGAATGTTCGGACATCCAAACCGCTGGATGCGTGCATCTTGTCTATCGCATAGTGATCAATTTGGTTGACCGTTTGTTGACCACTACCTCTTTTTTTGCGTCAACTGTTAGTCACAAATTCGACACGCTTTAAATGGGCATTACAGTCGTTTCTGGCTTGTTTGTACCAAAGATTATAAAGCCATACATATGACGCACTGCATACAAGAAAAAATGTTCTATGGCGGGTCTTACTGGCACAGCCTGCCATATATTTGGATCTCATTTCTCATGTGTGCACGTGCACAGCGCCCGCCCGTACCATGAAGCTGGTGAGCGAAATTTTCTGTTTTTTGTTCTCAATGCGTCATCTGTGTGGCTTTAAAATCTTTGGTTTGTACTTTGTTCGGCTTTTCTCGGTTGGGTTGATCTTGTTTAACCAAAACATGCCATCCATTTACCTTTGGTCTGATATTCTTCATTCTGTTGGGAATAAAAGATCTCATACCAAGGAGAATTATGTTTGATGGCATATCAGCAGCAGCATCAACGTCTCTATCGAAAGGTCATAGTGACCAGCGGTTAAAAAAGCATATTGGTACTATATCCGGGTAAGGTTCATTTTTTTTAAATCAGAATTTATATACCACCTGTGTTTTACTTAACGCCAAAACAGCAGGTTTATATTTTGAAATGTGGATGTAAGCCGACAAAAGACCTTAACCCACAATTATTACACACGTCCGCTATAAATTTCGATTCCACTAACACAGACGTTTAGCAGTCCTTGCGCTTCGGAGAAGTACGGGCGTTAGCTGTTTAGTTTTCGAAAGTCCGACATTTTCACATAAAGGTTGCTTATGGTGACATTTCACGCTAATAGTCGTGCGTAAGAAATTGAGGCAAATTTACTTTTCTTTGCTACCACCAAGTTGTTGCTTATAACCACCATAGCACATGGGCTCAATTTGTAGACTTTCAATAGCAAAAGACTTATCCTTGAAGTTTTTAATTCATATTCTACGAAAGTTTAGATAACAGAAGATTCTTCCTAGCCAAACTAACCTTGACTACGTCGACGCGTTCAGATAGCACCGGTTTCTTAAAAACGTCGACCCCCACATAAACAAATCCAGTCAATTGGAAGCCTTATGACCCGTTTACCCCGATCATTACCGGATCAACAACTTTACTCACCTTTCAGTATGTTACATTTGATGTGTCCAGGCGGAAGCGCTCCAGGTCCAATATTCGCCATCTTCACTTGATTGTTTGGCTTTTCCACGTTCGACAAGCGCTTCAGTGTCTCCGTATTGTGTTCCATATCAGATGTTTTATTGATCGTAACTCTGGCAAAATTCCCAATTAAAAATTTCAACGAAACAGACGAAATAAAAAAAAAAGAAGCGAATTAGTATTTGTTATCGTCAAGCTAAGTCGCACATAAATCATGATTGAAGCGGACAAAAATTATTTAAATGCTTGATATTTTGTTTATCTACCTGATACTGTTAGCATCATTAATTGCTTCTGTAGCTAGAATTGATGGGGATGGATCTTTAACAATGGACTTAAGCAATGAATCTAGCTCTTTATCTTTATCCGACAAGCCACTTTTTATGCTGCAAAAAGACAGATGTTGCGTTTGTTTTTTTTTTGTTTACGACAGACAATAGAAAATAAATTTAAAAAAAATTATTAAGTGTAAAAAAGAAATCAAATTATCACATCTAGGGAGGAGGAGAAGACAAATTACAATATAATTGCCTACGCAAATTACACTCGTGTTATTGTGTTAGAAACTACAGCAGAACAAATCACAGAGGAGGCACAGAGTAGAGGCGACTTCATTTTTTTGTTGAGTGGCTGCCAGATATGTGCTCATCGAGGCAGGACAATCGGTAAGCTATTTAACGCGAGGCGATAATCGGGTACATTTGTCATGTAATTTTATGTTCTCGTCTGTGTAATGCGCCAAGTGTTTTACAACTTGGGCCGTAGCAGAGAATAATTGAACGGATTATGTCGCCTTTGGACAGCGCGAAATAAATCTGTTCCATTTCGCAGGATTGTTAATTATTGTTTACATGTTTATGGTGGTGGTTGACTTGGACGGCGTGCATGGTCAAAATAAATTAGCAATGTGTTCTTGGGGGTATGATTATTCGAATGATTTAGAAGATAAGCCATCAAAATCTAATGGTTGAGAGGCATCTTAAGTGGAGGCATTTTGTTTGTTTTTTTATAGATTGGACCGGTATGGGGAAATACACACGATCACTACTATAAATCTCAGGCCAATCGGACTTCAATATACATTGGTCTGATCTAAAAAAAAGGCGATCTATCGAAATGTTGCATACAAGATTATAATCAATGTACTGACTGAATGTCTGATGCCTTTCTGCAACAAAGTCGTTGCCAGGTTCTAGTGCGACTCAAGACTCGGCAAAGAGACCATATGCTGAATGTCTGATGCCATTATGAAACACACTCGTTGGCAGGTTCTAGTGCAATTCATGACCCGGCAAAGAGACAATAAGCTGAATGTCTGATGCCTTTCATCAACACACTCGTTGGCAGGATCTAGTGCGAGTCATGACTCGGCAAAGAGACCATATGCTGAATGTCTGATGCCTTTCTGCAACACAGTCGTTGGCAGGTTCAAGTGCGACTCATGACTCGGCAAAGAGACCATATGCTGAATGTCTGATGCCTTTCTGTAACACAGTCGTTGGCAGGTTCTAGTGCGACTCATGACTCGGCAAAGAGACTAATGCTGAATTTCTGATGCCTGACTGAATGTCTGATGCCATTCTGCAACACAGTCGTGGCAGGTTCTAGTGCAACGCATGACCCGGCTAAGAGACTAATGCTGAATTTCTGATGCCTGACTGAATGTTTGATGCCTTTCTGCAACACAGTCGTTGGCAGGTTCTAGTGCGACTCATGACTCGGCAAAGAGACTAATGCTGAATTTCTGATGCCTGACTGAATGTCTGATGCCTTTCTGCAACACAGTCGTTGGCAGGTTCTAGTGCGACTCATGACTCGGCAAAGAGATCACATGCTGAATGTCTGATGCCTTTATGTAACACACTCGTTGGCAGGTTCTAGTGCAACTCATGACCCGGCAAAGAGACTAATGCTGAATTTCTGATGCCTGACTGAATGTCTGATGCCTTTCTGCAACACAGTCGTTGGCAGGTTCTAGTGCGACTCATGACTCGGCAAAGAGACTAATGCTGAATTTCTGATGCCTGACTGAATGTCTGATGCCTTTCTGCAACACAGTCGTTGGCAGGTTCTAGTGCGACTCATGACTCGGCAAAGAGACCATATGCTGAATGTCTGATGCCTTTATGCAACACACTCGTTGGCAGGTTCTAGTGCAACTCATGACCCGGCAAAGAGACTAATGCTGAATTTCTGATGCCTGACTGAATGTCTGATGCCTTTCTGCAACACAGTCGTTGGCAGGTTCTAGTGCGACTCATGACTCGGGAAAGAGACCATATGCTGAATTTCTGATGGCATTCTGAAACACACTCGTTGGCAGGTTCTAGTGCAACTCATGACCCGGCAAAGAGACTAATGCTGAATTTCTGATGCCTGACTGAATGTCTGATGCCTTTCTGCAACACAGTCGTTGGCAGGTTCTAGTGCGACTCATGACTCGGCAAAGAGACCATATGCTGAATGTCTGATGCCTTTATGCAACACACTCGTTGGCAGGTTCTAGTGCAACTCATGACCCGGCAAAGAGACTAATGCTGAATTTCTGATGCCTGACTGAATGTCTGATGCCTTTCTGCAACACAGTCGTTGGCAGGTTCTAGTGCGACTCATGACTCGGCAAAGAGACCATATGCTGAATGTCTGATGCCTTTATGCAACACACTCGTTGGCAGGTTCTAGTGCAACTCATGACCCGGCAAAGAGACTAATGCTGAATTGCTGATGCCTGACTGAATATCTGATGCCTTTCTGCAACACAGTCGTTGGCAGGTTCTAGTGCGACTCATGACCCGGCAAAGAGACAATAAGCTGAATGCCTGATGCCTGACTGAATGTCTGATGCCTTTCTGCAACACAGTCGTTGGCAGGTTCTAGTGCGACTCATGACTCGGCAAAGAGGCCATATGCTGAATGTCTGATGCCTTTCTGCAACATACTCTTTGACAGGTTCTAGTGCAACTCATGACCCGGCAAAGAGATAATAAGCTGAATGCCTGTTGCCTTTGTGCAACACACTCGTTGGCAGGTTCTAGTGCAACTCATGACCCGGCAAAGAGACTAATGCTGAATTTCTGATGCCTGACTGAATGTCTGATGCCTTTCTGCAACACACTCGTTGGCAGGTTCTAGTGCGACTCATGACTCGGCAAAGAGGCCATATGCTGAATGTCTGATGCCTTTCTGCAACACACTCGTTGACAGGTTCTAGTGCAATTCATGACCCGGCAAAGAGACAATAAGCTGAATGCCTGATGCCTTTATGCAACACACTCGTTGGCAGGTTCAAGTGCAACTCATGACCCGGCAAAGAGACTAATGCTGAATTTCTGATGCCTGACTGAATGTCTGATGCCTTTCTGCAACACAGTCGTTGGCAGGTTCTAGTGCGACTCATGACTCGGGAAAGAGACCATATGCTGAATTTCTGATGGCATTCTGAAACACACTCGTTGGCAGGTTCAAGTGCAACTCATGACCCGGCAAAGAGACTAATGCTGAATTTCTGATGCCTGACTGAATGTCTGATGCCTTTCTGCAACACAGTCGTTGGCAGGTTCTAGTGCAACTCATGACCCGGCAAAGAGACTAATGCTGAATTTCTGATGCCTGACTGAATGTCTGATGCCTTTCTGCAACACAGTCGTTGGCAGGTTCTAGTGCGACTCATGAATCGGCAAAGAGACCATATGCTGAATGTCTGATGCCTTTATGCAACACACTCGTTGGCAGGTTCTAGTGCAACTCATGACCCGGCAAAGAGACTAATGCTGAATTTCTGATGCCTGACTGAATGTCTGGTGCCTTTCTGCAACACAGTCGTTGGCAGGTTCTAGTGCGACTCAAGACTCGGCAAAGAGACCATATGCTGAATGTCTGATGCCTTTCTGCAACACAGTCGTTGGCAGGTTCAAGTGCGACTCATGACTCGGCAAAGAGACCATATGCTGAATGTCTGATGCCTGACTGAATGTCTGATGCCATTCTAAAACACACTCGTTGGCAGGTTCTAGTGCAACTCATGACCTGGCAAAGAGACAATAAGCTGAAGGCCTGATGCCTTTATGCAACACACTCCTTGGCAGGTTCTAGTGCAACTCATGACCCGGCAAAGAGACTAGTGCTGAGTTTCTGATGCCTGACTGAATGTCTGATGCCTTTCTGCAACACAGTCGTTGGCAGGTTCTAGTGCAACTCATGACCCGGCAAAGAGATAATAAGCTGAATGCCTGATGCCTTTGTGCAACACACTCGTTGGCAGGTTCTAGTGCAACTCATGACCCGGCAAAGAGACTAATGCTGAATTTCTGATGCCTGACTGAATGTCTGATGCCTTTCTGCAACACACTCGTTGGCAGGTTCTAGTGCGACTCATGACTCGGCAAAGAGGCCATATGCTGAATGTCTGATGCCTTTCTGCAACACACTCGTTGACAGGTTCTAGTGCAATTCATGACCCGGCAAAGAGACAATAAGCTGAATGCCTGATGCCTTTATGCAACACACTCGTTGGCAGGTTCTAGTGCAACTCATGACCCGGCAAAGAGACCATATGCTGAATGTCTGATGCCATTCTGCAACACACTCGTTGGCAGGTTCTAGTGCAACTCATGACCCGGCAAAGAGACTAATGCTGAATTTCTGATGCCTGACTGAATGCCTGATGCCTTTATGCAACACAGTCGTTGGCAGGTTCTAGTGCGACTCATGACTCGGCAAAGAGACCATATGCTGAATGTCTGATGCCTTTATGCAACACACTCGTTGGCAGGTTCTAGTGCAACTCATGACCCGGCAAAGAGACTAATGCTGAATTTCTGATGCCTGACTGAATGTCTGGTGCCTTTCTGCAACACAGTCGTTGGCAGGTTCTAGTGCGACTCATGATTCGGCAAAGAGACCATATGCTGAATGTCTGATGCCTTTATGCAACACACTCGTTGGCAGGTTCTAGTGCAACTCATGACCCGGCAAAGAGACTAATGCTGAATTTCTGATGCCTGACTGAATGTCTGATGCCTTTCTGCAACACAGTCGTTGGCAGGTTCTAGTGCAACTCATGACCCGGCAAAGAGACTAATGCTGAATTTCTGATGCCTGACTGAATGCCTGATGCCTTTATGCAACACACTCGTTGGCAGGTTCTAGTGCAACTCATGACCCGGCAAAGAGACTAATGCTGAATTTCTGATGCCTGACTGAATGTCTGATGCCTTTCTGCAACACAGTCGTTGGCAGGTTCTAGTGCGACTCATGACTCGGCAAAGAGGCCATATGCTGAGTGTCTGCAAAGAGACAATAAGCTGAATGCCTGATGCCTTTATGCAACACACTCGTTGGCAGGTTCTAGTGCAACTCATGACCCGGCAAAGAGACTAATGCTGAATTTCTGATGCCTGACTGAATGTCTGATGCCTTTCTGCAACACACTCGTTGGCAGGTTCTAGTGCAACTCATGACCCGGCAAAGAGACTAATGCTGAATTTCTGATGCCTGACTGAATGTCTGGTGCCTTTCTGCAACACAGTCGTTGGCAGGTTCTAGTGCGACTCATGATTCGGCAAAGAGACCATATGCTGAATGTCTGATGCCTTTATGCAACACACTCGTTGGCAGGTTCTAGTGCAACTCATGACCCGGCAAAGAGACTAATGCTGAATTTCTGATGCCTGACTGAATGTCTGATGCCTTTCTGCAACACAGTCGTTGGCAGGTTCTAGTGCAACTCATGACCCGGCAAAGAGACTAATGCTGAATTTATGATGCCTGACTGAATGCCTGATGCCTTTATGCAACACACTCGTTGGCAGGTTCTAG
The DNA here is from genome assembly GCA_949824845.1 of Rhingia rostrata. Classification (NCBI taxonomy): domain Eukaryota; kingdom Metazoa; phylum Arthropoda; class Insecta; order Diptera; family Syrphidae; genus Rhingia; species Rhingia rostrata. Next base: position 8,718,951 of record OX463756.1, read on the forward strand.
TGCAACTCATGACCCGGCAAAGAGACTAATGCTGAATTTCTGATGCCTGACTGAATGTCTGATGCCTTTCTGCAACACAGTCGTTGGCAGGTTCTAGTGCGACTCATGACTCGGCAAAGAGGCCATATGCTGAGTGTCTGCAAAGAGACAATAAGCTGAATGCCTGATGCCTTTATGCAACACACTCGTTGGCAGGTTCTAGTGCAACTCATGACCCGGCAAAGAGACTAATGCTGAATTTCTGATGCCTGACTGAATGTCTGATGCCTTTCTGCAACACACTCGTTGGCAGGTTCTAGTGCAACTCATGACCCGGCAAAGAGACTAATGCTGAATTTCTGATGCCTGACTGAATGTCTGGTGCCTTTCTGCAACACAGTCGTTGGCAGGTTCTAGTGCGACTCATGATTCGGCAAAGAGACCATATGCTGAATGTCTGATGCCTTTATGCAACACACTCGTTGGCAGGTTCTAGTGCAACTCATGACCCGGCAAAGAGACTAATGCTGAATTTCTGATGCCTGACTGAATGTCTGATGCCTTTCTGCAACACAGTCGTTGGCAGGTTCTAGTGCAACTCATGACCCGGCAAAGAGACTAATGCTGAATTTCTGATGCCTGACTGAATGCCTGATGCCTTTATGCAACACACTCGTTGGCAGGTTCTAGTGCAACTCATGACCCGGCAAAGAGACTAATGCTGAATTTCTGATGCCTGACTGAATGTCTGATGCCTTTCTGCAACACAGTCGTTGGCAGGTTCTAGTGCGACTCATGACTCGGCAAAGAGGCCATATGCTGAGTGTCTGCAAAGAGACAATAAGCTGAATGCCTGATGCCTTTATGCAACACACTCGTTGGCAGGTTCTAGTGCAACTCATGACCCGGCAAAGAGACCATATGCTGAATGTCTGATGCCATTCTGCAACACACTCGTTGGCAGGTTCTAGTGCAACTCATGACCCGGCAAAGAGACTAATGCTGAATTTCTGATGCCTGACTGAATGTCTGGTGCCTTTCTGCAACACAGTCGTTGGCAGGTTCTAGTGCGACTCATGATTCGGCAAAGAGACCATATGCTGAATGTCTGATGCCTTTATGCAACACACTCGTTGGCAGGTTCTAGTGCAACTCATGACCCGGCAAAGAGACTAATGCTGAATTTCTGATGCCTGACTGAATGTCTGATGCCTTTCTGCAACACAGTCGTTGGCAGGTTCTAGTGCAACTCATGACCCGGCAAAGAGACTAATGCTGAATTTCTGATGCCTGACTGAATGCCTGATGCCTTTATGCAACACAATCGTTGGCAGGTTCTAGTGCAACTCATGACCCGGCAAAGAGACTAATGCTGAATTTCTGATGCCTGACTGAATGTCTGATGTCTTTCTGCAACACACTCGTTGGCAGGTTCTAGTGCGACTCATGACTCGGCAAAGAGACCATATGCTGAATGTCTGATGCCATTCTGCAACACACTCGTTGGCAGGTTCTAGTGCAACTCATGACCCGGCACATATGCTGAATGTCTGATGCCTTTATGCAACACACTCGTTGGCAGGTTCTAGTGCGACTCATGACTCGGCAAAGAGGCCATATGCTGAGTGTCTGCAAAGAGACAATAAGCTGAATGCCTGATGCCTTTATGCAACACACTCGTTGGCAGGTTCTAGTGCAACTCATGACCCGGCAAAGAGACTAATGCTGAATTTCTGATGCCTGACTGAATGTCTGATGCCTTTCTGCAACACAGTCGTTGGCAGGTTCTAGTGTGACTCATGACTCGGCAAAGAGACCATATGCTGAATGTCTGATGCCTTTATGCAACACACTCGTTGGCAGGTTCTAGTGCAACTCATGACCCGGCAAAGAGACTAATGCTGAATTTCTGATGCCTGACTGAATGCCTGATGCCTTTATGCAACACACTCGTTGGCAGGTTCTAGTGCAACTCATGACCCGGCAAAGAGACTAATGCTGAATTTCTGATGCCTGACTGAATGTCTGATGCCTTTCTGCAACACAGTCGTTGGCAGGTTCTAGTGCGACTCATGACTCGGCAAAGAGACCATATGCTGAATGTCTGATGCCTTTCTTCAAAACACTCAAGACACCATATGACAAACGGTAACAATAAAGGAAATCCAGGAAAAGACTAACGATTTCAAGTCTCCTTTTCATCAATCACGCATGAGAAAAATCCATCAACTGAAGTTCTATAGAACGATGAAGGAATTCGGAATCCCGACAAAATTGATGAAGTTGTGTCGCCTTACACTGCAGGTTGTGCGATGAAACCCTCTACTTGGAACCATGCAACTAGCCGAAATATTTCAATTGGCAATGAAATGCGCTTTTATGCGCCTTAGTTGTTCGTGCTTAAACATTGCGTAATCTGTCCAGCTGCTGTGTAATCGGATGGTATCGACGTTAACAATCGCTCCCAGCGTGTTGTTTTAAGGGAGTTTACGGCGATTACTGAATAGAATTCTCGTCATTGATGAAATACCAGATGAAGTAGTTTTGCTTATCTTAATTATTTGCATTACCGGATCATACAGGGCCTCAAACCTTCCTTCTCTATTCATTTCTGTGTTCGAAGTTATTATTTCTGACAAAAAGAAGAGGACTCCCAGCGTAACACCTAGGTTAGCTTAGCGTAGTTTTCAGTGGATTCACGCGATGCGTGTATACACTTACACCATAAAGATCCGTTGTGGTACCACGTGGATCTATCCAATTCCCTACATTCGTTTGGCCAATTGAACCATTCAGAGCTGAATATAAAGCGAAGCCGGTATCCGAACTTAATATTAGCCAGCCCACCTAGATTATCAAAGAGATAATTTACCAGATGAAGTTTTCTTTTGTCTGGGAGAGCTGGACATGAGCATCCAGCATCCGTAATTTACATGTAGCGAAGGGCATACCTAATATATCTTCCCCGCCTTGCAGTTCCCTGGTATGTCTGTGTGGCCCGCCACTCAGAAGAAATGTTTTCACCGTTCTGCCATCTCATTAAGAAATAGCCGAGATGCGTTGTCACTGTAGATGTTAATATACTTCGTGGATATTACCAGCCAGGACAAGGCTTCCTTAATTATCATGATTTACCCTACGAAGACTTTGACAAATCCGAGGAATCGTGTCATGCCTTGGATGCCGATAACAACTCTGATATAGAGAAATTTTCCAGTGAATGCCACGACGGTTGCTGATAAATGTAAAAAGGATCCCGATATCAGAAAAGTTATCCAAAACATTTGGCCAAAACAGCTACCAACTGAGTTGTGTGCTAATGAGATTTTATTGCAGACTGAGAGGTATTCCTCAGCGTTTGCAGCAAAGAGTGCTTTCATTGCTTCATGAAGGTAATTGGAGTGAGCCAAAGATGAAGCAAAATTCCAGTCTTTACTGTTGGTGGCCTGGGATGGGTGAGATAACTCACCAAACCGTAATTCACCAAATGTAATGCATGTCAAATCAACGCGAATCATTCTCCAAAACAGTATACCAGGTGGCCTATTACAGAAGCGGCGTGGAAGCGCCTACACATTGACTACGAGGGGCCATTTGAGAAATACTCGTGTCTGATTATCATTGATTAGTTTTCTAACTTTCCCTTCTTAGCCAATATGCAGTCAACAACGTCGGCGGCACCTATCAACGCCCTTCGCATTAGAGGGCTTACCCTCTATCCATCTGCTCATTGTGTCTGACAATGGCACGCAATTATCATAGCGAGATTTTTGGGGATTTTGCCAACGCAACTACTCCGTAACTCACATAACTTCCGCACCTTTGAATCCAGAGTACAACGAAGCAGCTGAACGCATGGAGCGGACTTTCAAAACATCGCTTAGAAAAATGTTGTACACTACATTTCCCAGCGAAGATGCACTACACATTTTTCTAGCAGCGTATCGATCATCTCCTGGTGCAAATGAAAAATCACCCGCCGAAAAACTTCGCGGCCGTTGTTAAAGTAGCGTTCTCTCAGCTCTGTTTCCAAAACAAAATCAAAAAGGGACGGTGAGAGGATTGACTAGATTTCATGTAGGACAACCCGTTTTCGTTCAGCAATATCTACAAAAATCCAAATGGACTTAAGGAGTTCTTATAGAATTGTTGGGAAAACGATAGAATCGAATCGAAATCGATGGTGGCGGTTGGCTGATGACGACAGAGCTACCACATCGAAATCTCAGGCAAGTAAATTCGATAACTAATCCAAATATTTGTTATAATTCAGGAGATGATCAAATGCAGAGTGAACCACTTAGCGTAGAGAGTTCTGATCAACTGCAGAGTTTTTCAGTTATCAGAGAGAGTCCGAATTAAGCATCACCTGGAAGTCAACAAGAAAAATCAACTTCATCTTCGCATTCAAAAATTAATGAGACACAGCATCATCTCATAACCCCCGCCAAGTGAGCAATCCGTCATTAGTGATATTAGGCGCTCTAAGCGATTGAAGAAAAAATTTTTGATATTTGATTCGAAATGAGTGATGGAAACTATTGTATCTGGCAACGCTAGGCAATACAGGCTAATTCGGTAGCACAGGCGCTTTCCGGCTTTATGGTACGCTACCAACATTAATCAGCTTTTCCGGCCTTTCTATATGTCACTTCCTTTCCAGACGTCAGCCACTTGACAACCCCTCGACAAGACGCTCAGTTTGAAATTTTACACCTAGTTATAAAAAAAATAACGATGGAGTTATATTAGAAGTACCCCCAAGTAATTTTCTTAACATTACTACTACGGCCACACAGCACGAATACAGTATCAGCCGATTAAGGACCCTTTCTCACAGACTCATTCTTTAGGTTTAGGTAAAGGCCGATGAACAGGCAGAAATGGATTTGCAACAGATCACAGTCGTAAGAGTTTATGCAAGGTTGGTGGGCGATTAGTCTTGTCCAATGGTATCATTGTGGGCATACCCCACAACTTCAACTGCCGCGGCTGTAAGGAGGTGGGTGACAACGAAACTCTATTCCATCCACTATGCGAATGCGAAACCATATCAGGAGTAACACATCGAACAACAGGCAACATTTCTTCGACAACCTTTGCGATCTTTTTGATAAACACAATAGAGGTCATTATCGTCTTATTTAAGATGAGGGGCCTTTCAATAAGGACGGTTCGATGTTGATAGAATACGGCGGTCATGTTGTTTTCGCGGCTTTTTTACACTCGATCGAGTATTCGTTTGTGCATTCGTTGCGCTCATTTTACGACAGATGCGTTGGTACTTTAAAGTCGACTTTCCAATATTCGAGACGACTGATTCAGCCAGTGCTCGTACGGCAAACCGAGGATATTGTTGTTTTCCTTGAATCCTAGGTAGTAGGTTCCAGTGCACAAAAACTCTGACTTTTGTAGACTACAAATTAGAGTATCTTGCGTCGGGATTGAAGCTGCACAAACGATATTAAAATGTTGAACCAGCGGCGTCCAATACGGTGCTTCTTGCCACACGGCGAACGTCAGAATTGAAATTCTGCATGAACAATTCGAGGGTAGGGTTATCCCACGCGGAGGTGACGTGATTTTGAAACCAAGATCGTGCGATTTGACTCCGTCAGTACCAGGTACAATTTTGAAGTACCAGGTCTATTCCAATAAGAAGCAATCGTCACTATTCGAACAAAACACATGAATGCCAATACCACAATGATAACAAAGTTCGATTAGATAGTGAATCATAGAAAATGGATGGACGCGAGCCCATGTACACGGATAAATTCTACCAGAGGGTATCACAATGGCCTCGTCAAGATCAAGATTTTACTAAACTTCATTGACCTTTAAAGTTTACCTTGGTGGCGAATGAGTTAGTTTTCTATTTAACGAGGACAAAAACATATAAACGTTATCAACAAACAAAGCACTGTCGATCAACGACTTGGAACAAAACTTTACTTTTGATAACAACACCATTGAGAGTTATCGAATCCATCAAATCTGCATCAAATCCACGAATGCAAGATTGACTTTTAAAAACCGATGCTAGAGGGACTTTCAAGCTTTGACAGTTGATAGCAAAATTGGTTTTCATTTATACAGTCTGTTTTGCCAAATGACCATCGACGGACATAGCGTTCAACAACAACTGTTTCATAAAAATGGGTGTTCTATTCGGGCAACGTTTCGGGCGCTTCGCCCATTTGACGGTCGTCATAACCGGCCTACCAAGAGAACTCAAGTGGAGGATAAACTTGAGTCCATTGGTTCGTTAAACTATAAACCAACACGTAGGATTGGTTCGTTAAACGATAAACCAACACGTAGGCCAACGAAACGAAAGATCTGTCGAAAACAGCACCGCTGTCCGTGAGAGTGTGCAGCAGAATCCGAGGAAGTTGATTCCACGTCGCTCACAAGAACTCAACTCGTGACTTGAAACTCCCCCCTTATAAAAATCAACCAGCAGTTGAAGTTAAACAATCAAAAACAACGACGTGTGTTCGCTAAACGGGCTCTGGAGCTGTTGGTAACTGACCCTAATTTTCATCGAATAATCATCTTAAGCGATGAGACCCATTTCTGGAGGGATGGGTACGTCAACAAACAAAATTGACAAATTTGGGACGATACCAATCCACATGAGATTCAAGATCGTCTAACCCCTAAAAACTCACTGTTTGTTGTGGATTTTGGGTTGGGGATGTCCATAATTGCGTGAGAACGACTTTGGCAGGCCATTATCGACAACAGCGAGAGCTACATGTCGGTGACTACCAACTTCTTTTGGCCTGAATTGAATGATATGGACACCGATGACATGTGATTTCAACGGCGGCGCTACGTGCCCTACAGCTCACGTCACATTTGAAATTCTGTACGATCGATTCGTGACATCGTCAACTCACGTAGAGGTAATGAGAACTTTTTCTTATAGGGTTATCTGAAGACGGGTTAATGTCATTAACGACAACATTGGCTTGGCCACATTGAGCGAATGAGAACTAAAGATGGATTTTCGAATCCCAGCCTAAAGTTTGCATACGACAAGGAAGACCGAAGCTCCAATTTCGTGGATGCCAATAAGCAGTCGAAGGCAGCTTATCCTTGTGAGAGGTAGGCAGAATGACTCTAAACGGGTCGCTAACCAATTAGGTAAGTGATCGGGTCGAGGTCGAAATTTACTGAGTTGCTCATCTGGCTTGGAAGCAATTTACCATATAGTTCGCTTACAACTTCCTAACCTAATCAAATCGTATCTATGCCGATGGCTCCAAAACAAATGTAGGAGTGGGTGCTGGTATCTTCTCCGGCAGGCTGAACCTCAGTCTATCTTTCCGTATTCTGTTAAATACAGTTTCAGGCGGAACTCATGGCGACCAAAGAGGGCTTTTCTTGACTGAAAGAGAATGAAGTATCTGCCAACGATATTAGCATCTTCTCCGACAGCCAGGCAGTCATCAAATCCCTGGGATGAGTTTCATCAGACTCAAAGACAACCCTAGATTGCAGCTCATCTTTTCAAAAGATGTTCAGAGCAGTTTAACATTCACCTATGCTGGGTACATGGGCATAACGACATTCCAGGGTACTGTCAGACATGGAATTCATATCGCTACATGTAAAAGCCTACTACTGCAGCATGGTAACAGCAAATCAAATCTCAGATGGAGTGTTGGCAACACGTGTCAAACAACCAAACCAATTTGGGCAAAGCTGGATTTAAGAAGATCCAAGGACTAATCTCTCCCCAGACAATACAATAGCATCACCATATTGGATATCACTGGACACTGTCACGCAGAAAGGCTAGGTCTTCATTCAAACGACTTCTGCAGGAGCTGTATGGACGAAGAGGAAAAAGAAACAGTAAAACATCTTCCTTGTAACTGCCCAGCCCTATCAAACAAAATGAAACTTGGAGTTTACTTCTTTCAAATTCTAAACGATTTAACAAACACGGAAGTAAGAAGTATTCTCCGATTCATTAACACCTCGGATGTGTTTTCTTTAAGGTAACAAGGAGATTGCACAAGATCCACGTTGTATCACAATGCACCAAAAACTGGTTCTGGCAGTGCTGGCGAATCGATGGCAGCCACTCTAACCTAACCTACGAATCACCCGTGGATATTTTGCTACAAAACAGGTCAGCAGAGTAGGGAGTTTTTGTGAGCATAGAACATTCATAGCTAGACGTGACAAGGTGAAGGTGGTATAGTCTCACATATGCACTGCAGATATTTTAGGGCTTGTGCTAATTGTTGGGCTGCACCTTTTCTATTAATCGTTCCAACATTCCAGGTGCAAATAAGAATGTCGTTATCGATATTTCATTTAGCTTGGTCGTAATTTTATGAAACTATATTCACCTTCAACGGGGGGTTCGTTTGCGTTGAAGGGCTATGGAGACGAAGATACGAGTTGTACAGCGACATGCCAATGGTACAAAAACTCCGCATTGGAAGTTGAATATGGCTAGGACATGTAGAACGAATGTACACCAATACTCCGGCTTGCAGAGTCTTCGATTCCCAGCCAGACGTTGGACGCAGTAGAGGAAGACCTTGCCTTAAGTGGCGTGCACAAGTAGAAACCGACCTTAACCAACTTGGAGTGCCCAACTGGAGGCAGTTAGCTAAGGACCAGGCTAATTGAAGAGGCATGTTGGTTGAGGCCCAGGTTCCCCCGAATGGAAACTTATTCAGATATAGGGCACAGGCGCCTAAAATAAACAATCTTGAATGGAAAGCATCTTCATCTTCACACTTTCAATTCGCGTAAACAGTGAAAATCGTGGATCGCTTCGAAGCTCGAATTCTTAGGGGTACTCTTGGTATCGCTACATACATAAATATTTAAACGCAGCATATCCGTTAAGAACGGTTTTTCGTTCTTATGAATCCATTCGCAGGAGAAAAGCTGGTTGATTCTCACAACACTTTTCGATACATTCATATGGAGGGGGTAAGGTTAACAGGTTGATGATGGTTTTCTTCCCCGATGTGGTATGGTTCTTTTATGTACTAGTTCGTCATTAATCAAAGTCTCAATGGCGATGCCAAGAGATAATTGTAACACTCCCTCTTAGAATGCCTGTCATTGCAAAATTTGCTTGGATATATTAGTGTTTAGTTACTGTATCCCATGCAATCCTAAACGTGGTCAACTTCTGTGGGTTGAGTCAAAATCCTTCGCACAAATTCCTTCCTAGAAACAACCAACCAAACCCAGCACACATCTGTTCAACGTATCATATGATTTTGTTCGTATTTGCATAAACGCTTCGAATGAAAACAGAAAATGATTCATGCAAATTTATTCAACCACACTCCAGCTGACTTTAACAGCTCTCGTCTCTGCACCAGCCTGCCTACTCAAATTACTCCCGTCTGATTAGATTATATCCAATAGAAGAAAAAGTCACCATAAGAACACGCTTATTCACACATTAGAATCGATGTCTGATTTAACGGACAACACAACAAAGCGCACAATAACTACAATTACAACAAACAAACACTACAAAATGATACATTCAACGGATAGCCAGTACTCTGCGCAAAAGGGAGCAGCAGGTGGTGTCTCCGTGCATATTTAACATTACATACCTGAATGATGAACTTATGGAAGCCTTTCCAAACGAACCGTGATGAGACTGTGTCCTAAATGGATTAGTGTCTTCGAAGTTCTTCGTTGTCGATGGGTATGATGGCTCAGGTTCCATTCTATCAGCGCACAATAGCACCACACATGAGAAAGAAGAAAACAAAAACAAAAACAGTAATTAGTCGCCTGCTCTGCGTGTGTATGTGGAGTTTTGCATTATCTTCTTACTTTACAGTAAGTCCAGCTTTACCAAATGAACCAATTTTACTGTAGCCAGGCTCTTCGGTGCTTGATGTTGACTTCATGGAGACATGACCCAGCGAAGCGCACGTGTTCATATGGCCGGAGTTAATTGATGCCGCACAGGACGTGTCCGGCTCACAGATTGAATTGTGGATTACCGTTTGCACGGACGGCGATGGAGTGATGGTGGTCATTGATGGAGAATCGATTTGCACGAGACTATTGTCTGCCATATGATGGTGTACTTGTGGTGATACCGGCCTATCGATCGCGTTGTCGACGGAGTTTCGTGCAGCGACAGCTGCTACCGCCGCTGCTGCGGATGCTTTCTGACGTTCCCGCAGTAAGTGGGATTGTCGGCTAGCGAATCGCTGTGATGGACGACGCTCAAACTGTACTGTGCGACGTGCACGACTCTGCTGGGTGGTTTGGAACTCTGTTCGGCCGGAGTATCGAAATCGAGAGCCCATTCGGAAGAAATTCTGCCGCGCCGATGGACCCTTAACCGGGGCGCGCAGGCGGAAAAATGTGTGATGTTCCACGGCACACTTCCAGAGGTGTTTACACGCCTTCTCGTTGTACAATCGGAAGACGAAAGTGTGCTCTTGCTCGCGACCTTCATCATCATCTTCGATGACCACCAGTGTTAGTTTTTTCTTCTTAAAGTCTAGCTTACTGATTTTCGGCCAGAAGAAGAGACCGATTTTCTGATCGCGTTCGAATACTAATATCCCGGTGGGCGTCAATCCCAGATGATATTCACAGCCGTCTTTTCCCTGAAACAAAACATTCATCAGTATACAACTTGAGTGATTATAATGAAAAAACAAAAAACTCACCAAAACCGTATGCATGTCGACACCGTACATATCTAACCACTTGGCCTTGTTCAAGTACGCCGTCTCAGCTTGGGCAGGGGTCAAGCCGCGACAGCTTTTATATTCCTCCAGAATCGCAATTTCCAATTCTTCCGTTTGCTCCGGAACGAACCGAAATTCCGAAACTGTTGCAGCCGTATGAACCTGTTCATCAAAATCGCCCAACTCAGCTGGAAAGGTAACAAAAATAAAACTCACAGGTTAACGGTTGAATTGATGTCAGTTTCGGGTCTTTGAACTTACATTGCAACGCCAAGGCACAGAGCTCGGTGGCCTTATCGTCGGGACAATCCAAACGACCTTCCAGTAGATCTTGTTTCAATTGGAGGAAAAACAAATAACGGGTGAGCTCCTCTCGCAGGGTATTCGGTTCCGACGAATAGAACTTAACCTTTAAACGGAATGTGTACGGTGGGCCAACTACAACAACAAATAGAGAAGATAATCTCAGTTTTACGACTTGCTAACATGCATGCTGATGATCGAGAGCAGGAGGAGGAGGGACTTACTTTTTACTTGCTTTTTAATGGCTTTTGTCGGATCCAACCAATGTTTCACATGATTAGCGTCTGTGAATTGCAGACCGAAGTAATCCTTTTCTGTGAGATCGAGAGCATAGAAAACCTGTTCGTATAGGTAGGATCCCATGGCTTTTTTCTGTAAAGAGAAGAAGAAATTATTTTCATTAGAACACAGCAACAATAAAATGTAGGTACAGGTTTGGTCCCAAATGGCAGTCAGTACCTTTGAGTCTGGCAAATCCAGAAACTGAAATTGGTACATTATATCAGCTAGCGAATAACGTTACTGTACGATCACTATACTAATGGAATCAAAGTGGCAAAACTCGACTGTCTAACGCCGCAGTCATCTGGCATCATAAAATACAAAACAAGATAAAAAGTAGAAGCTAATTTGATAGATAAGGGTACGCGAGTACAAGCTCTGGCGAAAGATAAGGCCAGTAAATGTTTTAAAACGAACGGAAGACATACCTTTCCAAAAGGGAATAACTAAGGGGAAGTTCTGCTTATAAACACTTATCAACTGCAATTATTAAATAAAAAATAAAAAAAAACAAATTGTATGACTTTGGTTCTTTACGTTTTCCAAACGATGGCTAGGAGACTTTGGTTAAAAGTAAGGTGACGCAGAAAAGCTGTGCGATTTATGGAGTGATAAGACTCTTTAAATGTATTGTTGTGGGCCTGTGCACAGTCGAGAAGCAAAGCTTTGCAGTTTGTTGGGAATCAATTCAGTCTTTGAAAGCTTTTGGAGCAGAATCGCTTTTCGCATGGCCTCCTCTATTGCGTCTATAATCTAGCTAGCAGTTAAAGATATTCACATCTGGAAGTATTATGGTTGTATAGCTGTTAAAAGTTCAACGCAAACGGAATGGATTGTTCGCGCAAAACGATTAAGGATTCCTTCATACGTCTTTGATACGGCTCATGTGTGTCCGACGTAGAACGTGACTGGGATGTCTACATTTTTAGAGCATCACCTTAGTAGTTCTAGGGAGTGCTTTTTTTTTTTACTAAATTACCTTCTTAACCCGAAAAAACGGGGTTGGCAAGAATAATTTTTGGTTGTCAGAAGGAATACCGTGGATGGATTCCATATTTTACCTCAAAGTGGAGCTGTCGATTGTGATAATCTGTGTAATTCGTTGACATTGTGTGCCACTTCATGTTAAAGGAAGGTAGTGTACTATGGACGTTGTACCTTGGAACAACAGTCATTTTTCATACTTTGAATTCATTTAAGTAATCAAGCCCCGCTACATTTCATAAGCGATTCCACGTTACTTCTTCGCAATCTGTAAACGAAGTCCTTCTGAGCCGTTCGTAAGCGTTTTTGCGTCGTCAAAATTATTTTTTCATGAATTTTCTTAAGTCTGTTGTGAAAATACATATAGTTCGACTGGTGTGTTGCTATTTTTGCCAGAAATTGAAAAAATTGAAATCCAATTCCTCAAAAACTAAATTTTTCAACTGATTGAGCACAAAGTGGCTGTGTCGTGTACCTTGGAATGAAAATGTTCGTGTACCTGCTTTGGCACGTTCTAAGGTACACGGATCGCGTCATATGCTTTTCTGTTACTAATCTTTTTTTTTACTTTCGTAGAGCCTAAAATAGTTTGCAATAAAGAAACCACCGGTCAAATGCATAATATTTCAAAAACAACTTTATTTCGACACCGGGAAATAATCTGCCAGAATATTGAATAAAGAGCGTATCAGCCGGAAGTGATTTGATGATTTCCTTTTAGAGACAACACCCAGCCTTATCACTAAGAGGCGACAGAGGCAACAAGTATTTCCAGTTCAAGAAGCTTCAATCGTTTCAATGTATTGAGCTGTCTTTCTCGTTACAAATTTGATCGTAGTAACTAGAATCAACAATCTTGATGAGACCGAGAATTCGAGAGTGAATGTTCCACCGAAATTGATAGCAGTCAAGGTTGAAAAATAATTAGTCCGAATTATCTGATCAACTCCTTTTGATTACCAATGTCATGAGGAACCCTTCTATCCACTTCTTTGGTTTTTGCGTTGGACTACTTAACGCGGGTTCTCAAATCCCAAAAGTTACAACACCTCAGAGTTTATTTTTCACTGTTCACTGTTCTTTTTGTGAACAATCCGTGGATCCAAGAGCATATACCCTGTTGACATTGGGAAGATCCATTCTTCGCATTTCAGTTAGTGCTAAATATCTGGGCATAATAATAGGTTTTTCAATAAGAGCGCCACGAAAGTTTTTTTTAAACAAAACAAAAACGGTTTTGGATATCAATGAAATTTTTATTCATGTGAGAGTACGTTTGATGCCATTATGTATGGAACTCGGTTTCTTTTGCATGGCCACCACGGGCACGCTTGCAAAAGTTCAGACGCTGAACCCAATTTTCGACGGTTTTCAAGCATAAATTGGCCGATACTGCTGCAATTTCACGTTCGATATTCGTACGAGGCTCATCAATCTTCGCTGACTTGTTGGAATAGACCATAGACTTGACGAAGCCCCACAGGAAATAGTCTAACGGCGTCAAATCGCACGACCGAGGCGGCCAAGCGACTGGACCATTTCGTGAGATAACACGTTCTCCAAACTTGGTTTCCAATAAATTGATTGTGACATTCGCTGTGTGGCTTGTGGCGCCGTCCTGTTGGAACCACATGTCCTCCAAGTCCATATCATCCAATTGGGTCCAAAAATATTCGGTTATCATTGAACGGTAGCGATTCCCATTCACAGTAACGTGCCGGTCTTGATCATCGCGGAAGAAGTACGGCCCAATGACGCCGCCGGCCCATTAACCACACCAAACCGTAATTTTTTCCGGATGCAATGATGTCTCATGGAGTACGTGTGGCCTGACCAATACCGCATATTTTGTTTATTGACGAAGCTATTCAGCCATCGCTGGAGATGATTTTTCGATGAAAATCCGAATCATTTCAAGTTGTTGCTCAGCCCAATTCACGAACATGCGGCGCTTCTGGTGGTCAAGCGGCTTCAGTTCTTGCGTCAATTTAATCTTGTTAGGATGTAGGCCAAGATCTTTTCGCTAAATTCGCCACAACGACGTCACAGAGATGCCCAACGCTTGAGAACGACGTGTGAGAGACACATTTGGGCTTTCTTCAACTGAAGCCTCTGCGGTAGCAATATTCTATAATACACTACGGGCACTTCTTTGTCTCACTGGCACGGGAACATTTTGTTCTGTGCCTGTGGATTGAAATTTTTCCACTAGACGCTCAATTGTTGATCTGCTAGGACGATTATGACGACCATAAATTGGACGTAGCGCTCTTAACGTTGACTCCGAATTTCGGTTGTAAATTTTAATAATTTCGACTCGTTGTTGGATCGTATATGTTCCCATCATGAAATGGCAAACCTTACTGAAGAGAAATGTCAAAAGAGCGGTAAGAAATATGGCGTCGTTTGCTGTCCCTGTCGCTCAACTTTTGTAGCGTCCCTGTTGAAAAACCCGACACTTGATGGGAAACTCAATATCGAAACCTCCATATCAAAGATAAAATAAAACAAAGGAAACATTCACCTCTCTTCAGTTCCAATTGAATGTGCGGTAAAAGTTGGGAAACATCTCCAAAGGTCACAAAATCATTATACACAGCCGTAGTAATACAAATATTCATACATATGGTGAGTATGGTACGGTTAAATGTCATGGAAAAGATCAAAGACATGACATGACACATCACTTACTAAAGTACAAAGAATGGCATATTGATGAATGTGTACTAAGTACATGAGTACTAAAATCAAAAACCAATCGATCTTAATATCAATGATTCAGCAGCTAAAAGCGTAGCTCGACTAAAGCGTCAGGAAGTTATGTTTTAAATCATTTGGCCACAGCACAATACTGAAATCAGTGCCAAGTGAGGACCACAGTATCAGGAAGCCGACATCAATTACTCCATAAAAACACCAAGCGCGGACCAGCTTGGAAACAGCATTCTCCGATGGATTAAAAATGGAAATCGGCACGCTGCGCTTCCATATCCTGAAGTTAGCTTGCAAAAAAAAACATACCGAGTACAAAAAAAAGTAAACAATGGCTATATGGCTCAACACATGTTCGTTCAAGCATACCATACTCTCTGACCGGAAATAAACGGAAGCAAATCAAACGAGCTTATAACTATAAATAGGTCAACGATTTCAATAGCGGTAAATGTGAATACAGGTCACAATCTGTTGGGTAAGCAATCTTGAGTAACAAACTTCATTTGTGTAGGAAGATAACATCACTGTTTATTGCTTATTGAGAAGAACAGCCAAAGAAAAATCCCTGGAAGATCGTAATACGAGGATTTGGCAGATATCTCTAGTCACTATCTCCGCGCTTTTGCCTTCCAAATCGTCCAACGTCTCTTTTTTATCGGGATAGACAAGTGACTTAACATGCCCCCGAAGAAAGTAATCCAAAGGTGTGAGATCACAGGTTCGTGCAGGCCAGTTAAAAAGTCCATTACGCAAAATAATGCGTCCAGCAAATGTTTCCCGCAATAAATTGATGGTGTCACGCGCCGTGTGGCATGTTGCGCTATCTTGTTGAAACCAAAGCTCTGTCACGTCAATGTCATTCAATTGAGGAGAAGTCAGAAATCATGTTTCTAAAGAGCTATGCAATGACGGTAACATTCCGGCCGACATCGTCCTTACTGAAATATGGGCCTATGACTCCATCAGTCCATAAAGCACACCAAACATTGAGTTTTAATTGTTGTAATGGCTTCTGAGTTTCCGAAACTCCAAATTCAGCAATTAGGCTTGTTTACAAAACAAAATGTTTCGTTGAAAATTACGATCAAGCTGAATCGTGTTTTCGGCCCATTCACCATACCTACAACACGTATAATGGTCATGAGGTTTAAACTCTTGCACAAGCTTGATCTTATAACATCGATTTATCACGATACACCGTATTCCGAATAACTTGCTTTGATGGACGATAAATTCGGCGAACCGAAACATGGATTTCAAAATAAATTTTCCCAATTTGCGCACGTTGTTCTGGCGTAAATCTATTTACCGTGAAATGACAAACGTACTAACCACAAATAAACTTTTAACTTTCAATTTGACAAGCAGTGTTGTCAGTTTGAAACCGAAACCTCTAAACAAACACCCTTTACATTTAGGTAGTTTTGTGAGAAGAAGGACAGTCGAATCCTTCATATCGAGAGCCTCATTTCAGCTTATTATTATCAACACAAAACATTTTCGCATACAAAGAACGTTTTTTTTTTATTTTCTGTCAAACTCCCGAGCTGTCATCCTTTGACAGTTTTCATTTTCTCACGACACAATACGAATTTGAGGTTGAAGTTGACTGCTTCATCACAACTCGCCTTCTGGGATAATGGAATGGAAAGCGAGTAAAAATGGCAACACAGACGTGCTCCGTAACATAACGTACATCTGAATTCGTGCAATTTGTGAAAAATTCTATTAAGGATTTTAAGATTCGTGCGATAGGCTCTACCTTAAAAGCCGCGAAGAAAGAGTCCAATCATTCACTTTGGAAATCTGTAAAAGGCACCAAAAAGCCCAAAATTGACGCGCCAATAATTATAATAAATCAAAATGAATGGGCAAAGAAAGATATAGAAAAAGCGGACATTTTTGCCGCCATCTTGAAAAAATCTTTAATTCCTTCGATGGTCCATCAATTCACGTCAATATCAATAGGACGGAACTACTATTTGATGATTTAGCACTAACAAGAGCAAAGCTATGAATTTAAATTAAAGATCGGGACTTCTCCTGACATATCCAAATTTTTTGAGAGGATAATAATAAGGGGCTTCCAGCCAGTTATAGAAAAAATAAAAATCTTATCCCTGACTACAAATTTGTGTTAAAAAATAAGCATTCGAGGATTTACCTGATGCACAGAATAACTGCCCTAATCGAGAAAGCAAAAAATAAAAATACAAATTTTTGGCGCAACAGGCTCTTCAGTACCCAGGGCCTAGCTTTCTTACAAACTTTCATGTGTGCGTGTGTACTTCTTGCACGATGATGGGACCTCCTGTTTTATGCCGACTCTGAACGGCGAATTCGAGATTAGCTTTTCTTGACAACTGATAATATTCGAAAGATTTGGCAGATCATTACGAGAGGACCAGTGAAAAATCATTTAGGTGTTGCTACGGCTGGGAATCAAACCCAGACCTTCTGCGTGGCAGTTAGTTCATTGACCATAGCGCCACTGAGCCCGTCGTAGTAAAAATGATATACTCAAGCGCATTTCTGGATAAGGTGTGGCACGTAAGCTGTCTTGCCACACGTTATCAAATGCACGATGTCATCTCAATGCAAATTCAGACAAGTTGTTACAGGACATCGATATGATATCCTAAAATCATATCTCAGGAATACTCGGAGTTAAAAGAAAGCTCGGTCGGGGTACCGCATGGAAGTGTTCTTGGAACGCTTTTCTTCTTGTTATATACTTGTACTTTATCGAAAGAACATGGCATGACTCAAGTTTGCCAATGACACCGCTATCCTAGGTAAAACGATCGAAGAAACCACTACAAAACTGTAAAATAAATAGACAGGGACTTACGGATCGCCCTCAACAAAACGAAATCTGTTCACGTGAATTTTACCTATAAGAAAACTAGAGAATTGGCAATTTTCCTAAACTCGGTTGACATTGGCAGGGTTGAAATGGATTTCGCACGTAAAAATGAAACGTAAAGAACTTAAAATAAAAAATAGAGAAATGTATTGACTACTCGAATGAACATTCCCAGGTCAGTACTGAAACCAAATCTAATTACGGTACACAACTTTGAAGTTTTACCAAAAAAAAAAAGCCAAAATTTTACAAATTTTCAAAATAAAGTGCTTAGGTAAATTGTTCATGCACCTTGGTATACAAGGAACGGCTATATCCATAGGGATCTCGGAATTACTACGATCGAAGCTGGAACTAGAATACTCGGCCGAAGGCATAGAAACCGGCTAACCGGATATATCGACAATACGGTCCTACAAATGTTGGATGATAATATTTTATTGCGCCGACTGCAAAGAACGAAACATTTAGACTTGGCGAGACAAGGAATAACCGCACCTGAATGGCGTATCCTGCGTATCTTTCAATGTAAAGATAAAAAAAAAATTGGTATCAACTATCTTGGTTGAGGCAACTAACGTTTTACACCAAATAGAGGTGTTTTGAGTTCATAAGGACCTTACAATACCATGACTATACATGTCTATAAAAGATTTCCACCTACCCACGGAAAAAAATTGTCCTCACAAGCACAAATTCTGCTTAACAACTTTTTCAGTACGCGAATGGTTTCTATAAGTTGGCATCCAAGTTAACTGAAATTTACGCTTGACCATGATTATGCGAACGGACCTCATGTAGATTGAATAGAAAAGATTTTTGACATTCGATCACAGCGCCCCACTGTGACCAACACACTCAATGGGCTTTCAATTTGAACTTGGAGCCATTTGATTGCTGAGAGCTGGAAGTTTTTAATTATAAATTCCCAAGATAGGCTTGAATTGATTAGCGAACATGGCCCGGCGAGTTTTACGGTTGATTTGTTGGAGGGGCGGAATGAATCTGGCTATTTCGTTTGAGCATTTGAAGTTATAATATCGGGAAAAGAGTGTAAGGCAGGAGAAATTCGTACGATGTTTGAGCGAGACTATGGAGTTCGCTATGGTTGCGACTCATATAAATTTTATCGCACGCTTTTGTATCCTATCTAGAATGTTCTGCACCTGACTATATGTGGGCGTTCAACTCAAGGATAAACGTAAAAAAATAAATCTATGGCGCAACAGGCTCGTTAATACCCAAGGCCCAGCTTTTTTCCCACAACCATTGTTCATGTGTGCGTGTGTATTTCTTTGCACGATGGCGGGACCTCCTATTTTATGCCGAATCCGAACGGCTAAATTGAGATAAGCTTTTCATGATAATTGATTTTACTCGCATGGTTTGCCAGATCATCACGAGAGGAAGGCCAGTGAAAAATAATTTAGGTGTTGCTACGGTTGGGCATCGAACCCAGACCTTCTGCGCGGCAGTTCATCGCATTAACCGTCGCGCCAATGAGCACGTGGGCGTTTACACGCTTTATATACTGAGGCCAGATCAGAAGGGGTGAATATTTCTTGTATAGGTTAAGTAAACCTTAACATTTCGCTGCTTTTATGGCGATTTTGAATATTTGGTCGTTTCAATGAAGGTCCATAAAGGACAGTTGTGGTACCACGTGGATCTGTTGACTTTCCTATATGCGTTCACCTATTCTAGATTATTCACTCCTCTTCTTCGCCCAAGTATCTTCTACAGAAGTCATTACTGAAGAGTCCTAGCCTTTTTGCGTGTATGCCTATAGGACAGTGACTTGTAAGGACACCACTGATGTTCGATCTATTCAGCATTGTCAATCAGATGGAGCGCTTCTGGTTATAGTTTGGCCAGAGTTGCCTGGATATTTGACACCTGCCCTTTATCTATCTGCGGTTTGATTTCTTGATCGCATCTAATTCAATCTGTAATTTACATGTAGCGAATGCATACCTAATGGATCTATTGGCGGTAGGGTAGTGCCTCTCTGTGGCTGGGCACCCAAAAGAGGTAAATGGTGGATTGCTCTGCCATCGCATTTAGAGATAGTCGGCATTCGTGGGCTGATTTCGATTTGAACGAGATGGATTTCAGGGATTTGCTAACCGGTTGACTGTCACTGATGATAATTATATACTTTGTGGATATTACATTCCCGACTACCGAAGTACGATGTTAAAATCGTGCTGGGAGATTTTAACGCAAAGGTAGGAAGAGAAGATATCTTTAGCAGTATTGTCGGAAACCATAGCCTATACGACAACACGTCTGGTAACGGACTTTGGCTAATTGACTTCGCTACGGAACGAAATGCCACTATAGCCAGCACACGGTTTCCTTACCTCGATGTCCATAAGGGGACATGGCGGTCTCCAGACCAACGAACGGTCAATCAAATTGATCACATAGCGATAGACAAGCGCCACGCATCCAGTATTTTGGATGTACGAACATTCCGAGGAGCTAACATTGGCTCGGACCACTTCCTTGTAGCAGCCAAGGTTAGAATGCGGATATCCACCACGCCACAACAATCCAGAAATTTTGTGAAACAATTTAATGTCGAGAGACTGCAATCGCTAGAGACCGCCAAGACCTTCGCGCAAAGAGTATCCCCAAACCTCTCGATTTACACCAGCATCGAATGTCAAAGAACTATGGCAACGATGCCAAGAAGCCATTAGATCAGCCGCAACAGATGTGCTAGGTTTCTCGCGCCCACCAGCCAGAAACCCCCTTGTTTGATGAGGAATGCCGAAAGATGCTCGCAGCCAAGAACGAGGCCTACAAGGCTAAGCTGTAGGTGAAGACGAGAGTTGCCGTTGAGCTCTATATCGTAGTTGAGACACAGTCGATGCGGGGGATATGGAAGAACCACTTCTGCAGACTGTTAAACGGCGATGACGAACAAAATTCCGCTATCAGGCAGAGCGAACCATTCAATATTGGCAACGACAGCGAAAACTGCCAACCACCCGACCTGAGTGAAGTGAGGATAGCAATATCTAAACTGAAGCTTAATAAGGCTGCCGGAAATGACGGCCTTCCCGCCGAGTTTTATAAAGCCGGCGGAGATGACGTGGTAAATAACATCCACCAACTCGTTAGCCGAATCTGGTCGGAAGAAAGTATGTCTGAAGAATGGAACCTCAGCATCGTTTGCCCGATCCACAAACAAGGAGACCCTCTAAACTGCGCCAACTACAGAGGCATAAGTCTCCTCAACATTGCCTACAAAATTCTATCTGCCATAAAATGTGAACGCCTCAAACCGTTTACCAACAACCTGATCGGCCCTTATCAGTGTGGTTTTAGGCCAGGAAAGTCCACAACCGATCAAATCTTCACACTTCGGCAGATCCTGGAAAAACCAAAAGAATTCCAAATCCATACCCACCAACCATTCATCGATTTCAAAGCCGCATACGACAGCATTTATAGAGACGAACTATACAGAGCCATGTCTAGTTTTGGTATACCGCCCAAACTCGTCCGTTTGTGTAGGATGACGATGGAGATCTCGCTGCTCTATCAGGGTCGGAAACGACCTCACTGACACATTCGATACCAAAAAAGGATTTAGACAAGGCGATGAGCTGTCATGTGACTTCTTCAATCTGATTCTTGAGAGGATTGTGCAAAACTCACGAGCCAACACCAGAGGCGCAATTTTCCAAAAATCTGTACAACTACTAGCATACGCCGACGATATTGACATCATTGGTAGGAACCAACGTGATGTCATAGCCACGTTTGCTAGTATAGAGAAGGAAGCGGCAGAAATGGGTCTAGCAGTGCTGTCAACACGAAAGGACACACAACATCGACGAATTGGACAGAACGTCACCATTGACAGATATAACCTTGAGGTAGTACGGGACTTTATCTATCTCGGTTCCGCTATTAACTCTGACAACAACATCTCGTCAGAAATTAAACGAAGAATTACTCTTGCCAACCGCTGTTTCCTCGGGCTAAGAAGGCAATTCAGTAGTAAAGCTCTCACTCGAACTACTAAGGAGATCTAATGTAAGACTTTGATCATCCCAGTCCTGCTATATGGCGATGAATCATGGACCGTCCCAAAAGCGGATGAAGAAATCCTTGGTCGATTTGAGAGGAAAATTCTTCGAAAATTCTTCGGTCCCGTTTGCGTTGACGGGCTATGGAGACGACGATTCAACCAAGAACTATACGAGCTGTACAGCGACATGCCCCTTGTCAATAAACTCCGCATTGGACGTTTAAGATCGCTAGGACATGTAGAACGAATGGACACCAATACTCCAGCTTGCAGAGTCTTCGATTCCCAGCCAGACGTCGGACGCAGTAGAGGAAGACCTCGCCTTAAGTGGCGCGCACAAGTAGAAACCGACCTCAACCAACTTGGAGTGCGCAACTGGAGGCAGTTAGCTAAGGACCAGGCTAATTGGAGAGGTATGTTGGTTGAGGCCCAGGTTCATTCCGGACAGTAGCGCCACTTAAGTAAGTAAGTAGGATATTACATTCCGTTTCAGCCAGGACAAGGCTTCTTAGATTGCCATGATTTCCGCCTGGAAAACGCTGCATCCGGAAGGCGAAAGAATATGTTTTGGTTAAACATAACGGAGAAAACACCTCCACCCAATCTAGATTCTGTTTTAGAATCGAGACATATGTTCCGATCGTATCCGACTTCGACTGGGAATGGTCGTTCTGCAGTTATGCTCGAAACTGTGTTGGGTAGTGATGTGGTCGGTGTTTTCTGAGATGTTAAGGTGATTCAGGAATTTTGTATGATGACCCCACGTGTGTCCATTGTGACGAGGCTCTCAGTCTCAAGCATTGCTGTGACTTCAATCAGATGTCCAAGCCATTTTAAAAATCCAATATGGAGTTTTTTTTTGTAACTAATCGCTAGTAAAGCTCGTGGATAAATCTTTTTCATCATAGTCCTTGAATGAAAACGGAAAACGGAAGCGTGTATAGAAACGACTAAGAATTTCTTCACCTGCCTTCACTAAAGCAAGCATGATTAGGGTATTGTTTGGTATATGCTTACCGTCCAAATTAATGGATACCATCTTCTTCGTTTTCGGAAATGACCAAAAATTTCTTGATCTGCTTTTGATACGGTCCGTCCACGCTTCACTACGACTGTGATAATGAGCTTCCACCCTGTTTGTACAGATTTATGTATTCAGTCTCCCAAATTTACTCGTTTATTTACCCAAACAGTTGATCTCATCCGACACCATTTGACTTTGAAAGAAGCAACCAAACATAGACTTGTTAATTGACGTGTGTTATCTAACTCCAATTAGCACCATTCATAAACAAAAACTTGTACGGCACGATTAAGGCATGTCGGTGAACGATAATAATTGACGCTCAAGATGAGTCCAACCTCTATAAACAAAACCACAGATTGACGTTGATCTCATTTGGAATATCTACTGCGAAGCTGATTAGAGCCTTCACGCTAAGGTTTGTTCTTGTGTTTCTATTTTGTTTCCCAAGCTTAAGTTCTAATTAACTAAGTTGTTTGCGAAAAAAAACACACACACACATATACAAGACAAGTTCAACCGAGTGTCGGTATGCACTTATAACATAACGACCATGAAATTAAAACCCCACTAGTGAAATTGTAGAAGTGAATTATTGCAATGTCGGCGCGCCTTACAATCAGCCAGTTAGCCAGCTGCATTAATGGCTAGATTGCACTTTTAGAAAGTGTCCAACAAATCGCATGTTTATGTTAAGATATACGATTTCCTATAATTTGTAGGATGACATTCCGCACATGCCAGGTATCTCATTAATGTCAAACCCATCGACTACCAATGAGTTATCCATCAAACACCTCTCCGGCATGCACATTTCGACATGCAACACCGGGCCCTACGAACGTGATGACGTTATTTACCAACATTACGCTTATCAATCTCAAATGCCACATACAAATCTGACATTGAAATGTATATTGACACTTGAGTGAGCCGAGCCGATGGACGTGTACCCATAGGAAAGGGTCAGCTCCAGTTTGTCCATACCCAAGTGGAATTGTGTAACAGACGAGGTAATTACACGTACGGTGAGTGTTGGCGGCGCCTTACAGCCTTACGATATACAACGGCACTCTCGCGCAATTATATCGTCAAATGCGAGCCACAATGGGCGCGTTCAAAAATATTGCAGTGGCGATACAAAGACGTCGTCGCCCAACAATTTGCATTCCGCACATTTTTATAATTTTTTCCAGCGTGTCCCTCGTTTGTTGCCTCTTTTGCGTTTATTCTCCTTTTAAGCCGAGACTTTAATTATGCACTAAGTTGTTGCCAAAGCAATTAAGGGGAACGGTTCCATTGTAGTACGAGTATATAACCATATAGTCGAATGAACTAGTTGTTGCGCTGGCCAAGTGACCGTGAATTTGTACAACACCATGGAAATCCACTTGCTTTGCATCGCTTTTCACTTCCGAATTCCAAATGATGATTTGCCATTGTGGAGCCGACCTAATGAAAGAAATGTTTGAATTTGAATTAATGGATTCGGACATTAGCAGAGGTTTCGGTCGAGGGACCATTGGGGAAGTGCCTAATAAGGGTAATTAGAAATTTTGAAAACTTTTACTCTGAAGCCATAAGACACAGAAGTGGTAACAGATTTCCTGATGAATGGTTATGATTTACAGAGTGAATATGTGG
This sequence comes from Rhingia rostrata, assembly GCA_949824845.1. Taxonomy (NCBI): domain Eukaryota; kingdom Metazoa; phylum Arthropoda; class Insecta; order Diptera; family Syrphidae; genus Rhingia; species Rhingia rostrata. The sequence continues at coordinate 8,743,502 of OX463756.1, forward strand.
GTGTGTTTATTTACGCATAACAAAAAAAAAACACTTGGGAAGTTAGCTAATAAATACCTCAGGTAAGGAGGCTGGATACAGGTTTTTGTGATAGTAAGGCAGTATGCTTCACTGCGTTTAAAGCTTCGTCACTGCCTTTGGGCATGAGGAATGTTTAGTTATAGGTTTACAGAGCTTGGAAAGACCAGTTAATCGCTTGAAAGTCGAGTGCATGAAATAGAAAGAACAATACCAACATTATGTTAAGCCTGAAACACATATATACAACTATATCCAACTATCTTTGTGGGGAATGTGTTTTGTATGGAGATTGACTTGCATTTTTTTTATATACTTTATCACTTAACTGATGAACTTGTAACGTTAAAAGAGCGCCTCAAGAGAGATTTTAATTTCCCGCCTCTTTAGTGGCAGAGTACTGGCAACAGAGCTACCTATGGGACTCTAGATTAAAGATTAAACACCGGCTTTTCAGAATGAAGAAAAAATAGCAAGAAAAGCGCGCTATCGAGGATATGGAGGGTTGCCATACCAGGAATGATATTCGCAAGTTTAACCAAAGTGTAAAACATCAAAGCCATGATTTTAACAAGGAAATATGGTAGTTAAGGCACAGTCGATGCTGAGGATATGGAGGAACCACTTCTGCAGACTATTAAACGGTAATGAAGAACAATCTATCGCTGTCAGACGGTACAAACCATTCAATATTGATGACTACAGCGAAAACTACCTATCAAGTATGCCTGCAAAATGGAACCTTAGCATCGTTTGCCCGATCCACAAAACTGATCCGACTAGAGAAACATAAGTCTCCTTAACATCGCCTACAAGATCCCATCTGCCATAAAGTGTGAACGCCTGAAACCATTTACCAACAACCCGATAGCCAGGAAAGTCCACAACTTATCAAATCTTCACACTTCGCGAGATCCTGGAGAAAAACCCAAGAAGTCTAAATCGAGACCCATCGCCTTCAAAGCCATAGTCTATAGCATTTATGTCTGGTTTTTGGTTTTTATGTCTGGCTTTGGTATTCCGCCCAAACTCGACAGTCTGTGCAGGAAGAAGATGAAAACATCACGCTGCGCCATGAGGGTGGGAAACAACCTTACCGACACATTCGATACCAAAAATGTGCAAAACTTCCGAGCCTGAGGCACAATCTCCCATAAATCATGTTGACATCATTGGCAGGACCCAACGTGTTGTCATAGCCACGTTTGCCAGTATAGAGAAGGAAGCAGCAAAAATGGGTTTAGCAGTAAATGAGGGCAAGAGGAAGTATATGCTGTCAACACAAAAGGACAAACAACATCGACGAATTGGACAGAACGTCACCATTGACAGATATAACATTGAGGTAGTACGGGACTTTTTCTATCTCGGCTCCGCTATTAACTCTGACACCAACATCTCGTCAGAAATTCAACGAAGAATGACTCCTGCCAACCGCTGTTTCTTCGGGCTAAGAAGGCAATTCAGTAGTAAAGCCCTCACTCGAACTACTAAGGAGATCTTATGTAAGACCCTGATTATCCCAGTCATGCACTACGGCGCTGAAGCATGGACCGTCTCAAAAGCGGATGAAGAAATCTTTGGTCGATTCGACAGGAAGATTCTTCCAAAAATGTTCCGTCTTTCTTGCGTTGTAGGGCTATGGAGACGAAGATTCAACCAAGAACTATACGAGCTGTACAGCGAAATGCATCTGGTCAAAAAAAAAAAAAAAAAACGCCGCATTGGACGTTAAAGATGACTATGACATGTAGAACGAATGGACCTCGACCTCGCTTCAAGTGGCGCGCACAAGTAGAAACCTAACTCAACCAACTTGGAGTGCGCAACTGGAGGCAGTAAGCTTGAGACCAGGCTAATTGGAAAGGCATGTTGGTTGAGGCACAGGTGCATTTCGGACTGTAGCGCCACTTAATGCATCGTGAGCCCTTTTGTGACAGAACAATGGCTGCTAATACTACATTTATATGCGTGGATTATGATTAAGCCGTACGATATGAATAAGTCAACATAATTCCTAATTGCACCATCGGTTTAAATGAATCAAATAAATTTGGTTGACCATTCAAAGGCTTTTAGCATAATGAAATGCCAATGACTGACCTCACCAGTCTCCAAGTCTAGTATACCTCTAACCGTCTTCTAGTACTGTGCTCGGATCGTCTCATTTTTAATATCGAAAATGAATGGAAATTCCATAGCTAAAGTAGACCTCCTCTTGGGCCTAAAAATACTTTACAAAGTGCTGACATGTTTCGGATTAATTCATTTCGAATACAACTGGATATTGTCAAAATTTAGGCAGACTTCGAGAAGAAAAAAAGTCTCCACAATTATTTACTATGTTGTCATAGTTAACGCTGCATGTGTTGTGGGTTACTTTTCTTTAATTTATCTGTGTGTTAGCTTGCATATAACAATTTTTGATGAACCATTGGAAGGTACAACATCGCCATTGTATATCCTGTTTTCCTTTCAAGAATGCCAATTCGCGATCTCTACAATCATTTTTGCTGGTAACTACTTGCAGCGCGGCTCTTTATTGTTGATTACCCTTAATAAGCTTTTGGCGATTCACAATTCGATTACGAGCTACACCGACTCAAAGCTATACTTGCCAGACGAGTTTCGGATAACCTTAGCTTTAAAGGGTTTCTTCTTTGCCTATCAATCATTTGCATGCATTTGGGTGAATCTAATAATTTCAAATACGATAAAATTGTATGGATATATGTACAGTTACATAATTATTGCATTAACCTACTGGAGTTACTTTTTTGGTCAATTGGTTTTGATTTGCTTCTTTTTGAAAATGAACGAAACGCTGATGAAGAGTCTAACAATTGACCCTCTGGAGTTGTCTCGAACCATCGTAGAGCTTGTGGATCTGTCCTTTCGAATTCATAAAGCAAAGCAGAACTTGGACAAATTTTTTTCATTGTTCATTTTTTTTATATACACGATGCATTTAAGCGATATTTTCAACACATATAGTTGGCTTCAAGGAATATATTCGTGTATACCGAAGAATGATAAAATGGACTATTTATACAATGTCTACCTAAAAATATTAATTTTTCCATATACAGTTATGTACTTGTTTGATATCTATTTAATCGGAAAGCTATCGGATATGCTTAGCAAGGCTGTACGTACTTTCCAGGACAATGTGATTCTTCTAAGCAATCGCAGAGAATTAAATGACAATTTGCTGGTCCAACAGAGTGTAAGTTGAAAGGATACGATAAGGTGGCTGTATGTCAAGGACGATTTTATTTTAGATTGGCAGCCTGTTGATACAGACCTACACCGGTGATTTACGAACGCAATTCGAAAGAAAACTCAACATCGATTCGGGTTTTGGATTTAATACGTACATCAATGTAGTCATCATTAATGCCGTTGTGTTATTTCAATACTACATAAGTCAACAGCTGATCAATGAAAGCGATGAAAATATTTGTTAACTATCATGATTTTTATATTTAATTTAAATTTTATGCAAATATTTAAATAAAAATGCAAATTAACTACAAACTCATATAAAAAAAAATATTGTTATGTCCTAGGTTAACTAATAAAAAAACTAACTGGGATCTTTTCAGAAAAGACTGCAAGGAAAATGTGGTTTTAAATGTACCACTAAACACACCGCTCGAAATAGAAGACGAAGTTGAAAAACACTCCCTTCCGGAAGACAGCAACACGCAATAAAAAAGTCAACTACCAGCCTGACATCGAAGACCTCATACGAGAAAAGAGGAGAGCGCGCAAGAGATGGCAACAATCCCGCGCACCCCCTGATAAAACATATCTGAACTATCTCTGTAACAAACTCAAGAATGAGCTACAGGATTTAAGAAATCGCGAGACTTCTACATACCTCGAAGGGTTGACTGCTGACAAGACTTCAAACTACTCACTATGGAAAGCCTTGAAGTCCATAAGGAAACCCAAAATACACTCGCCACCAATTAGAAAAGCTAACGGCGAATGGGCAAAAGGAGACAAAGAGAAAGCGGATTTATTTGCCGAGCATCTAGAGGAAACGTTCAAGCCGTTCGATGGACAACCTTTGAACGAAGAACCGAATGCCAATACGGCAGCCGACAACTATAAAGTAAAAGCCGTATCCCTGTCCGAGCTTCGAATGACAATAAGCAAGTTGAAAAATAACAAAGCTCCAGGGTATGATTTAATCACCGGCGAAATCCTGAAGGAGCTACCGAAAAAAGCATTAGTTAAGTTGCTCTACATTATAAATGCTTCTCTGAGACTTTTATATGTACCAAGGCAATGGAAAGTCGCCGAAGTCATTATGGTTCCGAAACCGGGGAAAAGTCCAAACGATAAGAAATCGTATAGACCCATTTCGCTCCTGCCGATAATATCTAAGGTTTTCGAGAAAATGATGCTAAAACGATTACAACCAGTAATTGAAGAAAGACGCATGATCCCAGATCATCAATTCGGCTTCCGGGTCAAACATTCCACAATCGATCAGGTTTATCGAATAACGAATGAAATTGAAAATACTCTAGAATGGAAAAAGATTTGCTCTGCCGCTTTTCTCGACGTCTCACAAGCTTTCGACAAAGTATGGCACGAAGGTCTAAGGTATAAATTAAGGACAACCCTACCGACAAAATTGTACAAAACACTGGAATCCTACCTTGAAAACAGATTGTTTCGTGTTAGACATGAGACTGAATACTCAGAATTCAAAGAAATCCACGCCGGTGTTCCGCAGGGAAGTGTTCTCGGACCAATCCTATTCTTGCTCTACACAAGAGATATACCACAAGATGAAGGGACCATCGTAGCAACGTTCGCAGACGATACGGCTATCCTCGCAATGGATGAGTCAGTCGAATCATCAACGGGAAAACTCCAACGGGCTCTTAACAAAGTATGTGAGTGGACAAAAACCTGGCGAATTGCACTTAACGAGACCAAGTCAACGCATGTCAATTTTACGTACAAAAAGATAAACAACGTACCTGTTTTCATTAACTCTGCACAAATACCATACGCAAATGAGGCAAAATATCTAGGAATGACTCTAGGCGCAAAGCTTAAGTGGAAGCCACACGTTAAAAAAAAGCGGGACGAGCTCGCAATCAGACTCAGAGAAATGTATTGGCTGCTTGGAAGATACTCGAAGCTAAGCATATACAACAAACTGCTTCTGTATAAGCAAGTGCTAAAACCTTGTTGGACATACGGTATACAGCTATAGGGTTGTACCAAACCAAGCAATATTGCTATTCTGCAAACATTCCAAAACAAAACCCTAAGAGCAATAGTGAATGCTCCATGGTATATTAGGAATAGTAATATTCACAGAGATTTGGGAATTGCTACCGTGAGTAACGAAGCAACAAACTTTGCTCGCAAACTTCGTACTCGTATACATGTTCATTGTAATAACGAAATAATCCGTACTCTGGACGTGACAAACCTTGAGTGCCGGCTACAAAGAACAAGGCCGTTCGACCTAGCGCCATAAGGAAGAACCGCATGTAATGACGGTATTAGTAGGTGCGTTCACTGGAATGCTACCTACCAACCGCGATTAACACTACAGAAGCGTAAACTACTTGTTAAGGATACTTAGTCGTAGTCACCACAAAAAAAAAAAAAAAAATTGAGAGGAATAAATTCCATACTACTATGAGCACGCGCAGCCGGTTCTCATAGTGCCTCTCTGATTAGTGAGGTTTCGCCCGTAGGCATATATTGACTGACATTAATGAAATTGTCAGGCCCGAAAATATATGAGTCGGGCATAACCAATGGTACTGACCACTGGTGTCCTATGAGGATTACTCACCTCCGGGCGCACACGAACCAAAAAAATTGTTATGTCCTTGCAAAGGACTATTTTCATTGCGACAACCATGTTTAACGAAACAATGACAACGATGTTCGTATCTGCACCTGGAATTTGAGATTTTTAAACAGAAGATGTGCAGCCGAGATACAAGCCTTTAGCTGCTGCAAAGCAGACATAACTGATATCCAGGAAATACGATGGAATGTGCCGGGTAAAAAGAGGATGAAAAATTGTGACATCTACAACGGACCGTGTAATAGTGAGCAGAAATAGCTACTATTTGTATGAGGATTTGTGATGAGTGCCAGACTTAGGCAAGAGGTCTTATGTTTTCAAGACAATAGCAAACGCATTGTAACAGTCCGCATGAAGACCAAATTCATAAGCCATATATGCCTACACGCTCCGACGGAGGAAAAAGATGATATGCGCGACTACCGCAGTACGCTGTTTTTAACAGCTGGGAGATTACACACAGTTAGGAAGAGAAGACTTCTCAGCAGTATGGTTAGGAAACAAAGCCTACACGAAAAAACACCTGGCAACGGACTTAGGCGAATTGACTTTGCTGCGGAACGAAATGTCACTACAGCCAGCACACTGTTTCCTCACATCGATATCCACAAGGGGACATGGCGATCCCTCAGATCAACGAACGGCCAATCAAATTGATCACTTTGCGATAGACAAGAGTTAAGCATTAAGTATGTTAGAGTTAACATCGACTCGGACCACTACTTTGTTGCAGCCAAGGCAAAAATAAATCAGAAATATTGTGCAAACATTTAATATCAAAAGACTACAATCGCAAAGTCCACCAAGGCCTTCGCAGAACGCGTATTACTTAACCTCTCGACTAACACAATACGTCCAGCATCTGATGTCAGAGAACAATGGAAACGATATCAACAAGACACTAGATCAGCCGCAACTCATGTGCCCGGTTTCTGGCACCAAACACCAAGAAACCCTTGGTTTGATAAAGAATGCCGACAGATACTCCCATCCAAGAACGAGGCAAATCTGCAGGTGCTGACGAGAGCTGCCATTTAGCTCTATAGGCTAAGAACGAGAGAAGAACAGCGTTTTTCAGAAAAAATAAGGATGCATCTCCAGAAATGATGTTCGCAAGTTTTACCAAAGTGAAAAACGTCAAAGCCAGGAATACAAGGATCGACTAGAAATCTGTCGAGATGAACAAGGAAATATCGTAGTTGGGATACGGTCGATTCTGAGCATAGGGAAGAACCACTTCTGCAGACTGTTAAACGGCGAAAACAAATAATCTCCCGCTGTCAACCATTCAATATTGGCAACGAGAGCGAAAAGTACCAACCACCTGACCTGAGTGAAGTGAGGTTAGCAATATCTAAACTCAAGCTTAAGAAGGCTGCCGGAAATGACAGCCATCCCGCTGTATTCGTAGGTAACATCCACCAACTCATAAGCATCGTTTGCCCGAAACACAAAACCGCAGACCCTCTGAACTATAGAGGCATAAGTCTCCTCAGTAAGCTTATAGGATCCAATCTGCCGTAATATGTAAACGATTGAAACCGATTACCAACAACCTTATTAGCCCTTATCAGTGTAGTTTTAAGCCAGGGAGGTCCACAAATGATGACATTATCACACTCAGCAGATTTCGGAAATAAACCCAATAAATCGAAATACCCACCACCTGTTTATCGATTTCAAAGACGCATTAGACACAATTAAAGAGACGAACTATACAGGGCCTTGTCTAGTTTTGGTATACCGGCCAAACTCGTTCGTTTGGACAGGATGATGGGCAGGGAATTCTATCTACCCCATCAGGATCGGAAACGACCCAAATAAGGATTTGGGCAAGGTGACACACTGTCATGAGAATTGTTTAACACTATTTTTGAGAAGATCGTGCAAAACTCCCGAGTCAACATCAGATCCACAATCTGCCATTAATTGGTGCGACCCAACGTGGTTCAATTATAAATGGGGGTAAGACCCAGTATATGCACACACCATCGAAGAATTGAACAGAACTTCACCATTGACAGGTATAACTTTGAGAATTACGGGACTTTGTTTACCTCGGCTACGCTATTGATTCTGTCAAGATTTTTTCAGAAATTGAACAAAGAACTACTCTTGCCAACCTAAGGAGGCAGCTAAGTACTGTTGCTCCTACTCGTGCTACTAAGGACATCCTGAAGACCGTGGTCATCCGAGTCCTGATCTACGGCGCTGAGGCATGGACCGTATCATGAGTGGATGCAGAAATACTTAATCGTATTAGGAGAAAAATTCTTCGAAAATTTTTCGGTCCCGTTTGCGTTAAAGGGCATTGGAAACTGTACAGCGACATGTCCCTAGTCAATAAGCTCCGCATTGGATGTTCAAGGTGACTAGGACATGTAGAACGAATGGACACCTACACTTCGGCTCGCAGAGTCTTTGATTTCCAGCCGGACGTCGAACGCAGTAGATGCAGACCTCGGCTTGAGTGGCGCGCATAAAGACAAACCGACTTCAACCGACTTGGAGTGCGCAACTAGATGCAGTTAATAGAGAGGAGTTTCGAGTTAAGCTTTTGATTTTTTTTTGTTAATCTGAAAAAGCATTGTTTTCCTACGAATAGATTTTGTCGTATATACACAAGGTTAACTACAAAACCAACGACTTTCGCCTTTTCTTCAATCGCCGTAAATGCTTTTACCACGCCATGGTGAGAGTGACCAATGATGTCGATGTCATCTGCGTTCCCCAGTAGCTGGATGGATTTGTTGAAGATAGTGAGTGCCTTTCGCATTAACTCCTGCCCTGCGCAATATCTGTTCCAGCATTACATTAAAGAAATTGCATGGTAGTTCATTTTCTTGTCAGAATCCGGTAATAGTTTGGAGAAGTTCAGATGAGTTGTTTCCAAGCTGACATTGCATCGCGTGTCCTCTAAGGCTAGGCGACACATCTGTTTTAGTCTTTATGATATACCGGATTCCACCATCGTTTTATAAAGCTCTATGAGATGGATGCTATCATACTCGGGCTTCAAGTCGTTGGTAAGATGGTTCGACTTGAATTTCGTTGGCCTCTTGCAGGATTTGTCTTAGTATGACCTAAGGTCGATCTGCCAGGCCGTAAGCCACATTATAAGCCGAAGAGTGGGTTGCAGAAAAGCTTAAGACGTTCACACAGTACGTTGGAAAGAATCTTATACGTGCGTCATTTAGGAGAAATATGCGTCAGTAGTTGGTGCAGAACATAAGATCGCCTTTTTGTAGATTGGACATAGGGAGATGATATTCCAGTCATTAAGCGTGCTCTCGTCGATGCAGACTTTATGGTTTGGTGCATGCAAACTTCTAAAGCAAAACCTTCGTACTTGAAGAGTTTTTGTGGAAATCCTTCAGAACCGGCTGCCTTCAGTTTTTTTATGGCTGCTCCGACTTCTTACCTCGTCGTTCATCGAAGGTGGGCTAGTTTCTTGTCCTATCACTCTCTCTATCACTCACTTATGTCCATTAGGGAACTGATGGAATTGCTGCCTGAATACATATACCCTGGGCGTCAGTGACTAGGTTGCCATTTTATTACGTAGAGCTTGCATTCCTACACGACGAGAAGTCGTCCTACTTCGAAAACACCAGTTGCCAGGCTTTCTTGAAGATTTGACGGATGTATTTCTTGAGAAAAAGCGAGATTCTTTGATTACCATGAGGTGGAAGGCTGCGTGATCTCTCTTTTCCTATGCAGGATTTTCTTTTGTTCCTTTCTCCTGGTTCTGCACTCTTCCTGTGCGGCGCACGTTTTTTAATCTCTTTATGGTACTTGCAGATATGATCATAACACGGACATATATTTCGGGGGTTGCTGGTAGCATATGGGGGTTTCGGTTACTTCTTTGATGACATTGCGATACTGTATCTACTGAGTGTTGACATTGGTGGAGGATGAGTGCACAAAGAGGAGACCCACTTAGTTTTTGGTTGTAGACTTTAGCAATCTACAGCTCACTAAGGCGTTGAACGTGAAGTCTCTTTTTTTGCACCATTCGCAGCTTCAACTCGTTGGACAGTTGGGCGCTACAGCACAGGCACCATCGACCACAACTGTAGAGCCCCAATACACCTGCAGATAGATCGGAATTCAAAAATTTATAAGGGAAATACCTTTCAGGGTCATTACGATTATATTGTTATCGCCAAAAAGTGAAGCAGACATTACAAAATGTTAGTGATAGGTGTGTATCAGTACAATGTACGAATGTTGTTTACAACCAAGATAAGAAGAAACTATTAAGCTCTAACTTTGCGTCATCGCTTTTTTTTTTATAATTGCGTTCGAAACGATACAAGACCCAGATACTCCACAATCTATTACTAAATATTTGTTGAACCTGTTTAAGGCTTATGGTGGTCAAATGGTAGGCGATGCCATTATTTGAACCCTGGGGTTTTCAGCTAGACGATGCGACCACAGAGTGCCAAGTATATTTGCCGTAGATAGGATGTAAAGTCGTGGCGGAAGGGGATGAGAGCCCAAGATGGAGTCAACCTTGGCGTCTACAGTCCCAGTTATAACTTTGACACACTATGGTGGTATAAATACCATGGCATTGGTACCATTGTATTGACAATACCTTGGGTGGTGACAAACATTTTATGTAGTATGAGTTGAGAAATAGCAATATAATGTACCACTTAGGAGAATGGCGCTGCCATCGACAGAAATCCATGTATACCACAGTAAAATGCTGGTTTTAACCAACGCAAATATAGGGTTTTTCAATAAGAGCGCTACAAACGTTTTTTTAAATAAAACAAAAACGGTTTTGGATATCAATGAAATTCTTTATTCCTGTGAAAGTACGCTCGATGCCATTATGTATGAAACTCGATTTCTTCTGCATGGCCACCACGGGCTCGACCGAGGCGGCCAAGCGACTGGACCGTTTCGTGAGATAACACGTTCTTCAAACTTGGTTTCCAATAAATTGCTTGTGGCATTCGCTGTGTGGCTTGTGGCGCCATCCTGTTGGAACCACATGTCCTCCAAGTCCATATCATCCCATTGGGGCCAAAAATATTCGGTTATCATTGAACGGTAGCGATTCCCATTCACTGAAACGTGCCGGTCTTGATCATCACGGAAGAAGTACGGCCCAATGACGCCGCCGGCCCATAAACCACACCAAACAATAATTTTTTCGGGATGCAATGATGACTCATGGAATACGTGTGGATTGCTGCCTGACCAATACCGCATATTTTGTTTATTGGCGAAGCCATTCAGCCAGAAATGAGCCTCATCGCTAAAGATGATATTTCGATGAAAATCCGAATCATTTTCAAGTTGTTGCTCAGCCCAATTCACGAACATACGGCTTCAGTTCTTGCGTCAATTTAATCTTGTAAGGATGTAGGCCAAGATCTTTTCGCAAAATTCGCCACAACGAAGTCACAGAGATGCCCAACGCTTGAGAACGACGTGTGAGAGACACATTTGGGCTTTCTTCAACTGAAGCCTCAGCGGCAGCAATATTCTCGACACTACGGGCACTTGTTTGTCTCACTGGCACGGGAACATTTTGTACTGTGCCTGTGGATTCAAATTTTTCCACTAGACGCTCAATTGTTGATCTGCTAGGACGATTATGACGACCATAAATTGGACGTAGCGTTCTTAACGTTGAGGCACCTGACTCCGAATTTCGGTTGTAAATTTTAATAATTTCGACTCGTTGTTGGATCGTTTATATTCCCATCATGAAATGGCAAACCTTACTGAAGAGAAATGTCAAAAGAACGGCAAGAAATATGGCGTCGTTTGATGTCCCTGTCGCTCAACTTTTGTAGCGTCCCTGTTAAAAAACCCGATACCATGCTCCACGCGTGGCATTAACGTGGTATTCCCTGACACATAGGTGGTACATCTGTATATTATTGTATTGATAATACCAGTGTGTCAAAAGTATTAGGATGGACAAAGTTAATAACCTAGACAAGCTGCTTCGATACAGATTAAGTATGCCAAGTTTAATTCAGACCTGTTGAACTGAGCTGGTGGCGAATGAGCCGAAAGGCCAGTGGCATCGCTCAATCCTGTAGTGGATACTGATGGCCCCGTTTTCCAAGTGTATCGAATAATTTGAAACTGGTTGAGGGTATTGCCTTGGGTTAACTACCCACTCACGGAAAAAAAAACATTTGTTATAAGTGCCAGCCTTAGGCAAGAAGTCTTATGTTTCCAACCCATTAGCAACCGCATTATATCAATCGGCTTCAAGGCCAAATTCGCGTGATCTAAAATATAGAGAGGTGCCTCTCGTAAATTTTACAAAAGTTTGAAACGTCAAAGCCAGAGGTACAAGTGTTGAACAGAATCCTGTAAGAAAATATCGTGAGGGCATTAAAAAAAAACACTTCTGCAGACTGTAAAACGGCGATGACGAACAACATTCCGCTGTGAGGAAGAACGAACCATTCAATACTGGCGACGACAGCGAAAACTACCAACCATCCGACCTAAGTGAAGTGAGGATAGCAATATCTAAACTCAACCATAACAAGGCTGCCGGAAATGATCCCCATCTCGCAAAGCATTATAAAGCCGGCAGAGACGACTTGGTAAGTAACATCAAAAAGTATGTCTAAAGAATGGAACCAAAGCATAGTTTGCCCGATCCACAAAAACGAGACCCTCTGAACTGCGCCACCTAAAGAGTCCCACTCCACTTCCGTCCCAGACGGAAATCCCTATTGAAAAACCATTTACTACTAAGCATGGAGAACGATAAGCCATTAACACAAAATCATTCGCAGACGCATTATCCTGGATTCTATAAATGGAATGGAAGTTTGCGCGAAACCTCAAAGATTGCTTGTGGAAAAGATGGACAGTTAAGTACTCAGCTCTTAAAACCTCAAAAGTGGTATGGCATAGAACATCCTCCGTAAGGCATTGGCTTAGACATCATTTGTGACTCTATTCAGCCTCGTAGCCAATGGCGTAAATGACGTATTAAACAAGTTTTCCCCACTAATAACAGACAAATCCGCTTCGTTAATGTTAAACGACAAATGGATTTTCCCACCGCCCAGCCTCAAGACTTGCTAAGGATTGGCCTTACTTTGAAAGGCATGATGGGTAAGTCCCAGTTTCATTCTGAATCAAAGCGACACTTACGGAAGTAGGTATGAATGGAATAGGCTTACTGTTTTCAGAAAAAATAAATTCCCACGATAGGATCACTAAAAAAGACATACACACGCATCCGTTATTTTTTAATGTTTTCGAATTTAATATCAAGAGTCAATAAGCTTAACTCTTGCCAAACTCGTTCAACTTCTACTTCTTCACTTTCGTTTGATTTAGCATCGAATTTTATCAGCCACATAAATTTCCCTGTCAGGCGCCAATAGAACTCCGACTTGTCCATCGAATAACGTTTGCATAAATGTTTCTATAACCATCTGCTAAAAATAACACTTTCCACAGCTTCCAGTTGTGTGTCGTGATCAGAAGACTTAAGCTGTCCTATTAACATATTGGCCTAGCTTAATTTATTAGCGTCACACACAAAGCCAACAAACTCTCAATTGAATCAGGCCCCTTCCGTCTGTTAAATACCCCACCGTCAGTAAGAGAAACGAGCAAAGTAATTAAATTAGACGCAGTCTACCAACAAAAGCCACAGCTTTCCGGTTCAACCATCAATTAAAGATGAAAATGCCCAACACAAGACTTGATATACATCTTGGTGGTGTCCAGAAGTTTGCCATTAGCTTTGTTTTATGGTAAAAATAATAAAAAAAAGATTTACTTCCCATGAACAACAAAAACATAGGAGGCGTAGGCTTAGTTAAGTGCGTAACAGTAGCAATACTAAAAAGGAAGCTCCCAACTTCCGCCGCCAAATAGGAAAGAAAGCAGAACCCCAACGAAATTATAGACTTGTTGCGTTGTCGTTCCTTTTGTCCGTCCTCTGACTCCCGTCAATTGCATGTCATCCACATAAGTAAACAATTTTAACAACAACTCGCCCAGGTATTGCTGTCCTATCGTAGAGTCCATAAATTTAGCATAAATTACTGGCATGTAAGTGATTTTTCGCCTCTTCTTTGTCATCGTCGTCGATGCCTTAGCTGGGCTAGTCTGTCGTTGACGTGTTGATGAATGAACACAAATTCACAGATTAATGCAAATGACTTGGAATAGCGATTTAGGAAAATGAGAGACATTCCACTTGGAAAGTAAGAGAAGACAGACGACAGAAAGTGAAGTGGCCCCGTTTTGGTATCATGACACATCGCTGTTGATCTGTTGCAGATTGAATGTAATACATACTTGGTTTCACCATCACCACCCCTAACACAAATTTGATTGCGCTATGCAATCGCAGCACCTTTCGAATTGCTTCCGTGCACACGTGTATGGAAAAACCACTCGTTGATGTTGGCATCGCACTGTTTGGTGGAGCAACAAGCCACCACACAAATAACCTGTCCTCAATAAAGTTGGAATATTACTCGCTTGTAAACACTTTTAAGGCACCCTGCACCCGCACAAAACTTGTAGTTACGACAAAATGAAAAATAAAACACTCACCGACAACTCTATGGACAGATCTGTGTTGTCCAACAAAATGACACGGCAATCGATTTTATTTTTATTTGTTGTTATCCTCTGAGACTTGATTTGGGAGCTGCTTGTGCCACCGCCACCAACTCCGCCACCGCCGCCGCCACCACCACCATCCGCGGAGGAGGTGTTCCGTACTTTTCGTCTGCTTAGAAACCGCAACATGTTACCAACGACAACGAGAACGACACACGACTTTAAGACGACACGCCAGTGCCTCCGATAGATGCACTTGAATTTCACGCCTTGTTTTTCCAATCACTTTAATAAATATTCTGGATTCTATTTCGCGTTTGCCTTTCTTTTGCTGGCGGCTGGTTATTATTTTGTGTACTATTTTCAGATGCGGGAGCGATTCGTTGTCGAACTCCCGAGGCACTGTACGGTGGAACTTTCTTTTCTCGTCGAGAGGAATTATATTTTCTTTTTAGAACGAAATTTGACACTTTATCAGGTGGAATTTGATGGATTTTTTATAATATTTGATGGAATGCATATTTAAGCCATTGAATTTAGCAAATTTTAATTCATTTTGTGTGGGTATTTAGGTAAAAAAAGAAAAAAATTCACGGAATGTATTTTGACACAGACTCATCACGGAAAATCACAGCGAAAACATAATGGCGACGAGAGCAAGAGCGGCCAGTGGTTGCTTGAGTTGTTTTCGCTCAGTTGGATATGTAGAGTGATGCCAAATTTGTGAATGATTTTAATAGGTCGAGTTGATTTTTAAGTGCAGCTTATGAATTTTAACATTAAGAATTATTTAGAAAAAACATTTTGTTTTTTTGATGATAAGATATAAGGGCCGCCCAGAATGCGTATTTATAGCTGAGTCAGAATTTAAGAATTATGCAACCAGTAAGCACATTGTGTATACTGGTTGCAGATGCCAGCCACAGATACGCATTTTGGTCGACCCTTTAAGTTCCAAATAAAGCCTAGTCAGTTATTAATTATCATAATCACTATAATTGAAGATTTTCTTTAATTCTGTGGCTTTTTTTTTATTAAGTAGATGGCGAGTTGTTAAATAGAAGCGTATAAATTTTCAAACATTTCTTCTTACAAATATTTTAATTTTTTATATCAACTTTTGCGGAAAATCAAGTTTTTTTCTTAATTGGTCGACATTTTTTTGTTGTTTTGTTATGGTTGTCATTTCACCCAAACGAAATAAATAAATTCATTGGGACTCCGCACACAAGATGAGTTTAACAACGATTTGTGTGAATGCAATTACATATGCAACTACAATGACATTCAGCCCTAGCGAAATATCCGTCGTAACGGAATATTCTTCGATTCGGAGGATTTAAGCTTCGATGTATTCTTTCGAAAAGCTGTTCGGAATATTTTTCCGACATTTTGTAACGCATGCTGACGAATTGCGTTGAAGTGCGTTCAGGTGAATTGTCGTACAATTTTTGACCAAGCGCAAATTCTTCGCAGAATTTATTTACAATTTGTAGTGAAGAAGTGATTGTTTCTCCAATGACACATACCTCAAATGGAATTTGAACTTCCGATGAAGTATGCGTTGCGGAAAATTGTCCGCTACGACAGATATCTCGCTAGGGCAGATTGTCTGTTCGGCTCATAACACGCGTATGAGAACCGAATGACATACGTATTTTTCAGACTTAAAATGGTGAAAAATGTGTTTGAATTTGTTTTCAACCTTGTTTTACCGCGCAAACTCGGGTGAAGAATTTTACCCGGGCTTTAGATTTGAAGGATTAAATTCATTAATTCTTTAATACTTTAAAAGTGTTAGTTTTGTAAGTGTAACTTTCAAGTAGTGATGGGTTCTATTTCACGCAAGAAATTACAGTCATGAAATTACCTGGCATGTCATACTCCGGTTAGCGACAAGTCGGAGGCTAAAATACTTATTTGAAAGGTTAAACATCGAATAAGTATTATTTAATATAAAAAAAAGCTAATAACATCCGAGAAGGTAGAAAAAAGGGTATGATAATTCCACTGAAAAATTATATTGGTAGTTAAAATAAAAATTGGTTGAAATGTGAAAAAAATGTCGATAGCCATAACAGAATCGCAAAATGCTCAAATGAATTTTAGATCATGATTATCCAAAAACATTTAAGTTTTTTATTATAGTTTCCGTAGAAAATAACTTTTTATTTGTGTGAAGTAATGTTTGTCGTTCCATCGAACTGAAAAGGAATTTTCCAATAATTCCTATTTTAGATAGCTATAACTGAGCGCAAAGTGTGGTTGGGTCCATACTGATGATTTAATTGGCAAGACTTTCTCATAGTTGCTGTTACCATCTTGTTAAATGAAATTGTAGTTCCATTATGGTTGCTTTTCAAGCAAACTAAAGACTAATCATCTTTTCTTTTGGTAATTTCTGAATTTGATTTTCTTTTGTAGGGAATGAAGAAATTTCTTTATACCCTACCCCATAGGGTTATATTAGTTTTGACATTAACTTCGAAACGTAGTGAAATATTTTCGGTAAATATACCTCAAAGTATATGGGTCGACTCAGAGTGAATAGCTGTGTCGATCTAGCTTTGTCTGTCTGTCCGTCTGTGTGTCACCGAATACCGTTTAAATTTTATGTGCACAGCGCAGGCATTAAGGGAATTTAGCAGAAGGATATTGGGGATACCGACATTTTTTCAGATTTTTATCGCTTATAATTATAGGTACCTGACTAATAATGAGAATACAATTCTTGAGCACTTAGCGGAGAGATGATGTTAATCGCGTGGTACTTGTTTTGCATTTAACGGCATCGCACTCACATTGGAGCATTCACATAATGATATCGAATTAGCTATGTTTTTTTTTTATTTATTTATGGCACAACAGGCTCGTTAGTACCCAGGGCCTAGCTTTTTTCTCACAACCATTCATGTGTGTGTTTTATGCCGAATCCGAACGGCTAAGTTGAGATAAGCTTTTCATGACAATTGATACTACTCGGATGATTTGTCAGATCACGAGAGGAGGGCCAGTGAAAAATCATTTAGGTGTTGCTACGACTGGGAATCGAACCCATACCTTCTGCGTGGCAGTTCATAGCACTAACCATCGCACCACTGAGCCCGTCTATGTTTAAAGTATTAAATTGTTGTTATGTTAAGCAACAACGTTCATTTAAGTGTCGTTGTGAAAGGCTAACGGAGCACTCAAATTACCGAAAACGATGCAATAAAATATTTCCTCGTTACATAAGTGGAAATCATTTCCTTCGCGTTTTAGCCAAAACTTGCGTTTAATATCAATTTTTGCATTTAATCCTCAAACCAGCAGTTTTTTACTTTTTTTTTCTTTTTGAGAAGAAAATTATTTAAATGCGAACTCTTTTTAATCTATAGAGCCAACGATGTTATTCGGATCACAAAATTCACCAAAATGTTGTAAAAGTGTTTATCGTCATGAGTTTTGCTACGAAAAAATGATTTGGCAGCTCTGCCGAGTTGTGATACTTTATTTGACAAAACCTTGTATACATAACATTAATGCTTATGATTAAGTATATGTGCCAGACAGAATAAAGGGTTCAGAGATGCTATACAACCTTTCAGAGGTGGTTTAGTAAATTTTAATGAATAAGGTTGAATGTTTTTCAATTACAGTTTCCATTATTGAGTTTATGTTCATTTGTGTTAACAATTATACAGTATCCATAATTTAGCATCCGACCCAGTGGCGAGATGGTTATTGCTATGAACAGCCGACCTGAGTTCGATTCCCAACCGTAGCAACACCTAAATGATTTTCCGCTTTCCCTCCTCTATTACTCCAAATGCCCAGAAAAGTTTATCTGAACTCACTCCTTTGGATTCGGCGTAAAATAGGAGGTACTACCATCGCCGTGCAGGACTTACACACCCACACCTGAATTATTGCGCGTGTGTGTGATATTTTTAATTTAGTTACTCTTTTAAAGCAATTGACACAACATACAATGATTCTCTCTATTCATCTAAAGTCAACTATAACCAGCGCAGAACGCATGTTTTAAAGTCAAAATTTTTGAAACATATGAAAATGTTTAAAACCACCCTGTGTAATTAATTTGCATTTCACCGTTCCACCGGTTTCACCTGTTTCCTTAATTAAGACCGGTATAGCGGAATTGAAATGTTTGTCTGCGCACCCTTGCGGTAATCTTTGTACTGCACCCACGTATTCTTCATTTCACTGTTACACCTGTTTCTCTCATTAAAAACAGGTGTAGTGGAAGATTGGAAAAGTTTGTCTGGCCATTTTCTCTGTTTACTTTTATAAGAAAAACAAAGGGCTTTCGTTGCTTTCCAATGATAGCTATAACTGGACCCTTATACCTTTGACATACAGGTGGTATAAATACTATGGTATGCGGATATATCACCTAGGTGAATTTAAGGAAACATAACTCGAGCAGCATGGTATTTGGGTGGCATTCAACTAACATTTTCCCGTGGTAGACTTAGAATTCTACCACTGCTGTCACTAGCCAAGGCTTTAGCAATTCAATGTCATTTTATTCATACCGCCAGTGTGTCTAAAGTATTACTAAAATGTGATTTGACAGGTGCTTTTAAAGCAGTTTTATGGGTTGTATGTTTTCATAAACTGAAGCGCTAGATTTTTTTCGTCAATCTGAAAGTTACATTAAAATGGTTTCGGTCTCAAAAACAGCGACATTCCTATCTGATCTTAAGCAATATTATATCAGAAACTGAATCCACCCGTACATTATTAATAATCAATATGTGGTTTTAAAAATTAGAAAAATGCTACTTATTCGCGAAACACATGTGTAGCTGTGGTTCTGGATTCAGTGCAGCAAGACACGCGAGTAGAATTTTCGTTTGGTGTATGTGCAGCACAGTGGCTCTTGTCATAACATACAGCTCTCAAAATTGTTTTACTGTGTTGTTTTGTGATATTTACTTAAGTATTTATCACATAAAATTACTTTTGTTGGATACGCCTTATTAATTAAATTTCTTTAGGATGTGTCTCATGAGTAAATATTTAATTTGTCTCTATATAATAAGTATTTCGGAAAAAGTACGTTATTTGGCTTAATAGTACGTTTCCACCGAACCGAAATGCTTCATTTCATTACAGAAATTCAACATTTCGAAAAAAATCGCATTCCAACTGTCAAAAAAACAAATTTCATTGTTATCTACATTTTTGTTTTTGGTTTTGACTAGATAATTGACCCAGTAACCTAGAGAAATAATTTTGTTTATAACTTAGAGGCAGTCTTCTCTATCGAGGAAAATAGTAATTTTGTAGTTCACTGTAGTTCACTGTAGATTGCATGTTTTTTGCTGTTTTGGTGATTTTGATTTTTGCGTTGGATTTCGAAAAAGCGACAACTTGCACAACTGCAACGTTAGCAGATTTTACGTGTGTTCACTCCCTTTGAAAACTATGCGTGTTTTTTTTTCTGCAAGGAAAATTCAGCACTTGTGTTGCAGGCTTAATGGTAATTGTGTTTTAAGAAAAAAAATGCATCACCCTGTGCCAAATGATATCTGTTCCTCTCACTAATTCGTTCCACCAACTGTCAACCGCTGTGACTGCAGTGAAAAATCGCATTTTTGAGTGATCTCTGAGAATTTGCGAAACAACACGAACGCTGGAACGTTTTATTTGTTATCATTTTTTGTTTGTAAAGTAAATCTCTCGTCACACGATAGCCAGCAAATAAAAACAAAAAAAACGACGCACTTAATTATAGAAAATTATCATTCGTCCATCCTCGCAACATCACAGTCACAGACACTGGGCGACGTAGTGCAATAATTTGGATGAGTCTTTAAAGTGTCCGAACAACAACAAAAAAAAATTCCCACAAAATAAAATGAATCTAATCGAGACAAACCCGTACGGCAATGGCCTCCTCTACGCCGGATTTAATCAAGATCAAGGTTGGCAATGTTTTTACTCGCATGCTGGTGCAGTTATAAAATTCATGTTTTCTCGTCCATAGGATGCTTTGCCTGTGCCACGGACACAGGTTTTCGTGTCTACAATTGTGATCCACTCAAGGAAAAGGAACGTCAATACTTTGCCGAGGGCGGACTGAGTCATGTGGAGATGCTGTTTCGTTGCAATTACTTAGCCCTTGTCGGTGGCGGGATCCGTCCATTGTATCCCCCAAATAAAGTCATTGTTTGGGATGATCTGAAGAAAGCACCCGCTATCTCGTTGGACTTTAATCAGCCCGTGAAGGCAGTACGTTTGCGTCGCGATAGAATTGTTGTAATTCTCGAAGGGGTAATCAAGGTGTACACATTCACACAGCAGCCACAACAGTTGCATGTGTTCGAGACGAGCACAAATCCGAGGGGATTGTGTGTATTGTGTCCACACAGTAATAAAAGTTTGTTGGCGTTCCCAGGCAGGCGAACTGGACATGTACAGGTGGGTGATTGAAAAGGATCCAAATGATTGTGTTGACTTAAGGTGTTTTTTTTTTTATAGATTGTTGACTTGGCCAATACAGAGCGGGCTCCATTGGAGGTAGTGGCCCACGAGGCATCAATCAGTTGCATTGCATTAAATTTACAGGGCACCCGCCTGGCTACAGCCAGCGAGAAGGGCACTCTAATTCGCATTTTCGACACTGACAATGGCAAGAAGGTTGCCGAACTACGGCGGGGCAGTAATCAGGTGAGTTTACCGCAGGTTGGTCGTCTAAACGGTCATTCGATGTCGGAGTTATTTTTTTCAGGCAACCATTTATTGCATCAATTTCAATCATCAGTCCACAATGTTGGTGGTATCCTCGGATCATGGAACTATTCATGTTTTTAATCTTGATGATCCCAAGCCAAAGGAGTCCTCTATCCCGATCATACCAAAATACTTCTCCAGCCAGTGGAGCTTTGTCAAATTCTCCATCCCCCAAGGACCACCGTGTGTCTGTGCATTTGGCTCTGATCCGAACTCTGTCATAGGTAAGTTGGACATCCATATCGAACGACAATATACTCATCCATCTCTTTCCCTACAGCGATATGCGCCAATGGGCACTATTACAAGTTTGTCTTCAATAACAAAGGCGACTGCAGTGGAGACGTTTGCACGCAATTTCTGGAGCTCGCCGACGAGCAGTCCTAATGGGAGCAAACACGGAAGAAGATAGTAAATGACGTGATTTTTGCTTTACTTTCTAACAAATAATTTTATGATGTCCTTGATCATATTTTAAGACTCAAAAGGAATTCCTTCAACTATCACTCTCTCTCACGCTGTAGGTGTACGTACTATGTTGTCCTGAAGGCACGTAAAATAGTTTTCCCCCCCTATGTAAGACACTTTTTAATTATGTTGACGTGCGCGCGCGTAGATGTCCTTAGAACCAACTGCAGTTTGATTGTGTAGAGAGCTTCGTAAATAATTTATCAAAATGACGTTTTTTTTTCACAATTAAATTTATATTTATATACACAAAGAAATATATTTAACAATACAATTAACAATTACAATTTAAATATAAGGAACGATATATTATAATTAAAAAAAAATTATACAAGCGGTTAAGAAGCAATAAAGTTATTATTACGAAGACAGTCGGCTGTTTCAGGTAAGGGGCATCGAGAGAGGCTTAACATTGGAAGGAAGGGATTAAGTGGGCAAAGGTCTTGCAGTTTTCATCAAACAAAACTTTCGTTAAATAATAGGTTGTGCCTTACAATGATCTCATCGCTTGACTCCTTAGAAAACGCATATCTGTTAGCTTCCTATTCGCAGCTAATTTCACCCTGCCAGATAGCCCTTCTTCACCACCTTCACTGTTTGCATGTCGACTGAACTTCAAAACGTCCACCCCTTCTACTATTTATGACCTCCTCTGTCTGACTTGCAATCCTATCCATTCTTTGGTTCCGTTTGACTTCGTTTACTGTCTAGCGAACCCACGACTCCTCTCAAGAATGAGAGCCTAAGTCCTATTTTGGTATCGAATGTTTCGGTGAGGACGTTGCCGACCCTGATGGAGTTGAATTCTCCACCGTCATCCTGCACAGCCGGTATACCAAATTTAGACATGGCTCTCTATAGTTCGTCTCTATAAATGCTGCCGTATGGGGGTTTGAAATCGATGAATAGGTTTTGGTTATCGGTCGGGACTTCTTAGTTTTTTTTCAAGAATCTGGATTAGTGGCCTTTCCTTGCTTAAAACCACGCTGATAAGGGCCGATCAGGTTATTGGTGAACGGATTCAGGCGTTCTTTTATTACGGCAGATAGGTTCGTGTAGGCGATGCTGAGGAGACTTATTTCTTTGTAGTTGGCGTTGTTCAGAGGCGATCCTTCTTGATGGATCGGTGAATGATGCTAAGGTTCTATTCATCGGGCAAAGTATCAGCAGAACGACGCCTTTCAAGTGTTCACATATAACTGCAGACAGAATCTTGTAGACTATGCTGAGGAGACTTATGCCTCTGTAATTGGCGTTGTTCAGAGGCTCTCCTTTGTGGATCGTTGAAAATTGCTGAGGTTACATACTTCGGGCATATTTTCATGTGAAGATATGATCTTGTAGGCGATGCGGGGAGACTCATTTTTCTCTAGTTGGCGTTGTTCAGTGGCGATCCTTCTTGATGGATCGGTGAATGATGCTAAGGTTAAATTTATCGGGCATAGTATCATCACACCAACGCATTTAAGGTGTTCACATATTACTGCAGATAGGATCTTGTAGGTGGCGTTGAGGAGACTTATTTCTCTGTAGTCGGCGTAGGCTGCAGATAGGATCTTGTAGGCGATATTGAGAAGACTTATGACTCTGTAGTTGGCAATGTTCAGAGGCGATCCTTCTTTGTGGATCGGTGAATGATGCTCAGTTTCCATTCATCGGGCATAGTATCATCACACCAACGCATTTAAGGTGTTCACATAGGATCTTGTAGGTGACGTTAAGGAGACTTATTTCTCTGTAGTCGGCGTTGCTCAGGGGCTCTCCTTTGTGGATCGTTGAATGTTGCTGAGGTTTCATTCATAGGGCATATTTTCATCTGAAGAAATGATCTTGTAGGCGATGCTGGGGAGACTCATTTTTCTCTAGTTGGCGTTGTTCAGAGGCTAATAAGTTGGTGCATGTTGCTTACCAAATCATCCTCACCGTTTCTATACAGCTCGGAAGAAAGCCGTCTTTTCCAGCAGCCTTGTTAAGTTTTGATTTTGTTGGTGGCTGGTAGTGGTAGCGGGAGATTGTTCGTCATCGCTGTATAACGGCCTGCAGTAGTGATCATTCTATATTATCAGCATCGAATGTGTCTTAACCGCTATTGTTTCTTGACGGGGATTGACATGGAGATTCTGCCTAGTGTACATGGACGATGTATTATTCACGGAAAAACCATTTAAAGGTCATTAAAACAACTTGCGGTAAGAACTCCGATGACTTCGGACTACCCGTTCGAAACAGAATCCTAAGCACTCTTCAGATGAAAAGACTGAAGAAGTGAAGAAAGCCGCATATCCCGACGGTGGAAAGATCTTCGTTGTCAATTGCGACCCAAGCAATTTTTTTAATGGAACCATTGGTGGTGGTGATCAACTTCAGCAAAGTTCGATCAAGGGACGAGCGGAATTACTGAGCTCTTAGCGCTGATTCCACCGGCGAAGCAGTTTCACAACGACTTCTATGGCAGCAGGTTTTCACCTTCGCACAGATTCTATTCTTAGATCTTCCGTTATCCAGCCAAATTCGTGGTTAAAAAAGCGTGTCTTATCATTTTTTTAAAAATTTATTCCAACTCATCATGGAAATATTAAGTATATAACGGTAAACAAAAAACATTCTATCGTCTAATTTAACGATAAATTCTATTCTCATAAGAAAGACGTCAGGAAGAGTTTTAAGGGTTGTCACCGGTATAACAGACACGAGTAAATGGGATTGATAGCAGTGGAGTTGGCGGGTAGACGGCAATGCCTGTGCCATTGGATGTGGATACACTGCTAGAATTGTAGACCGAGGGTGGTCTTACCGAACTGAATTGGTTTTGTTGTAGCTGGGCGTACATATGATGTTGCTGTATGTAGGTACCTGCCGTTTGGAGGGTTGAGTTCTGTCCTGCACGTACGGAGGGCAGCGGTGTGTTTCTCTGATCGTTGACTAGATGCATTGATACTGGTCCGTTGTTGAAGGTGTAGGGCTGACGATTGGATAGCATCAGGCAATGATTTGGAACAAGATTGTTTGACCGATTATGTGGCTGAGCCGGTGTAGCAAACATCTGTGCGTGCATCATCGAAATACTGTTCTGCGACTGTTGCATCAACGCACCGTTCTGTGCCTGCGTGGCAGCCACGAAAAAATTTGCGTGTTGCCTCTGTGCCTTGATCTCTGGATAATCCGCCATCTGGGAGTACACTGTTCCACGCTTAGCCCCCGTCTGTTGTGGTTGTTCCTGATGAAGTTGTTGTTTTGGCTGCCGCTGCTGTTGTTGTTGTTCTGGTTGCCGCTGCTGTTGTTTTGGTTGTTGCTGCTCATGTTGTTCTGTTTGTCGATTCTGTGCCTTGATCGCTGGATAATCCCCCATCTGGGAGTACACTGCTCCAGGCATAGCCCCCGTCTGTATGGACTGCAGCTGCTGCTGTTTTTGTTCTGTTTGTCGCCACTGTGCCTTGATCGCTGGATAATCCGCCATCTGGGAGAACACTGCTCCAGGCTTAGCCGCCGTCTGTTTTTCTTGATGATGTTGATGTTCTGGCTGCCGCTGCTGTTGGTGTTGTTCTGGTTGTTGCTGCTGTTGTTGTTGTCGCTTTTGCTGCTGCTGTAAACGTTGTTTAATATTCACCGCGGGTGGGATTTTATTAGGTGGTGGTCCCAAAGGGTGGCGCGTGAAATTCACTGAATAATTCGCATCCAACGACCGTTGTGGTCGTTCCTTGCTTGCTGGATAATCCGCCGCATGTTTGGACTGCAGCTGCTGCTGTTGTTGTTGCTGATGTTGTTGTTCTGGCTGCCACTGTTGTTGTAGTTGTTCTGGTTGTTGCTGCTGCTGCTGTGACCGTTGCTTAGTATTCACCGCGGGTAGGATTATATTAGGTGGTGGTCCCAAAGGGTGACGCGTAAAATTTACTGAATTATTCGCATGTTGTTGTTGTCGCTGCGGCTGCTGCTGTGACCGTTGTTGAGTCTTCACCGCGAGTGGGATTATAGTTGGTTGGGGTCCTATAGGTCGGCTCGACCAATTAAAATTATTTGCATCCGACGAACTCTGTGGCTCGAGTAACATATTTGAATCCCCCACCTTGCTTGGCCAATAATCTTTGAATTCCGTGCCATTTGGGCAGTTACCCGTCACCGCGAGTGGGAATATAGTTGGTGGGGGTCCTATAGGGCGGCGCGTCCAATTAAAATTATTTGCATCCGAGGAACTCTGTGGTTCGAGTAACAGATTTGAATTCACCACCTTCCTTGGCCAAAAATCTTCGAATTCCGTGCCATTTGGGAAGTTTCTCTTAATATCGGTCAAGCTTATCACAGCCAAAGACTCGCTAGAGAACAAATCTTTGCGTATGTTCTGAACTTTACAACAGAATTTTAAATACGCCAAACTCCATCCGGTTACGTAGTCCGCTTTTAGTTTAAGGACATCTGTGTTGCCCTCGAAGTAGAACAAAGGAACAACTTGCTGGTTGTTGCTCATTGTGTACGATACGACAGACTCCTTGTTGATAAGGATGAAGCCGCATTTCTCGGAGATTGTTCCGCCTCCGGAGATCAACTTCTGATGGCAAATGTCAAGGAACTGGTAGAACTTTGTAGCATCACTGAGACGCACAACTAAATCTTTCATTGTAAACAAATCCCAACCGAATTCGCCGTTGCAATGATGGCGGTTGATCTCATTAAACAGCTGGCTCTCGGCGTCTGTAATGTAATAGCTTCGGACGCACGTACAGCTGTTGTAAATATCGGGATGCAGGCAGTTCAAATACTTGCGCAAGATTTTGTATTCGACAATACGCACGGCGCAATACTTCTCCGTTTGGCGGTAAATGTAGGGAATGTACGTTTTGTCAAATGTCATCCAGCCGAAGTGGCGTTTTTGCGACTCTTCGTCGCAGGGCTTCTTTTTGCCCTTGGAATTTGTAGAGTCGTTTGTTGGCGGTCGAGTTTTTGCACAAGGATTATTCTGGTAGTTTGTAGATGTGTTGGCCTGACCGTTGGCAATAAGCGGCTGTGCATTTCGACCTGAAATACCGCGGCCTTGCATCCGAGCAGCATTTTGCTGTTGCCTGGCCAGATTGGCTTTTTCTGTTTCTATCATTTTGGCGGCCAACTCCTGAATTTCCTGATCATCATTCTCTATCTTCACGTCGAGCTGGTAGGTGCTAATAGTGTTGCCTGCTAGCGGAAGAGGTTTCGACTTTGGCCCGTACACCGCAGTAATTGTAACATCATCGCTAGCCATTTGTAAGAGAAAAGAGTAATCACACGAGGTACTTCACAGTGTCCCACTCACACAAGGGAAACTAACTTAGTAACAGCAAGAAATAAAATAAAACTTTTTGAGATAGCTTGGGTATTTATTTTTTAAGCTGGACATACACGAAGGAGCCATGTGGCTCGAGGCCATTTGTTACATTGCAACTTAAAGCTGCCCATACATGAGCGTGCCAACGAGCCAATTGGCTTGGCGCCGGGGCAGCTGATGCTCGATTTCACCGTGACACCGTGACACCGTTGATGCCGTGTGGGGTGGGTGAAAATCAAACCAGGTAGGTAGTTCTGTTTGTTTTGAAATTTGCAATAGCTCCCTCTTTGATATAGTTGTTCATGAAAATATCTCCATCACAAGTGCGAGGTCTCTTTTTGGGGGAAAACAATGCGATATTTTATATAGCGGGAGTATATTTTATGGGGTTTTTGCATTTTATGCTATACAATTTGAGCTACTGCTTTTTGTGAAGAAATTCCATAAGTAGTGCGATAAATTGCAGGTAAATAAATTAAGGAATTTGTGTGTAAAAAGTAACTAACTAACAAGAAAAATAAATTGAATTTGTAAATTTATGATCTGATTATTTGACATATGTGTTAAAACAAATTGTTTGACATGTAAACCAAATAAAAAAAAAAGAAGTTTAAAACGATCCTTTGTGTAGTATTCAATGTTCACAAAAACGGCTGAAAGATACATTTTTTGAGTTTTTTTTTACCCATTCCAAGAACGATCGCTTTATTAATCATTCTGCTGTAAATACATATGCATAAAAATAGTAATTTAATTTTCAAATTAGAAGCAAAATCTTTGGAAATCCCTTTGACAATTTTCGAAGACTTAAGACTTTGTATTTACTTTTTGTTTGTACAATCGTCAATTGAATTCAGCTTCACTCCACTCAATTATTATTTATTATTATTTTTTCCATATTTGAATTATTTACTTGATGATATCCCTTACAAATATGCGTTAGTTTTCAAAATGTATAGCACTTAGTCGATACGAAAATTTGCCACCAGGTGTTTGCCTTCAGTCGTCAATTCTGTGCGAAAGTTTGTGTCAAAGCTTGTTTTCATGCAGATGATGTCAGCTGATGTCCTAAACAACTCTTTTGACCTAGCAAAAAGTCAATTTTTGCTTACCCCTACAGAAATGTCAAAAACTAGGTAGTGTGTAAAAAAGATCCTTAATACTAATGTAACGCCCTCTATAGTATCTGAACTAAAACACTGAGCAAATAGTCCTCGCAGCTAAGCTCATTAATTTTAAGATTACCATGTAATTTAAATTACCTGTTAATAAAAGATAATAATAACAATAAACTAAAACACAAAGATCCATATAAAAAATTGTATGCCCTCTGTAGTTTGATAAGTAAAAAAGAACAAAAAGAACAAAAAGAACAAAAAAAGAAGAAGATTTTCCTCGTGGTAAAATAAAGAGAGAAAGTTTTAAAAAAAAATTAAACGAGTTTCACAAAATTAAAGGAGTTTTACAAGTGGATAAAATTTAACCTCTATTTTAACGCATTTGAAACACGGATTTAAGTTTAAAAACTCAGTAATAACTGCTTCCCTTTCTTATTTTTTCTCATAAATTAGCATAAAACTTAAACTGTTGTCTGTGCTTTAACTATACACCACTTCTTCTGGGCTTAAACAAATGAAAAAAAAAAATTAACAAAAATAAATGGCGCCGGATTTATCTGTCTATGATTGTTCACCGTAGGTGAAGGTGTAGGACTGACGATTGGATATCATTAGATGTTTATTTGGTACACGATAGGATAGACTTTCCGCAATTGGGCCAAAGAAGTAACGTGTAAAATCCGTGCCTTGTTCGCTGGACTAGCTGCCATCTGTTTTGACTGTAGCTGTTGTAGCGGTTGTTGCTGCACTTTTGTTGTTGTTGTTGTTGTTGTTCTAGTTGCCACTGCTGTTGTTGTTGTTGTCGCTGTGGCTGCTACTTTGACTCACCGCGGGCGGGATAATATTTAGTTGTGGTTCCAAAGGTTGGCGTGTCCAATTCACTGAATTAGTAACACCCGACGAAAGCAGTGGCCCGAGTAACAGATTAGATTTCATCACATTACTTGGCCAATAGTCTTCGAATTCTGTGCCATTTGGGAAGTTGCCCTTAACATCGGTCAAGTTTATCACAGCCACAGACTCGCTTGAGAGTAAATCTTTTCTGATGTTCTGAACTATACAGCAGAACTTTAGATACGCCAACTTCCATCCGGTTAGGTAGTCTGCTTTTGGTTTCAGGTACTCCGTCTTGCCCTCGAAGTAGAACAGTGGAACAAGTTGCTCGTTGTTGCTCACTGTGTACGATACGACAGACTCCTTGTTGATACGGATAAAGCCGCATATCTCAGAGGGTGTGCTTCGGCGGCAGATCAATTTCTGATAGCAAATGATAAGGAACTGGTTAAACTTTGTAGCATCATTTAGACGCACAACTAAATCTTTAAGGGTAAACAAATCTCGGCCAAATTGGCCATCGCAATGTTTGTGGTTGATTTCGTTAAACAACCGGCTCTCGGCGTCTGTAATGTAGTAGCTTCGGACGCACGTACAGCTGCTATAAATGTCATGATGCAGGCAGTTCAAATAATTTCGCAGGAGTTTGTATTCGACAATACGCACGGCGCAATACTTCTCCGTTTGGCGGTAAATGTAGGGAATGTACGTTTTGCCAAATGTCGCCCAGCCGAAGTGGCCCTTTTGCGACTCCTCATCGCAAGACGTCTCCAGTTTGGAATGCTTTACAAACTCAATTATAGATTTTGCGTTTTGTTATTATTTAATATTTCTTAATTCATAAACGCAAAAGTAAAGAATATATGTTTTGATTTTTATTTGATTTTTATGTTTTAGCACAGTGCAAGCACGGTGAGTGTGAACTTATGAAAGGAATGTAACTGGCTATTTCAATTAGCCATTAAGCATCCCCTAATGGTTTTTTTCTTGCAGATGTTTGAACCCTGTACGACCTCCATTAGAACGAGTACCTACAACCTCTTAGAGTAGGTGCAATGTTGTTTTCGGTGCATCCGTATTGACGTGTTCGTTAAAGTGATTTCGCGATCATAGAAGAACGCCCTTTTGTCCCGAGAATGAAGGAGAGAATGAGCACAATCTATAGTCGAATTGGCTCGCTTACCAGAAACCTGATCGGCCCATATCAGTGTGGTCTTATACCAGGAAAGTCCATAACTGGTCACATCTGTACATTTGGGCAGATCCTGGAAATAAAACCAATATGTCATTCAAGCCACATACGACATCATTTATATTGTCGAACTGTTTAGAGACATGTCTAGTTTTTATATACCGCCCAAACTAGTCCCTATGTGCAGGATGATGAGGCGGAATTCTCGCTTCGCCTTCAGGGTCGCCAACAACCTCACCGAAAAATTCAACATGAAAAAAAGTATTTAGGCAAGGCGACGCACTATCATGTGACTTCTTCATATCATTCTTGAAAAGATTGTGAGAAACTCCTGAGCTAACACGGTCTTACTAGTATCACATGCCGACGATATTCACATCATTGGTAGGAATCAACGTGATGTCGCAACCACGTTAGATAATATAGATATCGAAGCGTCAAAATGGAGTTAGCAGTAAATTAAGCTAAGACTAAGTATACGATGTTAACATGAAAAGACGAAAAGCACCTTTGTGGTAGTACGGGACTTTGTCTATCTCAGCTTCGGTATTAACACTGACAACGACTTTTCGTCAGAAATTGAACTAAGAATTACTCTTGCCAATTGCCGTTTCTTCGGTGTTAGAGGGTAATTTGCAATAAGATCGAGATTATCTCATCTACGGCGCTGACCGTATCAACAGCGGATAAAGAAATCCTTGGTCGTTCATATTTGCGTTGAAGGACTATTGAGCAGAAGATTCAATCTTTTGAACTTAAAATGGCTAGTAATTAAAAAACATACAAACATTGTAATCTACTGTAATTTAAACATTCTAGTAGTTGAAGGTAGGTCACTGTTATTTGATTATAACGGGTGATCCAAGTAGAGACACTTTTTTCAATAGCCTTTTTTGACAGATCACGTGTGAGTCGTGTCATGCTGTCATGTTATTTTTGTTTAGTGGCATTTAGTTTGGCATTTCATAATGGAAAGACTTACGCGTGAACAACGTTTACAAATTGTTCAACTTTATTATGAAAATTCACGTTCTGTGAGGAATGTGTTTCGTGCACTTCGCTCAACTTATGGTCAACATAATCGGCCTGCTGAGCGTACTATTCGCAACACCATCACCCGTTTTGAGACCCAGCAAAAAGATCATGTGATATCACACCGTTAGACTTTTTCCTGTGGGGATATGTAAAGTCAAAAGCTTATGCCGACAAACCCGCTTCGATTCAGGCCTTGGAGGAAAACATCACGCGTGTCATTTGCCAGTTACCAGTCGAAATGCTCGAACGAGTGATCGAAAATTGGATTCCACGGATGGACCATCTGCGACGTAGCAACGGCCAACATTTGATAGACATAATCTTCAAAAAATAAATGGCAAAGAATGTTCTTTCAAATGATAATAAACATTCTCCATTAAATTTGAATTTTCTGTGTTTTTTTCTTTAAAAAAGTAGGGAACCTCGAAATGGATCACCCTTTATGTTCAGTGTATATGCCAAATTTAGACATTTACAAACGTTTGCAAAAGGTTTTGTCTAAAATGTCAATTTGCTTCGCCGTAACTAACTTAATAATAAAAAAGTATTTGTATAAGTTTCTCATCATCAAGTACTTATGGCGTTTTCCATTGGTAAGTCTAGATTTTGATCTGAAATTTGATATTTTTCCTACCAATGGAACACGATTTCAGATTAATTTTTTTTATCATTGAATTGTTATAATTTCGTGTCTGTTAAGGCCGTGTGTCAATTGCGTTAAAGAGAGGGTTAAATTTTATCCACTGTGAAATTTTTGACTTTTCTGCACCATACTAATGTCAAAAATTACCCACTGGCTAATGACACACGGCCTAAGTAAGTGTCGGTGTAGCTGTCAAGTTTCAAGTCACACAGGTTGCTTGTTTTGATTTAATTTATGTTTCACATCGAACTTCTACTGCTTTAAGAATTAAGAATAGTTTTTCACAACCGATATAATAATAAATCAAAACGAAAATCACTGTAGTCAAACTGACAGCTATCATTTCTATTAGTGTTAGTGCAAGGAGGGGTAAATCTGCCAAAAAATCCAGATTCGCAAAATTGATCTGAGATAAAAAACAAGCTTTTTTTTTGCCCAATGGAACACAATCGACGACTGAAGGCAACACCTGGTTGCAAATTTTCGTATCGACTAAGTATAATAATAATAACTGAGTGGATTAAAGCTGATTTCAATTGACGGTTGTACAAACAATATATAAATACAAAGTCTTAAGTCTTCGAAAACAGTTAAAGTGATTTCCAAAGATTTTGCACCTAATTGGAAAATTATATTATTATTTTTATACACATGTCTTTACTGCAGAACTATTAATTAAGCGATCGTTCTTCGAATGGGTAAAAAAACTCAATGTTCAAAATAGTTTCGAGTAGCTAGGATCTGAATTTAAATATATCGTACATGTATTTAGTTTCTAAAAAGTTGATAAAATTTCCACACAAATGGAATTGAAAATAATTGTTTCTTTGGGATTTAATCATCTGTCGAAAACATCTGATCATTAAGTCCCAGGGTTAACTCACCAAACTTGCTGGGTTAACGCGAAGTGAACTCTGGATTTAAATTGACTGAAAGACTACTTTATCGATTTAACTTGAGTTAAATCCCGAAACTATGATGATCTCGCACTGAAAAACCAGGCCTTAGGGTACAAGAATGTCGTACCTAGAAGAACTTTTTTCGATATCGCATCACTGTCGATGAAGCATATTGATTTGTAAAGAAACCGTTTAGTCAGTTGGCTTTCTCGTATTGCTTAGCACTTATTTTTAGAAAGTTGAAAAAGCCATTGGTGACGTAGTTCCCTGCCTTAACACGAGTAAGTGGCAAAAGGAAATAAAAGAAAAATCTCCGAAAAAATGACCAAATGTTAATTCATATTACTGGGAAAAAATGCGGACAATTCCGACATACAATTTCACATTCCGGCCTAATCTGCCAGTAGGCCTATTGAAAAGATGACGTATACTTTTTCTCACAACCAGTCAAAGCTCCTGTTTTATTCCGAATCCGAACGATTGAGTTGTTATAAGGCGTTGTTGGCAGTTGATGTAACGGGTGATTTTTTTTGAGTTAAGTTTTACATGCTGGTAGCACTGGTTAGTAATGGCGCGTAAACTTTATCTGTGAAAAGGTTTCAGTCTGCTCTGCCATTGAGTCATTGAAAGACTAACAAACGTGCACGGATTGCAAATTATTGAAATTTATTATCGAAACTCTCGCTCTGTGAAAAATGTGCAAGTGTGTCGTCATAATCGACCTGGTGAATCAACAAATTTCGCATCAAATTTACTTTGTTGGACATTAAACCATCGACTCGATGCGTACATCGCGTACCGAATATAATATTGCAGTCGTATGTTCATGAAGATTGTAAAATGTCAATTCGTCGCCGTTCTCAGCAATTGGGCATGTGTTACTCAACCACATGGAAAATTTTAATTGTCGATTTGGGTTGGAAAGCCTATAAAAGTCAACCTACCAAAACGTCTAGTTTTTGGTGAAAGAGCCTTAGAACAGCTCCATGAAAATCCGCTGTTTTATCGAAAAATTGTGTTCAGCGATGAGGCTCATTTCTGGCTCAACGGATAAGTAAATAAGCCAAACTGTCGCATCTGGAGTGATGAACAGCCATATTCCATACAAGAATTACCGATGCATCTCGAAAAAAATGATAGTTTGGTGTGGCTTATGGGCTGGTGGCATCATCGGTCCATTTTTCTTTAAAAACGAGCGTGGAAGAAACATTACCGTCAACGGCGAACGATATCGAGCCATGATACGCGTTTTTTTTTGCCCCAGTTAGCTGAGTTGATCTTGGGTGACATGTGGCCTGAAACAAAAGAAATATTGAAGGATGAATTTGCGATTTAACGCCTCTTGATTATTTCTCTTGGGGTTATGTAAGGTCGTTAGTCTATGTTGACAAGCCGAACACGATTGAAGCCTTACAGGATAACATAACACGCGTAATTCGTGTAATACAGGCCGAAATGCTCGAAAAAGTGACGCGAAATTGGACTTTCCGAATGGATCATTTGAAACGGAGCCGCGGACAACATTAACATAAAGTTGTCTTTAAAACGTAAATGGCAAAGGCCTATTTATCGATTACAATAAAATTTTTGAGTATTTGATTCAAATTTGAGTGTTTTATTCGCTCTTTAAAAAAAACTACGCTTACAAAATACCCGTTAGTACTCGGATGATAGATCATCGCAAGAAAAGTTCCAGTAAAAAAACATTGACACTTAATTTTCAAATGTTGAATTTAGTTTATGAATTAACGAATCTCGGTTACATATACCAACCCACCCACCCTGTATATTAGTTTCATTAAATCTGTACTCTTTCAAAGCGAAAAATCTAGTACATTTTAAATTATGGGACGCATGTCAACGATGAAGTGTCAAAAACAAGCCGAGTTAGCTGACGTGTTGACGCCGAAATATTCCAAAACTTTGAATACGTTGAGTAAATCATTAAAATTAAATATATCAACATGTTCGATATTCAAACACATATGGTAACTTATTAAACAAAAGCTTTATCAATTCAATTTTAAAATAATTAAATTTCTTAGGACTTTGATGGCCAGCACAAGGCTGAGAAATACTCTCGATTCATCATCACACTATTCGGCATCGTTGGCTTAATCTGGGGTGCAATTATCCAGCAATTTTCACAAACTGTGTACATATTGGGAGCTGGCTTCCTTCTTGCAGCACTTGTAAGTACCATTTAAACCCACTTTCGGATATTATTTGTAACATATTACATTCCAAACAGCTCACTGTGCCACCATGGCCAATCTACAGACGTCGTGCATTGAACTGGCAAAAACCCCGTCCAGAGACCACTGCGACCGGTGAAGAGCCAAAGAAAAAGAAGAAATAAATCCGGACCCCAGTCGCAAAGTAGCTTCTAAGAAAATTCCCTTCTAAATAAAAACAAGAAATGCAAGTTTTATCTCCAACAAAAAAAAAGAACATCCTTTATTTCTCGACGTTCCTAGATTGGTCTTTTGTACGACTTAAGCTCATTGTGATCATAGTGCTTGTGGATAAGGTCATACATGTTGGAAAAAAAGTACAATAAGTTGTCATACTGTCCGTTGTATGGGGCTGTTAGCTGTACATCTTCCATATTGTGGTCAACCAGCAGCGTCGTCTGGAAGCATGCATCGCAAATCTCCAAATTGTCAAGTCCCCGGTAGTTTTTGTTCAAACCCCAGGCGTTCATGTGAACTTCTAGCATGAACTGGTGTACTGCTTCAATAGTGGCGAGGTACCACCGCGGGCTGCCCTTCTGATGTCGCCAGAACTGCGAGAAACGATTTTGTAGCACCACCGGCTTAAGACTGCACACCCGTTTGTCCTTGTATATCGATCGACTTTGGTTCCAAGTGCTGTCGATAAATACCGCTCTCTTTATTGGGATATTGTCAAATGTGTACGTTATGTTCTGTTGCTTAGGATCAACTTCATCGGTGATAATTTCTGGCACCCGCTTTCTCAGTAGAGTGCCCATGTTGTAGCCATACGGCAGGCCATAGTTGTCATCCGTCTTCAATCGTACATTTTTATCGAATAACTGACCCACGGTGACACTCTCCGCTCCGGGGAAAATCAAAACAACACCTTCCTCGAGTGTGTAGTCTGGGATGTCGGGATATGTAAATATGCGGCATGAGTCGGATGCAAGCACTGCAGCGTGGATTGCTGTGCTCTTTCCGTCGATCTCTTTCTTATGTTTGATGATGTCGATCTTGACGGGCAACTGGACTTTAGGAAGAAATTCGTCGAGAGTACCTACCGGAACGTAGCAACTATAGCAGAAGAATTTACGAGAACGATAGCATTGTGGGCAAGGGTAGCGCCCGTCGATAGTGTCCAAAATCGAGTTATCATCAATTTTCATGTCCACGAAAGGATACTTGCGAGGAGCAAGTACCATTTCGACCGCATGACTCATTCGTATATTTAGTGGATGCACCGTGAAATGTTTTTATTTACGATTTTCAAGCGGAAAATGAAAAATTCGACACAAATTTGGTGTACATGTATCACTGTGCTATTAACAATGTTTTGACATTTAAACTGTTATAAAATGTGGTGTTCAGCGTTCAGGCGATTGGCAAAGCGGAGAAGAATGGTTTGCTTCAATGGTGAGCTTACATCAAAATGTTATGTTGTTGCTCCCCATGGGCATATTGCTGCCGGCAGCTACTCATGTCTCATGCTCTGGTACACAAGTAGTGGTAAATTTATTTTTACAAGAATTCGTGCATTCAAATTTACCGCCTACTGACGAGTAGTAGTGGACTAGTACGTTAAAAAGAAGATATATTTGGGGAAGCAGGCCATTGAGGGCCTTAAACTTAGCT
This sequence comes from Rhingia rostrata, assembly GCA_949824845.1. NCBI lineage: Eukaryota > Metazoa > Arthropoda > Insecta > Diptera > Syrphidae > Rhingia > Rhingia rostrata. Next base: position 8,780,025 of record OX463756.1, read on the forward strand.
ACTGCCTTCATTTATGTGTTTGAAATTCGCGATGGTTAGTGCGCTGCACTGTCACGTATAAGTTCTGGGTTTGATTCCCAGCCGTGGCAGCACCTAAACGATTTTTCACTGGCCCTCCTCTCGTCATGATCTGACAAATCTTATCTGTTGCCGTTCGGAATCGGCATAAAACAGAAGGTCCCACCATAGTGCAAGAGGTACACACGCACACATGAATGGTTGTGAGAAAGCTCGGCCCTGGGTACTAACGAGCCGGTCGCGCCAGATATTTGTATTTTTTGTGTTAGATTTTCAGAAGAGGTTTTTTTCAGCTCTAAGTAGTTGGAGCTCTAAGTAGTCCAACGCACTTACCACCAACGGCGACGACGACTAGTATGGTAATCGCTATGACCTTAAGCGTGACTAGTCTCCAATTGTGTTCTTTAAAGCAGATATAACTTTGAGGTTGTATGCGATTTTGTCTAGAGTCGAGTAGAGTAGAGTATAGCCGAGCCAAGGAAATTGCATGATGTTATAATTTAGCTCTAAAACAAGGTTCTTATCTCTCTAGATTCCTAAAGATTTTTTAATGGGATATTAAATCAAGCACAAAGAGCACACTGTACTTGGAGCAGTGTTAAAGGTTATAAATAAAGACGCTTGGTTGAATCTACGGCTTAATATCCAGCCATCACAAACGGGACCAAAGATTTTGCGAATAATTTTCCGCTCAAAACAAACAAGGATTTCTTTGTCAGGTTTAAGTACGGCCCATGTTAAAACGCCATAGAGCAGGACTGGGATAAATCTTAAGATAAGATAAGATTAGATCTCCTTAGTTGCTCGAGTGAAAGCTTCGTTAATAAATTGTATTCTTGGTGCAAGGAGACAGGGGTTGGCACGAGTAATTCTTCATTTGCTCTCAAAAGAAATTGTCAATGGAGACGTTCTGTAAGATTCGGTGATGATGTTTTTCGACAGTATATACTTATAGTCTTACGCTCATTTACTGCTAAGCAAATGTTACTGCTTCCTTCAAGAACGATGTTATGGAATTCACATGATAGCGCGTCGTCTTATCAAGATTCCCAAAGAGTTTGCTGTTCTTTACCGCCCATGATGTTCCAATAAATTGGTTGATACGATAAGCGGAGCGTTTCCGAGAACCTACATGTGTCGTAGCTTCACCGCGCTCAGCATTTTTGCCTCAAGCATAATTCACATAATAAGTGCAATTGACTCAAAGAAAATTGCCGGATATTTTTAGCGACGTGAACGGTCGCTTTTGGGCCAGCGTTTGCTCCAAAATCGTTGGGCAATTTTTCTCAGTAAAGCGAAACAGTCGATGGAAATCGATATCGGTGGTTGTTAGTCATTATGCCTGCAGACTTTCTTGCTTAAGTGGCGCCATAGTCCGGAATAAACCTGCGTCTAACCGAAAAACCTCTGGAATTAGACCGGACCTAAGCTAACTGCCTCCAGTTGCGTACTCCAAGTTAGTTGAGAGAGGTTTCTGCTTGTGCGCGAATTAAAACACTTGTTTCTTACTTTTAAAATTAAACAATATTTATTTGGAACTATGTCCTTTATTATTGAAATACTTTTTACTAATTCTAAAAGGAGCTTAAGGCTACTATGTAGTTACAATAAGACTGTTGATAAATTCATCATACAGTCGTATTTATATACTTTTCTTATCTATCTACAAGGAGACCCAAGCGTACAATCGTCTTGCTTGATAATGAAGAAGAGATAATATTCCAACATTGTATACAAACGATATTATCTCTTTTACATATGTTATCATTGTAGCGTTGTGTGCAAGACTGTACTAGAGACTAAAGATATCATTGAATACAAATAATGTTATCTTTTTTCTCAATATGTCTTGCTATGGATACTTAACTCCCCCCCTTGTTAAACGAAATCGTCCCGATTTTTCGACGCTATTTTTAACATTTCTCTTTCATAAGTTTTGTTATATGCGTCAATCTTTTTTTGTTTTTGACGATCTGTTATACATTGTATAGTTTTTATCATTACGTACGTAAATGCTAGAATAACAATCAGTGTTACAATTGTGTATATAGTTGATAATATCGGTTTTTCTTCAAAAGGAATAATTAGTTTTTTTAAAGTATCTATGTTATCGAATTTGTACATTGTATCTTCTTTAATTATTTGGTCGATGTAAGATTCTGAATTATGATTTCTTAATATAACTTCTTTAATTTGCTTATGCATGTTTTTGTATATTTTATCGTCTAGATTTATAGTATTTTCATAAGTAACTAAGTTTATACCATTAATTGTTTGATTATTTAACTTATGCTTACCGCTTAATAACATAACACCGGATTCAATTTCCAAGTCGTAATCGTATTCTTGTTTAATGTTGCATTTTGAAGTTATATTCTTTAAAAGTGGAATAAGACAATTTTCTTCTTCAAAGTTAATTTCACAAATGTTTTTACTTAGATGATTTTGACAATTTCTTGTTCTTAAATAAGTTTGGTTACATAAGGCAATTGTTTTATCTGTAATGATTTTTCCATGTTTTGAATTTAAAGGTGTTACTTTATACAATTTACATGATTTAATTAGAACTGGATATTTATATATTGTGATGAAGAATTCATCAGTTCTAGCTAATAATATTTTAGAGTACTCAAGTATATTTATTATGGGTACTTGAATTATTTCATGTTGAATAATATTTTTAATGTCATCTAAGTCCAGGCTTTCTGATAAATATTCATTATTTTTTGCTGCATTAATTGTTCTGGTCAATAATAATAATTGTTCGTACACTTGTTCTATTACTAAATGTTCTTTAAGGCTCTGACCTTCGAATTGTTGCAAAATTTGTTCAAATCTAGAATTTATAGTTTTTTGTTTATTATTGTTTTCTATGAGATTATTTATACTCGTTTCTATGTTAACTAAGTCATAATGGTCAGGATTACCAAACACATATTTGAAAGCTGTTCCTAAAAAGTTAATTGATCTAGTATGCCTAGTATGTTCTTGTAATTGGTCTGCTAAATTCTTAATTTTACTTAACCAAATTTTTTCTTCTTGTGTAGGTTGATATTTACTAGTTACGATATTTACGTAAGGTTGAAATATCGAAGTCAGGTTGGTGGCATGTAACAAATAAGTTTGTTCTTTGAATAAATACACGTCATCTGTTTGCGTAAGTATAAACTTCTTGTTTAGTAACTCAGTTATTTGAACGTTTCCTTGCCCTTCTTGACTCTGTACAATTCCTAGTAATGTTAGGAATATTAATATTTTCGTCATCTGAAAAATGATAATTCTTTATGTTATCCTTGTGAATTTTTGTTCCTTCTTTAGAGATTACAGTGTCTCCTTTATCTTCTTCTACTATTCTTGTTATGTATCTGGCGTTAGATTTCTTTCTAAGACCTGTGATTCTTACCATTATCTTATCTCCTTTTTTATACTCTCTGTGTCGAGTTCCTTTATTTAGACGTTCGATCACTTTTTTGGATGCTGAGTTTAGTTTATTTATTATAATTTCACTATTGCTATATTTATTTTGATTAAAGAAAATGTCTCTAGGTTTCAAACCGGTAACTGAGTGTATAGAATTATTTAATTCACGCACTGTTCTAAATATTTCTTCGATAAGTCTTGTTTTATTCTGAATTGTGAATATTCTAGACAGTTCAGTTATTGTACCGTTTACACGTTCTACCTGACCGTTCGCTGTCGATCTGTATACTGGAGTTTCTACTTTAGTTATGTTGTATTTCAAACACATTTGGTTCACCATTTCTGTTTTGAATCCCTTCTCGTTATCTGTCATGAGTCGTTCACATTTTGGGAAATAATTAGATAAGACCTCTTCCATAACGTCGTACAGTCTGTTTCGAGTTTCGATTTCCCGAAGGATTGTATATTTAGAATACTTATCTACTGTTACAAGGAAAGTATACTTGTCGTTGAAGTATATGTCCATATGAATGTGTGTTCCCACATGTGTTGGTATTTCTGAATTATTCAGAGGTTCTCTGATAGGTTTTCTTTCATATTTTCCAAATAGACATGCTATGCATTTTCTGTTGAAACTCTTTGCTTGTTTATTTAGATCGGGCCAGTAATATTTCTCTGAGATTTCTTGTATATTGTTACGTAACCCTCGGTGTGCTCTTTCGTGAGTTACCCTTACAAGTTTTAGTTGTTCCTCCAAATTTGTCACGTCTTGAAGTTTTCTTGGTGTGAATATAAATCTTACTAGTGGGAATTCTTTTTTTATGTTTTCACCATATTTGTATATGTTTTCAAATTTCGTATGCAAAGCTACAATCTTTTGGGGTTGTATAACTTCTTTCATCTGCCTTAGTAAAGAGTCTTTGTCCTTAAACTTTATTATGAGTCTTATTTTGTTACTAAAATAGATTTGTGTTTCGATATTATTTGTTATATCTTCAATAAGTTCGAACTGTGCAGTGTATGCATTAAAAGGCTGATTCACGGTTTTTATTATATCATTAGAAGAACTTTCAGCTGAATGTGCTGTTTCTATGGTAGAAGCATTTATGCGTTGACGTGATAATGCGTCAGCTACAAGATTTAGGTTTCCTGGTTTATAAACTAATTTTGCTCCAAAGTCTTCAATGATTCCCTTCCAACGTTTCAGCTTTGTGTTGGGATTTTTTTCTGATACAGAATATATAAGGCTCTGGTGATCGGTATATATGGTTAAGTCTGCTATACCATATATGTAGTTTCTGAGTTTTTGTAAGGACCATATGATCGCTAATAGCTCTTTCTCGTTTGTGCTATAGTTCTCTTCTGTCTTACTCAGTGTTCTTGACAAGAAGTGTATAGGTTGCTTGTTCTGACTTAGTACGGCTCCAATAGCTATGTTGGATGCATCAGTAGTAAGCTCGAATGGTTTACTATAATCCGGTTGAAAAAGTTCGACTTGTTCTTTCAAATAATTTTTTAAAATTCTAATCGCTTCTAATGCTGAATCATTCAGATTTAACTTAATATTTTTACTTTGTTTTTTGTTTACTTTACCGTTATCTCCTCGTAAATATAATGTCAGGGGCTTGGCTATGCTTGCGTATCCTTTTATAAACTTACGATAGTAACCTGTAAGACCTAAAAATCCTCTCAAATCCTTTACCGTTTGTGGGACTGGAAAATTTTCTATAGCTGCTATTTTCTCAGGGTTCGTAGTGATTCTACCATGTCTGATTATGTGACCTAAGTATTCTACTTCTTCTTGAAAAAACTTACTTTTCTCATCAGATATTTTTAATGTGGCTTTATTGAGTACGTCGAATACTTGACTTATGTGCTGTATATGTTCTTCCTCAGATGAGGAATATATCAATACGTCATCAATGTAAACGTGTACGAATTTACCTACAAAGTCTCTCAAAATGTCGTCCACGCATCTCTGAAATATGCTTGGTGCATTTTTGAGCCCGAAAGGCATTCGTTTAAAATGATATTTTGCGCCATTTATAGCAAAAGCTGTTTTTTCTTTATCATCTGTTTTGATTTTAATTTGGTGGAAACCTGACTCCAAATCTAATGTTGTAAAGTACTTGGCTTTACCTAAATTTTGAATTGTCATGTTGACATCCGGAATGGGGTATCTGTCTGTTACAGTGTGAACGTTAAGTTTTTGGAAATCAACAACCATGCGCCGTTTTGGTTTTCCTTTTTCGTCCAAACCTTTTTTAGGTACTGTCCATATGGGACTGTTATAAGGACTATGGCTTTTTTCTATTATATCGTCATGTAAGAGTTTCTGTATTTCTTTGTTTACGAATTCGTTATCTGCTATGGGATATGGATATTGTTTAACATAAACCGGATTATCATTGGTCGTCCTAATGCTTGCTTCTATAGTATCTGTAAAGGGTAACGGTCCTATGCTGTTATTAATCTTCATCAGTCTATCTATGTCTGCTTTATAAATATTATTTTCCCCAATTATGTAATTAATTTTCTGAATAGATTCGACACTGCTTATGGTAGTTAGAGTCATATTACTGAAATTTATTTCCGCGTTTAGAACTTTAAGTCCTTCATATCCTAATATCATATCAAAAGACTGAATATCCTCTAATTCAAAAAATGTTATATTTTTCTTTAATATCCTAACTACTTTCTTTGTATCTACCATAGAATAACCATGCATTGTTTTTATTTTTATAGGTTTAATTTTAATTTTTTCGCTAGAATCGCATTTTCTATTAATGTAATTATGGGTTGCACCAGTATCAATAAGAATTTTATAAATTTCCTTAGAAATAGTACTAGTTAAATTTAAGCAGGGCAACCCGTCTACTAGTTTAAATGATCTATTCTTATGTTATTATTTACCATACATTCCGTTTCATCTGCTTCTGCATATGTACTGCTGACATCGTCTCTGCGTTGTTGTCGGGAGTTATTTACTCTCTGCTGCTTGAAGTTCTGCTGATAAGATCGTTGCGGTCTGTTGTGTGTGTTGAAACTCCCGCTGTGTTCACGTTTCGCTGGTGGATTATATACATCGGGTTTGTATTGATTCCAATTTTGTCGCTGTGCATGTACAATTTGTCTCGAGTTTATCTCCATCGGCTGTGGTCCTTGATTGTGTTGCTGCATATTATCGTATTGCTTCTGGGGTTGATAATTCGTTGTTTGGCTCGAATAATTTGGTCTTCTTTCGTTTCTGCGTTCATGTGGCATATTTTTGTGGTGCTTATCTTGAGTGAGATGTAAATGCCTGTGCACATTATCATGTTCTATTCTGCGAGCAATTGCGAATGCGTGTTCTAGATCATTTATTGTAGCTGAATATAATGATCCTCTTGTAAAGTTGTCACTCATACCATCAATGAATATACGAACTGCGTCGTCGTTAGCATTTTTAATTAGTCTGTCGATTATATTCGGCGGATCACCTGACATAGTGATTTTTGATATTATTAAATTGAGATTTTTATTTATCTCGTCGTGGTATTCAGACAGTGTGCTTCTTTTTTGCGTGATGGCTTTCATCATGTCTTGTAGCACGTATAGAGGTTCTTGATTAGAGTACGTATAATCTAATCTGTTACGTATCGCCTCAAAATTAAAAATTGTGTTATAATTAGTTAACACATTCGCGGCTGCACCCTGTATTTTACTTTTCACTATAGTCAATGCTGCTGCGTACTTACTGTGTGTTTTGAAGTTTTTAATGCTGTCCATTAATCTGGATGCTTCTTCGCGCCACGACCGATAATTTGATTGATCGCCGTTGAAAATAGGTAGGCTTTTAAATGCGTCTAACTGTATTTCACTACCATCTGTATATGTGGTTCTTATTTCCTCTAGCACAGGTATGTTTGGTACTATGCCTAATCCAGATTTTACTTCATTTAGTTTTGTTTCTAAATTAGTGTTTATTTGATTTTGGTTAGTTATTATTGCTGCTAACCTTGCATTCTCTGTGCGTGTGTGCTCTAGGGTTTGTGTTACTGTGTTGCTCCTGGTTTCTAAAGCTTCTAATCTTGCCATTAATACTGCGAGTTGTTCCATTTTGAACTCGTGTCTGTTGTCGTCGAATTTGTGTGTTTTTTTTTCCTCCACATATACACTTTCACTGAATTGCTTTGCTGCTTCGTACGAAGAAGCTATATTTGTACCTGCTATGCTAGGTAATTCTTGTAACCGGTAACGCGAGTGTTCTGTTTATACTAGATTTCACTACTTGTTCCCGAGGTCCGCTCGATTGAAGTTAAAAAGTATATTTAACCTCCTGGCAGGATCGCCAATTAAAACACTTGTTTCTTACTTTTAAAATTAAACAATATTTATTTGGAACTATGTCCTTTATTATTGAAATACTTTTTACTAATTCTAAAAGGAGCTTAAGGCTACTATGTAGTTACAATAAGACTGTTGATAAATTCATCATACAGTCGTATTTATATACTTTTCTTATCTATCTACAAGGAGACCCAAGCGTACAATCGTCTTGCTTGATAATGAAGAAGAGATAATATTCCAACATTGTATACAAACGATATTATCTCTTTTACATATGTTATCATTGTAGCGTTGTGTGCAAGACTGTACTAGAGACTAAAGATATCATTGAATACAAATAATGTTATCTTTTTTCTCAATATGTCTTGCTATGGATACTTAACTCGCGCCACTTAAGGCAAGGTCTTCCTCTACTGCGTCCAAGCGACGAGGTTGATACATTTGAATCAGTTGTGATGCTTAGATGGTGCATGGCCCTTTTGATATATCGTTCATTCTCCGGTCTGTTTTGCTTGCAGAACTGTATACTGCGCATTTTTGAGTTAAATTGATGGGCATGTCATTTGTGTAGGCCTCTATCAGTCATCTGAAAACCTTAAAATTCGGGTGTTAGTTGTCGCTAAAAGATCTTTAACGTGGAAAAACAAACGAGTAGGTATGTGAAGTGTTTATTGAGTTACTCCAGCCTTTATAAAGGATCTGAGAAAGGCCCATTCCCCGTTAGATCTAAAGTTCGGTTTTTGTAAAATTTCCCATCCAGCCGCACAGTATTTGAGGTTGTCTGACTGATGTCGACAAACTATATCGAAAGTTTTGTAAATAGATATTCATGACAACTTGGCTTTCGATTCCCCATGACTTTTAAAGTTCCTTTCGAAACCCATATTCACTAACCAACTAACAATTTCGCTTCGATAAAGCACTATCGAAGCTATTTAATCATTAGCAATATTACCTACACGACGTCTTATGGATAAACACTTGGTGCTCTTTAAGGACGCTATTTACTTTTATTAGACTTCTTTAAATACTTTTAATAAGCCTAACAGAACAAACTTTTTTTGCTTATAAAAGTCCTTACAGAAGCAAAGTATAGGCTTTGCAAAAAGTCTTTCCGAAAATATTTGCAAGCGTTCCCGAAGTTGAAAATTCAATTTCAATGTTAATCTCTCATAATTAAAACCAAATTCGTTACTATGAAAGTATGTAATTCAATGCAATTAATTATATAAATTTTTTATATTACTAGGACTTAAACTCACGTTCTCACGAGTTGTACTCTGGAACATGAAAGACTGGTAAGTACAACGAAGTACTTGAATTGTGTTGACTCATTCTCCGGTAGTTTCACGATCTTTTCACCTTTTTTCTGATGTTTTTCCATTTTTCCAAAATTTTCACCTTTTTCCCGATCTTTTAACCTTCGATTTTGTAATCCTTCATTCGTAAGCTATATGCATGCTATTCTTCGGATTAACTTCGTACAAAATGTTACCGAAACATCTTAACGTATGGTACATGTACACACATCTCCGGAAGCTTAAAAACAATCTTACAGAGATTATACCAACATAATTGCGTTTAGAAATTAAATTGTATTGCCTCATAGAGTCTGAAACACACGTTCAGAATTTTCTTGCAGTAAAGATAGAACAAACAGTTTTCATTGGGAGTAAACACATGTAAAACCAGCAAGCGGTACAGCTCTGGGTGTTGTCTATATATTTCTACAAAACAAAAAAAAATATGTTAAGATATTTGGCATCATTGGATTGGGACGATTGTTCTGCATGAAAAAAATCAAAAGTATATAAGTACAAATCAAATATTGCGAACCACAGGACGTTATCCAACGATAGCCATTATTCGCAAGAGTTGGAGGAGTGAAAAAACTTAGGTGTTGTTACAATCAGGACTTAAACAAGGGACCCCAGGCTTAATAGTCCAACGTACTAATCACTAAACCCCTACACTACCAGTGTAGGCATAAAAAAAGTATAAAGCTGAATTCAGTTTTATAAATGGTAAGAAACTCAAAAGCAAGACCCATCCTAATCATCCTCTCACTTCTCAGCTTCCTCTCCCAATATAAATTATTTATACTTATACATTGCAATTTAGTTTATCAACAAATCTATAGTTTTTCGCTTCCATAACCAAATGTTGGAGGCCTTTGAATATCAGTTTTTAAAATATATACTTACTCACATTTTACTTAACAGGCTCCCGACCAGAGGGTCCGACATACATATGGCTGATTTATCTCGGACCCTCTGGTCGGGTCTTATTCGATCCGGGGAAAATTACTTCTATAGTCTGTCCAAGAAAAAATGTCAGTACAGGTCTTATGGGAAAGCTTTTTTTCTAACAATGGTGCCTGTAAGTGGACTCAATGATATATTACCACTGAAACACAAACGAAGCCACTGAACTTTGTGTACAATTGTTGTTGTAATTACAAACCAGATTTAAGATTTGACAGTGAGAAATGGCACCGATGTGTGCAACACGTTGAACAGGTTGTTGAGCCAACGATGTGGGATATGGACGTTTTCGCGGAGGAAGCAGTCGAAAGATTGGTAATAAATATAAATGACGATAGTAGCAGCACTAACTTTTTATCAGACTAATAGATTTTAATATTATAAATGAATGAAGTTATTTTTACTTTAAATTAATGAAATTTTATGTTTTAATATTATACTTTACTATATTTATTATGAATTATATTTTTGTTTACTATATTTATCATGAATAAATGATAATACATATTTTTTTTAGTTCTTATTTCTGTTTTCGGAAAAAAATGTTTTTTTTTTAAAAACAAACTAAAATGGGCAGATGGCAACCCTAAGCGAAATGCTCTCTCTCTTTGTGGTGATTCATAATATACTCCATGGCAACCCTACGAGAGCTTTAAAGAGGGACACATTTATACATGTTACTGCAACCAGACAAAGAGGCAAATGTCCTATCTTCCCTGTACAGAGTATAGTCATTCAGTACAAGAGGTCATTATTTTAGTCTCAAAATTCGGTTTGATTACATTTTTGCGAATGTCATACGAGAATTTTCTCCAAAGTGCTGCCCAATTTCTGTGCTGGAAGCGCCGATTTTATTTTTATTTTGCATGCAATCCATATTAAATTGCAATAACAAAAACAACACTATTTTATTATGTTTTAAATAGATGCATTTTATATTGTTTGTATTTCCTTAAAATGACTAACGGTACATTATATAAAAATGGCAATACTATATGTTTGTTCGTTTTTCTGTTTATTTCGTTTCGCAAATGTCTTAAAATTAATTATTTGTTACATGTTTTGCGAAGATGCAAAACATGGGGTGGAATGTGTACTTATGCCTTAAGTTATAAATAAATTATCATCGAATTATATTCGCGCTGGTTTATTTCTCCTCGACTGGACAATGTTAATCACTGATATACTCAGCCATCCTAAAACTGCAACCCAAGATCCAACTAGAGTCATATAAAAACATGCCGCACTATTGATGCGTCCATATTTACGACGTTCATATGTGTAACTTTCAACGAGGTAGTCCATAAAATCGAATATAGCAGCACACGACAGCCGTCCCTTAATAACTGGCACTATATTTCCGACACCTTGAATTTCCTTTAAAAGTGTTTCACGGAACTGTTTACAGGTAGTTTCGAAGCCATCCGTGAAAATGGCAGCATACACGAGAGTGTACAGGAACATAACACAGGATATAACAGCTGCAGGTGTCCAGTAGTAGGGAGAAATGCCATTGTTGGTGAGCTCCGATTCTGTTGTGACGACAATCATATCACCAGATCTAGAAGAACAAAATAATAAACATGATTTATGTGTGGGCTTATTAATTTTTATTGGTGTTGCAATAAAAAAGATTAAACAGAAAGCATAATCAAACATGATGTTGTTATAGTATTTATAAATCTATAAGCGAATTTAAACGTTAGGGAATATTTATTTAATGTGAAAACGATGCAAATAAACAAACTTGGTGTTCTGTTATATCGTTTAAAAATATAAAATCATGTTTTTCTTGGAATATTTCTATTGGTAGACATGTCATTAGAAAAACCGAGAACAAGACAGAAAATAATCTAATAATTAAGGATATAATATAAAAAATATGAGTAACAGATAACTTTTAGGCGTAGACAAAACGTCAATTTGGCAGACCTCACCCAAACATAACCCAGACAAACTACCAATTTTGCCATTTGAAATTGATTAAATGACAGCTGAAATGAGTTTTCACTATAACACTAATTGCGTCACTCAGATTTCATGGATTCCATGCTGCGTGCAAAGCTTTGTTAGCTTTGGAAAGTTCGATAGGGGGAAATGTATCTTTTCAGCATGTGACTTTTTCACAAACGGCAGCAGAAGAAGTCCAATTGACATCTATAATCTCAATTAGGCTAGATGAACTAAAAAACATTCTGCCAGTTTGACATATTCGGACAACAGGTCATAATTGAGATTCAAGTCAGGCCTTTTAAATATAGATGGTGGCGGACGAACGAAAGGCCAACGGAAGATCTCAATCCCGTAGTGTATAGCGATGGCACCTATGGGTACCATAAATTGAAACTAGCGCTCCAGGTTGGCCGTTTTAGTACCAATCATGTAAAAACAAATTGTTACGAAGCAACAGAAAGCTTCGGAAAGGACTGATTTTATTGTTGACAGCTATGCTTAACGAAAAAAAAAGCTCCAATAACCTTGGTATCTGCACTTTAAATATTAGAACGCTTAACAGTGATGGTGGAGCCGAATAACTAGCGGAAGCCCTAAGCTTCTACAAAGTAGACACTACTGCAACCCAGAAATACGATGGGATTAACCGGCTATATAATAAAACAGTGCTATTGGATTCATTGACACCGTGGGCAATAACCGAGACTAAGCCTACATTTGGTGTCTTATCGGTGAAAACACATCGAACAGGGACTAAATTGTTTTGGCCAGCCCACTAATTTAGATGACCTGAAATTTAACTGGGCCTACATTACGTGATTTTCTTTTGACGATAACATTTCGACGGTACATCTTCCATTACGTAAGGTCAATAGTCGATTTTGCTGTCGGCGATATCATTTTATTTGCTTCATCCGTCCGTTAGATTCCACCATAAGCTCACGCGTTGAAATAACTACTAGAGCAGCGAGGATTTTTCTACTTTGTCCCTTTGTTCCGGTTATTGTGTAAACGTAGCCATTGGGGCTGATCTTGGGACCTGCTCCCTCAACAACATGATCTTTTGAAGAGATTATCTGCAAGTAAGGGTTATCTTTGAGATTGATGAAACTTTTTTCATGACCGCCTGGCTATCCGAGACGATGCTAATAGCCTTAGCGAGGTATTCGTCGGAGCGCAAACATTTTCCTCAACGCATAATTCGCCGGACGTTAAAATTCTATTCTTGGTATATGTCATCGGAGAAAAATCACTTTACTACAATTCGTCAATAAATTCCGCTAAAAATTTGTGTCGGAGGAAATCGGAAAAAGACTTCCACTTAGCTGCCAAAAATTGCACGAAAATTGCACCTGAACGCAATTTGCCGGGGTGCCTTACAAAATGTTGGAGAAATATTCCAAACAGCTTTTCGGAAGAAATACCCCGAAGCTAAAGTCCTCCGAATCTCACAAAATCGGAGAATTTTCCTTGGATGTGTCACCCGCTTTATGTAGTATGAGTTGAGAAATAGCAATACAAAATATAGCGCTGTGGTGGACAGAAACCCATGTATTCTACAGTAAAAATGCTAGCATTAAGCCACACTAATACCATGCTGCTCGCGTGGCATTAGCGTCGTATTTCCTGACACCTTGGTGGTACATCCGTATATTATAGATTTGATACTAGCAGTGTGTCAAAGGTATAAAGAGCGCCTTACTTAAGCGTGAACGAACCCGGCCTTCAGGTTTCCTAGAGGCTGTCTAAGAAATTTTAATTTTCATTTTAACACATTCAAGAATTTCCATTTGGAATATTATTGTAAGTTTTTGTGTGGTGATTTTCAATAAAGTGAAACTGAATTAATAAAAATGCATTCAAGATATGACCCTCCTCTCGTGATGATCTGGCAAAATAATCCGACTAATAAAAGCAATTGTCCAGAGATGTTTATCTCAAATTCGACGCTCGGATTCGGAATAAAACAGGAGGTCCCCCCATCGTGCAAGAAGTGCACACGCATACATGAATGGTTGTGAGAAAACTTAGCCCTGGGTATTAACGAGCCTCTTGCGCCAAAAATTTGATTTTTTTTATGCTATTAATTAATACACGCCAACAAGTACAAGATTTCTGCTGACCTCCAAATGATGGCTGCTTTAAGATTACAATATAATTGTTCAAAAATTACATTATTCAGTTTAGATGCAATGCGATGGAGCTGACATTCATAGAATTAGCCAATCTACGCTTTATATAATTTGTCCAAAGGCATTTGGAGCATCCATATAAAAATCCCAAAAGAAGGAAGTCCAGCCTGCGTTTGCTCGGTCATGAGGGTCCAACATTCCTATTTACCTCACCACTAAAAAACAACAGAATGCACTAGAATCTCATTTTTTATACTTGATTTGTAAATTCTACTATCTTTTGACATAACCTTTGCCTAGTTAGGCGCAATGGAAAATCAATTATAGATACGAAATTTAGCCAACGTTCCCTATAGACAACTTAAATATTTAGGCCTGCCTAACTAGGCAACACGGCATGGACCGTCTCAAAAACAGATGAAGAAATCCTTGATCGATATGAGAGGAAAATTCTTCGAAAAATATTCGGTCTCGTTTGCGATGACAGGCTATGGAGACGAAGATTCAACCAAGAACTATACGAGCTGTACAGCTACGTGCCACTGGTCGAAAAACTTCGCATTCGACTCAGTAGAGGAAGACCTCGGCTTAAGCGGAGCGCAAGAGTAGAAACCGACCTCAACCAACTTGGAGTGCGCAATTGCTAGCAGTAAGCTAAAGACCCGGGCTGATTGGAAAGGCGTGTTGGTTAAGTTCCAAGTTCATTACGGACTGTAGCGCCACTTTAGTAAGTAAGTAACTAGGCAACCTCTGAGACACCGCCTAATGAAATCTAATTAATATGGCTGAAAATATTTCCCCACCTAAAATAAATAGTTATGCAGAGTTTGTGTCAAATATATTACCAAAAACAGGGAAATCTATTACATTGCCGGTAATAGATAAGTCTGCTCGGCAGACTTAGGAAGGGATCATTTTTATGGTTGCGAAACGCATGGTGACAGCTTTGTTTTAAACACATTCAGCCTTATTCATAAACTCATTATAAGCAGTGTATAAAGTTATACACTCCTCAAAATTCCCCTGAACGCAAAAACCTTATTCATAAAACTTATACAACGTTGAATAGAGGCTGCAAACGCGTCTGATGGTTGAATAGTTTCTGTATATGCGCATTTTATTTTGTTATTTCTGTATACACAGGCGGCTAAGCATCAGGGTTACCAAAGGTGCAATTATTAGTTGAAAAAAATTGTCAAGTGTACTTTTGTTTGTTGTTTTAACGGTTTAATTTATTCAAATGATAATTCTTTATTACCCACAGTCGCAACAATATAAACTATGCAAGTGAGCCAACATAAGTCAACAAAATGGTATTAAAGTGTTGAAAACAATGTTGTCGCTGTGGATTTCGCAACCATAAAAATTTATTGCTTTGGTAACTCTGCCGTGTTTTGAAACATCCAATTGTAATAGATTTCCCACTTTTTGGTAATTTAGGGGAAATATTTTATGAATACGAATTTGTGTGAACCTAAATAAAGACTGTATAAATATTTATGCACTGTATAACTATACAACAGTTGAGTGACAGATAGATAGAACAGTATTCTAAAAGATATCTTTTTAGTTTTTAGTAACAATTGAAGGTTTTAAGTGTTTGTATGTCTGAAAAATCCTTGCTGTTCCTTTTAATAAATCCAAGAAGGGAATTCGCTTTGGATATTGTACTGTCTGTATGTTTATTGAAATTTAGCGTTGAATCAAACATAACGCTAAAGTCTTTAATTTGCTCAACTCTAAATAGTTGTTAAATGTCTATCTATAGAGTAACCATATAAATATAGGCCACCTAATGTGAAAAACGACGAAACCTAACATTTCCCTAAGTTCAGTTGCAAGTTATTACAATTAAACCAATCCGTTATTGCGTCTATGTCAACCTGTAACTTATGGCAATCGGCTACCGAATTGATTCCACAAAAAAACTTCAAGTCATCTGCAAACCCTAGAAACTTACAGAAAGACACCCTTGAATCAATATCTTTCACAAATAATTCAAACAACAAAGGTCTCAAGTGACTTTCCTTAGGAACACCAGACTTGGCCTCAAAATGCATCGAAAAAGTATTTCCTATTCTAATTAACTGTTTCTTATCACTAAGGTAAGGTGCGACCCATTTGTTAATTATTGAATGGATAACAAGTGCTTCTAATTTTCTTGTAAGCAATTTGTGGTCTACCCGATCAAAAAGCCTTAACGAAAACTGTATAGATTACATCAACCTGTCAACCTTCTTCTATTGCCGTTAACGCAAAATTAGTAAACACAGTTAAATTAGTTGCTGCGGACCTACCTTGCATAAATCCATGCTTATAGGTGGATAAAGATTCCTTTACAAACAAAAGTGGGCGGCAATTTATAGTCGCTTAAAGTAGACTTTAAAATTATTTTATCACGTACTAACACGTTTTGACAATTATAGTCGTTAAAAAGTGTACTTTAGCGTTATCACTCTCACTTTTAGGTGTGTGTGAGAGTGTTCACTGAAATTAGGTTTGTTTGATTGTCAGAACTGTCACTTTTTAGGTGAGTTTGACTTAGAGTTCTTAAAGGTACGTTCGTTAGTATACATACACTAATTAGCGCCACGTTAAAAAGTGTCTATTGACGAAAATAAATTTAAGCTAACTTTTAATTTTAAGTAGATGTTAACTAGTGTTGAGTTAAACCCTTAAACATCGATTGACTACAAATTTGCGCCAGTATATCTTATCTTTCAATAAACTTTTAAACAATTTCGGAATAGTTGACATCTTCGAAATGGGACGGTAGTTTGTAACCACATTCTTGCTACTGGATTTATGAATAGGCGTAACAAATGAATATTTGCAACAATTTAAAAAAAATGCCGCTTGAAATACACTAATGTGTTGAAAGGAAGGGACAAATTTAAGATCAAAGGTAGTGGAATCGAGAGAGATGAATTACATTTTAGAATTAATACAGATGGTATACCATCAAGTCCCGCATTTAATTTGGCTTATAGCTTTTGAGATGATGTCAATACTTAATCTTCTGTTAAGGAACTTATTCCCAAGTCGATTATTCGACTTAAGTTGCTTTACCTGTTTTAAGGTTTTTGAATTATATTGTACTTTCCCTCTTTCTTAAGCTAATCCAGGTGAAATAATTTAAAAGAAATGGGGCAAGTCTAACTATTTATAAAATAGCTTAATTCATCAATCATCATCATCATTTAATTTAAAATTGTTCTCCTGAAAAGTGTACAAAATTGACATGTCCAGGATATAACACTTTTAGAAAATAAATGAATTTTTCGCGCCTCTATTAAGAATGATTTGTAGAAGGTAGTTAACCTCATCACGTTTCATGTGGCAACGCAGATATCTCTGCTTAGAAGAAAAAATTAATAAAATGATTTTTGAAAAAATGTGGACATGCCAAGTTTAAAAAAAAAAAACGATTCAATTGGCACACGCCCAAAGTACATTTTCCATTAACAAAACCAATATGTAGGTAATGACTTTCCAATTTTTGCCATGCGGATACTTTAAACAAAAACAAGAATAAACCAACCAAAGTGCAGATGCTTGAGGATCAGCTTATCCAAAAATTTCAAAAAATAACGCCAGAAATCAACGAATAATGGCTGAAAGAGATTGCATTTGCGCTGTGCTTAGTCAAGCCCACTTACTACCGGACAATTAGAAGTCATGACATTGTGGCAATTAACGTCAATAATTTAAATTGGCAAATACTCTGATGTGGTTGATAAAACCGATGTTGAGTCACAGACATGATGACTTCTTATCTGAGTCAATAATAACAATAACAACTGTCAGCTTTTTCTAAATCCGTAAAAATGTCATTCATAAACGTTTGCAGTCATTCATAAATCCGATTTTACGTCAACAAATATGTAAACACATTAATCATTTAAATAAACTTTTCACTTTAAGGTTAGGTTGAACAAAATATGACGAAACAAACATTTTCCATTTAAAGACAATAAATGAGATCCGTCAAAGCAAATCAACAATTATTCTTAAATTAGATTCCAAGATTTTTGTTTTGCGTATTCCCACGCAATTTACCTCTGTCTGACTGTGGTGACACCTTGCTTCCGTTTGCTCGTTCCCATGCAAACTCTGTAAACATGATAGATTCCCAATATTACAGCAAAGAACAGTGGCAGGAACAAGCCATAGGTGGCAAAGTGACAATAGGCGACGTGCCCTCCTTCAAAGGTGGTATAGGTGGTGCGTCCATTTAAGAAGCACCCACAATTCGTTTCTGGACAGGCATTCAGTACGTAACGCCAATGTGCCCATGCTACTCCCGATGTAATGCAGCACAGCACCGATGTAAAAATTATTATTGGATAGAAAAATGCGAGGGATTTCTCAGCACCATACGTATCCATGATTCACGCACTGATTAGATAACAAATTCGTTCACAGATTTAAGTTAATAAGTGAAATTTAAGCACCGAACTTAGTTTAAAATGGCCAATTTGAAGCACTTTTCGTGTAATTTTTACATGTTCCAGAGGGAAATACAAACGATTCACTACACGATTGCTAAACCGACGCCCAAACTACTACGAAACCTGTAGTTTGGCTTGAACAACCGAGAACATAACAAAACTAATACAATCTTCACAATGGACGAACACTAACGCAATGTTTTCACTTTTATTGTTGGCTCTCCTTCTCTAATACCCGTAGGTTTACACTTGCACGATACGAGTTACCTGTCAAGAAGTATCTTTTCGAAGCAGCGTACTCGAACCCACTGTGAAACCTGAGATAACGCTCGTGTATAGACACACCTCTATGGTATAGATGTGTGTTTTCTGTTGTTCTTTGTATGGATATGTGGCTTCAATACTCTTTAGCTACAATACATGAACTTTGTTGGCTTCTCTTCGGAGGAGAGTCACTGCGGTTAACGATAACGAAGTCAAGAAATAAGTGGATGACTTCAATTTGGAGTTCTCTTTTATTATACATGAAGATGACATTTGGATCCAAGTTCCAAATTCAACTGACAGCTGTACAGAGATTCTCTTCTGATCTACATCCAGGCTATTAACCCTATTTGTATCTGCTTGTCCAACGAAGTCGAAAAGTGACGACATCCATAATGAACTGATCTTGCAAGTGTGATACAACATGTGCGACGACTGTGATGTTAATTGAGTTCACATAGGAATTTAATTATGTTTTGTTCCAAGGGTGGATTGCAATTAGGGCGTGCTAAGCGTAGCCGCCAGGGTGACTGGCGGCATCACATAGTTCGATAACAATTAAAATTTAATTTGTAGTCCTAATAGAGCAGATATGTATTGGGGGCCGTAAAAAATCTGAACTCTAGATTTTAAGCAAACGTGACATAAAGGTAATGGAGTAAGCCCGAAAAAGCGAGTCAGGCAATTCTTTCGGTCCGTGCACGCAGGTGAAAGCTGAACAGCTAAACGGATTTACTTCAAATTTGATATTCGAGGTTTTTGTATTTATACACATAGAGATTTTAAATTTATTATAGGGTGTCCGCCGGGAGGGTATACTATTCGGTTTGCTTATAATTTTGATGATAGATGTTTAATTTAATGTCGGCAATTGTGTATGGAATACAATATCAGGTAAATGTCCGCCTCTGTTAGTCTCACAAATGCGAGCCTTTTTTAACACATTTTTCGTTACATTTTCAAACATTTCACGCGGTATTTCATTAATTTCATCACAAATATTTTGTTTGAGTTGCTCAAGCGTTTGTGGTTTGCTTGCATAAACCTTGCTTTTCAGAGATATTTTGTTTGAGTTGCTCAAGCGTTTGTGGTTTGCTTGCATAAACCTTGCTTTTCAGATCTCCCCACAAAAAGAAGTCCGGAGCAGTCAATGCAGGCGACTGTGGAGGCCAATCAACATCACCATTTCGTGAAAGAACTTGTTGCGGAAAGAGGTCCCGCAGTAATTTCATTGTAATCCTGCCTGTATGCGATGAGGCACCGTCTTGATGATACAACACGTTAAAAAGTTTTCAATCATATCACGATATCGCACCCCAATCACATTTACCGTTACGCCGTTTTCATTTTCAAAGAATTAAGTTCCAATGATTCCTCCTGACAGAATAAAGGTTGATGGATTGTTTTGAAGACTTCCTTGAGCAGCAGTAATGTTTTCAGCCGATATTGCAGTACGTTTTGGTCCATGCTTGGGCCTATCACCTACAGACGCTCTCTCTTCGAAATCATTCACTACACGATAAATAGTGCGTTTCGTTGGCACGTTGTTTCTCCCAAAAATTTCACGTAACATTCTCATCGTTAGAGTAATCGATGATTGATTCTGATAAAATGTTTTAATGACTTAAACACGTTGGATTATCGAATATTTTTCCATAATAAATTTGCCACGTGTCTACTTCACGACTGCCAAATATGAACGCTCAAGACTAATCTTTACCAAAATGGCAGCAAAACAAAGTAGTATAGCTTGCCGGCGGACACCCTGTATTATAGGGTCGAATATAACTAAGGCCGTGTGTCAGTTGCGTTAAAAAGGGGGGTTAAACTTTATCCACTTTTTTTGACATTTCTGCAGGTGCTTTCCATCTCTGTCAGCCCTCAGCGTGTGTATCAAATGTCAAAAATTAGCTACTGGATACATTTAGCGAGCTGTTGAGCAGGTTAAAATTTTTAAGTCTCTGGTCACTAATGTCAAAATTTATCCACTGGCTTAAATTTTAACGCAATTGACACATGGCCTAAATATATCAAAAATATTCATTGAATTTGGATAAATTTATTTGTACATTAAAATTGTCAAATAGTAGGCTAGCAGATGCCTAATAACTGCGACTCTCAGTCTTCACGTGACGACTGCTGAGTGCCTAATACCTTGACCGTATATATGGTCTCAAATGTATAAAGATTTGGTGGCAGCTGCATATTCTATATCCAGGCGGCAGAGGAAGAACTCCCGATATGAAGTCGACGGTGACGTCTACAGTCCCAGTTAATATGGACTAAGTGAACAACATAGATGAGCTGCTTCGTCATTTAGGAATCTCAAGGGAAAGTCAGGCCCCTTGAACAGAGATGCCATCGGATGAGCCGGAAGGCCAACGGCAGCGGTATCGAATAAATCATGCCTTACACCAAACCACCAGCATTTAATGTTGAAGAGCAATAACAACGATGACAACAAGCAAATAGATCAACCGCAACTGATGTATACGCCCGCCAGCAACAAGTCCTTGTTTTGATGAAGAATGCTAATGATGCTCGCAGCCAAGAACGACGTCTATAATGCTAGGCTGCAGGTGAAGACGAGAGCTGCCATGGAAAGAGGTATGAACACCTGCTTTTTAGAAAAAAGAAAGAAAAGGGGCAAGAAAATCGCGCTATCGAGAATATCGAGAGGTGCTACTCCAAGAATTATGCTGGCAAGTTTTACCAAAGCATAAAACCTTAAAGCCAAGGATAAAAGGCTCGAAGACTCATTATTTAAAACTGGTCGGATGAAAGTATGCCTGAAAAATGGGACCCCAGCATCATTTGCCCGATTCACAAAAGACAAGACCCTCTGAACTGCGGCAACAACAGAGGCTTAAATCCTCTCAACATCGGCTACAAGATCCTATCTGCCGTAATATGTGAACGCCTGAAACCGTTTACCAACAAACTGATCGGCCGTTATCAGTGTGGTCTGAGGCCAGGAAAGTCCACAGCCTCCGAAGATCCTGGAAAAAAACCCAAGAAGTCCAAATCGATACCCACCACATATTCATAGATTTCAAAGCCGCATACTATAGAGTTGAACTATACAGAGCCATGTCTAGTCTTGGTACACCGCCCAAACTCGTTCGTTTGTGTAGGATGACGATGGAGAATTATCGCTGCTCCATCAGGTTCGGAAACGACCTCACTGACACATTCGATACCAAAAAAGGATTAAGGCAAGGCGATGCGCTGTCATGTGACTTCTTCAATCCGATTCTTGAGAGGATTGTGCAAAACTCACGAGCCAACACCAGAGGCACAAATTTCAAAATATCGGTGCAACTGCACGCATACGCCGACGATATAGACATCATTGGTAGTAATCAACGCGATGTCAAAAACACGTTTGCTAGTATAAAGAAGGAGGCGGCAAAAATGGGTTTAGCTGTAAATGAAGGTAAGACTAAGTATATGCTGTCACAACACGAAAGGACACAAAGCATCGATGAATTGGACAGAACGTCACCATTGACAGATATACCTTTGAGGTAGTACGGAACTTTATCTATCTCGGCTCCGCTATTAATTCTGACAACAACATATCGTCAGAAATTAAACGAAGAATTACAATTGCCAACCGCTGTTCTTCGGGCTAAGAAGGCAATTCAGTAGTAACGCCCTTACTCGAACTACTAAGGAGATCTTATATAAGATCCTGATCATCCCAGTCCTGCTCTACGGCGCTGAAGCATGGACCGTCTCAAAAGCGAATGAAGAAATCCTTGGTCGATTTGAGAGGGAAATTCTTCGAAAAATCTTCGGTCCCGTTTGCGTGGACGGATTATGGAGACGAAGATTCAACCGAGCTGTACACCGACATGCCCCTGGTCAAAAAACTCCGCATTGGACGTTTAAGATGGCTAGGACATGTAGAACGAATGGACACCAATACTCCGGCTCGCAGAGTCTTCGATTCCCAGCCAGACGTCGGACGCAGTAGTGGAGGACCTCGCCTTAAGTGGCGCGCATAAGTAGAAACCGACCTCAACCAACTTGGAGTGCGCAACTGGAGGCAGTTAGCTAAGGACCGGGCTAATTGGAGAGGCATGTTGGTTGAGACCCAGGTTCATTCCGGACTCTAGCGCCACATAAGTAAGTAAGTCAATAGCACGATACTCTCCAGAAATGATTAATTTGTTAGAAGCTTCGCCGAATTTAAACGAAAGTTTGCAAGAAATCTAATTTTATTTACGAATGTTTCGTTAGATTTATTTAACAGTTCCAACAAACAAACCAGTTCTTGAACAAATATATTCTTGATTGAAACTTAAATAATTGAATAAAAAACATTCTTTCAGAATAAAATCAATTGACAAAGTAGACGTAATTAAACCCATGATTCTAAAACACCCAGTGTACCAATTTCTTTGGAACTCACAGATTGAATTTCGAGCGTTTTGCTTAGAGTCGTTTGAATTACTTTGCTTAGTTCTCAACAAAACACGTGATTTGCACTTATCCGTTCTCGATTGGCTGTTCTGAATATGCTCCACCTATACTACAACCTGAAAGGGTTACATGTCAGAGAGAGTATCTACACCACTGGCTATGTTTTCATTTCTAAAACACGTCTTCTATTGCACAATGAAATAATAATAAATTACCTAAACTCACTTAAGCAATGTGGACTTCTTCTGCTTGTATATCTGTTTGTTATGCGTCATAGGATCAAAAACAATGCATTCATCTAAAAACAGACATTGGACATGAGCATTGTGAGGGGCACTTAAATTTTTTTTATTGTAATACGAATTTAAAAAAAAATTGCAATATGGCGTTTTTCCGTTTTACAGTTTAAAAAAAAATGACTAACTAATTTCACAAAAAATTATAAAAATTAAATTAAGTAAATTTGTAATAAAAAACTCGTTTTTTCACGCGCCAGAAAAAAGTAAATAAATCGTTTGCCAAATAAATAAATCCGGGAATCCGACTAAAAAAACATGACGTACGCTAATACTATTTAGAAAAAAAAAAAAACAATAATCAATTGTTGTCTATTGTGTAAAAATAAACAAAATATTTCGCCAATTCGTTGTTCACACATACAAAGCTTTTGTTCGCGCCATATTGTAATTTATGCAGCGTTTTTAAATACCAACGATATATATCTAGCAAAAGAAAATGTGATCCTAGCAGTGATCTGCAATTAAAAACTCACTTACGTGAACTAAACCATTTCAATTAGAATTGATTGTTTTTTTTCTAGAAGATGTCATGATCCCCAATCCTTGCACTGACACCGGTATAATCGAATCTACTTCCTTCCTACACTTGCAGCCAAGATTCCACCGATCGACACGTTAGCAGTGACCGAGAATAGCGGCGGCTGGCGGCGCCCCAGTCAGCGAGGATCACCTAATCTTTTTATAGCGAACTTTCGTCGGTTTTCGCGCATCCCGCACATAGAAGCGTCGGTCGTTGCAGCTGCGATACAAATCGAATATTGTTCGAGTTGATCTATAAGGGCATCTAACACGTAAAACACAAGAAGTATAGCATAGGGTGTACATGGGGTACAAGTAAAATTTAAAACAAAATACAAATGAATTTAAATTTAATTTCGTTTTTTTTTTTTTGGTTTTTAGTTGATGCTACAACACATTTGCAATTGAGAGACATTCTTCAGTCAGTCGGGATTTTCGGTACGAGATACATCGATCGGTTTGTTAATGGATTTCGTTGATGGTCGTTTTTGAAAGGGTGCTGATTTTGTAACGGTGAAATGAGTAGAGTGATGGGGATGCCAAGAATCTGATCTTTGTGCGGATTTCTTTTGTTTGTAAAGAAAATAATGTGCACTAGCAAAAAAATGCAGTAAATGTTTAAAAAAAAGTTAAATTCTAAAATGTATCTGCGTTATGTGAACAGATTTTGGAAACGTGAAATTTTCCACATCGAAATTGTGTAACGAGAATATAGTTGTTCTTGTAATATTAGCAATTACATTGAATTATTATACATGTTGGCCGAGTGACAAGTTTGGTTATTGAACTTTTTTTTCCGAGAATATAAAGGAAATTTGAAAATTGTCTATAAATAGAATTTAATTAGTGCGTTATTAAGTTCATTTGAGTGCATCTCTTTAATATATTCATGTGCGCAATCAAATACAAAAAATGTTAAGCAATTACTTTGAGTTGTTGCTTACATGCGGGATATTGTCGGAAGTTGATTTTTGCACTAGAAATGATTCAATGAATTTAACAAAAAATAAAATCTTAATTCGGTCTATCGGGTAATAAACGTTTGAATGACTGTATTTCAGTTCCATGCGGATGTCAAGTCATAATCGCGGCTCCATTTCATTACTGGGAGAGCGTGCAATAACTAAGGTGCCACGAAATTATACTGAACTATTTCTATAGTTCTTCCTTGTCGAACTTGAAGGGAGGGTTTCAAAAATTCCCTTTGCATTATTATTCATTATTGTCCATTAAGTCGATGTGGCAAGGCCAATACTTACTTAAGTTGTGCTACAGTCTGGAATGAACCTGGGCCCCAACCAACATGCCTATCCAATTAGCCCGGTCCTTAGCTAACTGCCTCCAGTTGCGCTCATTCCAAGTTGGTTGAGGTCGGTTTCTACTTGTGCGCGCCACTTAAGGCGAGGTCTTCCTCTACTGCGTCCGACGTCTGGCTGGGAATCGAAAACTCAGCGAGCCGGAGAATTAGTGTCCATTCGTTCTAAATGTCCTAGCCATCTTAAACATCCAATGCAGAGTTTTTTTTTTGACCAGGGGCATGTCGCTGACAGGCTCAGTGGCGCGATGGTTATTGCGATGAACTGCCGTGCAGAAGGTCTGGGTTCGATTCCCAGCCGTAGAAACACCTGAATGATTTTTCACTGGCCCTCCTCTCGTGATGATCTGACAAATCA